>LR738715.1:490647318-490680371 GCA_902687465.1 Secale cereale | reverse complement strand
ATAGGCGACGCACGGAACGGCCGAGTGGTGATGAGGTGACCAACCGATTAACGACGCACGGAGCGGCCGAGTGGTGATGAGGTGACCAACGGGATGGCGACGTGCGGGGCGGCCGAATGATGATGAGGTGACCAACCAATAGGCGACGCGTAGGACGGCCGAGTGGTGATGAGGTGACCAACCGAGTGACGACGCGCGGGGCGGTCGAGTGAAGTAGACACGTCCCGCGATGCACGGGGCGTCTGGAAGTTTTGTTGTCCGAGCAACAGATAGCCGAATGTCCTTGATCTTTTCTCCTGAGTGGTTGTGGATGACGTTTTGTTTGGTTCCATCCCTTCTGAGTGCCGAAGAGGGAGAGCTGAGCTACTCGGCGTTGGGGCCAGGAGTTGCTCGGTAGCCATGGTGCATCGCCGAGTATCTCAACCGTGGAGGCCACTGCAGGGCGGCGGACACCGGAGGGAAGAGTAGCCCAGCGTCGAGGGTGTGAATGACCCCGGTGCCTGCGCTGCGCCTTCGCAACAGAGGTCACTGTCGAGCGGCCGACCGAACGAAGGAGACGCCGTGCGCAGGGCCATGGCCGGCGAGCCAAACCGACGTTCCGAGTGACTGGGAAGGTCCAGGCCATTTTGGTGGACGTTGCCATCGAGTAGTTGATGCTTGGAGGTACTCGTGTAGGTGCCGGAGGGAGAAGTTGCCGGGCATCGGGTGTTGTTGACTCAGAGGCGTCTGCGCTGCGTAGCCGTGTGCTACTCGGCCGCTCATGCTGCGCAGGACATGCGTCTCCCTCGCGGAGCCGGCCGTTGAGCCACTAACGCCGGAGGAAGATGCCGCGGCGTGCGGGGGTCGTGGCCAACCTCTAGCCTCAAACCGCGTCGAGCCTGTCTCCTTCGCCGCGGGTGCTGCTGCCGGGCGGCTGATGCATGGAGAGGAGACGAGCGATGGTTTACTTGGTGTTGGTTGATGTGAAGGAGATGATGCAGTCGTCCTCCTCATCTGTCCGAGTGAGCATGCATGTCCGAGTGAATATGGGTTCACTTCGTTGGACGTGTCTTCGCAGCGCGGAGGCCACCTTCGATCAGCCGACTGGGCAGAGGAGACCCGCGCTGTCGGTCGTTGTGTCTCGCCGCTGGAGAAGACGGACCGTCGGTCGGTGCCACAAGGAAAATGAGGACGGCGTTATGACGTATTGATGGAGTTTCCAACGTCCAGAATCTGCATGCTACGATCCTTGCTTAATTGACGCCAACGCTTCGCTGCAGCATGTAATGGTACTTTCCTCCGGCCAATTATTTCATGCATGCAGGGCATAAATGGTACTACCTCCGTCTAGGTGAATAAGTCATTCGCGTAGTTCTAAGTCGACGATTTAACTATCTAAATATGTATTATATGTGACAAAAAAATATATTTAAAAACTACATCCATGTAGAAATCTAGTGATTTACTTTTCATGACATATAACACATATTTAGTTCCTCAAATTGATGACCTAGAACTACACGAATGACTTAATCACCTAGACGGAGGTAGTAGGAGTAAATGGGAAGGAATTATATATTAGAAGGAAAGTGGAACGCGTGGCGCAGAGCTCTTTGGTCGGGTACGGCGGTGGCGATTTTTGGCACGGAACCATCGCACGGTGAGGCGGTCCGCGACAAATACGAGTGCGGGACGGTGTTCCTCTGCGAGGCTACGCGCGGGCGGAGCTTGAGGCGGCGGCGAATCGATCCAATGCCCCCATTTTGTTGTGGTCGACGACATGGACATCCTCGGCCTAGGCGCCGCATCTGGTTCGCGCAGCGACCACGGAGATCGCCGTGCCGCGGTTGTCGAGGGACGTCGCTGCAGCGCGCCTTGTCAGGCCATCGCGGAGAGGCCGCTGCAGCGCTAGGCCTGCATGCACGTCGCAACGGCCACAACCGGGCGCCCGTGTCACCAGAAGGACTGCTGAGCGCCAACGATCGTTGCAGTCGGCCGAGGGGCGACTGAGGTCCACTAATAAGAGGAAGCAGGAGTCGTAGTCCGGCGCACTGACGGCCGTGCGTGAGGACGATGGCTACGACCCTTGGCGCAGCGCATCGATGCTCTTTTCCCTTCCTCGCCTCTTGTCTGATCCAGTCATCACAAGTTTTCGTTGTTGATCCCGATAGGCGCCTGCTAGTACAGGGAGGAAAACAACAGGTTTGTTTAGATCCGTGATGATTGTTAGATCATAAGAGGATAGCATATAAATAAATCTCTTGATTCATCCATCTGCGAATGGTCATGCACGCCTGCAGCGTCAGGTGAAGATGTATCTTATCCTCTCCTTTTGAGATGCTTCAGTTACTTGCTGCGGAGACGAACAATATGATTAGGATGAACAGGAAATTAAACATAGATGAACGAAAAAACCATCGGCATCGTGGTTCGATAGACGTCATGCCCCAAGGTGGGCGCCAACTATCGTGGTTCTAAGTTTGACAGTACGAGTAGGGGGTACGTAAGAGGAGGCAAGGCCCTAGCTATGGTGAGATTGTACGCAGAATGTATACGAGTTCAGACCCTTCTCGGAGGAAGTAAAAGCCCTACGTCTCGGTGCCTGGAGGCGGTCGACTGGATTGTATATGGGTGTTTGAGTTACAGAGGGTGCGAACACTTGTATGGGAGGAGGGGTGGCTTATATAGTGCGCCAGGACTCCAGCCATGCTCCACGTTACCAAGGGTTCAATGTACATAAAGGCAGGCGTTACTGGTAATGCCTGCAGCAAAGAGTAGTAAAGGCATTCATTGTTGCAGAGTGAATGCCGGACCGTTGCTGCCCTAAGGGACCTTTGACCTTCATGGGTCGAGTGTCTTGGAAGGGTCGAGTGAAGTTGAGTCGTCTGAATGGGGGTGTACAGTCGAGTGGAATGTCTTCTTGGGCCATGCCAGTCGACTATTCTTGTTGTCTTCGGTTTATCTTTTGAGCTTCTGAGGTAGTGACCTTGGGTGGGGTATCTTGGTCAGGCCTGTGACCCTACCCTAGGTCTGTAACATCATCAAGTACCGCGCAATTTTCGCCGATGCATCAAACCACCTTATACCCTTCCTCAAAACAGCCACCATACCTACCTATTATGGCATTTCCATAGACATTCCGAGATATATTGCCATGTAACTCCACAGTTCCGTTTGTTATGACGCGCACCATCATTGTCATATTGCTTTGCATGATCGTAAGACAACTAGCATGATGTTTTCATGGCTTGTCTGTTTTTTGATGTCATTGCTATGCTAAATCATTGCACATCCAGGTACACCGCCGGAGGCATTCATATAGAGTCATATTTTTGTTCTAGCATCGAGTTGTAATATCGAGTTGTAAGTAAATAAAAGTGTGATGATCATCATTATTAGAGCATTGTCCCAAAAAAAGAAAAAAAAGAAAGGCCGAATAAAAAAAAAGGAAGAAAGGCCAAAAAAGGCCAAATAAAAAAAGGAAGGCCGGAAAAAAAAAGAAAAAAAAAGGATAATGCTACTATCTTTTTTCCACACTTATGCTCCATCATAGCACCATGTTCTTCATGATAGAGAGTCTCCTATGTTGTCACTTCTATATACTAGTGGGAATTTTCATTATAGAACTTGGCTCGTATATTTCAATGACGGGCTTCCTCAAATGCCCTAGGTCTTCATGAGAAGCAAGTTGATGCACACCCATTAGTTTTTCTTTTGAGCTTTCACACACTTATAGCTCTAGTGCATCCGTTACATGGCAATCCCTACTCACTCACATTGATATCCGTTGATCGACATCTCCATAGTCGATTGATTTGCCTAGTCGATGTGACAATTTCTCCCTACTTTTGTCTACTACCACCTTATATTCCACCCATAGTGCTATGTCCATGGCTCACGCTCATGTATTGCGTGAAGAGTGGAAAAGGTTCAAAAAAGTAAAGTATGAAAACAATTGCTTGGCTGACACCGGTATGGGCATGAGGGGTACCTTGTGTTAAGAAAAGGGAGCATAAAAGACTGTATGATTTTGTAGGGATAACGTTCTTTAGCATTGATATTTTGAAAGACTTGATTGTTTGTTGGGATGCCTGAGTATTAAATTCCTTTATGTCAAATAATAGACTATGCTTTGAATCACTCGTGTCTTAATATGCCTGTCATGATTAGATTACAAGATCAAGATTATGCTAGGTAGCATTCCACATCAAAAATTATCTTTTTTCATTTACCTACTCGAGGACGAGCAGAAATTAAGCTTGGGGATGCTGATACGTCTCCGTCGTATCTATAATTTTTGCTTGCTCCATGCCAGTATTATACAAATTTCATATACTTTTGGCAAGTTTTTGTACTAATTTTGGGACTAACATACTGATCCAGTGCCGAGTGTCAGTTCCTGTTTGTTGCATGTTTTTTGTTTCGCAGAATATCCATATCAAACGGAGTCCAAACGAGATAAAAACGGACAGAGATTTATTTTGGAATATATGTGAATTTTGGGAAGTGGAATGAAGGTGAGACGATGCCCGAGTGGCCCACAAGGGTGAGGGGTGCGCCATGGGCCCTCGTGGCCACTCCATAAGGAGGTTGGTGTCCTTCTTTTGCCGCAAGAAAGCTAATTTCCGGATAAAAATCGTGTAAAAAATTCAGCCCAATCGGAGTTACAGATCTCCGCGAATTTAAGAAACGGTGAAAGGCCGGAATCTGGGAACGCAGAAACAGAGAGAGACAGAGAGACAGATTCAATCTCGGAGGGGCTCTCGCCCCTCCCCCGCCATGGAGGCCATGGACCAGAGGGACAACCCTTCTCCCACCTAGGGAGAAGACCAAGGAAGAAGGAGAAGGAGGGGGGCTCTCTCCCCCTCGCTTCCGGTGGCGCCGGAGTGCCACCGGGGCCATCATCGTGCGACAGCGATCTACACCAACACCTCCATCATCTTCACCAACATCTTCATCACCTTCCACCATCTATCTACAGCGGTTCGCTCTCCCACAACCCGATGTACCCTCTACTTGAACATGGTGCTTTATGCTTCATATTGTTATCCAATGATGTGTTGCCATCCTATGATGTCCGAGTAGATTTTCATTGTCCTATCAGTGATTGGTGAATTGCTATGATTGATTTAATTTGCTTGTGTTTATGTTGATGTCCTTTGGTGCCCATCATATAAGCGTGCGCATGGATCACACCATAGGGTTAGCTGTATATTGATAGGACTACGTATTGGAGGGCAAGAGAGACAGAAGCTTCAACCTCGCGTAGAAATTGATGCATACGGGATTGAAGGGGGACCAATATATATCTTAATGCTATGGTTGGGTTTTTACCTTAATGAACGTTAGTAGTTGTGGATGCTTGCTAATAGTTCCAATCATAAGTGCATTGAATTCCAAGTCAGGGATGACATGCTAGCAGTGGCCTCTCCCAGTCTAGTAACGTAGTCAATTGCTTAGGGACAATTTCGCAACTCCTACCACCACTTTTCCAAACTCACTATACTAACTTTATTGCTTCTTTACCTAAACAACCCCTAGTTTATATTTATGTGCTCTTTATATTCTTGTAAACCTATCCCACAACACCTACAAAGTACTTCTAGTTTTATACTTGTTCGAGGTAAAGCGAACGTCAAGCGTGTGTAGAGTTGTATCGGTGGTCTATAGAACTTGAGGGAATATTTGTTCTACCTTTAGCTCCTCGTTGGGTTCGACACTCTTACTTATCAAAAGAGGCTACAACAGATCCCCTACACTTGTGGGTTATCAGACAACCCCGTGATAAAGAATTGCCTAGTAAGGATGAAATTATGTATCTTGCTTCTATTGTCGTGCCTCCTACCGATCCTTTAGAACAATATTTGCTAGACCATGAAAATGATATGTGTATGAATGAAAGAAGGAAAATAGATGAAATATTCTTTAACCAGGGGCCTATTTTGAAACACAACTTGCTTGTTGAAATCCTTGGGGATCCTCCTCCACCTAATGGTGATCCCGTGTTTGAGCTTAAACAATTACCTGATACTTTGAAATATGCTTATGTTGATGAAAAGAAGATATATCTTGTTATTATTACTACTAACTTTTCAGAGCATGAAGAAAAGAAATTATTGAAAACTCCAAAGAAGCTCCATGCTGCTATTGGATATACTCTTGATGATCTAAGGGCATTAGTCACACTCTATGTCAGCACAAAATTAAGTTGGAGTGTGAGATTAAACCAGTTGTTGATCACCAACGACGGCTAAATCCTAAGCTGAAAGAGGTGGAAAGAAATGAAATACTAAAGCTTCTGGAGGCAGGTATAATTTATCCTATTGCTGATAGTCAATGGGTAAGTCATGTTCATTGTGTCCCTAAGAAGGGAGGCATTACTGTTGTTCCTAATTGTAAGAATGAATTGATCCCACAAAGAATTGTTACATGTCATAGAATGGCAATTGATTTTCGCAAATTGAATAAAGCTACTAGAAAAGGTCTTTACCCTCTACCTTTTATCGATCAAATGCTAGAAAGATTATCCAAACATACACATTTTTTATTTCTAGATGGTTATTCTAGCTTCTCTCAAATACTCGTGTCAAAATAAGATCAGGAGAAGACCACATTTACTTGCCCTTCCGGTACTTTTGCTTATAGACATATGCCTTTTGGTTTATGCAATGCACCTGCTACCTTTCAAAGATGTATGACTGCTATATTCTTTGACTTCTTTGAAAAGATTGTTGAGGTTTTCATGGATGATTTCTCTGTTTACGGAACTTCTTTTGATGATTGTATAATCAACCTTGATCAAGTTTTGTAGAGATGCGAGGAAACTAATCTTGTCTTGAATTGGGAGAAGTGCCACTTTATGGTTAATGAAGGTATTGTCTTGGGGCATAAGATCTCTGAAAGAGTTATTGAAGTTGATAAAGCTAAAGTAGATGCTATTGAAAAGATGTTGTGTCCTAAAGATATCAAAGGTATAAGAACTTTCCTTGGTCGCGTTGGTTTCTATAGGAGGTTTATTAAAGACTTCTCTAAAATTTCTAGGCCTCTCACTAGTCTCTTGCAAAAAAGATGTTCCTTTTGTTTTTTTATGATGATTGTGTAGAAGCATTTGAAATACTTAAGAAAGCCTTGATTTCTGCACCTATTGTTCAACTACCTGATTGGAATTTACCCTTTGAAATTATGTGTGATGCAAGTGATTATGCTGCTGGTGTTGTTCTAGGACAAAGAGTTGATAAGAAAATGAATGTTATTTGTTATGATAGTAAAACTCTAGACAGTGCCTAGAGAAATTATGCTACTACTGAAAAAGAATTTTTAGTTTTTGTATTTGCTTGCGATAAGTTCAGACCTTATATTGTTGATTCCAAAGTAATCGTTCACACTAATCATGCTGCTATCAAATACCTTATGGAAAAGAAAGATGCTAAACCTAGACTTATTAGATGGGTTCACTTGCTACAAGAATTTGATTTGCATATTATTGATAGAAAGGGAGCTGAGAATCCCGTTGCAGACAACTTGTCTAGGTTAGAAAATATTCTTGATGACCCATTGCCAATTGATGATAGCTTTCCTGATGAACAATTAGCTGTCATAAATGCTTCTCGTAATACTCCATGGTATGTTGATTATATTGTTGCTAAATTTATACCACCTAGTTTCACATACCAGCAAAAGAAAAAAAATTCTATGACTTAAGATGTTACTTTTGGGATGACCCACACCTTTATAAAGAGCGAGTAGATTGTGTTACTAGACGTTGTGTACCTGAGCATGAACAGGAACAGATCCTGCGCAAGTGTCACTCCGAGGCCTACGGAGGAGGCCATGCTGGAGATAGAACTGCACACAAGGTATTGCAATCCAGTTTTTATTGGCCTACTCTCTTCAAGTATGCTTGTAAGTTTGTCTTGTCTTGTGATGAATGCTAGAGAATTGGTAATATTAGTAGACGTCAGGAAATGCCTATGAACTATTCATTTGTTATTGAACCATTTGATGTTTGGGGATTTGATTATGTGGTACCTTTTCCTTCGTCTAATGGGTACACACATATTTTAGTAGCTGTTGACTACGTTACTAAGTGGGTAGAAGTTATTTCAACTAGTAGTGTTGATCATAACACTTATATTAAGATGCTTAAAGAAGTTATTTTTCCGAGGTTTGGAATCCCTAGATATTTAATGACTGATGGTGGTTCACATTTTATTCATGGCGCTTTCCGTAAAATGCTTGCTAAGTATGATGTCAACCATAGAATTGCATCTCCATATCATCCCCAGTCTAGTGTTCAAGTAGAATTGAGCAATAGAGAGATTAAATTGATTTTGCACAAGACTGTTAATAGGTCTAGAAAGAATTGGTCAAAGAAACTTGATGATGCATTGCGGGCTTATAGAACTGCTTATAAAAACCCTATGGGTATGTCTCCGTATAGAATGGTTTATGGAAAAGAATGTCACTTACCTCTTGAACTAGAACATAAGGCATATTGTGTTACTAAAGAGCTCAATTATGATTTCAAACTTGCCGGTGAGAAGAGGTTATTTGACATTAGTTTACTTGATGAATGGAGAACCCAAGCATATGAGAATGCCAAGTTGTTTAAAGAAAAAGTTAAAAGATGGCATGACAAGAGAATACAAAAGCGTGAGTTTAATATAGGTGATCATGTTTTGCTATACAACTCTCGTTTAAGATTTTTTGCAGGAAAACTTCTCTCTAAATGAGAAGGTCATTTCATCATCGAGGAGGTCTATCGTTCCGGTGCCATAAAAATCAACAACGCTGAAGGCACAAATCCGAAGGTGGTAAACGGTTAAAGAATCAAACATTATATCTCAGGTACTCCCAGAAATGTTGAGACCAATATAATCAATACCGTAACACCGGAGGAGTACATAAGGGACACTTTCCAGAACGTTCAGACTCCGAAAAGGAATAGGTATGTGGTACAGTAATTTAACTGACTCCAAATCGTTCCCAATGATAATTTTCTCTGTTTTGAAGTATTTAAAAATTAGGAAAATTAAAAGTAGTCCGAAAGAGACACGAGGCCATCACAAGGGTGGAGGGCACGCCCTACCCCCCTCGGCGCCCCCCCCCCACCTTGTGGCCACCCCGTGTGCCCTACAGACTCTGTTTTCTTGCATAATACTTCTTATGGTCGGTAAAAATTCATTGTATAATCCCCCGAAGGTTTTAACCACCATACCATGACAATATCTCCTCTTTTTGTTTCGAGTTGTTTTCCGCCAGAGTTTTCCAGGCCAGGCATCATGTCGCCCCCCTCCTCCAACAACGCGGGTGACGATGCTTGGCTAATGAAGATAGCGATGAAGAGAGAAGAACTTGGGGAAATCAACGAGGAGATAAGGTCAAGAAGGTCACAGTAGAAGAACATGACGTCCTTCAGCCTTACTACAGTCATCTTACTCCTACTAAAATTGAAGCTTTCAAGATCATAGAAATAGTTCGTGTCCAAAACAAGTATCTCACTCACGAAAATATTATGTGGCAAGAGCATATTACCGCACTCAAGGGCATTATTCGTATATTGGATCATCTCCTACGCTCGATGTGTGGCACTACTTCATCAACAACTCCATCATCATCGCCTCCGAAGAAAGAGACATAAATACATGGGTATGGGCACTCCCCTTGGCATCTGCCAAGCTTGGGGGAGGTGCCCCGGTGTCGTATCACCATCACATCTTTATCTTTATAATTGTTCTTTGTTCGATTCTTCTGATTATATCTTGATCTAGTAGAATAAAGTTTTTAGTATGATCTAGCTTTGAGTTTTGTTTCGATCTCTATCTATGTAATCGAGTCCTTGAGTTATATGTAATAAAGAGTATTTTTGAGTTGAGGGCTTTGCTATGTTGCTATGATCTTGAGGGATTAAATTAAAGAAAGAATAAAAAGAAATAAAAAGATCATATATTGATTTTATGGAGAGTAATGACTTCACATATAAAGAGTATGAGGAATAAAGGTTGTTGAGAGTTGACAAACATAGTCTTGGTCATTGTTGCAATTAATAGGAAGTAATAAAGAAAGAGAGGCTTTACATATAAATATACAATCTTGGACATCTTTTGTAATTGTGAGCACTCATCAAAATATGACATGATAAAAAGTTGATGTTGGACAAGGAAGACAACATAATGGGTCATGTTTTCTTATATCCGAATAGAAGTTATATTGTCATGGATCATCCAACATGTTGAGCTTGTCTTTCCCTCTCATTCTAGCCAAATTCTTTGCACCAAGTAGAGATACTACTTGTGCTTCAAAACATCCCTTAAACTAGTTTTGCCATGAGAGTCCACCATACCTACATATGGATTGAGTAAGATCCTTCAAGTAAGTTGTCATCGGTACAAGCAATAAAAATTGCTCTCTAAATATGTATGATCTATTAGTGTGAAGAAAATAAGCTTTATACGAACTTGTGATATGGAAGAAATGAAAGCGATGGACTGCATAATAAAGGTCCTTATCACAAGTGGCAATATAACATGACGTTCTTTTGCATTAAGATTTTGTGCATCCAACCATAAAAGCGCATGACAACCTCTGCTTCCATCTGCGAAGGGGCTATCTTTTACTTTTATCTCATACCTCATACAAGAGGCATGGTGATCATCACCCGTCCTTTTTAGACTTTTTCCTTTGGCAAGCTCTATGTGTTGGAGAGATCCGGGTATATATATCCACTCGGATGTAGGTTATCATAAAGTACTATTGTTTACATTACCCTTGAGGTAAAAGGTTGGGAGACAAAACTATAAGCCCTATCTTTCTTTGTGTCCGATTGAAACTTTGTACCAATAAGTATCACGTGAGTGTTAGCAATTGTGAAAGATTAAGTGATAGTTGAGTATGTGGACTTGCTGAAAAGGCTCTTATATTGATTCTTTCTGATATTATGACAAATTGCAATTGCTTCAATGACTGAGATCATAGTTTGTTAGTTTTAAATGAAGTTTATGACTCATACTTTACCTTGTGAACGAATTATTAATTTTGCATAAGAAATTATACGACAATATATATTGTTGTTCTAAAGATAATCATGATGCCCTCATGTATGTGTTTAATTTTATTGACACCTCTATCTCTAAACATGTGGACATATTTTTTGATGTTGGCTTTCACTTGAGGACAAGCGAGGTCTAAGCTTGGGGGATTTGATACGTCCATTTTGCATCATGCTTTTATATTGATTTATTGCATTATGGGTTGTTATTACACATTATATCACAATACTTATGCCTTTTATCTCTTATTTTATAAGGTTTACATGCAGAGGGAGAATGCCGGCAGCTGGAATTCTGGACTTGAAAAGGAGCAAATATTATAGACATATTCTGCACAACTCCAAAAGTCCTGAAACTTCACGGAGAATATTTTTGGAATATATAAAAATATTGGGCGGAGAAAGCACCAAAGGGGGGCCACCAGCCAGCCACAAGGGTGGAGGCCGTGCCCTACCCCCCTGGGAGCACCTGCCGTCCTTGTGGGCCCCCTGGCAGGACTCTGATGCCCATCTTCTGCTATGGTTTGTTTTGACCTGGAAAAAATAAGAAGGAAGCTTTCGGGATGAAGTGCTTCCGTCTCGAGGCGGAACCTGGGAGAAACCAATCTAGACCTCCGGCAGGGCTGTTCTGCCATGGAAACATCCCGCCGGGAGGGGGAAATCAAAGCCATCATCATCACCAATGATCCTCTCATCGAGAGGGGGTCAATCTCCATCAACATCTTCACCAACACCATCTCCTCTCAAACCCTAGTTCATATCTTGTATCCAATCTTTGTCTCAAAACCTCAAATTGGTACCTGTGGGTTGCTAGTAGTGTTGATTACTCCTTGTAGTTGATGCTAGTTGGTTTATTTGGTGGAAGATCATATGTTCAGATCCTTAATGATAATTAATACTCCACTGATCATGAACATGAATATTCTTTCTGAGTAGTTATGTTTTTTCCTGAGGACAGGGGAGAAGTCTGGTTATAAGTAGTCATGTGATTTTGGTATTAGTTCAATATTTTGATGAGATGTATGTTGTCTTTCCTCTAGTGGTGTTATGTGGACGTCGACTACATGACACGTCACCATTATTTGGGACTAGGGGAAGGCATTGGGAAGTAATAATTAGATGATGGGTTGCTAGAGTGACAAAAGCTCAAACCCTAGTTTATGCGTTGCTTCGTAAGCGGCTGATTTGCATTAATATGTTTCATGCTATTGTTAGATTTATCTTAATACTTCTTTCGTAGTTGCGGATGCTTGCGAGAGAGGTTAATCATAAGTGGGAGGTTTGCCCAAGGAAGGTGTGACACCCCAAGACCGACGCTCTAGAAGACTTCCAGCTATTCCGGGTTTCGCCGCGTGTTTCATTTTGCTTGCTTCATTTTATTTGTGCTTGCATCATATCATCATGCCATCATGTCATAAATCTTTTGCAACTCAACTAAATAAATCGTATGGATCTTCGGTCCATTTAAATCGAGGGAATTCACATGGTGATTTCTCTTTACAACATATAAGGTCTCTCAATATTTTAGAGAGCTATAATAAATATTCCATTAATTTGGAAATTACCTCAACACACTTGCAATCTCAATCATACGTCTTTTCTGCTTCAAGTTTCACCTCCAAACTTCGCCAACAATTCTTATCTCTTTTATTGAGGCTCCTCCAAAATCCTCAACTTTTTTGGACCTTTCTAGCACCCACTTCTTATGCAAACCATTTGAACTTAATTCAAATGAGTTTGTATCCAAACCTTCCAAACATTGTGGAACCAATTTTACGGAACCAGGTATGAAACTTGGAGTCTATAAAAATTGCTTGCATTAAGGAATTCCATCTCTATCCTCTCCATTTGCCTTTTTCTATTTTGTAAATGTGGAAAAGCTTTTATTTTGTCCAGGAGGCCTTCTTGCCGTTCTATATCTCCACTGTGCTGGCCTCCCAACTGCCACCAGGCCGGCCCAACAATCTAGCCCAGAACCCCTAGATCCATTCTGTTATTTTTTTATTTCTTTTGGTTAGCCGAGCAGTCCCCTAGCCTTTTCCATCTCCCGAATGGCCCAAGGCCCAGTCGCGCTCCTCCTTAACCCTAGCCGATCAAGCGCTCTCTCCCTCTGCCCGCCGCCACTCCTGGTTCGATCCCCATCTTCCTCTCGCTCTCTCCTCCTGACCCTCTCCCCCTCGTCTACTGAGACCCCACGCCACCTACTCCTTCTCCTACCTCGCCGGCCTCTCGCGCCTTCATCGGCCCACTCTCGCCACCGCGCTACCAAGCCGAGGCCCCGTCGGCCTCCTCCTCACTTTTGTCGTCATCGCCTCGCCCCGGTCTCGTCCCCAAGCGCCGCACCTCCTCCTCCCCATTGCGGGTGACCAAGGCCGCCGGAGCAGCCCCGCGGACCAGGCCGCCTCATCCCCCTCCATCCTCGTCCCGCATAGTCGCCGCCCTGCCACTGAGCACGAGCGCTGCTGCTCTGCTCCGCTTCGCCGTCCCTGCTCCGTCCAGCACGCGTGCTGCCGCGGCCATCCTCTACTCCGCGTCCGCTGCACCAAGGCAGCCCAGCCGTCTCCTCCTCCTCACCGGCCTTCCCTGTGCAAGCCGCTGTGTCCCTGCTTCATGCCAAGGCCGACGACGGCCACTTCGTCTAGCCGCTGCTTGGCCAGGCGTCAAGAACTAGCAACTCGATCTGCCTCCATGCACCTCCGGTGGCCTCTCAACCTAGAGCCGTGCAAGTCCCTCGATGCCCCTTCAGTTCATCAAGATCGCCAAGTCTGTGTCCGTGTTTTCTCCAAGTTCCATCAAGCTGAAGGTGTACAACTACATGTTTAACCGCCGAGAATGACGCCCCAAGGACGCCGAGAACGACTACACGGCGACACTACCGAGTACCTCTTTTACCATCTACGAAATCACCAATAACCGTTCCGTCAAGTTTCTCATAGACCACATGGACGCCAAGTACCACGACATCGACGGCCCCTCAAGTTCGACTATGGTTGTTGTGTACCACTACCGTCGCCCTGAAGACGTTGGATTCGTCAAGTACCTCTCCAAAACGAACGTGCACCATTACTTGCACGACGTCCGAGAACGACTACTACCCACGGCACCCGTGTACGACTACTTTCCTCGATTGTCAAGTACCACTACGCCCGATGATGCGACAAGTACCCCTACCGACGACCTCAACATCTACGGAGTGTGAACGACAACTTCCACTACCCTCGCGAGAACGATTACTTCCCTCGACGAACTCGATCCATCCCGAATGCATGCTTCGAAGGTATACCGCCGAGACAATGCCTGTGAACGGATGCTTGCGATGTATGAGATGCACCCTTTCTTGTGAACGGATGCTTGCGATGTATGACAATGCCTGTGAAGGTATACCGTCTCGTGGGAACCCGGTATCCGGGAGCACCCCACCGTCTGGCATGACACGCTTACATCATACTTCTTTTGCACTGGTCTCCCAACGAGTTACCGGAACCGATATGTTGCCGTGGCATCATTTTCGGATTCGTCGCCGTGGCACCTTATCTTTCCACCACGGTGACAAATGCTTCTGTCAACTTTTTCACAAAATTACATATAACTTGAATATGTCATCTGCATCATGATAATAACATTTAAATGTTTAAATTGTTCTTTGCATTAAAATTGCTAAATGACATGCGGGGATTTTCCGAAATTGTTGTTGTTATTTCCGGCCTCATTTAAAATGCCTAGACAGTGTAGTTTACTTATGCTTCACCTTTTGCCATGTCAAAGAACATTTAAACTTGTTGGGTTGATAACCGAGAGCAAACTAAATAAATAGATGTGGTGTTTTGTCAATATGCAACTCGTTGCATATTGAGCTCCGCTTAAATTGTAGTGTTGTTTGTTGCACTTTGCCATGTCATGCATAATTAAACCGTACATGCATCATACCTGGTTGTGCATCATATGCCATGTTTATGCTTGTGAGTTTACAGTGTAGTTTGCTTCTTTCCGGTATGCTTCTCTCGTTAGCTTCGGTGTCATTCCGGAGTTGTGAGGTTTTGTTCGACTACTTCATGGACTCGTTCTTCTTCCTTGCGGAATCCCATGCACGATGACCGTTCCCCGATATCACCTCTATCTTTTCCTTTCTAGTTGTCTCACTCTATAGCTATGCCTCGATGCCTATTCTTGTCTTGTCAGCCTCCTATGTTTCCATGAAACACTCTAACTGCCTTCCTAGCAAACTGTTGATTGGCTAAGTACGCTTTTGCTCAGCCCCTCTTATAGCGTTGTTTGTTGCAGATGAAGTTTGAAGATTGCTCCATGTTTGGACTTGTTTATTGGGATAACATAGTATATATCTTAATTAAATTAATGCACATATATATTGGTAATGGGTGGAAGGCTCGGCCTTCTGCTTGGTATTTTGTTCCACTCATGCCACCTTAGGACACGATAAACCGGTGTTATGTTCCTTGATTTTGCGTTCCTAACACGGTTGGGGTTTATGGGCCCCCTCGATAATTCACATTGCTTAAAGCTATTCCAGCAAGACCCAACTTTGGTACTACATTTTCCTAACAACTAAAACTTGCATAGGGAGTTATAAACCCGAGTTCTTGATCAACAACCCGGGCCAGTGCTCCTCATGAGTGTTGGTCCAAACTGGGCAGACTGTAGGGTCGCCTTGGGGAAACCCGAGGTATCTGGTATATACCTGTTGTAATGCCCAGGATGGAGTTATACCTCCTACGTGTCGAGGCACGACTTAAAGGCATAAGTCCATCCTAGAATGATCTCAAGTTTGGTAATCTTTGCACAACTCATGTAAAAGAGGGATAGTAAACTGAAAATAGTTGGCTTACACTCGCCACGTCACAGAATTACAGTACAAGTCTCAAACATCATACATTAAGAACACTACAACCCTCTAAGGGCAAAAGCCAAATGTCAAAGTACCAAACTCAGATAAAACAACCATAGGCGGATCGAATCCTAGTAAGAGACTCCACTACTGATCGTCTGGGTAGCGCACGTAGTACCGACTACGCTCTTCGTCGTACTCCCAATCCAGCTCGGTGCCATCACCTGGATAGCTCACAGCTGGACCTGCATCTGGTGTGTGAAGTAACTGTGAGCCACAGAGGACTCAGCAATCCCGTTCCCGGGTAACAAGACTATTTAAGCCTTGGGTGAGGACAAGGCTGAAGAAAGAACGAGAGGTGAAGGAACAACAAGAGTCTGCAGCAGCAACTAGCTCTAACTTACGTAATAGAGAGCGAGAAGAGAAGTGCCTCGGTCGAAAGATGATCACGAAGTGATCCTAACTAAAGCCGGTCAAACATAACCCCACCGTGTTCAACTCCCGAATCCCTATTCGGAAATTGACAGTCACGGTACACACGCTGGTAGTGTATTGAAACATTGTGTCAAGTTATCTACAACCAGAATTAACAAGCTCCCATCTGCCACATAACCGCGGGCACGGCTTTCGAAAGTTCAAACCCTGCAGGGTTGTTCCAACTTGGCCCATCACAAGCCCACGATCTGCGAAGTCGCAACTCCATAGGTGGGAAGACCCGAGTATTCTCGGAATCCCGTGCTCAAGTTAAACCGAACTAAGGTAAGGCTAATCCAGCAAATCCTCCCGGCGTGCCGACACCCTGATAGTAGCCGCGCGTATCTCGTCTCAGGCCACGTCCGGATGAGCAGTACGTACAGATACCGAAGATCCCAGCGAACTGGGTGGTATCCGCAAGTGGCTCTAGTTTGGGACCAACACCATCAGCACTGGCCCCCCCTGCTATGTAGAATTAAGAATCCTCGGGGACATGACCCCCTATGCAATTAATTAATTATTTAGGTTGTTATTATGAGGCAAATAGTACCAATGTTGGGACTTGCTGGAAAAGACTTAGCACTTAGCGGTTTATCAAGGGGGTCCCATACACCCCAACCGTGTTAGGAACGCATAATCAAGGAACATAACACCGGTTTATACGGTTCCTAACGGCATGAGTGGAACAAAACACCAAGCAAAAGGCTTAGCCTTCCACCCTGCCAGTATATAGATGATTTCATTTTGTAAGCATTTATATAGTGTGATATAACCCAACCAAACTTCAACATGAAGCAAGCATCTTCAATCTTCACCTGCAACTAACAATGCTATAAGAGGGGCTGAGCAAAGCCTACGTATAGCCAAGCAACAGTTTGCATAGGTAGGGTGGTTAAACATGGCAATTGGTTACAAGTAGGAGGCTGACAGGAAAGACATGGTCATCGAGGCAAAACTATAGAGCGATACTCTAGCAATAGGCAAAAATAGTAATGGTATCCGGGTTCGGTCATCTTGCCTGGGATTCCACAGAGAGAAGAACGGGTCCAAGAAGCAGACGGAGCAACAGTCGAGCGGATCCTCACAACTCCGGAACGGAACCGAAGCTAACAAAAGAAGCAACCGGAAAGAAAGAAACAACACGGTAAACACACAAGTATTAACATGGCATACGATGCACATCCAAATATGATGCATGTCCAGTTTAATTATGCAAGGCATGGCAAAGTGCACAAACAAATCTACAAGTTAAGTGGAGATCAATATGCAACGGGTTGCATATTGACGAAACACCACATTTAATTATTTAGTTGACTCTCATTTAATTACAAGACAAGATTAATTGTTATTAACATGGCAAGAGGTGAAGCATAATAAAACTACACTAACTAGGCAATTTAAATGAGGCCGGAGAATAACAACAACATATCCGGAAAATCCCCATGAGCAAGTTTAATAATTATAAGCAAACCACAATTAAACATATTTAGGTTGTTAACATGATGCGGATGACATGATCAAGTTTATGCAATTTTATTAACAGGTTGACTTAAGAGGATAAGAAGCATTTGTCACCGTGGTGGAAAGAAAAAGAGTGCCACGGCAACGATTCCGAAATGATGCCACGGCAACATATCGGTTCCGGTAACTCGTTGAGAGACCGGTGCAAAAGGTAAGATGGCATGGGTGAGTCAAACGAGATGAAAGGTGGGGCGATCCCGTTGCCGGGTTCCCACGAGTCGGTGACGAGGCAACCGAGGAGCAACAAAAGGGACGAAACGGACACGGTGCTCACACGGGAAACATTTCATACAACACAAGCATGCATCACACGGGTCATCCACGGGGTCGTCTCGTTATACCTTTGAAGCGTGCATTTCGGGGCGGTTCGAGACGTCGAGGGACGTAGTGGAAGGAGTCGTTCACGTCGGAGAGGAAGTAGCCGTTCCGTAGAGGGAAGTAGTCGTTCTCGCAACTCGTAGAGGAAGTAGTGGTTCACGTCATCGTGTCGTGGTACTTGGCGAATTTCTCGTTTCCTGGCGACGGTAGTTGTACTCGGGGCGACGGTAGACGTTCACGTAGGCGTTTCCGTTTCCGAAGAGGTACTTGTCGCGTCGTCGTTCGTAGCGGTACTTGTGGTCTCCGAACTTGTCGACGGTAGTGGTACTTGCCGTAGGGGTACTTGGTCATGTAGTCGTTCACGGGGCTCGTAGATGTACACGTATCCGTAGAGGTACTTGACGTTACGGTCTTGCCGTCTTGTCGTGTAGGCGTTTACGCGTTCCCTGTCAAGGTCAACACAAGCAACCGAACAACACAAAAACTACAGCAGCAAAACAAGGGTTGCACGAGGCCACGGCAGCAGCAGTACAACAAAACACGGCAGAAGCAGGCCGCGGGAACCGGTGCTGGCCAAGGCAGCAGCAAAACAACAGAGCTCGGCTCCAGGCGCGACGAGGAGGCGAGGCTGAAGCTGCACGGGACGGGCAGAGGAGGAGCCGCGGCAGGGGTGCTCCAGCGGCCTTGGGGCGAAGCGGGGAGGCCGAGGCAGGGGCTGGCCGAAGGGAGAGGGCCGGCGCGGCGGGGTCGCTGCCCTGGTCGAGGAGAACGAGGGGGAGGCGTCGGGCTTGGCCGGCGCGGCCCTGGGCGCTCGGCGGAGGATCCGATGGCGAGAGAACTCGGCGGTCGGGAGGAGGCGCGTCGGGGCCTCGCCCTGGCAACGGAGGGCCGGCACAAGGCGCTCGGGCGCAGGGGATGTGGTGCTGCCTGCCGTGCGGGAGGAAGGGGTCGAGGGGGAGTCGCGACCAGGCAGCGGGGAGAGGGAGTCGAGGCGCCCTGGCGTCGGAGACTGGCGCGGCATGCGCAGGGGATCTAGCGAGAGGGCTCGATGGGGCTCTGGACGAGCGAGGGAGGAGGGAAAAGATCGAGGGGACTGGGATCGAGTGCGAGCTGCGGGAAGAGGAGAGGGTGCGGCGGCGGTCGGGAGGAAAACGGGGAGAGGAGCGAAGGGACTGGCTCGGGGGTTAGGGTTAGAGGCGCTGCGGGCTGGGCCTTGAGGAGGTGTTGGGCCAGAGAGATTGAGGCCCGAGCGGCTGGGATGCCTCTTATTTTTATTCCTTAGCAGAAATAAAAATAAAAGGAGAGAATCAAAAATAAAAAGAAAAGAGGCAAAGAACAGAAAATAAAAGATGGGTCATTTTTGTAAGGCTTTACGGGTTATTACCAACCCAACAAAAATAGTTCCAACACAAAGGAAGTGCAAACTAAAACATTTAGCTTGCAAATAAAAGGAGTTTAGATAAATGGAGGAGCCTCGAAACAACGGAAAGAATTAAAGGCAAGGTTTAGAAGTCAAACTTGAAGTGAAAATAAACATGGGGAATTAATGCAAGTGTGTTACGATGAATTCCAACGAATGGAATAATTAATAAATATAGCTCCCTAAATATTGAGAGGCTTTTATATGTTATAAAGAGAAGACATTCGTCCCTCGATTTAAATGGACCGAAGGTCCACACGGTTTATTTAGGTTGAGATGCAAAAATAAAATATGACATGATGGCATGATGACATGATGCAATGCAAAAATAAAAACACAAGCACAAAGAACACACGGGCAACCCGGAACATCTGGAATCTTCGGGAATCTTCTGGAATCTTCTGGGACGTCAGTCTCGGGCGTCACAACTCTCCCACACTAACAGAGGATCTCGACCCGAGATCCTAGAGATATCACCGGGTAAAAACGAAAAAGAGGAGGTAAAACAAAGTTGCTTCTTTGACGGACGAGTGAAACCAAAGAACCTTGAGAGTTGAACAAGATGAAAGAAAGAATGCAACGGAGATGAACGAAGATGAAACACTCCGTTACAAAAGAGGAACAAGGAGCACTATGAGAACCTTGAAGGTTGAAAGACATGAAACAAGAGCTCACGGACCAAAAGAATATGAAACTGCAAGGGTATAGCCAAGGAATAAGAATGACAGAATTTCGGCAGCACTCCGTCTGAAAATGGAAGGAATTGAACAAGAACTTGAGAAGATGGATGATACTTGATGAAAACAACAACATATTGTCTTTGAAACAATTAAAAGAATGGCCCAAGGGGTAAGAAGGAATTCAGATAGCACTCCGGTTAACAAAAGATAGGCAAAACTAGATAAGATGACAAAACTTGAATGAAGAATACAACACTCCGGTTAAATGATAAGCAAGGGAAAGAATATGATCTTGAAAAGAAAACAAGATGATGGTTTGGAGAGAGCAACATTACAAAGCCTCCGGAATGAAAGATTAGAATATAGATCAACGAAAGAAATGAATGGAGAAGAAAATGACAACTTCTCCCAAAATGAATTTGAAAGAACATCTTACAAAGAAGGGTTGAACAGAGTTGTTGGAAATTCAACAACGAGAAGGATAAGCTTGATGTGGGCTTATGGAAAACATCTTAAAATTAAGAGGTGACAACCAGCCACTGACAAAAACATTATCTTGGATTGAGATCAACAAGGAGACGAAGAACTTATTTCACCGGAAGGATAAATGAAGAACTTGGGTCATTTATAAGCAACACAATAGCAACAATCCTTAGGGAAAGCTTTAGGTGAAATACAACCCAAGATTACTCCAATGAATAAATTGAAATGGTTGGAAAGATCTCCTGAACAAAGAAAATGATGGGTTTAAACATCTCATTCTTGATAACTCGTGAATCATAAAACATGAAGGAATTGACAAGAATGACATAACACCATCTGAAAAGACAAGGTAGAACGGATTGCAATTGGAAAGCATGATGAAGAAAGCTTGAGCTTCAACAAGAATTTTGATGAAGTCTTCGAGGATGAATTAAATCATGATGAACCACCAAGATGGACTCCGATAATGAAAGCATGAGAAGTGAAAGATGAAAAGAATAAGGTTAAAGGCCTGCAATGAATTAGGTTGAGCTTTGGAATGATATAATAGAAATAACTTGGAGCTCCGGAAAACAAGATGAAGAATTAGAACCGAGAATATGATATGATGAACAAGCTCCAGACAAAAGAATTAAATCACCTTGAAGGAATAAGAATAAGAATTATGTCATGCATCTCCTTCACCAATTTAAATTGATGACAACCAAAGGATTTGGCATACTACTTATTCTCGTTGCAAAGAATTAAAGAGAGATCTAGCACAACCTTGGATAAAACTTTAACGAAGCACCGATAGGATTATGAAAAGAACAAATGAATTAAAACGATAACAACAGAAGGGTAAACTTGAATGAACCACCGTAAGAATATGGAGACTAACGAAGAGACATCAATGAAGAATATTTGGAGGACGAAGTTGAAAACTGAGAACGAAGAAATATTCTGAAATGATGGCCTTCGGAGGAACACAAAGAAAAGAATCCATGAAATGCTCCGGATGGGTATAAAAAGAATTCCTCACAATCGAAACAACTATGAGGATGGCAAGAAGGTAGAACCACAACTCTTGAGAGAAGAGGCCAAGATTTAAGAGAAACACTTCTCCGGTCTTCAGATGTTGAGAATGAAGACGAGAAATGCCATGAAGAATTGTTGAGCACTCCGGAATGAAGAATTAAAAAGGTTGAACCAAAGAAGAAAAGAATTTGAAAGCGATCTTGGAGAAGGCATGTGACTGATGGAGATCATTCTTACGTCACACTTTGAAAAGAATTTGAGTATAACTCCGGAAAAAAAGAGTCAGGTAAGATCCTGGGAAAAACCTGTGGGTTAGGGCCCACTAAAGAAATCACCGTTGAAAAAGATTGCTTAAGAGATATTGCACCGGTTGAATTAAAAAAAAGCTTGAATAAGATAACAATCCTCAAAATAGCTTGAATGGATTAAGAATGGAATTATGAATCTTCAGCACTCCGGATATGAAGAGCATGAGGAGAATAATTACTTGATGCACCGGAATAAGAAAGCATTGTGAAAAGAGGAAAAAGATAAGATCAACATCGAAATCTTGAATTACATCCACCGGAAGAATTAGAGAACAAAAGAATGATGAACTTGAAGCTCTTGAGCATCTTCACGATAAATCACCGGATAAGAACATTGAAGGAAAGAATGAAGAAACATCACAAGAAGAAAATGGATACTTCATTTAGAATTTCTGGCTCCAAGAAGAAAAGGGTGGGAGGGTGGGGAAAAACAAAGACAACTTGGAATGAATGAAACAGACAATTCGTCAGATTTCTCAACGACGTCCGTATGGAATGATCTTGAAAAGAAAGCACACTGGTTGGAAAAGAATAACATGAAGATCTTGATGGTCAAGAAGGACTAGCACTCCCATAGAAATATGAGAACACCGATTAGGAAATGTATGGAATCAACATTTGACATCGAAGCAACTCGAATACCAGAATCAAAACAAAACAAAGGATAGATATTGAACGAATAAATTCCGTAGGTACATCAACTAGACGAGAAGCCACTTGGAGAGCAAAATGAAAATAAAAAGGAACAAGGATCAGATAGAACAAATACAAGATAGAAGCTTCGTTCCGCATCTTCGTGCTGAAAGCTCATGGAACATGTTACAAAAGGGTTTTGCAATCCCCGGATCAGCATAGCCAAGGACCCTTTAAGATGCAACTCCCGATCGGAACAAGTCCATAAAACCACTTCACTCAATGTAGAACCCCGAACTTCATACCGAGCATCCGTTGGAAGAATGCCTAGAACTACTAGATGAACCCACCTATAGATTTCCGAAAGTTTCCAGTTATGCAATCAGGTGTTGGGGATACACGGGAAGCACCGCGCAATCAACTCTAAACCTACATCCAGGTGTATCCATCCTTCAACACATAACCAGTCTTTCTCGGAAACTGTGTACCTCGGACCTTCGAAAAGCATCCACTATAACAAGCTATGACAATACTCTCGAACTACCTCCCCAGTACTGGGTGATGTCGGGGTTATCTTGCCACTGGCCGTATAGGAGAGATTTTCGATGTCGGCCGTCTTAAGTATTTAGTACTGCCGCGATATGCTTGTGTCAATGATACCCCGAAGCTCAACTCCTCGGTAACATGAGGCATCGGGAACAATATCGTTGTCACAAGAACATCGAAACAATCCCAGAATACTCGCGGGATCCTAAAATAAAATTTGGTGCAATTTTTGAAAGTAGAAGAGAAAAGAGTAATCGTCAGGAGTCCTCACCAGAGAGAAAGGGGATGAGAAGCAAAGAAATCCTACTCTCCGATATAATATAGGACTCAAAAAGTTTTCAGTGTGTGCCTAGACTCAACCGTCAACGGTTCGATCAAACAGTGGGGGCTCCTAGGTCGGAGAAGGCTCTGAATACCAACTTGTAATGCCCAGGATGGAGTTATACCTCCTACGTGTCGAGGCACGACTTAAAGGCATAAGTCCATCCTAGAATGATCTCAAGTTTGGTAATCTTTGCACAACTCATGTAAAAGAGGGATAGTAAACTGAAAATAGTTGGCTTACACTCGCCACGTCACAGAATTACAGTACAAGTCTCAAACATCATACATTAAGAACACTACAACCCTCTAAGGGCAAAAGCCAAATGTCAAAGTACCAAACTCAGATAAAACAACCACAGGCGGATCGAATCCTAGTAAGAGACTCCACTACTGATCGTCCGGGTAGCGCACGTAGTACCGACTACGCTCTTCGTCGTACTCCCAATCCAGCTCGGTGCCATCACCTGGATAGCTCACAGCTGGACCTGCATCTGGTGTGTGAAGTAACTGTGAGCCACAGAGGACTCAGCAATCCCGTTCCCGGGTAACAAGACTATTTAAGCCTTGGGTGAGGACAAGGCTGAAGAAAGAACGAGAGGTGAAGGAACAACAAGAGTCTGCAGCAGCAACTAGCTCTAACTTACGTAATAGAGAGCGAGAAGAGAAGTGCCTCGGTCGAAAGATGATCACGAAGTGATCCTAACTAAAGCCGGTCAAACATAACCCCACCGTGTTCAACTCCCGAATCCCTATTCGGAAATTGACAGTCACGGTACACACGCTGGTAGTGTATTGAAACATTGTGTCAAGTTATCTACAACCGGAATTAACAAGCTCCCATCTGCCACATAACCGCGGGCACGGCTTTCGAAAGTTCAAACCCTGCAGGGGTGTTCCAACTTGGCCCATCACAAGCCCACGATCCGCGAAGTCGCAACTCCATAGGTGGGAAGACCCGAGTATTCTCTGAATCCCGTGCTCAAGTTAAACCGAACTAAGGTAAGGCTAATCCAGCAAATCCTCCCGGCGTGCCGACACCCTGATAGTAGCCGCGCGTATCTCGTCTCAGGCCACGTCCGGATGAGCAGTACGTACAGATACCGAAGATCCCAGCGAACTGGGTGGTATCCGCAAGTGGCTCTAGTTTGGGACCAACACCATCAGCACTGGCCCCCCCTGCTATGTAGAATTAAGAATCCTCGGGGACATGACCCCCTATGCAATTAATTAATTATTTAGGTTGTTATTATGAGGCAAATAGTACCAATGTTGGGACTTGCTGGAAAAGACTTAGCACTTAGCGGTTTATCAAGGGGGTCCCATACACCCCAACCGTGTTAGGAACGCATAATCAAGGAACATAACACCGGTTTATACGGTTCCTAACGGCATGAGTGGAACAAAACACCAAGCAAAAGGCTTAGCCTTCCACCCTGCCAGTATATAGATGATTTCATTTTGTAAGCATTTATATAGTGTGATATAACCCAACCAAACTTCAACATGAAGCAAGCATCTTCAATCTTCACCTGCAACTAACAATGCTATAAGAGGGGCTGAGCAAAGCCTACGTATAGCCAAGCAACGGTTTGCATAGGTAGGGTGGTTAAACATGGCAATTGGTTACAAGTAGGAGGCTGACAGGAAAGACATGGTCATCGAGGAAAAACTATAGAGAGATACTCTAGCAATAGGCAAAAATAGTAATGGTATCCGGGTTCGGTCATCTTGCCTGGGATTCCACAGAGAGAAGAACGGGTCCAAGAAGCAGACGGAGCAACAGTCGAGCGGATCCTCACAACTCCGGAACGGAACCGAAGCTAACAAAAGAAGCAACCGGAAAGAAAGAAACAACACGGTAAACACACAAGTATTAACATGGCATACGATGCACATCCAAATATGATGCATGTCCGGTTTAATTATGCAAGGCATGGCAAAGTGCACAAACAAATCTACAAGTTAAGTGGAGATCAATATGCAACGGGTTGCATATTGACGAAACACCACATTTAATTATTTAGTTGACTCTCATTTAATTACAAGACAAGATTAATTGTTATTAACATGGCAAGAGGTGAAGCATAATAAAACTACACTAACTAGGCAATTTAAATGAGGCCGGAGAATAACAACAACATATCCGGAAAATCCCCATGAGCAAGTTTAATAATTATAAGCAAGCCACAATTAAACATATTTAGGTTGTTAACATGATGCGGATGACATGATCAAGTTTATGCAATTTTATTAACAGGTTGACTTAAGAGGATAAGAAGCATTTGTCACCGTGGTGGAAAGAAAAAGAGTGCCACGGCAACGATTCCGAAATGATGCCACGGCAACATATCGGTTCCGGTAACTCGTCGAGAGACCGGTGCAAAAGGTAAGATGGCATGGGTGAGTCAAACGAGATGAAAGGTGGGGCGATCCCGTTGCCGGGTTCCCACGAGTCGGTGACGAGGCAACCGAGGAGCAACAAAAGGGACGAAACGGACACGGTGCTCACACGGGAAACATTTCATACAACACAAGCATGCATCACACGGGTCATCCACGGGGTCGTCTCGTTATACCTTTGAAGCGTGCGTTTCGGGGTGGTTCGAGACGTCGAGGGACGTAGTGGAAGGAGTCGTTCACGTCGGAGAGGAAGTAGCCGTTCCGTAGAGGGAAGTAGTCGTTCTCGCAACTCGTCGAGGAAGTAGTGGTTCACGTCATCGTGTCGTGGTACTTGGCGAATTTCTCGTTTCCTGGCGACGGTAGTTGTACTCGGGGCGACGGTAGACGTTCACGTAGGCGTTTCCGTTTCCGAAGAGGTACTTGTCGCGTCGTCGTTCGTAGCGGTACTTGTGGTCTCCGAACTTGTCGACGGTAGTGGTACTTGCCGTAGGGGTACTTGGTCATGTAGTCGTTCACGGGGCTCGTAGATGTACACGTATCCGTAGAGGTACTTGACGTTACGGTCTTGCCGTCTTGTCGTGTAGGCGTTTACGCGTTCCCTGTCAAGGTCAACACAAGCAACCGAACAACACAAAAACTACAGCAGCAAAACAAGGGTTGCACGAGGCCACGACAACAGCAGTACAACAAAACACGGCAGAAGCAGGCCGCGGGAACCGGTGCTGGCCAAGGCAGCAGCAAAACAACAGAGCTCGGCTCCAGGCGCGACGAGGAGGCGAGGCTGAAGCTGCACGGGACGGGCAGAGGAGGAGCCGCGGCAGGGGTGCTCCAGCGGCCTTGGGGCGAAGCGGGGAGGCCGAGGCAGGGGCTGGCCGAAGGGAGAGGGCCGGCGCGGCGGGGTCGCTGCCCTGGTCGAGGAGAACGAGGGGGAGGCCTCGGGCCTGGCCGGCGTGGCCCTGGGCGCTCGGCGGAGGATCCGATGGCGAGAGAACTCGGCGGTCGGGAGGAGGCGCGTCGGGGCCTCGCCCTGGCAACGGAGGGCCGGCACAAGGCGCTCGGGCGCAGGGGATGCGGTGCTGCCTGCCGCGCGGGAGGAAGGGGTCGAGGGGGAGTCGCGACCAGGCAGCGGGGAGAGGGAGTCGAGGCGCCCTGGCGTCGGAGACTGGCGCGGCATGCGCAGGGGATCTAGCGAGAGGGCTCGATGGGGCTCTGGACGAGCGAGGGAGGAGGGAAAAGATCGAGGGGACTGGGATCGAGTGCGAGCTGCGGGAAGAGGAGAGGGTGCGGCGGCGGTCGGGAGGAAAACGGGGAGAGGAGCGAAGGGACTGGCTCTGGGGTTAGGGTTAGAGGCGCTGCGGGCTGGGCCTTGAGGAGGTGTTGGGCCAGAGAGATTGAGGCCCGAGCGGCTGGGATGCCTCTTATTTTTATTCCTTAGCAGAAATAAAAATAAAAGGAGAGAATCAAAAATAAAAAAGAAAAGAGGCAAAGAACAGAAAATAAAAGATGGGTCATTTTTGTAAGGCTTTACGGGTTATTACCAACCCAACAAAAATAGTTCCAACACAAAGGAAGTGCAAACTAAAACATTTAGCTTGCAAATAAAAGGAGTTTAGATAAATGGAGGAGCCTCGAAACAACGGAAAGAATTAAAGGCAAGGTTTAGAAGTCAAACTTGAAGTGAAAATAAACATGGGGAATTAATGCAAGTGTGTTACGATGAATTCCAACGAATGGAATAATTAATAAATATAGCTCCCTAAATATTGAGAGGCTTTTATATGTTATAAAGAGAAGACATTCTTCCCTCGATTTAAATGGACCGAAGGTCCACACGGTTTATTTAGGTTGAGATGCAAAAATAAAATATGACATGATGGCATGATGACATGATGCAATGCAAAAATAAAAACACAAGCACAAAGAACACACGGGCAACCCGGAACATCTGGAATCTTCGGGAATCTTCTGGAATCTTCTGGGACGTCAGTCTCGGGCGTCACACCTGTAGGATGTCCCATCCGGCCATGGCCTGAAATGAGATACGCACGGCTACTATCAGGGTGTCGGCATGCCGGGAGGTCTTTCTGGATTAGTTTTACCTTTGTCGAAATATCTTGAGCACGGGATTCCGAGAATACTCGGGTCTTCCCAACATGGAGTTGCGACTCCGCAGATCGTGAGCTTGTGATGGGCTAAGTTGGGACACCCCTGGAGGGTTATGATCTATCAAAAGCCATGCCCGCGGTTATGTGGCAGATTGGAATTTGTTAATATCCGGTTGTAGATAACTTGACACCATATCCTTAAGAATACACTACATGCGTGAGTAACCGTGACGGTCTCTTTTTGAAGGGGTTTCAGAAAGTGAACACGATGGGGTTATGCATGAACGTGAGTAGCTAGGATCACTTATTGATCATCTTTGGCGATCGTTGGCACATATTCTCATCTCGCTCTGAATTCGTAAGCTAGTTGCTAAGTGCTTGTTGCAGACACTTTATTACCTCTCCACACCTAGAAGGCTTTGTTAGTTTTGATACCCGAGAATGGGATTGTTGAGTCCTTGTGACTCATAGATTACAACACACACCAGATGCAGGTATAACTGAGTACGATGCAGGAGATGGACAAGAACTTCACTGGGAGTTCGATGAAGAGCGTGGTCGTATGTATGTAACGTATCCCGATGATCAATAGTGGTTCCTACTAGGGGCGATCAGGAATTGTGGTTGTTGTATCTTTTCTCGTTTGATTTCGTCCGTAGTCGGACCCTGTATTATTTGGATGAATGTATGCTATTGTATTAATTGTGTGACATGGCGAGTGTAAGCCCACTATTTTACTCTTTCATCCCTGTTCATTACATGAGTTGTGCAAAGATACCACGCTTGCGATCATTCCAGAATGCGCTTATGTCTCTAACTCGTGCCTCAACACGTAGGAGATATAGTTGCATCCTGGGCATTACAAGTTGGTATCAGAGCCTTCTCCGACCTAGGAGCCCACAGATTGATCGAACCGCTGACGGTTGAGTCTAATCACACACACACAAACTGTTTTGAGTCATATATATATCGGAGAGTAGGTTTTCTTTTTAATCCTCATCCCCTTCGTCGCTCTGGTGAGGATTCCTGACGTTGTTTTAACATCACTATCCTCAATTTCCATCAAAAAAAATTTAGGATCACGTGGGTATTGTTTGGATTGTTCTGATATCTTTGTGACGAGAACATTGTTCTTTGTGCCTCCTGTCATTTAGGGGTTGTGGCAGTGTCCCAGGGAGTTGAGCTCCGAGGTGTTGTCGTCACAATTGTATCGTTGCAGTGCTAGAATACCAGAGGCAGCCGACATCGAAAACTCTTCTATGCGTGTCTGGTGGTGAGATAACCCCGACGTCGCCCAATATTGGGGGATAGTTCGGGAGTATTGCCACAGCTAGTATAGCGGATGCATTTTGAAGGTCCGAGGTAAACGGTTTCCGAAGGTGCCAGGTTATGTGTTGATGGATGGATACAACTGGATGTAGGATTTATTAGTTGTGTGATATGCGGTGCTTCCCATGTATCCCCAACACCAGATTGCATAACCGAAAAGCTTTGGGAATTAATAGGTTGGATTCAAGTAGCTCTTAGGTAGTCTTCCAACGGGTGCATGATATGAGGTTGGGGTTCAACATCTAGTGGAGAGGTTATCATGGGCGTTGTTACACTAGGGAGTTGCATCTTAAAGGATCCTTGGATATGCTGATCCGGGGATTGCAAGGCCCTTTGTAACACGTGCCATGGGGCATCAACACGAACATGTGGGACGAAACCTCTATTATGTATTTCTTCAATCTATTACCTTGTTGTTTTAATCTATCATTTTGTTCTCCCAAGTGGCTTCTCGACAAGTTGATGTGTCATTTAAGCTTACGGAATACATTCGTTCAATTCTCTGTTCGAATGATATTGTGAAGATTATGTTGCAACATATCTATCCTTTGTTTTGTTTTGATTGTGGTATTCGAGTTGCTTCAATGTCAAGTGTTGATTCCATACTTTCCTAATTGGTGTTCTCATATTTCTATGGGAGTTCTAGTCCAACTTGATCATCAAGATTGTCATGAAAATTCTTTTCAACCGGTGTGCTTCTCTTCAAGTAAATTCGATCTCTTCATCATTTGCAAGATCAACTCTCAATCTTTTCTCAACGGTGTTCACTCCATTCATCCCAAATTGTCTTTGTTTTCCCTGCCCCCCTCCCTTCTTCTTCTCGGAGCCAGAAATTCTCAAATGAAATATCCATTTTATTCATGTGATGTTTCTTCATTCTTTTCCTTCAATGTCTTTATCTGGTGATTCTCATGAAGAGGCTCAGGAGTTTCATGTTTATCATAATTCCTTCTCTTTTCTTCTCCGGTGGACTAAATTCAAGCTTCGGTGTTGATCATATCTCTTTCTATTGTTTCACCTATTCTTTCTATGTTGGAATTTCTTATCCGAAGTCTCTCTTGTTTATTCAACTCACTCTAATTCTTCTCCGGAGTGTTCAAGATATCTCGGAAGATTCCTGTTTCTATTCTTAATCCGTTCAAGCTATTTTGAGGATTGTCATCTTATTCAAGCCATTAAATTCAACCGGTGCAATATCTCTTAAGCAATCTTTTTCAACGGTGATTTCTTTTGAGTGGGCCCTAACCCACATGTCTTTTTCCAGGATCTTACCTGACTCTTCTAATTATCCGGAGTTATTACGAAATTCTTTTCAAAGTGTGACGTAAAAATGATTTCCATCAGTCACATGCCTTCTCCAAGATTGTTTCCAATTATTTTCATCTTTAGCTCAACCTTTCCCCTTTTCATTCTTTCGGAGTATCTCAAAATTCTTCATGGTATTTCTCGTCGTTCTTCTCAACATTTGAAGACCGGAGAAGAGTTTCTCTTAAATCTTGGCCCGTTCTCTTGAAGATTTGTGGTTCTAGCTTCATGCATCCTCATAATTGTTTTGATCACGAGGAATCTTTTCACATCATCCGAAGCATTTCATGAATTCTTTCCATTGTGATCCTCCGAAGGCCATCATTTCAGAAGATTTCTTTGTTCTCAGTTTTCAACTTCGTCCTCCAACTATTCTTAATTGATGCCTCTTTGTTCATCTCCATATTCTTAGTGTGGTTCATTCAAGATTATTCTTCCGTTGTTATCGTATCAATTCATTTGTTCTTTTCATAATCCTACCGGTGGTTCGTTGAGGATTTACCCAAGTTGTGCGAGATCTCTCTTTAATTCTTTGCAACGAGAATAAGTAGTATGCCAAATCCATTGGTTGTCATCAATTTAAATTGGTGAAGGATACTCATAACATAATTCTTATTCTTGTTCCTTCCAAGTGTTTAATTCCTTCATATGGATTTCGTTCATGATATCAAATTATTAGTTGTTCATCTTTTCTTTCCAGAGTTCCAAACTCTCTCAATTATCTTGTCACGAAGCTCTATCTAAACCATTGCAAGGCTTAAATCTTAATCTTTTCATCCTTCACTTCTCAACCTTTTGTTACCGGAGTTCTTCATGGTGGTTCATCATGATCTAATTCATCCTCAAAGTGCTCATCAAGATTCTTGTTGGAGGAGCTCAAGTATTCTTCTTCTTGCATTCCGTAGTGCAATTCTTGCCCCTTATCTTTTAAGGTGGTGTTATGTCATTCTTGACAATTTCCCTTCGTGTTTCATGATTCACAAGTTATCAAGAATGAGATATTTAAAACCATCATTTCTCTTTCTTGAGGAGATCTTTCGACCCTTCAATCTCTTTGTTGGAGTAATCTTGGGTTGTATTTCACCTAAAAGCTTTCCTTAAGGATTGTTGCTCATTATGATGCTTATAAATGACCCAAGTTCTTCACTTATCCTCCCGGTGAAATAAGTTTTTGTCTCCTTGTTGATATCAACCCAATTAAATGATTCCATTAGTGGCCGGTTGTCACCTCATAATTTTGAGATGTTTTCCTTAAGCCCGCGAGAAGCCTATCTTTTGCTTGTTGATTCTTCCAACAACTCCGTTCAACCCTTCTTTGTAAGGATGTTCTTCAAACTCAATTGTGGTAGAAGTTGTCATTTTCTTCATTGTTCTTTTTTCTCCCAACGATCTATATTCTATTCTTTCATTCCGGAGGCGTTATGATGCAGCTCTCTTCGACCCATCACCTTGTTTTGTCAAGATCATGTTCTTTCCTTTGCTTATCCATTCAACTGGAGTGTTGTGTCCTCCGTTCAAGTTCTCTCATCCTATCAAGTTTTGCCTCTCTTTTAACCGGAGTGTTGTTTGAAGTCTTTCTTACCTCTTGTGCGATACTTCAATTGTTTTAGAGGCAGTGTGTTGTTGATTTCATCAAGCATCATCCCATCTTGTAAAGTTCATGTTAAATTCCTTCCATTTTCAGTCGGAGTGATGTCCAAATTCTTCATTCTTGTTCCTTGGATATCTCTTTATATCGGTGCAGTTTCAAATTATTTTGGTTCATTAGGCTCTTGTTTCATGCCTTTCAACCTACAAGTTTCTCATAATGTTCCTTGTTCCTCTTTGCTAACGGAGTGTTTCCAAGCTCTTTCATCTCCGTTGTATTCTTTCTAACCATTTGTTCAACCTCAAAGTTTGTGGTTTCACTCGTTTGTCAAAGAAGCAACTTTGTTTTACCTCTTTCTTTTCCTCTTATATCCGGTGCCATCTCTAGATCTCGGGTCGAGATCCTCTGTTAGTGTGGGAGAGTTGTGACGCCCCAAGACCGACGCTCTAGAAGACTTCCAGCTATTCCGGGTTTCGCCGTGTGTTTCATTTTGCTTTCTTCATTTTATTTGTGCTTGCATCATATCATCATGCCATCATGTCATAAATCTTTTGCAACTCAACTAAATAAATCGTATGGATCTTAGGTCCATTTAAATCGAGGGAATTCACATGGTGATTTCTCTTTACAACATATAAGGCCTCTCAATATTTTAGAGAGCTATAATAAATATTCCATTAATTTGGAATTTACCTCAACACACTTGCAATCTCAATCATACGTCTTTTTTGCT
>LR738715.1:490604219-490647308 GCA_902687465.1 Secale cereale | reverse complement strand
CTCTTTCTTTTCCTCTTATATCCGGTGCCATCTCTAGATCTCGGGTCGAGATCCTCTGTTAGTGTGGGAGAGTTGTGACGCCCCAAGACCGACGCTCTAGAAGACTTCCAGCTATTCCGGGTTTCGCCGTGTGTTTCATTTTGCTTTCTTCATTTTATTTGTGCTTGCATCATATCATCATGCCATCATGTTATAAATCTTTTGCAACTCAACTAAATAAATCGTATGGATCTTAGGTCCATTTAAATCGAGGGAATTCACATGGTGATTTCTCTTTACAACATATAAGGCCTCTCAATATTTTAGAGAGCTATAATAAATATTCCATTAATTTGGAATTTACCTCAACACACTTGCAATCTCAATCATACGTCTTTTTTGCTTCGAGTTTCACCTCCAAACTTCGCCAACAATTCTTATCTCTTTTATCGAGGCTCCTCCAAAATCCTCAACTTTTATGGACCTTTCTAGCACCCCACTTCTTATGCAAACCATTTGAATTTAATTCAAATGATTTTGTATCCAAACCTTCCAAACATTGTGGAACCAATTTTATGGAACCAGGTATGAAACTTGGAGTCTATAAAATTTGCTTGCATGAAGGAATTCCATCTATCCTCTCCTTTTGCTTTTTTATATTTTGAAAATGTGGAAAAGCTTTTATTTGTCCAGGAGGCCTTCTTGCCGTTTTATCTCTCCACTCGGCCAGACTCCCAACTGCCACCAGGCCAGCCCAACCATCTATCCCAGAAACCCCAGATCCATTATGTTATTTTTCTTTATTTTTTTTGGTCAACCGAGCAGCCCCCCTAGCCTTTTAAATCTCCCGAATGGCCCAAGGCCCAGTCGTGCTCCCCCTTAACCCTAGCCGATCGAGCGCTCTCTCCCTCTGCCCGCTGCCACTCCTGGTTCGATCCCCATCTCCCTCTCGCTCTCTCCTCCCGGCCCTCTCTCCCTCGTCTGCTGAGACCCCACACCACCTACTACTTCTCCTACCTCGTCGGTCTCTCGCGCCTCCGTTGGCCCGCTCTTGCCGCCGCGCAGCCAAGCCAAGGCCCCGTCGGCCTCCTCCTCGCTTCTGTCATCGTCGCCTCACCCCGGTCTCGTCCCCAAGCGCCGCACCTCCTCCTCCTCGTCGCGGGCGACGAAGGCCGCTAGAGCAGCCCAGCGGACCAGGCCGCCTCATCCCCCTCCATCCTCGTTCCGCGCAGTCGCCACCCTGCCACTGAGCAAGAGCGCTACTGCTCTGATGCACTCCGCCGTCCCTGCTCCGTCCAGCAAGCGTGCCGCCGGGGCCATCCTCTGCTCCACCTCCGCTGCACCAAGGCACCCGGTCGTCTTCTGCTCCTCGGCGGCCTTCCCTGTGCATGCCGCTGCGTCCCTGCCTCATGCCAGGGCCGACGACGGACACTTCGTCTAGCCGCTGCTCGGCCAGGCGTCAAGAACCAGCAGCTCGAGCTGCCTCCATGCACCTCTGGTGGCCTCTCGACGTAGAGTCGTGCAAGTCCCTCGATGCCCCTTCAGTTCATCAAGATTGCCAAGTCCGTGTCCATGTTTTTTCCAAGTTCCATCAAGCTGAACATGTACGATTACATGTTTGACCGCTGAGAACGATGCCCCAAGGACGCCAAGAACGACTTCATGGCGACACTATTGAGTACCTCTTCTGCCATCTATGAAATCGCCAAGAACCAGTCCGTCAAGTTTCTAGGAGACCACATGGACGCCAAGTACCACGACATCGACGGCCCCTCAAGTTTGACTACGGCTGCCGTGTACCACTACCGTTGCCTCAAAGACGATGGATTCGTCGAGTACCTCTCTGAAACGAACATGCAACACTACTTCCACGACGTCCGAGAACAACTACTACCCACGGCGCCCGTGTACGACTACTTTCCTCGATTGTCAAGTACCACTACGCCCGATGATGCGACAAGTACCCCTACCGATGACATCAACATCTACGGAGTGTGAACGACTAATTCCCTCGACGAACTCAATCCATCCCGAATGCATGCTTCGAAGGTATACCGCCGAGACAATGCCCATGAACGGATGCTTGCGATGTATGAGATGCACCCTTGTTTGCACCGTGTCCGTTTAGCCACTCGTTTCCATGCCACCGTCTCGTGGGAACCCGGTATTCGGGAGCACCCCACCATCTTGCAAGACACGCTTCCGTCATACTTCTTTTGCACCGGTCTCCCAACGAGTTACCGGAACTGATATGTTGCCGTGGCATCATTTTCAGATTCGTCGCCGCGACACCTTTTCTTTCCACCACGGTGACAAATGCTTCTGTTAAATTTTTCACAAAATTGCATATAACTTGAATATGTCATCCGCATCATGATAACAATATTTAATGTTTAAATTGTTCTTTGCATTAAAATTGCTAAATGACATGCGGGGATTTTCCGGAATTCTTGTTGTTATTTCCGGCCTCACTTAAAATGCCTAGACAGTGTAGTTTACTTATGCTTCACCTCTTGCCATGTTAAAGAACATTTAAACTTGTTGGGTTCATAACAGAAAGCAAATTAAATAATTAGATGTGGTGTTTCGTCAATATGCAACTCGTTGCATATTGAGCATCGCTTAAATTGTAGTGTTGTTTGTTGCACTTTGCCATGTAATGCATAATTAAACCGGACATGCATCATACTTGGTTGCGCATCATATGCCATGTTTATGCTTGTGTGTTTACCGTGTTGTTTGCTTCTTTCCGGTATGCTTCTCTGTTAGCTTCGGTTTCGTTCCGGAGTTGTGAGGTTTTGTTCGACTACTTCATGGACTCGTTCTTCTTCCTTGCGGAATCCTAGACAAGATGATCATTCCCCGATATCACCTCGATCTTGGCCTTGCTAGTTGTCTCGCTCTATAGCTATGCATCGATGCATATTCTTGTCTTGTCAGCCTCCTATGTTGCCATGAAACACTCTAACCGCCTTCCTAGCAAACCATTGATTGGCTAAGTACGTTTTTGCTCAGCCCCTTCTATAGCGTTGTTAGTTGCAGGTGAAGTTTGTAGATTTCTCCATGTTTGGACTTGTTTATTGGGATAACACAATATATATCTTAATTAAATTAATGCACATATATATTGGTAATGGGTGGAAGGCTTGGCCTTCTGCTTGGTGTTTTGTTCCACTCATGCCACCTTAGGACCCGATAAACCGGTGTTATGTTCCTTGATTTTGCGTTCTTAACACGGTTGGGGTTCATGGGCCCCCTCCATAATTCGCATTGCTTAAAGCTTTTCCAGCAAGACCCAACTTTGGTACTACATTTGCCTAACAACTAAAACTTGCATAGGGAGTTATAAACTTGAGTTCTTAATCAACAACCTGGGCCAGAGCTCCTCATGAGTGTTGCTCCAAATTGGGAAGACTGCAGGGCCACCTTGGGGAAACCTGAGGTATCTAGTATATACCTATAGGATGTCCCATACAGTCGTGGCCTGAGACAAGATATGCGCGGCTACTATCGGGGTATCGGCATGCCGGGAGGTCTTGCTGGATTAGTTTTACCTTTGTCGAAATATCTTGAGTACGGGATTCCGAGAATACTCGGGTCTTCCCAACATGGAGTTGCGACTCCACGGATTGTGAGCTTGTGACTGGCTAAGTTGGGACACCCCTGCAGGGTTATGATCTTTCGAAAGCCATGCCCATGGTTATGTGGCAGATGGGAATTTTTTAATATCCGGTTGTAGATAACTTGACACCATATCCTTAAGAATACACTACATGTGTGAGTAACCGTGACGGTCTCTTTTCGAAGGAGTTTTCGGAAAGTGAACACGGTGGGGTTATGCATGAACGTGAGTAGCTAGGATCACTTATTGATCATCTTTGGCGATCGTTGGCACATATTCTCATCTCGCTCTGAATTCTTAAGCTAGTTGCTTAGTGCTTGTTGCAGACACTTTATTACCTCTCCACACCTAAAAGGCTTTGTCAGTTTTGATACCCAGGAATGGGATTGCTGAGTCCTTGTGACTCACATAGTACAACACATACCAGATGCAGGTACAACTGAGTATGACGCAGGAGATGGACAAGAACTTCACTGGGAGTTCGATGAAGAGTGTGGTCGTATGTATGTGATGTATCCCAATGATCAGTAGTGGTTCCTACTAGGGTCAATCAGGACTTGTGGTTGTGGTATCTTTTCTCGTTTGATTTCGTCCGTAGTCGGACCCTGTGTTATTTGGATGAATGTATGCTATTGTATTAATTGTGTGACGTGGCGAGTGTAAGCCAACTATTTTACTCTTTCATCCCTGTTCATTACATGAGTTGTGCAAAGATACCACGCTTGCGATCATTCCAGAATGCGCTTATGTCTCTAACTAGTGCCTCGACACGTAGGAAATATAGTCGCATCCTGGGCATTATAGAAGGGCAGCACCCAAGCACCGGTCCACCCACATATCAAATTATCAAAGTAACGAACGCGAATCATATGAGCATGATGAAAACTAACTTGACAAAAATTCCCATGTGTCCTCGGGAGCACTTTGCTTTATATAAGAGTTCGTCTAGGGTTGTCCTTTATTACAAAAAGGATTGGTGCACCGTAATACACCTTAGTTATTTTTGTTACTTGTTCCCCGTTACGAATTATCTTCTCACAAAACTATCTGTTACTGATAATTTCAGTGCTTGCAGAGAGTACCTTGCTAAAAACCGCTTGTCATTTCCTTCTGATCCTCGTTCGGTTCAACACTCTTACTTATCGAAAGGACTACGATTGATCCCCTATACTTGTGGGTCGTCAAATAGCAGCACGGTTCTTCCTCAAAGTTTTTAATAATCTTTCTTCTTCATGTTCTGAAAGGTTAGCACTAATAATAACAGGCTATATCTTTTCTTCATTGAGATAAGCATATTTCAAAGTGTCTGGCAATTGCGTTAATTCAAACACAAGATCACCTTTGGGTGGAGGAGGACCTCCTAAAGTTTCAATAGGCAAATTGTGTTTAAGGGGAGATTGTTGTTCAAAGAATATTTTATCTATTTCATTTCTTTCACGCAAGTGCATATCATTTTCATGGTCTAGCAAATATTGTTCTAATGGATCAGTAGGTGGCATGACAATAGAAGCAAGACCAATTATTTCATGTTCGCTATGTAATTCTTCATAACGCGGTTGTCAACTAAACTTGGAAAAACTAAACTCATGAGACACATCACCAAAACTAACACTGACAGTTTCTTTTTCGCAATCTATCTTACCATTGTCGGTGTTCAAGAAAGGTCTACCAAAGATAATGGGACAAAAGTCATCTTGTGGGGAACCAAGAACTAGAAAAATCAGTAGGATATTCTATTTTCCAATACTAGACTTCAACATCTCTAACTCTCCCAAGTGGTGCGATGGTGTCTCGGTTTGCAAGTTTAATATTAAAATAAATGTCTTCTATTTCAACGGGTGCTATTTCATTCATAAGTTCTTGGTATAAAGTAAAAGGAATAGCAGTCACACTAGCACCCAAATCACATAAGCCATGATAGCAATGATGTCCAATTTTAACTGAGACAACATGCATGCCAATTACAGGTCTATGTTTATCTTTTTGGTCGGGTTTGGCAATTCTAGAAGTATCCACAAGTAAATAAATAACATGCCCATCAATATTATCGACCAAGAGATCTTTAACCATAGCAACACTAGGTTCTACTTTAATTTGTTCGGGCGGTTTAGGTGCTTTAATATTACTTTTGCGAACCACAGCTGAAACCTTAGCATGTTCATTTATCCTAACAGGGAAAGGTGGTTTTTCAATATAAGAAGTAGGCACAACTGGATCAACAATGTAAATGATAGTTTCATCTTTAGCTATTATCGGTTATTTAGTTTCTTCTTTAATAGGGGGGTGATATTTAAACCACTTCTCCTTACGGATATCTACATGGGTAGGAAATGATTCACAAAAAGAGGCTACTATCTCAGAGTCAAGTCCATATTTAGTGCTAAACTTGTGAAAAGCATCAGTATTCATAAAAGATTTAACACAATCACACTCAAGCTTCATACCTGACTCCTTACCTTCGTCAAGTTACCAATCTTCATAGTTGCGTTCAATTCTTTCCAAGAGATCCCACTTCAATTCAATAGATTTCTTCATAAAAGAACTAAGACAAGAAGTATCGAGCATGGATTGATCATTACAAGAAAACTGAGCATAAAAAATTTGAATGATAATTTCTCAAGAGAGCTCATGGTTGGGGCATGAATATAACATTGATTTAAGTCTCCCCCAAGATAGAGCGATACTTTATCCTTCACGAGGCCAAAAATTATATATATAATTCTGATCACGATGAACTAGATGCATAGGATAATTTAATTAGTGAAATTCCAACTTCGATCGATTCCAGTTCCAAGATCGAATATCATTGCATAGCCTATACCATTTCAATGATTTTACCCTTAAATATAGAGGTACAACCTTCTTCTTAGCTTCATCTCCGGGTAAACCTGCAAGCTTAAATAATCCACAAATTTTATCCACATATATAAGTGCATATCAGGATATTCAATTACGTCTCCTACATAAGGATTAGCTAGTAGCTGTTCTATCATACCCAAAGGTATTTCATAACCAATATTTTTAGTAGGTGTAGTGGGTTGAGGAGAAACTAATTGTGCTTCCGGTCAAGGTAAAGATACCCCGAACAAGCCCATCAAAGGATTGTTCTCCATAGTAACAAGTGACGATAAATTTCAGCATGTAATATAAGTTTTTCCTTACCGATTTTCACTTACCAAGAGTGCTTCACTCCCCGGCAATGGCGCTAGAAAAGAGTCTTGATGACCCACAAGTATAGGGTTTCAATTGTAGTCCTTTCGATAAGTAACAGTGTCAAACACAATGAGGAGCAGAAGGAAATTACAAGCGGTTTTCAGCAAGGTAATGACTGCAAGCACTGAAATTGTCGGTAACAAGTAGTTTGGTAGCAAGATAATTTTGTAACGAGAAATTAATGGTAATGGTAACTAAAGTGCAGCAAGGTAGCCCAATCCTTTTGTGGCAAAGGATAGGCCAAATGGTCTCTTACAATAAGATAAGTGTTCTTGAGGGTACAGGGGAATTTCATCTAGTCAATTTCATCATGTTGGTTTGATTTGCGTTCACTACTTTGATAATTTTATATGTGGGTGGACCAATGCTTGGGTGTTCTTATTACTTGAACAAACCTCCCACTTATGATTAACCCCCTCGCAAGCATCCGCAACTATGAGAAAAGTATTAAGACAAAATCTAACCATAGCATTAAACATATGGATCCAAATCAGTCCCTTACAAAGTAGCACATAAACTAGGGTTTAAGTTTCTGTCACTCTAGCAACCCATCATCTAATAACTACTCCACAATGCATTCCCTTAGGCATAAAGATGGTGAAGTGCCATGTAGTCGACGTTCACATGACACCACTAAGGGAATCACAACATACATATCATCAAAATATCGAACACATATCAAATTCACATGATTACTTGCAACATGACTTCTCCCGTGACCTCAAGAACAAAATTAACTACTCACAAACGATATTCATGCTCAAGATAAGAGGGTATTAAATAGCATAATGGATCTGAACATATAATATTCCACAAAATAACTACGGGGACCTCCAGTATTTTTTATATATTCCAAAATAATTCTCCGTAAATTTTCAGCTTATTGGGAGATGTGCAGAATAGGTGTCTTGACGTAGTTTTTTCAGGTCCATAATTCCAATTGTCGGTATTCTCCCTCTTTGTATAAACCTTACATATTATGAGAGAAAAGGCATTAGAATTACTCCATAAATCATTATAATGCATAAAAACATTAAAAATAACAATATGTAACATGATGCAATATGGATGTATCAACCCCCTATCGCCCACACTCACTAGGCGGCGGTTTAAAATGTCGTCGCAGAAAGGGGTTAAAAACTGTTTGTATAGCAGCTCATTGTACCAGTGCTTCATAAATTGTTTATTTTATCATTTACGTACTCAAAGAGAGAAGGAATTAAGCTTCAGGATGTTGATACGTCTCCAATGTATCTATAATTTAGGAAGTATTCATGCCATATTTACATGAGTTTTCTATGGTTTTGGTGCACTTTTATATGATTTTAATGGACTAATTTATTGATCCAGTTCCTGGTGTTAGTTCCTTTCTTTTTGCATATTTTATTGTTTCGCAGAAAATCCATATCAAACGAAGTCTGAATGCGATAAAATTTTAAGGAGATTATTTGGAATATATGTGATTTTTGGGGAAAATAATCAACACAAGACGGTGCCTGAGAGCTTCACAAGGCAATAGGGTGCTCCCCCTTTCCATGTTCGCACCGCATAGGTTAGTTGGATCCCTTCTTTCACTGCGAGAAAGATAATTTCTGAGTAAAAATCCCCTCAAAATTTCAGCCCAATCGAAGTTACAGATCTCCCAGAATATAGGAAACGGTGAAGAGATCGAATCTAGGGAGAGCTCCCTCTCCCTCCGAAGGGCGAAGTAAGAATAAGAAGGAGGGGCCCCCTTTCCTCCTCTCCTCCGGTGGTGCGGGAATGCCATCGGGGACATTTCCTCTATCACCATCACCACCAGCCTGTCCTCTGTTCTCATGGTGATGTGCGGGTAGTTCATCCTCGAGGCTGAGGGTATGTACTAGTAGTTATGTGTTTGATCTCTCTCTCTCTCTCTCTCTATATATATATATATATATATATATATATATATATATCATGTTCTTGATTTGGCACGATCTCGATGTACCACGAGATTTGTTAATATAGTTGGATCATATGGTGTTCTTCCCTCTCTACCTTGTTGTGGTGAATTGAGTCTATCCCGTTGAGGTTTCATTATTATCGGATTGAATATTTTGGATTTGAGAACACTTGATGTATGTCTTGCATGTGGATACCCATGGTAACAACAGGGTATTCTATTGAGTAACTTGATGTATGTTTTGGGAATCAACTTGCCGATTCCCGAGGTTACAATGGGGTAATCTAGGCACATAGGTTAATACACATTTTCCTCCTACTTTCTCTGATAGAAACTTTGGGGTACTCTTTGCAATTCTTTGTGTTGGATTGAATATTGTGAATCTGTAATTGTTTGATGCATGTCGAATAATTAACTCACGTAACTTGCGGTGGCATTGGCATATCTAGGTGGCATTAGAGTTGATTGATGTGTATCATATGCTGTTATATTAGTATGGACTCTAGGGTTGTTTGTGACACTTATAGGGATGGCTCAATAGATTGATCGGAAAGGATAACTTTGAGATGGTTTTCTACCTACAACAATTTCATTTTATGTTCTCTGCTATTGATAAGAACTTTGGAGTTATTCTTTGTCGCACGTTGAGGGACGGTTATATGATTCAATTATGTTAGCACTATTGAGCGATTGCAGTAGTGAAAGTATGAACCCTGGGCCTTGTTTCCAAGCATTGCAATAATGTTTGTGCTCACTTTGTTACTTGCTACCTACCTATTTTTATTATTTCATATTCCAAAAACCTACATCTACTATCCATACTACACTTGTATCACCATCTCTTCACCGACTAGTGCACCTATACAATTTGCCATTGTATTGGGTGTGTTGGGGACAGAAGAGATTGCTCGTATTTGACTGTAGGGTTGTTTGAGAGAGACCATCTTCATCCTACACCTCCCACGGATTGATAAACCTTAGGTCATCCACTCGAGGGAAATTTGTTGTTGTCCTACAAAACTTTGCGCTAGGAGGCCCAACAGAGTCTAGAAGAATAAAAGTTGTGTAGTAGACATCATCTCCCAATGTGTATATTACATTTGAAGTTTCCTCAATTGAAGAGGATGATCCAGTGGTGTGGACGGTGTAATAGGGGTCACATCATCCTATTTTGGTGGTGTAGGTGATGTTGTAGTTAATATAGAAACATATGCATTCTATTTTTGTTTAGGCCTCCACACTTGTTTTATGGGTGCCATGGGTTCATTGAACCATTCATCCCATTACTCCTCTTCTTCATGTGCCACCTTCTCGTGCTTCCTCATGCGTTGCGATCTCCTTTTCATGTTCTTAGTTAAATCAGGAGAACACCACTTAGGTTGAGTATATTTGGGATCCCTATGTTTGGCTTTGCTTGGATATTTTATTGGTCGATTATCACCATGGCTTAAATTGTATAGTATAATAAAGCCTCTCGCTAGCAGGCCTCTTAGGTGCTTCCTAACCCATATGAAAAGCATAAGGATCCATTGGGGGCTTTCCCCTACCCCCATTGAAGTCTCCCATGTAATATGGTGCATACGCAGGGGGGGACATCCACGATGTCGGCGCCCATGAATCATATGGCCTTGCATAGCATCAAAATTCTTGCTTTGGAGGTGATCTTGAACCCTTCGAATTTTATGGCCGATTAGAACTATAATCGGGCGCTCGATTGACATATTTGGACGTCAACATATCAAAAGTTGGCTTGATTCACTTGTGCTTAGCTTCGTTCTTTTTATACTTGCCAACTTCTAAATGTTTGGGCTTGATAAATTTAACATGTTTATCCCAAGTGTAGGATCCTTGATGGTGATCTTCAATACCTCCTTGCCATCGAGTGGTCTGTCAATCACAACCTCTCTTCCCAAGACTTTGTCACCCTCCTTGATTTCCATGGGTTCACCAATAACAACATTATCTTTATTAGCGGATTCAGCTATGTTAGGCCGAATCAAAATTTTACCTTCCAAGTCCATGGTGATTATCGGGGAGCTGTTTATCAACTTGCATCTCATCAAAATTCAAACATCCGTCATTAATGGCCTATTGTATCCGTCGTCAAAAAACATTGCAATTGTTAGTAGCATGAGAAAATGAATTATGGTACTTGCAAAAAGCACACCGTTTTAGCTCCTCAAACAGAGGCAAGGTGTGTGATATTCTAATCATATTATCTTGCAACGGAGCACCCAATATTTTATCACACTTGGATATATCAAAAGTAAATTTCATCCCCTCATCATGATTCTAGTGAATCGACTTAAGAGCATTGCATGTGTAAGGTTTGGCCTTAAAGGACCAAACAGACTAGTGGTATAGAAATCAGGCTCTTCATCCAAATTATCATCATTGTATTCAGCCATATGCATTCTAGGATGATCTAGTGTAGACCTATGAATCTCTTTACTTCTACCGTCTGGAGCCAAAGCTTTTTGTAAGACTTGGTTAATATTTAGAAACTCGTAACTTTCTGATACGTCTCCAATGTATCTATAATTTTTTATTGTTCCATGATGTTATATTATCATTCTTGAATGTTCTACAATCATTTTACAGTCATTTTATATCATTCTTTGGGACTAACCTATTGACATAGTGCCAAGTGCCAGTTGTTGTTTTCTGCTTGTTTTTTACATCGCAGAAAATCAATATCAAACGGAGTCCAAATGCAACAATTTTTTTGTGGATTTCTTTTGGACCAGACACTGGTACACGTCGGTGCTATACAAACGGTTTTTAACCCCTTTCCGCTATGGCGTTTGGAACCATCGCCAAGTGAGTGTGGGAGATAGGGGGGTCCTTCCCACACGACCCAGAAACGTTGGGGATAGGCCCAATCTAGGGCAAAATGAGCGCATGTGCGATCGGGCGAGGCATCTAAACCCAATCATTTTTGTTCGTATGTACATCCCACACGGTGAATCCCAGAAAAATATTTTGGTTCGTATGTATATCACACAGAGTCAATCCAAGGAATATGTTTCCGTTCTTATGTACATCCCACACGTTCAATCCAGAAAAAAATGTTTCCGTTCGTATGTATATCACACACAGTCAATCCCAGGAATATGTTTCCGTTCTTATGTACATCCCACACAGTCAATCCGGGGAAAACGTTTCCATTCGTATGTACATCCCACACAGTATTATGTGTAGGCTCGTGTGTGAAAGGTGTAACTATCACACACGCTCTACCTTGGTTAACTGTTTGCTTTTATCAACTACATCACACACGATTAGATGAAGAAAACTGTGTGGCATTCGGCTATCCATCACAAGCGCTTTTACTGCTAGAACCATTTGCAAAGTTCCATGACACATTTAGCAGGTTTATTAGTTTACAATTAATAATTCCAGTATTTACGCAAATTCGCATTTCATATCAAACAGTTGTTTGCCAATTTCATATCAGGCGCATAAATATATTATAACATCATAGTATGATAGATACATGAGAACAACAAAGTACAACAGATAGCTAGTTCAACTTCATAAGAACAATATTAGAAAAATATATTCATTCCCTAATCGAGATCATCCAGGCTCGTCTTATCCACCTCTGCTTTCAGTTCAGTAAGAACATGTTTTGCACAGGCCAACTGGGAAAGTGCCTCCTCCTTCGCCAACACCATCTTAGCAAAGTCTGATTTAAAAAATATGAGCTCATTCTCCACCTTCCACTTTTTATCCTGCATCTTCAAATATTCTTCAATGTTGACAACACTATCTCTAAGCCTACCTTTGTTCTCTTCCTCATACATGCTCTAGAGCTTTGCTTGGCAAATCTTCAAAGACTGTGGCCACTCTTGATCAACCACTGCAAGTGAGAACACTTCCGTTCATCCTATAATATTTAAAAGTAGATCAGTAACAATTGTAGGGGAAATGGGTTTATAGCAACATAGAAAATCACCAATGCATATTTTGAAAAACTAAAGAAACATGTTAATTATGACATATCTTCTCAAAAATATCAATGTGCAAGTGAATTAATTGCTACTAAGACAATAACCAATTTCTAAAACATCAGAAGCTATAATTAAATACAACAGCGCTACAAGTTCTTACTCATGCACAATAAATAACAAATTGAACATTTTATGAGGAAGGTAAATATAACTGCAACAGCATAGCGACAATGTTTGGATGACAGTAAATTGATACTAACAGGTGTGTACATGCACAAATTTAGTAACATAGAACTAATAGCACTAAGGCCATCCACTATGTATGCCAAAACTGGTGTAAAGACAACTATTGCTACATCTCGCACCGGTGCCCTGCACTGGCGAGCTATTGCAGTGGAAAAAAACAGGGACCCGGACTCCGGAGCACCTAGTTGCTCTGATGCCTAGTTCCTTCGTGCCATAAAGATTTAGTATTTTACTGCTTGGCTGCTCGGATGTGTGGACCAAAGTTGGCTGCACAAACTGCTGAAGCGGTGCGAAATAATTTTCTAATGGCACCGCTAATGAGATGGCAACAATTTTAGATACTAGGTACAAACTGTGACACTGTCTTAGGATGCGTTTGGTTGAAGGTGAGGTATGAATGGGTTGGGACCGTGACAGTGTCTAAATCACATCTAACAAATGGAGATTGATGATGACAACGAGTAGATAGATCTTCAGCCACCCCGCTCCATTCGTTGCAACTGATGGTCCTAGGGAGCTACAAGAGGAAGAAATAACTCAAATCGACCACCGGGTAAAAATCCTTCATTCCTAGTCATATCCTGAGAGAGAGACAGAAGAGAGGCATACCCGGGTGTTGAAGGAGTAATGTAATGCCCAGTATGAGACTATACCTCCCACGTGTCAAGGCACGACTTAAAGGTATAAGCTCATACTAGAATGATCTCAAGTATGGTATCTTTGCACGACTCATGTAAAAGAGGGATGAAATTGCAAAAGTGTAGTTGGCTTACACTCGCCACGTCACACAATACATTACATAAGCAATCATCATCCAAATAACATCACAGTCCGACTATGGACGAAGATCCAAATGAAAGATACCAAATAAATAAACAACACAAGGTCCCGATCGCCCCTAGTAGGAACCACTACTGATCGTCGAAAAACGTCACACACATACGGCCAAACTCTTCATCGAGCTCCGAAAGAAGTTCTGAACCAACTCCTGCATTGATCTCAGCGGTACCTGCATCTGGTGTTGTAGTATCTGTGAGCCACAAGGACTCAGCAATCCCATAACCATGGGTAACAAGACTAGCAAAGCTTAATGGGTATGGAAAAGGGTAGTGGTGAGGCTGCAGCAGCGGCTAAGCAATATATGGTGGCTAACTTACGAGTACAAGAAATAAGATGAGCATCTACGCAAACGGTCGCAAACTAGTAGTGATCGCCAAAGATCCTGAACTACCTACGAGTCAAACATAACCCCACCGTGTTCTCTTCTCAAAGTGAAACGAGACAGTCACGGTTACTCACACAGTTGTGTGTTTTATCTCGGATCCTCTGTCAAGTTTTCTACAACCGGACATTAACAAATTCCCATCTGCCACATAACCGCGGGCACGGCTTTCAAAAGTTCATAACCCTGCAGGGGTGTCCCAACTTAGCCCATCACAAGCTCTCACGATCAGCTGAAGTAATAATAATTATTACCCCTTATCTTAGGGAAATCCGATCAGGCTCGGTATCCCGGTGCACAAGACATTTCGACAATGGTAAAACAATTCCAGCAAGACCTCCCGGCGTGCCGACACCCTGATAGTAGCCGCGCGTATCTCGTCTCAGGCCACGTCCGGATGAGCGATGCTATAGGTAAAGCCATCCCTCAGGTTTCCCCAACGTGGCCCTGCAGGACCCCCGTTTGGGACCAACACCATCAGCACTGGCCCTCCTGCTATCTAGAAAGAATCTCGGGTAGCGCTAACTCCCTATGCAATTAATTAATTAATTAAGTTGTTATTATGAGCAAATTAAAACCAAAGTTGGGCCTTCCTGGAGGAGTTTTATTCAAAGACGAAGTGTCAAGGGGTCCCCATATACCCAACCGTTTAAGGAACGCAAAATCAAGAAACATAATGCCGGTTTATCGGCGCCTAAGGTGGCATGAGTGGAACAAAACACCGAGCAAAAGGCCAATCCTTCCACCCATGCCCAGTATATAGGTGTGTTAATAATAATAATAGATATTGTGATATTACAACAACAAGTTCCAACATGGAACAATCTTCATCTAAACCTCCAACTAACAACGCTATAAGAGGGGCTGAGCAAGCGGGTAACATAGCCAAACAATGGTTTGCTAGGAAGGTGTCAAAGGTTAGAGGTTTCATGGCAACAAGGAGAGGGGCTGACAATAAAGATGGGTAGCGCGGCATATAACGATAGCATCGAGACAACTAAGCATGGCAATGGTAGTAAAGGTATCCAAGGGTATGGTCATCTTGCCTAGGATTCCGCAAGGAAGAAGAACAAGTCCTTGAAGTAGTCGAACAATCATCACAACTCCGGAACGAACCCGAAGCTAACGAGGGAAGCAAACCGGAAAGAAACAAGCAACACGGTAAACACACAAGCATAAACATGGCATACGATGCACCTCCAAGTATGATGCATGACCGGTTTAAATATGCATGGCATGGCAAGGTGCACAAACAATACTACAAGTTAAGTGGAGCTCAATATGCAATGCGTTGTATATTGACGAAACACCACATTTTATTTATTTAGTTGACTCTCGTTTATTTACAAGACAATGCTAAAGGTTTGTTAACATGGCAAGAGGTGAAGCAAGTGTAAACTAGCTATCTAGGCATTTTTAAATGAGGCCGGAAATAACAACAGCAATTCTGGAAACTCCCAATGTGCATTTTTAGCAATTATTAAAGCAAACAATCATTTAAGCATTTCAATGTTGTTATCATGATGCGGACGACAAATGCAAGTTTTATGCAATTTTTAGTTAAACGTTAACATGAAGAGATATGAAGTATTTGTCACCGTGGTGGAAAAAAAGGGGCCACGGCGACGAATCCGAAATGATGCCACGCAACATATCAGTTTCGGTAACTCGTCGAGAGACCGGTGCAAAAGAAAGGTGGCATGAGCGAGTCGAACAAGATGAAAGGTGGGGTGATCCCGTCACCGGGTTCCCACGGGTTGGCGACGAGGCAAACGAGGGGCATGACAAGCGACGAATCGGGCATGGTGCACAAAAGTACTTCCTCTCATACATCACACATTCACATGCATTCACCCACGGGGTCGTCTCGGTGGTATACCTTCGAAGCGTTCATTTCGGGGCGGTTCGAGGTCGTAGATGAAGTAGTGGTACTCGCGGGTCTTGGTACATGTTTCGTAGCCATTCACGTTTCCTAAGATGTTCGGGGTCGACGGTAGAGGTACTTGGCGAATCAAACGTCTTTGGGGCGACGGTAGTGGTACATGCACGTAGTGGTACTTGGTGTCTCGGTCCGAAGGGGTACTTGGCGCATCCACGGGTCTTCGAGGGTAGTCGTACATTTCCGAAGAGGAACTTGGGGCAACGTTTGTAGTCGATGTAGCGGTACTTGGCATCGGACTTGCGGAATTGGACAGAGACATGGCAGCAACAAACGGTTGTGCACGGCAGAGTAGGCTGCGGCCTTGGTTCCCACGGCGGATGAAGGTGGGGGTCGCGAGCAGAGGATGCAGGGCGCCGGCAGAGGAGAGGTGGCGAGGAGGTCCTGGTGATGGTCGCTGGCGGGCTGGAGCTCCGGCAGCTGCTGGTCCTGGAGGTCGCGTGCGGCAGCGCGCGAGGAAGTCCTGCTGGACTCCGATGGTGGCGAGGGACGACGGAGGAGACAGGCGTGGGGTCGGGGTTCGCCGGAGGAGCCGAGGTCGTGCACCAGGGGATGCAGCTAGCCAAGAGGCGCGGATGGGACGGCACCGGACGCCGATGTCAGGGCCCATGGAGGCGCAGGCGAGGCTGGCCCCGCGGGAGGAGGTCGGGCGCGAGGTGTCCTCGCCTCGTGGCACGATGGGGACGCGGCGGAGGACGGCCGCAGGGACCTGGAGCCGGTGGCGGGCGGCGCTGGAGGGTCGGCGCGGTGAACCAGGCGCCGGTGGCGGGCGGCGCTGGAGCAGAGTAGAAGGGGATGAAGGGGCCGCAGGTGGCAGGGGCTCGAGGGGATCGGCCGCTGGGGAGCTCCTGCTCGTTCCTGGAGGCGGGGGAAGGAGAGGCCACGAGGGAGAGAGATGAGGGAGAGATGGGGATCGGGATCGAGTGGGCGATGGGTGGCGGCGGCTGCGTGGGAGGACGAGGGGAATCGGCTCCTGGCGCTAGGGTTAGAAGGGGGGTGCGGCTGGGCCTAGCAGCTGGAGGAGCGGCTGGGCCTAGCTATGCTTCCCACTGCGGTCGGGCCACGAGGCAAAAGGGCTTCCTGCAGATAAGAGGGCTCTACTCTCTCTCTCTAACTATAATAAAAAATAACAAAAATAACGAAGAAGAGAAAGAAAAGAAGGGGAGGTTAGGGGAAGAATTAGGGCATGAGGTTATTTTTCTCAGGCTCGCAAAAATGAGCACGGTCCGAGAAAAATAGAAGTGGCATGATCGAGATATAATTCAAACTTATTTGAATTTACTTCAAATGGGTTTGAACTAAGACTTGATTTTTGAAGTGTCCAAAAATGTTCGAATTTTGGAGGAGCCTCGATAAAACGGTTAAGAATTATAGACAAGGTTACAGAGTCAAAATTGAAGTAGAAAAAGAATATGAGGAATATTTGCAAGTGTGTTACGATGATTCCAAGGTAATGGAATATTTTATTATAGCTCCCTAAATATTAGGAGGATATGTTATAAAGAGAAGTCATCCTTCCCTCGATTTAAATAGATCAAAAGATCTATGCCATTTATTTAGTTGAGATGCAAAGATTAAAGACATGATGGCATGATGACATGATGCAATGCAAAAATAAATAAATAGGGCAAACAAAAGAAACACACGGGAAAACCTGGAACATCTGGAATCTTCTGGAGCGCCGGTCTTGGGGCGTCACAACTCTCCCACACTAACAGAGGATCTCGACCCGAGATCCTGGAGAAGGCACCGGATAAAAACAGAAAAGGAAGAGGTAAAAACAAGTTGCTTCTTTGACAAACGAGTGAAACCATGAACCTTGAGAGGTTAAACAAGTTGAATAAAGAATACAATGGAGATGAACGGAGATGAAAACAGTCCGTTAGAAAAAAAAGAGGAACAAGGTACATTACGAGAACCTTGTAGGTTGAAAGACATGAAACAAGAGCTTACGATCCAAAAGAATATGAAACTGCAACGGTATAGCCACGGAATAAGAATGACATAATTTGGACAGCACTCCGACTGGAAATGGAAGGAATTAACATGAACTTGATGAGATGGAATGATACTTGATGAAATCGACAACACACTGCCTCTGAAACAATTGAAAGAATGGCACAAGGGGTAAGAAGGATTCAGACAGCACTCCGGTTGAAAACAGAGGAAAACTTGATAAGATGACGGAACTTGAATGGAGGACACGACACTCCGGTTAAATAGACAAGCAAGGGAAGAATATGATCTTGATAAAAAACGAGAAGATGGTCAAAGAGAGCAATATCCCAATGCCTCTGGAATGAAAGAATAGAATACAGATCCATGAAAGAAATGAACGAAGAAAAATATGACAACTTCTCCCAAAATTGAATTTGAAAGAGCATCCTTACAACGATGGATTGAATAGAGTTGTTGGAAAATCAACAACGAAGAGAATAAGCTTGATGTGGGCTTATGGAAAACATCTCAAAATTAAGAGGTGACAACCAGCCATTTACGAAAACATTTGATTGGATTGAGATCAACAAGGAGACGATAAAATTATTTCACCGGAATGATAAATGAAGAACTTGGGTCATTTATAAGCACCATAATAGCAACAATTCTCAGGGAAAGCTTTAGGTGAAATACAACCCAAGATAACTCCAATGAAGAAAATGACTGGATTTAATATCTCATTCCTGTCAACTTGTGAATCATGAAACCTGAAAGGAAATTGTCAAGAATGGCATAACACCATCTCAAAAGATAAGGGAGAAAGAATTGCACTTCATAATGCAAGAACAAGAATACTTGAGCTCATTGTTCAAGAATCATGATGAAGACTTCGAGGTTGAATTAAATCATGATGAACCACCAAGAAGAACTCCGGTAATAAAGCATGAGAAGTGGAAGATGAAAAGAATAAGATTCAAGGCCTGCGATGAATTAGATGGAGCTTTGAAATGATATAATTGAAATAACATGGAGCTCCGGAAAACAATATGAACAACTTAGAACCAAGGATATGATATGATGAACAAGCTCCGAAAAAAAAAGATATTAATGGCTTCGAGGAAATAAGAATAAGATTTACTATATGCTTATCCTTCATCAAATTAAATTGATGACAAGCAACGGATTTGGCATACTACTTATTCTTGTTGCAAAGAATTAAAGAGAGATCTCGCACAAACTTGAGAGAGTATTCAACGAATCACCGGTAGGGCTTTGAAAGAATGAACGAATTAATACGATAACAAAGGAACAGAAATCTTGAACGAACCACCGTAAGAATATAGAGACGAACGAAGAGACATCAATGAAGAATATTTGGAGGGCAAAGTTGAAAACTGAGAACCAAGAAATATTCTGAAATGATGGCCTTCGGAGGATCACAATGGAAATAATTTATGAAATGCTCTGTAAGAATAAAAGAGGAAGGTGGAGCTAAAGATGAAAATAATTGAAAACAAGCTTGGAGAAGGCATGTGACTAATGGAAATCATTCTTACGTCAGACTTTGAAAATAATTTTAGAATAACTCCGGAAAAATTAGAAGAGTCGGGTAAGATCCTGGAAAAAGACATGTGGGTTAGGGCCCACTTAAGAAATCACCGTTGAAAAATATTGCTTAAGAGATATTACCGGTTGAATTAAATGGCTTGAATAAGATGACAATCCTAAAAAAAACTTGAATGGATTAAGAATGGAAACACGAATCTCCTGAGATACCTTGTACACTCCGGATATGAATAGGAGAGAGTTGAATAACCAGGAGAGACTTTGGATAAGAAATTTCAACATGGGAAAACATGTGAAACAAAAGGAATAGATTTGATCATGACCGAAGCTTGAATTTATTCCATCAAAGAAGAAACGAGAACGGAGAATGATGAACTTGAAGCTCTTGAGCATCTTCACGATAAATCACCGGATAAGAACATTGAAGGAAAAGAATGAAGAAACCTACATGAATCAAATGGATACTTGATTTGAGATTTCTTGCTCCGAGAAGAAGAAGGATGGGAGGGTGGGGAAACAAAGACAACTTGGGATGAATGAAACAGACACCATTGAGAAAAACCAAGGATTGGTCTTGCACAAATTGAAAGGATCGGGTTAACTTGAAGAGAAACGCACCGGTTGAAAAGAATATAACATAACAATCTCGATGATCAAGAAGGATTAGCACTCCCATAGAAATATGAGAATACCGATTAGGAAAGGTATGGAATCAACACTTGACATCGAAGCAACTCGAATACCAGAATCAAAACAAGAACAAAGGATAGATATGTTGTAACATAATCTTCACAATATCATCCGAACAGAGAATTGAACGAATATATTCCATAGCTTAATGGTACAACACTTGTCGAGAAGCCACTTGGGAGAACAAAAGGTAAAAAAACAACAAGGAGCGGATAGAACAAATACAAGATAGAAGCTTCGTTCAACATATTCGTGCTGAAAGCTCATGGAACGTGTTACAAAAGGGTTTTGCAATCCCCGGATCAGCATAGCCAAGGACCCTTTAAGATGCAACTCCCGATCGGAACAAACGCCCATAAAACTACTTCACTCAAAGTAGAACCCCAAACTCCATATCATGCATTCGTTGGAAGAATGCCTACGAACTACTAGATGAACCCACCTATTAATTTCCGAAAGTTTCCAGTTATGCAATCAGGTGTTGGGGATACAGGGGAAGCATCGCGCACTCAACTCTAATCATACATCCAGCTGTATCCATCCTTCAACACATAACCAGTTATTTCCGGAAACCGTTTACCTCGGACCTTCGAAACGCATCTACTATACAAGCTATGGCAATACTCCCGAACTACCTCCCCAGTACTGGGTGATGTCGGGGTTATCTTGCCACTAACCGCATAGAAGAGTTTTCAATGTCGGTCGTCTTAAGTATTCCAGAACTGCTGCGATATATTTGTGACGACAACACCTCGGAGCTCAACTCCCCGGGACACTGCCACAACCCCTAACTGACAGGAGGCATCGAGAACAATGTTCTCGTCACAAAGACATCGGAACAATCCAAACAATACTCACGTGATCCTAAAAAAAATTGGTGAATTTTTTAGAGTAGAAGAGATAAGCAATCGTCAGGCGTCCTCACCAGAGTGAAAAGGGATGAGAAGCAAAAGAAATCCTACTCTCCGATATATATAGGACTCAAAACATTTTCAAGTGTGTGCCTAGACTCAACCGTCAACGATTCGATCAATCAGTGGGGGCTCCTAGGTCGGAGAAGGCTCTGATACCAACTTGTAATGCCTAGTATGAGACTATACCTCCCACGTGTCGAGGCACGACTTAAAGGTATAAGCTCATATTAGAATGATCTCAAGTATGGTATCTTTGCACGACTCATGTAAAAGAGGGATGAAATTTCAAAAGAGTAGTTGGCTTACAGTCGCCACATCACACAATACATTACATAAGCAATCATCATCCAAATAACATCCCAGTCCGACTACGAACGAAGATCCAAATGAAAGATACCAAATAAATAAACAACACAAGGTCCCGATCGCCCTAGTAGGACCCACTACCGATCGTCGAAAAACGTCACACACATACGGCCAAACTCTTCATCGAGCTCCCAAAAAAGTTCTGAACCAACTCCTGCATTGATCTCAGCGGTACCTGCATATGGTGTTGTAGTATCTGTGAGCCACGAGGACTCAGCAATCCCATAACCATGGGTAACAAGACTAGAAAAGCTTAATGGGTATGGAAAAGGGTAGTGGTGAGGCTGGAGCAGCGGCTAAGCAATATATGGTGGCTAACTTACGACTGCAAGAAATAGATGAGCATCTACGCAAACGGTCGCAAACTAGTAGTGATCGCTAAAGATCCTAAACTACCTACGAGTCAAACATAACCCCACCGTGTTCTCTTCTCAAAGTGAAAAGAGACAGTCACGGTTACTCACACAGTTGTGTGTTTTATCTCGGATCCTCTGTCAAGTTTCTACAACCGGACATTAACAAATTCCCATCTGCCACATAACCGTGGGCACGACTTTCGAAAGTTCATAACCCTGCAGGGGTGTCCCAACTTAGACCATCACAAGCTCTCACGGTCAGCTGAAGTAATAATAATTATTACCCCTTATCTTAGGGAAATCCGATCAGGCTCGGTATCCCGGTGCACAAGACATTTCGACAATGGTAAAACAAGTCCAGCAAGACCTCCCGGCGTGCCGACACCCTGATAGTAGCCGTGCGTATCTCGTCTCAGGCCACGTCCGGATGGGCGATGCTACAGGTAAAACCAGCCCTCGGGTTTCCCCAAGGTGGCCCTGCAGGACCCCCGTTTGGGACCAACACCATCAGCACTGGCCCCTGCTATGTAGGAAGAATCTCGGGTAGCGCTAACTCCCTATGCAATTAATTAATTAATTAAGTTGTTATTATGAGCAAATTAAAACCAAAGTTGGGCCTTGCTGGAAGAGTTTTATTCAAAGACGAAGTGTCAAGGGGTCCCCATATACCCAACAATGTAAGGAACGCAAAATCAAGGAACATAATGCCGGTTTATCGGCGCCTAAGGTGGCATGAGTGGAACAAAACACCGAGAAAAAGGCAAAGCCTTCCACCCATGCCCAGTATATAGGTGTGTTAATAATAATAATAGATATTGTGATATTCCAACAACAAGTTCCAACATGGAACAATCTTCATCTTCACCTGCAACTAACAACGCTATAAGAGGGGCTGAGCAAGCGGGTAACATAGCCAAACAACGGTTTGCTAGGAAGGTGTCAAAGGTTAGAGGTTTCATGGCAACAAGGAGAGGGGCTGACAATAAAGATGGGTAGCGCGACATATAACGTTAGCATCGAGACAACTAAGCATGGCAATGGTAGTAAAGGTATCCAAGGGTATGGTCATCTTGCCTGGGATTCCGCAAGGAAGAAGAACAAGTCCATGAAGTAGTCGAACAATCCTCACAACTTCGGAACGAACCCGAAGCTAACGAGGGAAGCAAACCGGAAAGAAACAAGCAACACGGTAAACACACAAGCATAAACATGGCATACGATGCACCTCCAAGTATGATGCATGACCGGTTTAAATATGCATGGCATGGCAAGGAGCACAAACAATACTACAAGTTAAGTGGAGCTCAATATGCAACGAGTTGCATATTGACGAAACACCACATTTTATTTATTTAGTTGACTCTCGTTTATTTACAAGACAAGATTAAAGGTTTGTTAACATGGCAAGAGGTGAAGCAAGTGTAAACTAGCTATCTAGGCATTTTTAAATGAGGCCGGAAATAACAACAACAATTCCGGAAACTCCCCATGTGCATTTTTAGCAATTATTAAAGCAAACAATCATTTAAACATTTCAATGTTGTTATCATGATGCGGATGACAAATGCAAGTTTTATGCAATTTTTAGTTAAACGTTAACGTGAACAGATATGAAGTATTTGTCACCGTGGTGGAAATAAAAAGGCCACGGCGACGAATCCGAAATGATGCCACGCAACATATCGATTCCGGTAACTCATCGAGAGACCGGTGCAAAAGAAAGTTGGCATGAGCGAGTCAAACAAGATGAAAGGTGGGGTGATCCCGTCACCGGGTTCCCACGGGTTGGCGACGAGGCAAACGAGGGGCATGACAAGCGACGAATCGGGCACGGTGCACAAAAGTACTTCCTCTCATACATCACACATTCACATGCATTCACCCACGGGGTCGTCTCGGTGGTATACCTTCGAAGCGTTCATTTTGGGGTGGTTCGAGGTCGTAGATGAAGTAGTGGTACTCGTGGGTCGTGGTACACGTTTCGTAGCCGTTCACGTTTCCGACGATATTCGGGGTCGACGGTAGAGGTACTTGGCGAATCGAACGTCTTTGGGGCGACAGTAGTGGTACATGCACGTAGTGGTACTTGGCGTCTCGGTCCGAAGGGGTACTTGGCGCATCCACAGGTCTTCGAGGGTAGTCGTACATTTCCGAAGAGGAACTTGGGGCAACGTTTGTAGTCGATGTAGCGGTACTTGGCATCGGACTTGCGGAGTTGGACAGAGACATGGCAGCAACAAACGGTTGTGCACGGCAGAGTAGGCTGCGGCCTTGGTTCCCACGGCGGATGAAGGTGGGGGTCGCGAGTAGAGGATGCAGGGCGCCGGTAGAGGAGAGGTGGCGAGGAGGTCCTGGTGATGGTCGCCGGCGGGATGGAGCTCCGGCGGCTGCTGGTCCTGGAGGTCGCGTGCGGCAGCGCGCGAGGAAGTCCTGCTATACTCCGATGGTGGCGAGGGACGATGGAGGAGACAGGCGCGGGGTCGGGGTTCGCCGGAGGAGCCGAGGTTGTGCACCAGGGGATGCAGCCAGCCAAGAGGCGCGGATGGGACGGCGCCGGACGCCGATGTCAGGGCCCATGGAGGCGCAGGCGAGGCTGGCCCCGCGGGAGGAGGTCGGGCGCGAGGTGGCCTCGCCTCGTGGCATGATGGGGACGCGGCGGAGGACGGCCGCAGGGACCTGGAGCCGATGGAGGGCGGCCCTGGAGGGTCGGCGCGGCGAACCAGGCGTCGGTGGCGGGCGGCGCTGGAGCAGAGTAGAAGGGGAGGAAGGAGCCGCAGGTGGCAGGGGCTCGAGGGGATCGGCCGCTGGGGAGCTCCTGCTCGTTCCTGGAGGCGGGGGAAGGAGAGGCCACGAGGGAGAGAGATGAGGGAGAGATGGGGATCGGGATCGAGCGGGCGATGGGTGGCGGCGGCTGCATGGGAGGACGAGGGGAATCGGCTCCTGGCGCTAGGGTTAGAAGGGGGGCGTGGCTGGGCCTAGCTGGGCTGCCCACTGCGGTCGGGCCACGAGGCAAAAGGGCCTCCTGCAGATAAGAGGTCTCTACTCTCTCTAACTATAATAAAAAATAACAAAAAAACAAATAAGAGAAAGAAAAGAAGGGGAGGTTAGGGGAAGAATTAGGGCATGAGGTTATTTTTCTCGGGCTCGCAAAAATGAGCACGGTCCGAGAAAAATAGAGGTGGCATGATCGAAATATATTTCAAACTTATTGGAATTTACTTCAAACGGGTTTGAACTAAGACTTGATTTTTGAAGTGTCCAAAAATGTTCGAATTTTGGAGGAGCCTCGATAAAACAGTTAAGAATTATAGACAAGGTTACAGAGTCAAAATTGAAGTAGAAAAAGAATATGAGGAATATTTGCAAGTGTGTTACGGTCATTCCAAGGCAATGGAATATTTTATTATATCTCCCTAAATATTAGGAGGATATGTTATAAAGAGAAGTCATCCTTCCCTCAATTTAAATAGATCAAAAGATCTATGCCATTTATTTAGTTGAGATGCAAAGATTAAAGACATGATGGCATGATGACATGATGCAATGCAAAAATAAATAAATAGGGCAAACAAAAGAAACACACGGGAAAACCCGAAACATCTGGAATCATTTGGAGCGTCGGTCTTGAGGCGTCACAAGTAATCATCTGAGGAGGAACCGTTGGAGAGGTCTTTAAAGAAGACCATGGCGACCCCGGCTTTAGGATGCGAGACGGCGAGAGCGAGGAAGTAGCTATAGCTTAGGAAAGAAGGAAGGAAGGAAGGAGGAAACAGGGGAAATGTGACTTGTGGTCGGGGAGAAAAGCGGTGGGGAAGGGGGAGGGGGCGGGGGTAGATATTTTGGCGGTAGGCCAAAATTTTGGAAATGTGGAGGGAAACTTAGCGCAGTTCCGCCGGACCATTCACTTTGAACGATTGTGTGCATCACAAATGATTCTTCTGCTTTACGCGCATGGGATGAGTTTGATCATTCAAATATTGGTGGAAATTCCCCCGGGTACGTCATTGCATAATTTAACATCGCTTGCTAATTTGGGCACACAAAAGAGCATACAGCAGACAGACCACACTTACTGAATCAAGCAATTTTAGTAATTAAGCAGAGCCAGTTGACCTAAACATTGCTCTAACAAAAGACCAGCATTAAAAAAAGCCTAAGTACACACAATTTTAACAAATCCGCCGCTGCGCCGCCTATGCATCACCGGTGTGAGACGAGACATCGATGACTTGTCCTGGCAACATGCCGCCGTTGGTGGACTTCACGTCCCCCCTGCTGAAGTTGACCGCGTCCTCATCCTCGTACTTGTCCTCGGTGCCGCGCTCAAGGTTGTAGTACTCGTAGTAGTGGCTGCACCAGAGATCGCGTTGGTACTCCACCGCCAATTCCTCGACGGACAGACGCTTCTCTACCTTGACATTGACCACGCGCAACTCCTCCTCCCAACGCTCCTCGATCTTCGCCGCCTCCTTCAACCTCATGAGGAAGCAGGTGCTCCATGGCCACCGCCGCCTTTTCGGATGTGGGTTGCATGCTAGATTGTAGCGACTAGACCTCAAACAGTCTGATCTCTGTGCATCAGTGTCATCCCTGGATCAGTAAATCTGACACGCACAGTACTTGAAGGATTTATAACAGAGTAGCAATCACACACTTATTACATCGATAGTCCAACAATGAACTTATTACATTAAATATGGCTGATGGCCATCTAACACGTTAACAGCGGAAGGCTTGGAAGATAAGTGAGTCCATCAACTCCAACGGCATCACTGAGTATAGAACCACGACCTAAAAAGGCACCTTACTCGTCGTCTGAAAAGTCTGCAACATGAAACGTTGCAGCCCGAAAACGGGTCAGCACATGGAATATGCTGGCAAGGTAACACAAGAGAATGCAAGTAACAGAATAAAGGCTATACTACATGCATATTTGGCTGGTGGAAAGCTCTATGGTTAAGTTTTTCTTTTTCGGGGTATTTAACCGCGATTATTCCGATCGCAATTTCTGCCCCGATCTTGTTTTTCGTTTTTCTTTTCGCTCGAGAGTCGGAATCAGGTGATTCAAAATCCCAGATCTTCGTCTCGACGCCCTCTTTACGTTTAGCCAACTTGAACAAAGTTTTGGCTACTGTAAAATTTGACTTTATGCCAATTAGTAACCGGAGCTCGTTTCTTTTGCAGTTTGAGTTTCGTTGCTTCTTTCGAGTTGATTCTTTTTGCAAACCGGAGTTCTTAAGTTGAACTTTCTGGTTAGATCTCTTATTTGAGTTTTACTTGTGAATTAGTTAAGTACTTATTGTGTGCTTGTTTGATTGCGATAGAGTACCCGGAGTGCGCCGCTTGCTACTTTGAATCTCTAGGTTTTGCGGATCATCAGCAAGGCAAGTAACACTTTGATCATACTTTCCAATTACCCAGTTTTCATTGCATTAGTCCAAACCCTCACACATTGCATGAGTAGGATCAATTAACTTGTGGGATTGGGAAGTAGATTGAGGTAGTACCTATTACCAGCATTACATTCAAACCTTTGGGAGTTACTTCTATGTTTGATGTTAGGACATGCTATGCTCGTCGACGTGGTTTGGGTTTGAGTGAAATCTATGACAGATGTGAGTTTGTTAATTAATGGTTCAACTTAAGGTGGCAACATTAACACACATCTGGGTGGATTGAGGCATCTGGGTATTCCAGTGATTGCCTGTTTTTCTTTTAAACCGCCACCCAGGCTCAAAGGGATCATGAGATTTTTCATACTAGAAACTTCCCTGTGCAGACACTTGCCAATATGGGCTCTGGCATAGTTGAGTAAGTTGTGGGAAACCTTTCCATGATGGGCTAGCGGATTTAGTGGGTTTTGTAGGTGTATCGGCCTATCTATCTGGTTAAGGAGACCTCTTCGGAAAGACTGTGTCTCGGTCATCCGTTTCTCAAACACCATGCAGTGCGAGAAACCAAACGGAGGCGATCGAGTCTTGTGGGGAAAAGTGCACAAACCTCTGCAGAGTGTACAAATTGATCATGATTAGCCGTGTCCCCGGTTACGGACATCTTGAGTATCTAGTACTTGGATTATCATGTGAATCTCATCATGTTACTTTAATTAATTTTGTTGGGTTTAATGATTATTTTAATTGGGGTTGAGAGGATGTCTATCTTCTCAACGATGTTTCAACTACCATGATAGTTAATTAAAATCTATTCCTTTGAGGTAGGGAAAAATTGGCTTTATGCAAAAAAAAAAACTTAACCATAGAGCTTTCCACCAGCCAAATATGCATGTAGTATAGCCTTTATTTTGTTACTTGCATTCTCTTGTGTTACCTTGTCAGCATATTCCATGTGCTGACCCGTTTTCGGGCTGCAACATTTCATGTTGCGGACTTTTCAGACGACGAGTAAGGTGCCTTTTTAGGTCGTGGTTCTATACTCAGTGATGCCGTTGGAGTTGATGGACTCACTTATCTTCCAAGCCTTCCGCTGTTATCGTGTTAGATGGCCATCAGCCATATTTAATGTAATAAGTTCATCGTTGGACTATCGATGTAATAAGTGTGTGATTGCTACTCTGTTATAAATCCTTCAAGTACTGTGCGTGTCAGCATTACTGATCCAGGGATGACACTGATGCATAGAGATCGGACTGTTTGAGGTCTGGTCGCTACAATCCAGCATGCAACCCATGTCCGAAAAGGCGGCGGTGGCCATGGAGCACCTGCTTCCTCATGAGGTTTAGCTTAGTGTTCGTGTCCTACAGTCAGCGTGTGCTCTGATACCATCTTGTAGTGACCAGACCTCATGAGGTTTAGCTTAGTGGTCGTGTCCTACAAGTTTCAGGTTGAGTGGCATTGAGAATATAGACATCCTCTCAACGATGTTTCAACTACCATGATAGTTAATTAAAATCTATTCCTTTGAAGTAGGGAAAAATTGGCTTTACGCAAAAACTTAACAATAGAGCTTTCCACCAGCCAAATATGCATGTAGTATAGCCTTTATTCTGTTACTTGCATTCTCTTGTGTTACCTTGCCAGCATATTCCATGTGCTGACCCATTTTCGGGCTGCAACGTTTCATGTTGCAGACTTTTCAGACGACGGGTAAGGTGCCTTTTTAGGTCGTGGTTCTATACTCAGTGATGCCGTTGGAGTTGATGGACACACTTATCTTCCAAACCTTCCGCTGTTATCGTGTTAGATGGCCATCAGCCATATATAATGTAATAAGTTCATCGTTGGACTATCGATGTAATAAGTGTGTGATTGCTACTCTGTTATAAATCCATCAAGTACTGTGCGTGTCAGCATTACTGATCCAGGGATGACACTAAAGCACAGAGATCAGACTGTTTGAGGTCTGGTCGCTACAAGATGGTATCAGAGCACACGCTGACTGTAGGACATGACCACTAAGCTAAAGCCCTAGAGCACTATTCACTCTTCTCTTTTCTGACTCCTCGTCTTTTCTACTCTTTAGGATGGTGGATGCAAAGCAAAAGTTCATGCAGCCGGATGATGATACACCATTTGGACGACACCTGAAGGAAGTCACAGATATCTAAACATTGGACTACCAAGTTTCACCGGAACCTACAATGCCACTCTACCTGAGGAGGAGCGTTGGTTGATTCAAGCCCAAGTTCCAGGAAGGACGTTCGCACCCGTCACCTCACTCATAGCATTTTCCTTTAATGCGCCTAAATGGAGCCTAGGAAGGAGTATGGCATCCCACATCGCTATGGGAAGGATTGGAGAAGTCTACAAGCAGGAGCTAAAGGACGCCATCTACCAGATTTGTGGACGCCGCGATGAGAATTGGGATATGATCAGCACCCGGAAGGATAGATCCCTTGCTGCATTCATTCAGGAGTTGAACCACCATATTCGTCGCCAGGAGCACCAGATGTGTGCAGGGATGATAGATTTGAAGAAAGCCCTAAATAGGAATTTGGAGCTAGAGGAAGAACTCAAGTCTACACGCGACGAATATGAGGAGGAAATGCTAATACTTGTGGAGAAGAATGATGATTTGACATGGAAATTAGGGATACTCATGGGAGAAGAAGGCGAGGAAGAAGAACCCAAGGAGATTCCACCAGAAGACTATATCATCATAGATGACACAGATTCGGAAGTTGATGATAGCAAAGACGAAGGGTATGAAGATGAAGCCGGAGCAGATATTATGGAATCCTCTGTCGATCAATATTTTTAGATGACCACCCTGTGACTAGTAGTTACTACCATATATTAGTTGTAGAGCACTTTTGTAACGATCGTTAGATTTATAAGATCTTGCTTGAAATTGATTGGTGTGATATGATTGTGTGTTTGCCTCATGTGCATATGGGTAGTGATTTTCCCTTAGACCTCTTTTCTATTCTAATCTCTTCCCTCTACACCCATCAGATGCCTCCAAGACGTGAATTTGAGTTTCCCCCTGAGCTCACCCAGTTGATCCAGCAGCAGAACACCCTGATGCAACTTCTTGTCCAGAACACTTAGAACAACCACAACAACAACAACAACCCTCCACCACCACCACCCGTGGACAACCTGACACGTTTCTTAAGGTTGCAACCACCCGTGTTTGCTAGCAGCATCGAACCAATAGTGGCTGATGACTGGCTACGCAAGATTGGAAGGGATTTGACCACCGCCAATTGCTCGGATGCTGAGAAGGTGCGATTTGCCGCACACCAGTTGTCTGGACCAGCCGCAGCAAGGTGGGAGAATTACACAGCCACTTATCCCGTAGCCAATGTGACTTGGGATAAGTTTCAACAAGCTTTCGTACCGCCCATGTCTCAACTGGAGCTATGAGTATGAAGAAGCAGGAGTTTCGCAATTTGCGCCAAGGCAACCGTACTGTGGCTCAGTACGTGGATGAGTTTAGTACAATATCTCGTTATGCCCCAGATGATGTGGCCATAGATGCCGCAAAGCAGGAGAGATTCATGGAAGGGCTGAATGATGAGATGAGCATACAGTTGATGGTGGCAACTTTCAATAACTACCAGGAGTTGGTTGATCGCGCCCTAATGATTAAAAGGAAGCATCAACAGATTGAAAGTCGCAAAAGGAAGTATGGGCAAGGAAAGTATAACTCTGGAGCTCAGCATAAGCCCCGTTTTACCCCTAAAACGGCAGGACAGTTCCAACATACCCATGGAGGAGGTAGCTCGCACAACCACAATGGCACCAAGAATGGCAATGGAAATGGGAATGGAGCCAATGGTAACCAGAACCGCCCTACACCGTTCACACCCACTAAGAGGGATTTCAGCCATGTCACTTGTTACAAGTGCGGGAAGAATGGACATTATGCCAATGAATGCCCAGAAGTTAGGAATGGGAACGGCAATGGAAGCACCGCGAAGAAGCCCAACCCGTTCAACAAAGGACAAGTGAACCACGTGACTGTGGAGGAGGTAGAAGAGAAACCAGATGCTGTTGTCGGTAGTTTTTGGTTAAGACATTTACCGCAATAGTTCTTTTCGATACTGGTGCATCGCATTCATATATTTCAAGGGGATTCGTAAATAGACATAGGATGTCCACCCGAGTTCTTAAGACCCCCATGTTAGTAAGTTCACCTGGAGCAGATTATATGGCACACCAAGGATGTTTTCAGACGCCATTGATCATAGGACACCATACTTTCCCCTCTGACCTAATAGTCCTGGGGTCACAAGGATTGGATGTGATATTAGGTATGGATTGGCTATCGAAGTATGGAGGTAACATTGACTGTGCCAGTAAGTCAATTTTCTCACCACCCCGGAGGGAAAAAGGATTAAGTATGTATCTAGGCATTCGCCTATAAGGACTCAAGTACATTCTCTCACGGGAGTTGTTCAGGAGGAAGTGCCAGTAGTGAAGGATTATCCGGATGTGTTTCCAGAGGAGTTACCTGGCATACCACCGGATAGAGATATAGAGTTTTTGATTGAACTTTTGCCAGGCACCGGGCCAATTTCTAAGAGACCATATAGGATGCCCGCAAAGGATTTGGAGGAAATTAAGAAACAGATTAAGGAGTTACTGGATAAAGGATTCATACGCCCGAGTTCTTCGCCTTGGGGTTCGCCAGTACTTTTAGTGGAGAAGAAAGATGGATCGTTAAGAATGGTTGTTGATTACCGAGGGCTGAACGAAGTAACGATCAAGAACAAGTACCCATTGCCGATGATCAATGATCTGTTCGATAGATTGCAAGGAGCTAAGATATTTTCCAAGATCGATCTGCGATCAGGGTACCACCAATTGAAGATCCGAGAGCAGGATATACCTAAGACGGCCTTTACCACCAGGTACGGGTTGTACGAGTATACCGTTATGTCGTTTGGTCTGACGAACGCACCGGCATACTTTATGAACCTGATGAAAAAAGTGTTTATGGAGTATTTGGATAAGTTCGTCGTAGTGTTCATAGATGATATATTGATCTTCTCAAAGGATGAAGAGGAGCATGCAGAGCATTTGCGTTTGGTATTGGAGAAGCTCAGAGAACATCAGTTATATGCGAAGTTTAGCAAATGCGAGTTTTGGCTGAAGAAAGTCGGATTTCTCAGACACGTTATATCTGGAGAAGGAATAGCAGTAGATCCCGCTAAGGTGGACACTATGACCCATTGGGAAGCACCAACAACAGTTGGAGAGATCCGGAGTTTTCTTGGACTTGCAGGATACTACCGGAGGTTTATTGAGAATTTCTCGAGGATTGCAAAGCCAATGACGGAGTTGTTAAAGAAGGACATCCAGTTCAGCTGGACAGAAGAATGTGAGGCCAGTTTTCAGGAATTAAAGAAATGTTTGGTCTCATCACATGTGTTGATTCTGCCAGATCAACATAAGGATTGCGAGGTGTACTGCGACGCTTCACGTCGAGGACTTGGAGCAGTTCTTATGCATGAAGGAAGAGTTGTTTCGTATGCTTCATGACAACTGAAACCTCATGAGCTGAACTATGCCACCCATGATTTGGAGTTAGGAGCCGTAGTGCATGCATTGAAGACGTGGAGACATTTTCTTATTGGAAACCATTGTGAAGTATATACGGATCACAAGAGTTTGAAGTATATATTCAATCAGAAGGAGTTGAATCTTAGGCAAAGGAGATGGTTGGAACTCATTAAGGATTACGACATGAGATTTCATTATCATCCCGGAAAGGCTAACGTAGTAGCCGATGCGCTAAGCCGTAAGAGCCATGTCAATACCCTAATGATGGAGGAATTTCCAAAGGAGTTAGCCGAGGACCTACGAGAACTACATATGGAGATAGTTCCGAGAGGCTATGTAGCAACATTAGAAATCCAGTCTACCCTGATGGATAAAATCAGAGAAGCTCAGAAAACTGACAAGGAGGTTGCCTCTATAAAGGAGAGGATGAGCGAAGGAGGAGCTAAAGGTTTTCGAGAGGATGAACACGACACCTTTTGGTTTGAGGACCGCATTTATGTGCCTAATGACCCGGGGATCAGGAAGTTGATTCTACAGGAGGCCCATGATTCACCATACTCGATTCACCCAGGGAATACTAAGATGTATTTGGATTTGAAAGATATTTTCTGGTGGACCGGTATGAAGAAAGATATCGCGGAGTATGTAGCAGTTGGTGATGTATGTCAAAGAGTAAAGGCAGAACATCAGAAGCCAGCAGGATTGTTACAACCTATGCCGATACCCGAATGGAAGTGGGAGAAGCTTGGCATGGATTTTATCACCGGATTGCCCAGGACCAAAGCAGGATATGATTCAATCTGGGTAGTAGTGGACCAAATGACGAAGGTAGCCCACTTTATCCCTGTGAAAACCACATATACCAGTGCAAAGTTGGCAAAGATATACATGACGAGAATTGTATGTCTGCATGGAGTTCCGAGGAGCATCGTATCAGATAGAGGAACCCACTTTACCTCAAAGTTCCGGAATCAGTTACATGAAACTTTGGGTACCAGACTAGAGTTTAGCATAGCTTTTCATCCGCAGACACATGGACAGACGGAGAGAGTCAATCAGATTTTGGAGGATATGCTGAGAGCCTGTGCACTAGATTATGGATCTAGTTGGGACGATAATTTTCCCTACGCGGAGTTCTCATACAACAACAGTTACCAGGCCAGTTTGAAGATGGCGTCGTTCGAGGCATTGTATGGAAGGAGATGCTGAACGCTGTTACTGTGGGATGAAGTTGGAGACCGACAGTTGTTTGGACCAGACTTGATCAAAGAGTCCGAGGAGAGGTGAAGTTGATTCGAGATAGATTGAAGGTAGCTCAGTCCAGGCAGAAGAGTTATGCAGACTCGAAGCGCAAGGAGATAGCCTATGAGATCGGAGACAGAGCGTATCTGAGAGTATCGCCTCTGCGGGGAGTTAAACGTTTCGGAGTTAAAGGGAAGTTAGCCCCGAGATTTGCGGGACCTTACCGTGTTTTGGAACGCATGGGAGGGGTTGCCTATAAGTTCGAGTTGCCCGAGGGATTGTCAGGAGTGCACGACGTGTTTCACGTTTCGCAGCTTAAGAAGTGCCATGCGGAGATGGCCGATATACCTCTTAGAGACACAGTACCCCTGGAAGCAATTCAGTTGGACAGTGATCTGACTTACGAGGAGAAGCCTGTTAAGATTCTCAAATTTTCGGGCAGAGTTACTCGCAGCAAGGTTATCAAGTTTTGCAAAGTTTAGTGGAGTCACCACACCGAGGAAGAAGCCACCTGGGAACGAGAAGATGATCTGCGCAAGGACCACCCACACATGTTCTCTAGTCAAGTCGAATCTCGAGGGCGAGATTCATTCTAAGGGGGGTAGGTTTGTAACATCCCAAACTTTCAATTTGGAATGTTATACATAGATCATATTGCATTTCATGCTTTTTCCATTTTTGGTTGTGGCGTTCCTCGAAATTCTAAGCAACTCAAGGACCTACGGAGAGAGTTGGGAATTTTACCGTTTTCGTATTTGAGTTCGCTCGAATACCGGTACGAGGACAGTGTGATTCTAATTATTTTTCTCTCCTAAAAATATTTCTAAATACAAAATATGAGCGGAGATAATATGACTTCTCCAAAATAACAGAAATATTGGAGGAAAAATATTAAAATCACTTTTGGAATTTTTCTGGATTTATTTGCGAATTTATTTGCATAGGAAAAATGTGCGTATTTCAAAATTGCATTTAGGTCCGGGAAAAATGTTCACTTTGTCCTAAATATTATTAGAGGACAGTGAAAATTTATTTCGGGAATTTTGGAGTCCGTTTAGTATTTCTTTCGTTAGTTTTTCTAGGCCAGGACTCTATTTAAAAAAAATGAACCGACTTAGACTCGTATAGGATTAGGACTCTGGGCTTTATAAGCGCCAGCCCCGCCGGCCCAAGTCGCCGCGGGCCCCGCCTCGCCCCAGCCTGCCAGCCACGCGCCACCAACCCTAGCGCCGCCGCCGCCCACGCCGCCCGCCGCCGCCTCCCGCCGCCAGCGCCGATGTACGCCGCTGTACGCCGCCGCCTCGTTACGCCGCCGCCGCCGCATCCCACCGCCGCGCCGCGCCTCGACGCCGCCGCCTCGCACGCCTCGCCGTCGCCGCCCCGCTGCCCCACAGCCGCCGCCTCGCCGCGCCGGAGCCGCCGGATCCCGCCGGAGTTCGCGAGGTAGTTATCGGTTTTTTTCCTTTTTTAGAACCGATCGGTTTTTCGTAAAACCGTAGACTCGTTTTTTTAGTTAGATCGGTTCGGTTTTTCTGTCGGTTTAGTTATTTAGCGGACGTTCAACCGTACGTTCGTTTTAACGAACGGTTTTCGTCAGTTAGCCGCAGACAGCGAACGTTCGTTCGTTAGCCTGTTCGTCCGTTTTTCTTTTTCGGGGTATTTAACCGCGATTATTCCGATCGAGATTTCTGCCCTGATCTTGTTTTTCGTTTTTCTTTTCGCTCGAGAGTCGGAATCAGGTGATTCAAAATCCCAGATCTTCGTCTCGACGCCCTCTTTACGTTTAACCAACTTGAACAAAGTTTTGGCTACTGTAAAATTTGACTTTATGCCAATTAGTAACCGGAGCTCGTTTCTTTTGCAATTTGAGTTTCGTTGCTTCTTTCGAGTTGATTCTTTTTGCAAACCGGAGTTCTTAAGTTGAATTTTCTGGTTAGATCTCTTATTTGAGTTTTACCCGTGCATTAGTAAAGTACTTATTGTGTGCTTGTTTGATTGCGATAGAGTACCCGGATTACGCCGCTTGCTACTTTGAGTCTCTAGGTTTTGCGGATCATCAGCATGGCAAGTAACACTTTGATCATACTTTCCAATTACCCAGTTTTCATTGCATTAGTCCAAACCCTCACACATTGCATGAGTAGGATCAATTAACTTGTGGGATTGGGAAGTAGATTGAGGTAGTACCTATTACCAGCATTACATTCAAACCTTTGGGAGTTACTTCTATGTTTGCTGTTTGGACATGCTATGCTCGTAGACGTGGTTTGGGTTTGAGTGAAATCCATGACAGATGTGAGTTTGTTAATTAATGGTTCAACTTAAGGTGGCAACATTAACACACATCTTGGTGGATTGAGGCATCTGGGTATTCCAGTGATTGCCTGTTTTTCTTTTAAACCGCCACCCAGGCTCAAAGGGATCATGAGATTTTTCATACTAGAAACTTCCGTGTGCAGCCACATGCCAATATGGGCTCTGGCATAGTTGAGTAAGTTGTGGGAAACCTTTCCATGATGGGCTAGTAGATGTAGTGGGTTTTGTAGGTGTATCGGCCTATCTATCTGGTTAAGGGGACCTCTTCAGAAAGACTGTGTCTCGGTCATCCGTTTCTCAAACACCATGCAGTGCGAGAAACCAAACGGAGGCGATCGAGTCTTGTGGGGAAAAGTGCACAAACCTCTGCAGAGTGTACAAACTGATCATTATTAGCCGTGTCCCCGGTTACGGACGTCTTGAGTATCTAGTACTTGGATTATCATGTGAATCTCATCATGTTACTTTAATTAATTTTGTTGGGTTTAATGATTATTTTAATTGGGGTTGAGAGGATGTCTATCTTCTCAACGATGTTTCAACTACCATGATAGTTAATTAAAATCTATTCCTTTGAAGTAGGGAAAAATTGGCTTTACGCAAAAAAAACTTAACCATAGAGCTTTCCACCAGCCAAATATGCATGTAATATAGCCTTTATTCTGTTACTTGCATTCTCTTGTGTTACCTTGCCAGCATATTCCATGTGCTGACCCGTTTTCGGGCTGCAACGTTTCATGTTGCAGACTTTTCAGACGACGAGTAAGGTGCCTTTTTAGGTCGTGGTTCTATACTCAGTGATGCCGTTGGAGTTGATGGACTCACTTATCTTCCAAGCCTTTCGCTGTTATCGTGTTAGATGGCCTTCAGCCATATTTAATGTAATAAGTTCATCGTTGGACTATCGATGAAATAAGTGTGTGATTGCTACTCTATTATAAATCCTTCAAGTACTATGTGTGTCAGCATTACTGATCCAACGATGACACTGATGCACAGAGATCAGACTGTTTGAGGTCTGGTCGCTACATGGATTCCGAGGTGGCCTCGAATATCTTGGCGTGTGCATCCTCGATCTTGGCGTGGATGGCCTCGACCCGGGCCAGGGCGACATCGGCGGCATGGACAGCAGCTCAAGCGCTCTCGGCATTTGCAGCAGCCGTCATAGCAGTAGCTGCAACCATCTCGGTTGCTGCAGTTGCCCTGTCGGCTGCCGCAGACACCCTCTCGGCGGAAGTGGCCGCGCTCAATGCGGATGCGGCGCCACTGTCGGCGTAAGCGACGGCGCTCGGGGGGGACGCGGCCATCGTACGGCCCTTCACGAATCGTTTCCACAGCGTCATCTTTGCAAGAAGGGGGTGCAGGAATGGGGATCGAGATTCATGGATTCGGGGGTTGCCGACACTGGAGCAGATGAGTCGACGAAGCTTGAGGAGGAAGACTTAACTAGACCCAGATATTTTCATCGCAATCGGTTCCTACAAAACAATTGTGTGTGATGTTGTAGATATTTTTTATTAGCTATGAAAGATGAATTTGGAGTAAAGTGGCCACGGATGGTGTTTTAAATGTACGAGAAAAATTTTGGAAAATTTCAGGGGTCATTTGACCTTTTAAGGCATTTAAGTGATTTTCTAGCCATTTAATGACCTAATTAAAATTGAACTACATGTACATGCAATAGCTAACCATAACGGTTTGAAAAGTCATATTTTGTGTACTTGTGTGCGATTTAATTCCATGTGTAGTAAATTGGAAGGAATTTTCAAACATATCTATATTACCTAAATAGTTCATCCCCACTAACATATTTCTCTTGACATGCAGCCTATCCACCTCACCACCCTTGACACATCAGCAATCATGCACTCCAAAAAAATATTCAACAATAAAAATCATAGCATGCATATTGGCCGGTCATGCATTCGATTTCAAGCTGAATGTGTTGTCTGCTCATTTCATCGTGCCATAAACCGCTGATCCAGCTGAAGTAAATATGCCCTAGAGGCAATAATAAAGTTTTTATTTATATTTCCCTATATCATGATAAATGTTTATTATTCATGCTAGAATTATATTAACCGAAAACTTATTACATGTGTGAATACATAGACAAAAGAGAGTGTCCCTAGTATGCCTCTACTAGACTAGCTCGTTAATCAAAGATGGTTATGTTTCCTAACCATAGACATGTGTTGTCATTTGATGAACGGGATCACATCATTAGGAGAATTGTGTGATGTACAAGACCCATCCGTTAGCTTAGCACTATGATCCTTTAGTTTTATTGCTATTTCTTTCTTCATGACTTATACATGTTCCTCTGACAATGAGATTATGCAACTCTCGAATACCGGAGGAATACCTTGTATGCTATCAAACGTCACAACGTAACTGGGTGATTATAAAGATGCTCTACAGGTGTTTCCGAAGGTGTTTGTGGTGTTGGCATAGATCGAGAATAGGATTTGTCACTCCGAGTGTCGGAGAGGTATCTCTGGGCCCTCTCGGTAATACTCATCATAATAAGCCTTGCAAGAAAATGACTAATGAGTTAGTCATGAGATGATGTATTACAGAACGAGTAAAGAGACTTGCCGGTAACGAGATTGAACTAGGTATGATGATACCAACAATTGAATCTCGGGCAAGTCACATACCGATGACAAAGGGAACAACGTACGTTGTTATGAGGTTTGACCGATAAAGATCTTCGTAGAATATGTAGGAGCCAATATGAGCATCCAGGTTCCGCTATTGGTTATTGACTGGAGATGTGTGTCGGTCATGTCTATATAGTTCTCGAACCCGTAGGGTCCGCACGCTTAAGGTTCGATGAAGATTTGTATTATGAGTTATGTGATTTTATGACCGACGTTTGTTCGGAGTCTCGGATGAGATCACGGACATGACGAACAGTCTCAAAATGGTCGAGACGTAAAGATCGATATATTGGAATGCTATATTCGGACATCGGAAAGGTTCGGAGTGATTCAGGTATTTTTCGGAGTACCGGAGAGTTACGAGAATTCATATTGGACCTTAATGGGCCATACGAGAAAGGAGAGAAAGGCTTCAAGGGTGGGCGCGCCCCTTCCCCATGGACTGGTTTGAATTGGACTAGGGAAAGGGGGCGCCCCCTTCCTTCCTTCTCCTTCTCCCTTCCCCTTTTCCTATTTCTTGTGGGAGGAGGAATCCCACGAGGACTAGGGAGTCCTAGTAGGACTCCACACTTTGGCGCGCCCTATGAGGGCCAGCCTCCTCCTCCCTCCATCCTTTATATACGTGGCCAGGGGGCACCCCATGGACACACAAGTTGATTTTGGCCGTGTGTGGTGCCCCTCCCCACGGATACACACCTCGCTCATATCGTTGCACTGCTTAGGCGAAGCCCTGCGCCTGTAACTTCATCATCACCGTCGCCACACCGTCGTGCTGACGAAACTCTCCCGTGATGCTCAACTGGATTAAGAGCTCGTGGGACGTCATCGAGCTGAACGTGTGCTGAACGCGGAGGTGCTGTACGTTCGGTGCTTGGATCGGTTGGATCATGAAGACGTTCGACTACATCAACCGCGTCACTAGATGCTTCCACTTTCGGTCTACGAGGGTACGTAGACACACTCTCCCCGCTCGTTGCTATGCTTCTCCTGGATAGATCTTGCGTGATCGTAGGGAAAAAATTAAATACTACGTTCCCCAACAGTGGTATCAGAGCCAGGTTTATGCGTAGATGATATGTATGAGTAGAACACAATGAGTTGTGGGCAATAATAGTCGTACTTCTTACCAGCATGTCATACTTCGATTCGGCGGTATTGTGAGATGAAGCGGCCCGGACCAACATTACGCATACGCTTACGCGAGAGTGGTTTCACCGTTACAAGCACTCGTTGCTTAAAGGTGACCGGCGGGTGTCTTTCTCTCTCGCTTTAGTTGAATCGAGTGTGGCTACGCTCGGTCCTTGTGAAGGTTAAAACAGCACACTTGACGAAAAATTGTTGTGGTTTTTGTATGCGTAGGTAAGAACGGTTCTTGCTAAGCCCGTAGCAGCCACGTAAAATTTGCAACAACAAAGTAGAGGACGTCTAACTTGTTTTTGCAGGGCATGTTGTGATGTGATATGGTCAAGACGTGATGAGTTATACGTTAATGTATGAGATGATCATGTTTTGTAAATTATCGGCAACCGGCATGAGCCTTATGGTTGTCTCTTTATTGTATGAATTGCGAAAGCCATGTAATTGCTCCACTTTATCACTATGCGTTAGCGATAGTAGTAGTAGCAATAGTTGGCGACACAACCACGACGCTACGATGAAGATCATGGTGTCAAGCCGGTGACGATGGAGATCATGATGATGCTTCGGAGATGGAGATCAAAAGCACAAGATTATGATGGCCATATCAAGTCACATATTTTGATTGCATGTGATTTTATTTTATTATGCTTCTTATTTTTCTTAGTATGGCGGTAGCATTATAAGATGATCCCTTACAAAATTTCAAGGTACAAGTGTTCTCCCTGAGTATGCACCGTTGCAAAAGTTTGTCGTGCCGAGACACCACGTGATCATCGGGTGTGATAAGCTCTACGTTCAAATCCAACGGGTGAAAGAGCTGTGTATCGAGTAAAGGGGGGGTGAATAGGCGATTTTTATGAAAGTCTTCAAAACATGGAAGTTTCGAAGACAAACGATAGAACCAATCCTATTAATATGCAGCGGAAGGTAGACTACACTAGACAAGCCATAGTCAAGTATTCGATGAAGTGAAAGCACGAAGACTAATAGCAGCTAGGCAGTATGGATCAGGATGGAAGATTGTATGAATCCAAACAGAACAAGTAGTGACATAGTGAAGTCAAATAGATAAGGAAAGCAAGCAATGACTTCACAAAGACAGACAGTAAGTAAAGAGAAGGAAGGGATAGAACCAGTAGCTCGGGGAAGACAGCGATTTGTTAGACCTGTTCCAGTTGATGTGACAATTGTACGTCTGGTTAGGGAGGCTGAGATTAAACTCTGAAGACCGCGTCTTCACCTTATTCACCTTGAGCTGAGGACACCTAGTCCTCGCCCAATCACTCTGGTAAGTCTTCAAGGTAGACTTCCAAACCTTCACAGACTTTGTTCACCGGCGATCCACAATGACTCTTGGATGCTCAGAACACGACACCTAACCGGCTGGAGGATTCACAGTCCTCAAGTGTAACAAGTCTTCAGGTCACACAGACAGAAAGACTTCAGTGATGCCTAACACTCTTTGGCTCTGGGTGTTTGGGCTTTGTCCTTGCAAGGATCTCTCTCTCAAATGCTTCGGAGGTGGGTTGCTCTCAAACGACAAAAGCCGTGTACTAACTCTGAGCAGCCACCAATTTATGGTGTAGGGGGTGGGCTATTTATAGCCACTAGGCAACCCGACCTGATTTGTCCGAAGTGACCCTGGGTTACTAAGGAACTGACACGTGTACCAACGGTCAGATTTTAAACACACGCGGCAACTTTACTTGGGCTACAAGTAAAGCTGACTCATCCAGCTCTGGATAAGGTTTGCTCTCATTGTCTTCGCTCGAAGACATAGGATTTGGTTGAGCATCACTTTAGTCACTCTGACTTTGTTCACTTGGACCCCACTTAACAGTACGGTGGTTCCTATGACTCAACAAAGAAGAAAAGGAAACAACGAAACGTCTAAGTCTTCGCGCTCCATAGTCTTCAAACAATGTCTTCTCTCGTCATAGTCTTCAATATGAACATCTTCATATACCACCATTGTCGTCAATGTCTTCATACATTTTTAGGGGTCATCTCCGGTAGGTAAACTGAATCAATGAGGGACTACTACCTGCGTTATCCTGCAATTCTCACAAACACATTAGTCCCTCAACTAGGTTTGTCGTCAATACTCCAAAACCAACTAGGGGTGGCACTAGATGCACTTACGATCTCCCCCTTTTTGGTGATTGATGACAAACTCGTTGAAGTTTTCAATGGGGATAAAAGTATGTGAAATTGTAAGGATAAAGGTATTGTCTTCTTAAGTAGCAAAAGGCTCCCCCTAAAGATGTGCATACAAGTAATTTGCTTTTGAATGCAAATGCACATGGCAGGTTGTACTTGTGGAGATCCTCTTCAACTTATGAAGACAATTCATCATGCACAATTGATATGTCGAATATAATGATATGCATAATGAGAAATGGACGTCTGCGGAATGAATAAGTGCGGAATTTATCATCGCATTACAGAGTACCAGAAAACGTAGCAGACGACCATCAAGTTCAAGTGTTACAACTCAAAGAACCAAATGCAACAAAAGCGAGAGTTGTAAACACTAGGCAAAATATAATCACCCGCCCATGTGGACCCGCTTGAAGACTATCAACTCATATGCTTCTTCCCCCTTTTGTCAGTAAGGACCAAAAAGGTTTGAAGACATAGATCCTCTACTCGTTCCTAATTGGAGTAGGAGAAGATGCAGGGTCGGCGTTGGTGTTTGGCGGTGCAGAAGAACTTGGAGCAGTGTCGACATGCGCCGAAGGAGGAGGTGGTGAGGTAGCATCATCTTGATCATCGATCACTCTGGCATCCACCATTGCAGCGGAGGAGGAATAGTCAGAGTCTTCAAGAGACG
>LR738715.1:490547624-490604209 GCA_902687465.1 Secale cereale | reverse complement strand
ACCAGAAAACGTAGCAGACGACCATCAAGTTCAAGTGTTACAACTCAAAGAACCAAATGCAACAAAAGCGAGAGTTGTAAACACTAGGCAAAATATAATCACCCGCCCATGTGGACCCGCTTGAAGACTATCAACTCATATGCTTCTTCCCCCTTTTGTCAGTAAGGACCAAAAAGGTTTGAAGACATAGAGCCTCTACTCGTTCCTAATTGGAGTAGGAGAAGATGCAGGGTCGGCGTTGGTGTTTGGCGGTGCAGAAGAACTTGGAGCAGTGTCGACATGCGCCGAAGGAGGAGGTGGTGAGGTAGCATCATCTTGATCATCGATCACTCTGGCATCCACCATTGCAGCGGAGGAGGAATAGTCAGAGTCTTCAAGAGACGGAGTTCGACGCAAGACAGCATTTCTTGGGGAGTGTTGTCAAACTTGAATCTTTCAGTGAAGCCATCGTCTTGAAGATCTGCTTCAGCACTCAGCAATGTCAAACTCTTCCATGACCTCCGACAGGTTTCATGAGCAACAAAGGCATTCTTGGTGGCAAGGTTGCGAATACGATTGACGTCCACCAAGAGGCTTTGCATCTGACACTTCAGCCAGTAGTGATGTTTATCCTGTTTATGATGTAAGGCAACGAGAAGTTCTCGGTCATTGAGAACACGAGATCTCTTCCGAGGCCTTTGGGAAATGGTGCTCTCAGTAGCTTTAGTCTCTGCACGGCGAGGTAAGCGAGTATGTCCAGCCAGCGGATAAACACGAGTGACTGCTGGAACTCCTTCAATGGGCTGAGTGAAGCTTTGGTGTTCAACATTGTGAAGATAAATAGGCTCTTTGGCAGGCTCTTGGTATATGGCTTCAACTGACATTTCAACCTCTCGCAAGAATATGAGATGGTTGCGAGCAGAAGGCTCATAGTTGATAGCAGAATGGAGCTTGATGAGACGCATGACCCATGGAGCGTAGAACTTAAGTCCATAGAGATCAGAACCTGATGCAGCCAACTGTCTGATAAAGAAGTCTTGAGCGTTGAAGCTGATGCCATTGAAGATATAGAAGACCAATGTCTTCATTGTGCCTTCAAGTTTGGCTGATGAAGAGTGTCCTTTGACATGCCATAGAGTTCGCCTTATGATATGATATATAGTGCGGGGCAGATACTCAAGGTCTTCAACAAAGAACACCTTTGGATACTCAGCATCGTGGGGCAAAGGCTTCATCATGCTCAGCATTTGGCTCATGTTGGGCTCTGGCTTCTTAAAGATACTCTCCAAAGCATCGCGGTGACGTTGACAATCAGGTTCATATAGTTCTCCTGGAGTGGGCAGGCCAGTTAGCTCAATTATGTCAAGGGCTTTGGCTTCATGATGGACATTTTCTGTCATCCACTCAAGGACCCATGTCTTCGGATCCCTGTTGTATCCACGAATGTGGAGGGTTGCATAGAATTGCAGAAGCAGCTCTTCATTCCAATGCTCTTTATCAGTCACAAAGTTGAGTAGTCCAGCATCAGGGAAGCAGTCAAGGGCTTCTTCAAGGCAAGGCAACCCAGTAATGGCTTCAGTGTCAAGAAGCATATGTGGGAAGATGCGCCCTTGATCATAGAGAACACGTGAATAATAGATGCGCTGTTGATAGCTCCAGGACCTATCTGAGGAAATCCTTGGTCTGGAGTAGGGGTTCTTGGCGCTATCAAAGAAAGTGTTGTGCGCAATGAAGCCATTAGCATTGAAGGACCATGGCGAAGTGGCAGTACCTGGGAACCTGGGCAGTCTTGGCGTTGGCTTCTGAACCTGAGGCCTGTGCTCGACGTGGTAATCAAATTGAGGACCAGCAGCATGCGGAGGAACCAGAAGAGGCCATTTGATAGAGATGAGCTGGTCATCGTTGTTGTATGCTTGCTCGATAGTATGTGGCCTTGGAGGCGGAACAAGAGCAATGGCATTGACTTCAGGCTGCTGATTTGCGTCAGGTGCAGCATTGGCTTCAGGTGCCATCACTTCAGGCACCACATTGAATTCAGGCGCCACATTAGCTTCAGCCATGACAACGTCATTGGCTTCAGTGGTGGTGTTGGTGGCAGCCTCAGAATGTGTAACCTCCACTTCAGGAGCTGGAGGGTCGGACACGTTCTCCTCAAGAACAGCTTGGTTGGCAGGGGGTGTGGCAACACCTCCTTCTTCTTCTCTTGTTGCTTCTTCATCGGCTGATGCAGCCGGAATATCTTCAGCCGCTTTGGCTTCAGACTCAGGGATGTTCACAGTAGGAGAGGCTTCAGGAAACACTTGGCGTGAAACAGATTGGCGCTCATCTCCTTCTGGAACACTTGATTGATTGACTTGAGGTCTTGGTCCTTTGCGAAGCCTGTGAAACACTGGCGACGCTTGTGGAGATGGAGTTGGTTGGGCCTCAAAGTCTTCATCGTCAAACACTGGAGTGGTGACCTGTGTTGGGGGAGTAACTGGTGTGTCTTGAGGCTGATCAGCCCATGAGTCATCCTGAGCAATTGGCGTCAATGGACGGCCAATTCTGATGCGTTCGCTGTTCGTGAGAACAGGCGATGATACCACATTGTATTCAATCTGATGAAGGACTTCATCATCTTCAACATTGTCGTGATGACCAATGTCTTCAACTGCGGTGGGGTCAACAGCTGGAATGTCTTCAGGAGCCCCTGTGGTAGCAGGCTCATGAACAGTCAGGCGACGTTCTTGTTGTACAGATGCAGGACGAGCAACAGAAATTGGCTTGACTACAAGGGGCTCTGTGGGACCAGCCCGGACTTTCTTGATCTTGCGTTTCTTGGTGGGTGGAGCATCAGAAGTGGTGTTCTTGCGCTTGCGGGCTTCAGCTTCAGCGACTTTTGTCTTCTTGAGTTCTGAAGCAACTGTGGGTACCTTAGGCTTCGAGCCTTTCATGCTGGCAGGGAAGACAATGCGAGGTTCTTCCTGCCTTGATGCTTCAGCTAGGGCCACAGTTGGCTTCTTCTTCTTTGTAGCCATCCTGGGGTCGATGCCAGGACGCCCAAGGGCCTTGCGCTTCTCAGCTTCATTATAAGCTTGAACACACTTGGCAGCCAAAGCCTTTATGCGCTCACGAGAACCTTTAGCTTCTTCACGCTTCTTGTGAAAGGCTTCCTTGAGCTCATGCATCATGACTTTGAAATTCTGGACATTTTGGACGCTGAGCTTGGCCAAATGCTTCTTGAACTGAGCCTTTTCATAATCAATCTTGTGCTTCAGCTCAACAATGTTCTGAGCAAGAGCTAGCTCAGAAGCAATGGCGCCATTGAATGAGACGCTCAGGCCAATTAGAAGTTGCAGATCATCGAAGCTGAGATTGGGGGTGTCAAACCACTCATCAATGAAGTTGTTGATGACTGCCACATCAAAGAGAGGCAAGTCATTGAAGATTTTTGCATCTTGCTTGCTCTTTATCAATTGCTCAAGAGCGTCATCAGCAAGATCGTTGTCACTTGACAGATCAATGGCGTCATTCTCGTTCCTCAGAACTGCAGCAGGAGTCAGAGCAGGGCTGGGGTTGTGCATGGGCTTCTTCTTTAACTTCTTCGGCTTGGAGATGCGAGAGTGATCTTCAGATTGCACACTTGGTGCAGGTGGAGCAATGGCCAAAGGCTTCACTCTCGAAGCTGTTGGTGGAGTGGTCTTCGAAGCCTTGGATTTCTTCTTCTTCTTTGGCTTCGGAGATGCATGCGCTTCATCAGAGTCATCATCGTCTGCAGGTTGATCCACATCCGCCCCTTGAACCCTTATGTGAGAGATGAGACCTTCTAAGTTGTAGAAGGGTCAAACAAGATTTGGTTCAGCTTCGCGTGTGCCATCGGCACGAGGCGTAGAGGCGCCAGGATTGAAGTCTAATCCCCAAGTTTTTTTGTTCTCCTTGGCCGAGTTCTTGGCATACTGGAGGTTGCGCTTGAACAGATTGTCGTCACGACACCATAGCAATGATGATGGGTCGGCATCAGCTCGTTGTGGTCCTCGGACCATGCAAGGATAAAAGCCTTGCGCAATGGCTTCAGCTCTGGACCTGGGTGGAAGATTTTTGTACAAAATGTCTCCCCACGGTCACTTGATGGCATTCTTCTCAGCATACTCCTGGGTCACAAACCTGTACTTGAACCACTATTCTGCCCAGTATCTTCGAATCCATTGGATTTGAGTTTTCCTATGATTATAGTCCTCCTCTGGATCAGTCTTATACATTTCATGGAGGTCAGGAGGCAAATCTCTGGAGGTGTTTCCATGATGCTGTCTGCCACCCTTCCTAACAGATTTCTCAGGTGTCATGAGGTTCAAACAAAAAGGCGTCAACACTGTCAAAGGCTTCGGTCTACTGGTCAGACAGGAACTGGCTTCGGGAGAGTTAATGTGATGCTGTAAGAATTCTGCAAATGAATGCAGACTATGAGAATCAAGGGATTCTCCCACGGACATGTACATGTGACAGCATTAGAAAAGCGAGGGAAGGGGAAGAGGTCATATGCATTGTGAGATGATTTTGAAGATAAATCAGTTTAGAAGACATTGACCTCATAGCGCGAAGTCATTCACTTATATGTTGAGAGTTGGTTCCAGATTTGTACGAATCCAAGAATAGGTACAAGTGAGGAATCTAACTACGTGTGAAGCATAAGTGAATATACTAGGCAAAGTATGAGATGCAGACAGGATAGATCCAAATATGTGGAGGCAGAAACTTCTTTTGGTAGAAAGGGTGAATCTATATCGGATCAAGAAGACGGTAAAAAGAGGGTTTTAATTTACCACACGATGAACTGCTTGACGGAGACAAAGTTGAGGGCGAGCAGTTCGATCTTCCGTGCCCTAACTTGGCGACGGAGGACACCTACGGCGGCGGCGGAGAAGACGATGTCCGCGGCCGGCGTGAAGACGATGTTGACGAGGTCACGGCAGCTAAGCGCTTCGTCGCTGGCGTCGTCGAGAGCTAGCGGTGGCGCTAGGGTTTGTCGAAGTGGAGAGGTGGTAGAAGAGTTTTTGACTGTGATGGGACGGGCATTTATAAGGGAGGGAGACGGCACAGCGCAATTATGCAGGTGCCCCTAGCGGTTCACATCTGAGGGACACGTGGCGGGCATGTAACGCATAGGGAGTTGTTCCATGTACCCACGCACGCCTGGACTGTCGGGGTGGTCGTTCCGGCTTCTCCGGGTTTCAGGCAATAAGGATTGAGCATTAAAAGCAGTTTTAATGTGTGTCTCTGTATCTTCTCGTGACAAGGACGCAGAGAAGACATTCGACAGTTCCAACAGAATGCATATGATTTGGATAGATAGAATTTGAGGTAGAAAGCATAGAGAGGTTAGGGTCCGATCACATTCACTTAGTTCAAAATATTCAAATAAGAAGACATAGCTATAAGTGAATGCTGTAGAGGACAGAACACAAGTCTATCTATGTATATATATATATCTGAGAAGATCAATTCGACAAATAGAAGACATATATGAAGATAAATCAAATGCGAAGATTTTGCTAATGTAACGCCAAGAGAAACACTTCAAGCAAAGATTTTGTGGTGGCGTTACCCATGGTATAGGAAGTATTAGACCCAGACACGGCGCACAATTATCGTGGTGCTCCGAAGTCAAATTCCGCGTCAATGTATTCACACTCAGAATGTAAGTCTTCATTGATTGAAGATATACTTTACTTCGTGTGTTGCTGATACGTCCAAAACGTATCTATAATTTATGCTTGCTCCATGCCACTTTTGGGTGATATTGCTATGATATTCATACACTTCCATACACTTTTGATCATATTTGGACTAACTTACTAATCCAGTGCACCCCAGTGCCAGTTTCTATTTTCGGTTGTTTTTGTATTTCAGGTTTTCACATTACGAGAACTGCCAGAAAAATCCAGAAAAAATATATAAAAAATCAGCGTTCCAGAAGCTACCGTGCGGCCAAAGTACAGCCGGGGGGGACCCATAGGGGCTCCAGGCGCCCTGTGGGCGCGCCCCCCCTGGGCCGCGCCGGGGGGGCGCCTGGGCCCGCCGAGGCACCTCCGATGCCCCCCTTTGGCATATATTTAAAGCGTGTCGAGGAAACACTGATTCCGGACCCCTTTTCTCCAGACGCGATTCCGATCTCCGCCGCCATCTCCATCAAGCTTCGGGGGACCAGAATTCCTGCGCCGGCGCCCTGCCGGGACGGGGAAGTGCCCCCGGATTCATCTCCATCGACGTTGCTTCCTCCCTCCATGATGCGGGAGTAGTTCCTCCTCGGGGCTGAGGTTCTTACCAGTAGCTATGTGGTCAACTCTCTCTCCCATGATGTGATCTTCGTTGTGATCATAGGCTATGTTAATCTAGGGTGTTTCCCCTTCCTCTATGTATTGGATTGATGTACTCACTTGTCTTTATCTAGTATAATCCCCGAGACCAAGGTGACAGCGGTCTATTGGACATGGATTAGAACAATATTTTCATGAGTGATTTCCTTTCTTGTGTGTTGATTGAAGATTGAGAGTCTCTTGGTGCTTGTCTTCGACTATCCTTTAGATATGTTATGGTGATTGTGGGACTCTCTTTGGATGGCCGCGGTGACATTGGGAAATCCTTAGACCGAGAACTACGAACTTTGAGGTGTGCTTTTGTAGCCCTACATAATTCTCGTCCTCTCTTGACCACGAAGGAATGATCTCCGAGTGTGTCCCCTTTGCATGTTTTATGGGAAATATCATGTGATTCGATTATGTTAATGTTGTTGGGAGTTGCCACTAGTGAAAGTATGAACCTTAGGCCTTGTTTCCACCATTGCAATACCATTTGTGCTCACGTTTACTACTTGTTTGCTTGCTGCACTTTTTATTACATATTTGTATTACCTTGTTTTGCCATCCATATCACTTGCCATTTAACATCTCTTTGCCGAACTAGTGCACCTATACATCTGACAAGTGTATTAGGTGTGTTGGGGGACACAAGAGACTTCTTGTATCTTAGTTGCAGGGTTGCTTGAGAGAGACCATCTTCAACCTCTACTTCCCTGAGTTCGATAAACCTTAGGTCATCCACTTGAGGGAAATTGCTACTGTCCTACAAACCTCTGCGCTTGGAGGCCCAACATAGTCTACAAGAGTAGAAGCGTGCGTAGACATCAGTTGCACATCTAAGTCATCAACATGCATAAGTGTTAGGTTGTGTGCCTGATTACAGGACATTCGAGGATTCCAAGATATTTAGCTCACACCGCAACTTGCAAAACCTTTTCTCATCCAAGGGCTTTGTGAAGATATCTACCAGCTGCTCTTCAGTGTTGACGTGTATGATATCAATATCTTCCTTCATGACATGATCTCCGAGAAAGTGATGACGAATATCAATGTGCTTTGTCTTCGAGTGCTGAACTGGGTTGTTGGCAATCTTGATGGCACTTCCATTGTCGCAGTAGAGTGGCACATGCTTCAGATGGACACCATAGTCCTTGAGAGTTTGCTTCATCCAGAGAAGCTGAGCGCAGCAAGATCCAGCAGCAACGTATTCGGATTCAGCAGTGGAGAGTGATACACAGTTCTACTTCTTTGAAGACCAATAGACAAGTGATCGTCCCAGCAAGTGACATGCGCCTGATGTAGACTTGCCATCAACTTTGTCACCAGCATAATCAGCATCTGAGAATCCAACTAGATCAAACTCTGAGCCCTTTGGATACCATAATCCTAGTGTTGGGGTGTAAGCCAAATATCGAAGAATTCGCTTCACAGCTAAGTGATGTGATTCCTTTGGTGCCGCTTGGAATCGAGCACACATGGAAACACTAAGCATAATATCTGGCCTAGATGCACATAAATAAAGTAAAGAACCAATCATGGAGCGGTATACCTTTTGATCAAAATCTTTACCATTGGCGTCGAGACTCAGATGGCTTTTAGTTGGCATAGGCGTCGTGTATCCTTTGCAGTCTTGCATACCAAACTTATCCACGCAATCTTTGAGGTATTTTTCTTGAGATATGAAGATGATGTTGCTTTACTGACGAATTTGAAGACCAAGGAAGAACTTCAGCTCACCCATCATGGACATCTGATATTGCTCTTGCATCATGTGAGCGAACTCGTCACTGTATCTTTTGTCAGTGCAGCCAAAGATAATGTCATCCACATATATTTGGCAAACAAACAGTTCACCATCATATGTCTTCGTGAAGAGTGTGGGATCCAGGGAACCGGGTTTGAAGCCGTTGCTCTTAAGGAAGTCTTTGAGTGTATCCTACCAAGCACGAGGGGCTTGTTTGCGGCCATACAGTGCCTTGTTGAGCTTGTATACCATATCAGGATGTTTTGGATCTTCAAAGCCAGGTGGTTGTGCAACATACACTTCTTCTTCAATCTTGCCATTGAGAAAGGCACTCTTCACATCCATTTGATACAGAAGGATGTTGTGATGATTTGCATTGGCGAGGAGTATGCGAATAGCTTGAAGCCTAGCCACAGGAGCAAATGTTTCATCGAAGTCAATCCCTTCAATTTGAGTGTATTCTTGAGCAACGAGACGAGCTTTGTTTCTGACAACTTGACCATGCTCATCTTGCTTGTTGCGATATATCCATTTTGTGCCTATTATGTTGTGCTTGCGGGGGTCAGGACGCTTGAAAAGTTCCCATACATTCTTCAGCTCAAACTGTTTAAGCTCTTCTTGCATAGCTTGAATCCATTCAGGTTCCATGAAGGCTTCAGCAACTTTCTTGGGTTCAGATATTGAGACAAATGCAAAGTGCCCATAGAAATTTGCTAGATGTGTTGCTCTTGAACGAGTGAGTGGACCAGGTGCATTGATGATGTCAATTATCTTCTCAACTTGTACTTCATTTGCAACACGAGGATGAACTGGACGAAGATTTTGCTCTTGCTGGTCATTGTCATCATCAAGAGGATTGTCTTCATCTTCAGGTTGATTGGGAGCAGAAATAATGAGTTCCTCGTCAGGCTATGCTTTGGAAGGCATGATGTCACCTGTTCCCATTAGCTTGATAGCTTCACTAGGTGGAGTTTCATCCAGCACATTTGGCAAGAACTCTCTTTGTGAGCCATTCGTTTCATCAAACCGCACATCCACAGTTTCAACCACTTTATAGAGAAAAATGTTGAATACTCTGTAGGAGTGTGAGTCCTTTTCGTAGCCGAGCATGAAACCTTCATGTGCTTTTGGTGCAAATTTTGATTTGTGATGTGGATCCTTGATCCAGCACTTAGCTCCAAATACCTTGAAGTAACTGACATTTGGCTTCTTGCCAATAAGGAGTTCATAGGAAGTTTTCTTCAGAAGCTTGTGAAGATAAACACGGTTGATGATATGGCATGTTGTATCAATAGCTTTGGGCCAGGACCTTCTTCGTGTCTTGTATTCATCGAGCATCGTTCAAGCCATCTCAATTAGGGTTCTGTTCTTGCGCTCCACGATGCCATTCTGCTGAGGTGTGTATGGAGTTGAGAACTCATGAGTGATTCCCATTGTATCCAGATAAAGATCAAGGCCAGTATTCTTGAACTCAGTGCCATTGTCACTTCTGATATGCTTGATCTTGACGCCATAGTTGTTCATGGCACGGTTGGCGAAGCGTTTGAAGACATCCTGCACTTCAGTCTTGTAGAGAATTATGTGCACCAATGTGTATCTTGAATAATCATCAACAATGACGAAGCCATAGAGACAAGCTGTAGTAGTGAATGTGGAGTAGTGAGTAGGGCCAAATAAGTCCATGTGAAGTAGCTCGAAGGGTTGGGATGTCGTCATGATTGTCTTCGAGGGATGCTTGGCCCTAGTCATCTTCCCAGCTTTGCAGGCACCACACAGATGATCTTTCTTGAACTTGATGCCCTCGATGCCAATGACGTGCTTCTTCTTCGCGAGAGTGTGCAAGTTCCTCATGCCGGCATGTCCTAGCCTCCGATGCCTGAGCCAGCACTCTGAAGCTTTTAATAGAAGACATACGGCTATATGTGGTCCTGCTGAGAAATCTACCATATACGGATCATCTTTCCGATATCCTTCAAAGACTAGAGACTTGTCAGATTCCATTAGTACAAGGCAACGATATTTTCCAAATATCACAATCATGTTTAAGTCACAAAGCATTGAGATAGACAGTAAGTTGAAACCAAGGGATTCAACAAGCATGACTTTATCCATGTGCTGATCCTTTGAGATTGCAACTCTACCTAGACCCAATACCTTGTTTTTACCAGTGTCAGCAAATGTGATGTGACTCTTGTAAGATGGACGTAAGGTTGAGTCCATAAGAAGACTTCGATCACCAGTCATATGATTAGTGCATCCGCTATCCATAATCCATTCTGAAGTCTTTGGTGTCATGCCCTACAGTGCAGTTAGGGGGATAGGGTTCACGAAGAGTATGTGAAGCATAAACATTTGACGAACAAGCAGATTATGAAAGCTTAGATCCAAGTTGGGACTGATAGGATGATTAGCAAGTGATTCGGGAACAAAATACATAGTAAGACCATTTGGGCATTTGATCTTGCACCCTACAAGTTGTTTTAGGTCCCCAGCAATAGCATCAGACTCCTTTGATTTTCGGCTGGAGACCTTTCCCTGCAAGAGAAAGTTAATTTTTCTTAACCACCCACATCTTTAGGGGTGGCTTAGTAGCAATGAGTCTAAGTGCAGCATCTGAGAATTTTGGCTTTGGAGCCCTAGCAAATAGCCTTGCAGGAGGAGAATAATACTCATAAGAATAAGCAGAAAAGTTCTTAGTTTTGTGAATATAGCGGTTTGTTGAAACACGCTCATATTCATTGATCTGAGTACAATTTCCCTGCAAAACATTGGCTTAGGGTGACTCAGGTGAGTCCTCTGTCTGTATGAAACATTAGGACCGTATGAAACCTTTGGTCTAGGGTTTGTCTTCTTCCCAGGTGGTGTCATAATGACATTTACTGGAAGATTCTCAAGACAACTTTTGGGAACCCAGATCTTCTTCATAGGTGGCACGTTCCTGCAGTTAGTACCAATATACCTGGCAAACACTTCACCATTCTGATTCTTAGACAGTTTATAGTTTGCATCAAAGGATTCATCAATGATAATAGGATTAGCACAAGTGAAGCCAGATAAGGTAGACGGGTCCACTGAAGGTTCCTTTGTAGCAACCCATGTGGTTTTGGGGTACTGCTCAGGCTTCCAGTATGAACCATCAACATTCATTTTCCTCTAGAACCCTACACCCTCTTTCCTAGGGTTTCGGTTCATAATCTCCTTTTTGAGGACATCACAAAAAGTCTGATGCCCTTTGAGGCTTTTGTACATGCCTGTTTCAAGCAAAGTCTTCAACCTAGAATTTTCATCAGCAATAGTAGTGGTATCCTCAGCAGAGGGGTTAGTTACCACATCAGCAGTTGAAGATATTGCGACAGTAGCAGCGGTAGAGCATTCAGCAATAGATGTAGCATTATCATGCTCAATGCATTTTAGACATGGTGGTTCAAATCCTTCCTGAGCGGAGCTGATCTGTTGAGCGCGGAGTGACTCATTTTCTTTTTGAAGATCTTCATGAGCCGCTTTCAATTTCTCAAGTTCTCGCTTCCTTTGAAGATAATCGTGGGAAAGCTTTTCATGAGTTTTTGAGAGTGATTCATGACGACTTCCAAGTTCCTCGTACTTAACATGAAGATTTTTTTATGTCTTCAATTAAGGACTGAGAACGGGTCATTTCCGCGTCCAACAGGTCATCGTTTTTGTCTAACAGTTTTTGAATATGTTCCATAGCTTACTGTTGTTCAGCGGCAATTTTAGCAAGTGTTTTGTAGATAGGTTTGGATTCACAATCGGAGTCATCTTCATTGGATGTTTGAAAGTAAGCATCGCGTGATTCTACCTTGGCACCGCGTGCCATGAAGCAGTAGGTGGGAGCAGAGTCGTCGTTATCATCACCATCAGTGTTAGTGACGGAGCCATTGTCTTCAGTGTTGAAGATGGACTTGGCAACGTAGGCTGTGGCTAGAGCCAGACTTGCAACACCAGAATCGGACTCCTCCTCAGACTCCACCTCTGCTTCTTCTGAAGCAGACTCCTCCTCTGAAAACATCTCCTTGCCAACAAATGCACGAACCTTGCCATATGAATTCTTCTCGTGTGAAGAAGACTTCGATGAAGACTTGGAAGAAGACTTCAAGGATTTCTTCTTTTTCTTGTCATCAGAATCATATTCCTTGCTCTTCTTCTTCTTCTTCTTCTCATTGTCCCACTGAGGACACTCAGAGATGTAGTGACCATGTTTCTTGCACTTATGACATGTTCACTTATTGTGGTCATGGGTAGTAGCTTCATCATTTCTTGAGCTGGATCGTGAAGACTTTCTCAAGCCTTTCTTCCTAGTGAATTTCTGGAACTTCTTCACAAGCATGGCAAGCTCCTTTCCAATGTCTTCAGGATCACCAGAACTGCAGTCAGATTCTTCTTCAGATGAGGAAACAGCCTTTGCCTTCAAAGCGCGAGTTCGGCCATAGTTCGGACCATAGATGTCATGTTTCTCAGATAGCTGGAACTCATGTGTGTTGAGCCTCTCAAGTATGTCAGACGGATTGAGAGTCTTGAAGTCAGGGCGCTCTTGAATCATCAGGGCAAGGGTGTCAAATAAGCTGTCAAGTGATCTCAGGAGTGTCTTGACGATTTCATGCTTGGTGATCTCAGTGGTGCCAAGTGCCTGAAGCTTATTTGTGATGTCAGTGAGGCGATCGAATGTGAGCTGGACATTCCCATTGTCGTGTCTCTTGAAGCGATTGAAGAGGTTGCGAAGGACACTGATCCTTTGATTTCTCTGGGTTAAGATGCCTTCGTTGACCTTGGAGAGCCAGTCCCAGACTAGCTTTGACATATCCAGAGCACTCACACGACCATACCGTCCTTTGGTCAGATGACCACAGATAATGTTCTTGGCAGTGGAATCCAGTTGAACGAGCTTCTTGACATCAGCAGGGGTGAGACCTTCACCAGTCTTGGGAACGCCGTTCTTGACGACATACCAGAGGTCCACATCAATGGCTTCAAGATGCATGCGCATCTTGTTCTTCCAGTAGGGGTATTCAGTGCCATCGAAGACGGGGCACACAGCGGAGACTTTGATTATCCCTGCAGTCGACATAGCTAAAACTCCAGGTGGTTAAACCGAATCACATAGAACAAGGGAGTACCTTGCTCTGATACCAACTGAAAGAGCTGTATATCGAATAGAGGGGGGGTGAATAGGCGATTTTTATGAAAGTCCTCAAAACATGGAAGTTTCAAAGACAAACTATAGAACCAATCCTATTAATATGCAGCGGAAGGTAGACTACACTAGACAAGCCATAGTCAAGTATTCAATGAAGTGAAAGCACGAAGACTAATAGCAGCTAGGCAGGATGGATCAGCATGGAAGATTGTATGAAGCCAAACAGAACAAGTAGTCACACAGTGAAGTCAAACAGATAAGGTAAGCAGGCAATGACTTCACAAAGACAGACAGTAAGTAAAGAGAAGGAAGGGATAGAACCAGTAGCTTGGGGAAGACAGTGATTTGTTAGACCAGTTCCAGTTGCTGTGACAACTGTACGTCTGGTTAGGGAGGCTGAGATTTAACTCTGCAGATCGCGTCTTCACCTTATTCCCCTTGAGCTAAGAACACCCAGTCCTCTCCCAATCACTCTAGTAAGTCTTCAAGGTAGACTTCCAAACCTTCATAGACTTTGTTCACCGGCGATCCACAATGACTCTTGAATGCTCAGAACGCGACGTCTAACCGGCTGGAGGATTCACAGTCCTCAAGTGTAACAAGTCTTCAGGTCACACAGACAGAAAGACTTCAGTGATGCCTAACACTCTTTGGCTCTCGGTGTTTGGGCTTTGTACTCGCAAGGATCTCTCTCTCAAATGCTTCGGAGGTGGGTTGCTCTCAAACGACAAAAGTCATGTACTAACTCTGAGCAACCACCAATTTATGGTGTAGGGGGTAGGCTATTTATGGCCACTAGGCAACTCGACCTGATTTGTCCGAAGTGACCCTGGGTTACTAAAGAACTGACACGTGTACAAACGGTCAGATTTCAAACACACGCGGCAACTTTACTTGGGCTACAAGTAAAGCTGACTCATCCAGCTCTGGATAAGGTTTGCTCTCATTGTCTTCCTCGAAGACATAGGATTTGGTTGAGCATCACTTTAGTCACTCTGACTTTGTTCACTTGGACCCCACTTAATAGTATGGTGGTTCCTATGACTCAACAAAGAAGAAAAGGAAACAACGAAACGTCTAACTCTTCGCGCTCCGTAGTCTTCACACAATGTCTTCTCTCGTCATGGTCTTCAATATGAATATCTTTATATACCACCATTGTCGTCAATGTCCTCATACATTTTTAGGGGTCATCTCCGGTAGGTAAACCGAACAATGAGAGACTACTACCTGTGTTATCCTACAATTCTCACAAACACATTAGTCCCTCAACCAGGTTTGTCATCAATACTCCAAAACCAACTAGGGGTGGCACTAGATGCACTTACAATGGGTGTAAGACAGTTTTGCACATGCAGAATACTTGGGTTAAACTTGACGAGCCTAGGATGTACAGACATGGCCTCAGAACACTGGAGACCGAAAGGTCGAGCGTGAATCATATAGTAGATATGATCAACATAAGATGTTCACCATTGAAAACTACTCAATCTCACGTGATGATCGGAAATGGTTTAGTTGATTTGGATCACCTGATCATTTAGATGACTTGAGGGATGTCTATCTAAGTGGGAGTTCTTTCGTAATATGATTAATTGAACTTTAATTTATCATGAAATTAGTCCTGATAGTATTTGCAAATTATGATGTAGATCAATAGCTCGCGTTATAGCTCCCCTATGTTTTTGATATGTTCCTAGAGAAAACTAAGTTGAAAGAAGTTAGTAGAAATGATGCGGACTAGGTCCGTGATCTGAGGATTATCCTCATTGCTGCACAGAAGTATTATGTCCTTGATACACCGCTAGGTGACAAACCTATTGCAGGAGCGGATGCAGACATTATGAGCGTTTGACAAGCTTGGTATGATGACTACTAGATAGTTTAGTGCGCCATGCTTTACGGTTTATAACCGGGACTTCAAAGATGTTTTGAATGCCACGGAGCATATGAGATGTTCCCAGAGTTAGAAAATAGTATTTTAGACTCATACCCGTGTCAAGAGGTATGAGACCTCTGACAAGTACTTTGCCTACAAGATGGAGGAGAATAGCTCAACCAGTGAGCATGTGCTCAGATTGTCTGGGTACTACAATTACTTGAATCAAGTGGGCGTTAATCTTCCAGATAAGATAGTAATTGACAAAGTTCTCTAATCACTATCACCGAGTTACTAGAACTTCGTGATGAACTATAATATGCAAGGGATGACGAAAGTAATTCCCGAGCTCTTCACGATACTGAAATCAGCAAAGGTGGAAATCAAGAAAGAGCATCAAGTGTTGATGGTTAACAAGACCACTAGTTTCAAGAAAAAAGGCAAAGGGATAGAAGGGGAACTTCAAGAAGAATGACAAGCAAGTTTTCACTCCCGTGAAGAAACCCAAAGCTAAACTCAAGCTTGAAACTAAGTGCTTCTACTGCAAAGGAAATGGTCACTGGAAGTGGAACTACCCTAGATACTTGGCGGATAAGAAGGATGGCAAAGTGAACAAAGGTATATTTGATATACAGATTATTAATGTGTACTTCACTAGTGTTCATAACAACCCGTGGGTATTTGATACCGGTTTAGTTGCTAAAATTAGTAACATGAAACGGGAGTTGCAGAATGAACACAGACTAGTTAAAGGTAAAGTGACGATGTGTATTGGAAGTGGTTCCAAGATTGATATGATCATCATCGCACACTCCCCATACTTTCGGGATTAGTGTAGAACCTAAATAAATGTTATTTGGTATTTGCAATGAGCATTAATATGATTTGATCATGTTTATTGCAATATGGTTATTCATTTAAAGTCATAGAAAAATTGTTGTTCTGTTTACATGAATAAAACCTTCAATGGCCATAGACCCAATGAAAATATTTTTGTTGTATCTCGATCGTAGTGATACACATATTCATAATATTGAAGCCAAAAGATGCAGAGTTGATAATGATAGTGCAACTTATTTGTGGAACTGCGGTTTAGGTCATATTGGTGTAAAGCGCATGAAGAAACTCCATGCTAATGGACTTTTGGAATCACTTGGTGCTTCCGAACCATGCCTCATGGGTAAGATGACTAAAACTCCGTTCTCCGGAATAGTGGAGCGAGCAACTGACTTATTGGAAATCATAAATACTGATGTATGTGGACCGATGAGTGTTGAGGCTCGCGGCGGGTATCATTATTTTCTGACATTCACTGATGATTTGAGCAGATATGGGTATATCTACTTGATGAAGCACAAGTCTGAAACTTTTGGAAAGTTCAAAGAATTTCAGAGTGAAGTAGAGAATCATTGTAACAAGAAAATAAAGTTTCTATGATCTGATCGTGGAGGTGAATATTTGAGTTGCAAGTTTGGTATTCATTTAAAACAATGTGGAATAGTTTCACAACTCACGCCACCCGGAACACCACAGCGTAATGGTGTGTCTGAACGTCGTAACCGTACTTTATTAGATATGGTGCGATCTATGATGCCTATTACCGATTTACCACTATCCTTTGGGGGTTATGCTTTAGAGATAGCTGCATTCACGTTATATAGGGCACCATCTAAATCCGTTGAGACGACGCCTTATGAACTGTGGTTTGGTAAGAAACCAAAGTTGTCGTTTCCTAAAAGTTTGGGGCGGCGATGCTTATGTGAAAAAGTTTCAACCTGATAAGCTCGAACCCAAATCGAAGAAATGTGTCTTCATAGGATACCCAAAGGAAACTGTTGGGTACACCTTCTATCACAGATCCAAAGGCAAGATATTCGTTGCTAAGAATGGATCCTTTCTAGAGAAGGAGTTTCTCTCGAAAGAAGTGAATGGGACGAAAGTAGAACTTGATGAGGTAATTGTACCTTCTCCCGAATTGGAATGTAGTACATCACAGTAACTAGTTCCAGTGATTCCTGCACCAATTAGCGAGGAAGTTAATGATGATGATCAGGAAACTTCAGATCAAGTTACTACTGAACCTCGTAGGTCAACCAGAGTATGTTCCGCGCCAGAGTGGTACGGTAACCCGGTTCTGGAAGTCATGTTACTAGACCATGATGAACCTACAAACTATAAGGAAGCGATGATGTGCCCAGATTCCGCAAAATGGCTTGAAGTCATGAAATCTGAGATGGGATCCATGTATGCGAACAAAGTGTGGACTTTGGTTGACTTGCCTGATGATCGACAAGCCATTGAAAATAAATGGATTTTTAAGAGGAATAGTGACGCCGATGGTAATGTTACCGTCTTCAAAGCTCGACTTGTTGCAAAAGGTTTTTGACAAATTCAAGGAGTTGACTACGATGAGACTTTCTCACCTGTAGCGATGCTTAAGTCTATCCGAATCATGTTAGCAATTGTCGCATTTTATGATTATGAAATCTGGCAAATGGATGTCAAAACTGTATTCCTTAATGGATACCTCAAAGAGGAGTTGTATATGATGCAACCAGACTGTTTTGTCGATCCTAAAGGTGCTAACAAAGTGTGCAAGCTCTAGCAATCCATCTATGGACTGGTGCAAGCATCTCGAAGTTGGAATATATGCTTTGATGAGATGATCAAAGCATATGTTTTTATACACACTTACGGTGAAGCCTGTATTTGCAAGAAAGTGAGTGGGAGGACTACAACATTTTTGATAAGTATATGTGAATGACATATTGTTGATCGGAAATGATGTAGAATTTTCTGGAAAGCATTAAGGATTGTTTTAAAGGAGTTTTTTTGAATAAAATACCTCGGTGAAGCTTCTTACATATTGGGCACCAAGATCTATAGAGATAGATTAAGACGCATGATAAGATTTTCAATGAGTACATACCTTAATAAGATTTTGAAGAAGTTCAAAATGGATCAGTCAAAGAAGGAGTTCTTACCTGAGTTGTAATGTGTGAAGTTGAGTAAGTCTCAAAACCCGACCGAGACAGAAGATAGAGAAAGAATGAAAGTCATTCCCTATGCCTCAGCCATAGGTTCTATAAAGTATGCCATGCTGTGTACCAAACCTAATGTGTACCTTGCCATGAGTATGGAAAGGAGGTACAAAAGTGATCCAAGAGTAGATCACTGGACAGCGGTCAAAATTATCCTTAGTTACTAGATGACTAAGGAAATGTTTCTCGATTACGAAGGTGATAAAAAGTTCGTCATAAAGAGTTACGCCGATGCAATCTTTACACTAATCCATATGACTCTAAGTGTCAATCTGGATGTGTATTGAAAGTGGGAGCGATTAGCTAGAGTAGCTCCATGCAAAGCATTGTAGACGTAGAAATTTGTGAAATACATACAGATTTGAATGTAACAGACCCGCTGACTAAATTGTCTCACGAAGAAAAACATGATCACACCTTAGTACACTTTAGGTGTTAATCACATGGCGATGTGAACTAGATTATTGACTCTAGTAAACCCTTTGGGTGTTGGTCAAATGGTGATGTGAACTATGGGAGTTATTCACATAACGATGTGAATTATCAGTATTAAATCACATGGCGACGTGAACTAGATTATTGACTCTAGTGCAAGTGGGAGACTGAAGGAAATATGCCCTAGAGGCAATAATAAAGTTGTTATTTATATTTCCTTATATCATGATAAATGTTTATTATTCATGCTAGAATTTTATTAACCGGAAACTTAGTACATGTGTGAATACATAGACAAAAGAGAGTGTCCCTAGTATGCCTCTACTAGACTAGCTCGTTAATCAAAGATGGTTATGTTTCCTAACCATAGACATGTGTTGTCATTTTATGAACGGGATCATATCATTAGGAGAATGATGTGATGGACAATACCATCCGTTAGCTTAGCACTATGATCGTTTAGTTTTATTGCTATTGCTTTCTTCATGACTTATACATGTTCCTCTGACTTTGAGATTATGCAACTCCTGAATACCGGAGGAACACCTTGTGTGCAATCAAATGTCACAACGTAACTGGGTGATTATAAAGATGCTCTACAGGTGTTTCCGAAGGTGTTTGTGGTGTTGGCATAGATCGAGAATAGGATTTGTCACTCCGAGTGTCTGAGAGATATCTCTGGGCCCTCTCGGTAATACTCATCATAATAAGCATTGCAAGGAAATGACTAATGAGTTAGTCATGAGATGATGTATTATGGAACGAGTAAAGAGACTTGCCAGTAATGAGATTGAACTAGGTATGATGATACCAACGATCGAATCTCGGGCAAGTAACATACCGATGACAAAGGGAACAACGTATGTTGTTATGCGGTTTGACAGATAAAGATCTTCGTAGAATATGTAGGAGATAATATGAGCATCCAGGTTCCGCTATTGGTTATTTACCGGAGATGTGTCTCGGTCATGTCTACATAGTTCTCGAACCCGTAGGGTCCGCACTCTTAACATTCGATGAAGATTTGTATTATGAGTTATGAGATTTTATGACCGACGTTTGTTTGGAGTCTCGGATGAGATCACGGACATGACGAACAGTCTCGAAATGGTCGAGACGTAAAGATCGATATATTGGAAGGCTATATTCGGACATTGAAAAGGTTCCGAGTGATTCGGGTATTTTTCGAAGTACGGGAGAGTTACGAGAATTCGTATTGGGCCTTAATGGGCCATACGGGAAAGGAGAGAAAGGCCTCAAGGGTGGGCGCCCCCCTTCCCCATGGACTGGTCCGAATTGGACTAGGGAAAGGGGGCGCCCCCTTCCTTCCTTCTCCTTCTCCCTTCCCCTTTTCCTATTCCATGTAGGAGGAGGAATCCTACTAGGACTAGGCAGTCCTAGTAGGACTCCACACTTTGATGCGCCCTATGAGGGCCGGTCTCCTCCTCCCTCTATCCTTTATATACGTGGCCAGGGGGCACTCCATGGACACACAAGTTGAATTTAGCCGTGTGCGGTGCCCCTCCCCACAGATACACACCTCGGCCATATCGTTGCAGTGCTTAGGCGAAGCCCTGAGCCGGTAACTTCATCATCACCGTCACCACACCGTCATGCTGATGAAACTCTCCCGTGACGCTCAACTGGATTAAGAGCTCGTGGGACATCATCGATTTGAACGTGTGCTGAACGCAGAGGTGCCGTACTTTCGGTGCTTGGATCGGTTGGATCGCGAAGACGTTTGACTACATCAACCGCGTCACTAGACGCTTCCGCTTTCGGTCTACGAGGGTACGTAGACACACTCTCCCCGCTCGTTGCTATGCTTCTCCTACATAGATCTTGCGTGATCGTAGGAAATTTTTGAAATACTATGTTCCCCAACACCAGCAGCTTCCCACCTCCCCCCACGGCCCCACCAGCCACCACCACCCCACCATAGGAAGAAAAGCTACCGGCGCACAAGCACAAGTGGACGACCTAAACAGGGGAACAAAAAAATCAAGATCTCAGCTCTGAGAGATATCTAGAGAGGCACTCCAGAAAACGGAGATGCACGGCTTCTGCTCCACGACCCACTACGGGTTTGTCGTCCCGGTTGGTGGCATGCTGCGCTACCTCCACCGCGGCAGTACCGACTCCCTAGAGAGCGGCGCTGACCTAGGCGGGCTCCTCTAGAAAAGAGTTCAATCTTTTGGTGTGGCGGATGTGTGGCGACCACCGACCGCCTCCGACGGCTCTCTGGCTCCGGCATGACTGCCAGTCCGACGGCTCTCCGGCTCCTCCACGACCACCGGTTCGCCTCCCACGGCTCTCCGAGATTGAATCGGCCGCGGTCCCATTGCAGGTTAGTTCTATGGCTTTTGCCGCCGGTCCTTCGTCCCTGACGGCAGGACCGCTGATGCACCTCACATATTCCTTTCACCCATCCTCCCCCCCCTACTGACTACTGTCTCCGTTCCTGATAGTGTAGGTAGAGGAGAACATGGTGTCCCTTTTTCCCCCAAATGGCACTCGAGTATGTATGAGCCCTCTATGGTTGTTTATTTGTAAGCAGCGTATACTAAAACTAACTATTTCTTAATATGATTCCTGAACTTTTATCCATCTTTAGTTTTTACAGTCATATCAAAGCCACAAGAACTCACAACGTTCTTTTCCAACAGTTAAGGTAAGGCTTCTCTAATTTATTTTGATCCAAACCACTGGTAGTCTTTTGGGCTTAGTACTTTAGCGTTTTGTTGTTATTATTAGCTGATGCAAGATTAAATTCCCCCATTTACTATCCACCTTTTTCTAAACTTTTATTGGATCGTTGACAACTTCATCTCCCTACTGCAGTTAGTTGTCACTTCGTATCCCTCCAGAGGCGACCAAGATGGTCTATAGTTAGTGACAACTTCATTTTATTCTAATGCACAGACAACCGGTACTGTCCATACATGTGGATGTCCAATTACAACACACTCAATCTAAGAACTGCAACCTTCAAGTACCTGGTATGCTGTACATCCCTCAGTGCCAAACTTAGGCTTTTGATTTTGTTTTCCAATTGATGTCTAACTGTAATGCCCCGGATGTAATACTTTCCCTTTTGGGTATATAATATATCTCCGGCTTCATCTATTTCCTTTCCGGGTTCTTTGTCTTTCGGGTTTTCGTCGTTTTGTTGTGTGAGTGTGTGGCATTCATTCATATCATGTAGACATGTGCATCTTTGCATTTGTGTTGTCGGTTGCATCCGGTTCCACGCGTTCCTTCCCGTTGTCCGTTTCGCGTTCTGGAGCTCCCTCACGTGTCCGTGACGTCCCGTAGGCCTACTTTGTTGTTTGGCCGAGTAACGTTACCGGTGTGCCGCGAGACTTGTCGTGCGTTGTTGTTTTGTTGTGTGTAACCCGCCTCTCAAATCTCGTCGCGTTTGGACTCCGTTTGCTATCCCAACAGTTATTCATGTGGGTCCAAAGTGCCTTCGCTTTGTGGCCCGAAACACCCCCTCCAGCAGCCACTACCCTCTCATAGGCCCATCTAAACTACCCCCGCGATCGGATCCGTCGGATCGCGATCGGAGGGCTCCTAACACCCCTAAATCCCCAAACCCTAAATTCTGCTATATAATAGACCCTAGTCTATTTTGGGCATCTAGCTTCTTCCTCCCCTTTTCTCTCCTCATTTTTTTTCCCAGATCCACTGCCACTGGCAGCTCCCTGCCGCCGTTCCTCGAACCAGCGCCGCCACCGATCTGGATTGATCGGGGGATCAGATCCCGATCGGATCCCGCAGGGTCAACGCTCGCCAGGGCCTCGATCGCCAGCCCCATCGCTCCGATCGGCTGGGGCCTCAGGCTTCTCCCGCCTCGACCGAGGCCTTTTGCCTCCCGCTCGCGCCGAAGGCCAGGACCACATCGACGCAGAAGCCAAGCCGCCTCGTCGATCGCCCCGACCCAGCGCTGCCTCCGAGCGAGCCACCAGCTCCCGCATCGGCCCAAGCCGCCTCCAGCGCTGTGGACCACTTCGCCTCGCCTCCGCCCACCAGGCCGCCGCAGCGGGCCGGCCTTCCCACCTCTCCAGGGCCGCCAGGCGCCAAGCCAGGCCGAGGCCCGCCCTGGGCTTCCTCCCGCGCCAGCCGCATCGCCAGCCGCGGGCCGAAGCCGCGCCACCGCGGGCCGCGCCGGGCCGCTCACTCGCCCGTCCGCTGCCCCAAGCCCAGCCGCGCCTCCAGTCGGGCCGGATCCAGACCGGGCCCGTGCTCCTTTTTTTTCCAGATCTGTGTGAGAGGTTGACCCCTAAAAACCTCTAAGTCCTAGATCTTTTACTTGTCTGATGCATTATTCAAACTGCTCTAACTTTGTGTGTGTTTGTCCGTTTCGCGCAAATAGCATGTCCAGACGTTCGTGGTGATTAGCACTACGTTTTATCTTTTTGTTTCATGCATATTAGAGATCATCTAGGTGCTTGTTTTTCTGTTGCAATAGTGCATCGTGATAAAACTGCTGCTATGCGATGTTTTTATGCCATCTTTGCCATGTGATATCTTTTAGCTCGTTTGTCCGAATGATGCAAATGACATGTCCACGTGTTCGTCTTGCCATGCTCTACATGTTGTTGGTGATAGGTTGCATGTTAGATTTATTCTTGCCATGTTTATCATCGTTGCAAAGTGCCATGTGGCTGTGATGTTGTTTCACTTGTTATGAAATGCCATCTTGTTGAGCTCGTTGCAATCGTTGTGTTTATCTCCAAGATGCATGCTTGTGTGTTTCGGAATCACCATCATGTGTACTTTGATGTGGTGCTTACCACTTGCCATGTTTATTTTCGAGGTGACTTAAACTTGCTCTTTTAGATGCCATGATGAAATTGCTGTTTTAGGACTTAGTGGATTTTCACTAAGTCTGAAATCTGTAATGTTCCGATGCCATGTTTGCTTGCTGCTCTAGGTCAAACCATGATAGTTTTGGAGTGGATCTTGATTTTTCCTTGTAGTATATATTGTTGGATTTCCATTCATGTTCTCACATGTTTATTTAAGTGGCTGTAGCATGTTTATATTTTGCTCCAAAGTTTCAATAAAATTCTGCTGTCAGAATTTTATTGTCAAGTTCAATATGTCCAAGCTTATTGCTATTGATCCGTGGCTCCTTTGGGGGTGCACCTTTGGACTTATTTGCTATAGGATATATCTAGTTTATGTTCATGTCCTTTGCCATGATGTTTGAGTGCCGTAGCTTAATTATTTTGTGCTCCGAAGTTGCTATGTTGCTGTAATTTTCAGCTTTCGCTCATTTCTTGTTTCGGGCATAACTTTTAGCCCGTAGCTCCGATTTCAGCGAGTCTTATATGAAACTTGATTGATTTTCTGTGTAGATTCATAATATCATATTGTTATCATGTTTTGAGGTGTTTTGCTTGAGTGCTAATTCCGTGCTCCGTGTGCTTCCTTAGTGCATCCATCATGCATTCATCATTTTCGAGCGCGCATTGCATCTTGTTGATTTGTGCCTTGTGTGATTGTATTGTTTAGAGCCGGAAGCTGAGACCGAGTACGAGTACGAGCACGAGGTTACCAACGAGGTTGAGCACGAGGACCCTTCTTACGATCCGAACGACTACTCTTCAGGCAATATGACTGAACCCCGATAACATTACTATCTTTGCCTATTGCTAGTAGTTCCGCTCTATAGTTTTGCCTCGATGCCCATGTTCTTCCTGTCAGCCTCCTACTTGTAACCATGAACCTGTTTAACCACCCTACCTATGCAAACCGTTGCTTGGCTAAGTACGCTTCGCTCAGCCCTTCTTATAGTGTTGCTAGTTGCAGGTGAAGATCGAAGATGCTTGCTTCATGTTGAAGTTTTGTTGGGTTATATCACACTATATAAATGTTTAAAAATGAAATCATCTATATATTGGCAAGGGTGGAAGGCTAAGCCTTTTGCTTGGTGATTTGTTCCACTCATGCCATTAGGAACCGTATAAACCGGTGTTATGTTCCTTGATTATGCGTTCCTAACACGGTTGGGGTGTATGGGACCCCCTCGATAAACCGCTAAGTGCTAAGTCTTTTCCAGCAAATCCCAACATTGGTACTATTTGCCTAATAACAAACTAAACTTGCATACGGAGTTATAAACCCTTTTTCTTTAATCAACAACCCCGGGCCAGTGCTCCACATGAGTGTTGGTCCGAACTGGGGGTCCTGCGGGGCCACCTCAAGGAAACTCGAGGTCTGGTAAAAACCCGTAGCATCACCCATCCGGTCGTGGCCTGAGACGAGATACGCGCGGCTACTATTAGGGTGTCGGCACGCCGGGAGGATTTGCTGGATTAGCCTTACCTTAGTTCGGAGTATCTTGAGCACGGGATTCCGAGAATACTCGGGTCTTCCCACTTTGGAGTTGCGACTCCGCGGATCGTGGGCTTGTAATGGGTCAAGTTGGAACACCCCTGCAGGGTTATGAACTTTCAAAAGCCGTGCCTGCGGTTATGTGGCAGATGGGAGCTTGTTAAAATCCGGTTGTAGATAACTTGACACAATGTTTCTAATACACTACCAGCGTGTGTTCCGTGACTGTCAACTTCCGACTAGGGATTCAGGAGTTGAACACGGAGGGGTTATGTTTGTTGAGCTTGTAGCTAGGATCACTTCGTGATCACTTCTCGTCCGAGGCTTCTCTTCTCGCTCTCTCTCTCTCTCTCTCTCTCACGTAAGCTAGTTGCTAGTTGCTGCTACAGACACTTATTCTTTTCTTCAGCCTTATCCTCTCCCAAGGCTTAAATAGTCTTGTTACCCGGGAACGGGATTGCTGAGTCCTCTGTGGCTCACAGTTACTTCACCACCACCAGATGCAGGTCCAGCTGTGAGCTATCCAGGTGATGGCACCGAGCTGGATTGGGAGTACGACGAGGAGCGTAGTCGATACTATGTTCGCTATCCGGATGATCAGTAGTGGAGACTTCTACTAGGATTCGATCCGACATGTGGATTTATTTAAGTTTGGTATCTTGACATTTGGTTTTGCCCTTAGAGGGTTGTGATATTCTTAATGTATGATGTTTGAGACATGTATTGTATTTGTGTGACGTGGCGAGTGTAAGCCAACTATTTATGTTTACAATCCCCTCTTTTACATGAGATGTGCAAAGATTGCCAAACTTGAGATCATTCTAGGATGGACTTATGCCTTTAAGTCGTGCCTCAACACGTAGGAGGTATAACTCCATCCTGGGCATTACACTAACCTTTGCAAATACTGAGAGAAAGACGAGCAATGTGATCTAGTATGGGGAGTAGCATCAGTATTTTTCATGTATTGTACTCATAGGCAAGAACTCCTTTTCTTGGTTTATTTGACTATATGTTCACACATGATTTAGATTTACACTATGTTCTTTTTGTCAAAATTCAGATATAGGTGAAGGCAGCACATATTACTGATCGTGCTTCCTATTGGTGTTGTATTCACATGACGAAAGAAGTAATATTTTCATGTTCATAATTATATACCCATTCCTTTTATTTTATGAAAACAATGACATTTGCGAAAAATCAGATTATTGAAGAATTGATCAGGTCCACTCCGTTTGACATCTTAACATGATGAAAGAAATACCCCCCACAAAAAAGAAAAGCATGGTATAAAAATACCATGTGGAGGCAAAAATATTCCCTTCAAGATTTCAACTGCCTTATATGGAATGCATCTTCCTACTATATATGTATTACAAATTCACTGTTGACAATAATTTTGTGTGCCATATAGTAATGTTATGTATAACAGCTCACAAATTATGCTATTTATACCACCTTACTATGTATTCCCATGTGATTTGTGTTGTCCAGATTAAACACATTTTTAAGTGTAACTTTGTGGTTCACACATTCTTTTTATTTCATTGGAAAAACATTTTTTAATGTTTAGAAAAGCTTATCTATCTTCATATTATTCATGAGTGGTGTATTCGACACAAGGTTGTTTGTGTGTAGCAATCTTACAGACTTTCAACCATAATCAAATAGTTTTCCAACCGATGATTCATGTACGCATCTTAGTAATGAGCATATGCTACCGTAGCAACGCGCGGGGTATTATCTAGTTGGTCTAATGGCTATGACACAATTAAGCATGGAGTGTCATGGCATTTAAATTCCAAAAAAAAGACATGAACCATGGTTGATGTAATGTCATGCCACCAAGATGATGTGGTTAAAAAATTTGGCATTATGTGACGAAAGTTTGGACACACACCCCTCACAAACCGGAGCAACTCACTGGAAGGCTCGTCGTTCCGAGAGGGAACAATGCATGTTTGATGACGACCGGGAGATAGCTTCCTCCTACCGCCTTCAATTTTTTCTACGCGTAATGTGCATGAATACAACTGTCATGTGAAAATTTGGAAATTTTCAGGGGTCATTTAACCTTTTGAAGACATTTAAGTGATTTTCTAGCCATTTAATGACTGTAATTCAAATTTGAACTACATCTACATGCAACGGCTAACCATAACAGTTTGAAAAATCATATTTGTGTACTTGTGTGCGAGTTAATTCCATGTGCAGTAAATTAGAAGGAATTTTCAAACATATTGCTCTCATGACATGGACACATGCATATGTTGGGGAACGTTGCATGGGAAACAAAAATTTTCCTACGCTCACCAAGATCAATCTAGGAGATGCATCTACGAGGGAAGAGTCGGATCCACATACCCTTGTAGATCGCGATGCGGAAGCATTGCAAGAATGCGGATGAAGGAGTCGTACTCGCTGCGATTCAGATCGCGGTTGATTCCGATCTAAGCGCCGAACAACGGCGCCTCCGCGTTCAACACACGTGCAGCCCGGTGACGTCTCCCACGCCTTGATCCAGCAAGGAGAGAGGGAGAGGTTGGGGAAGACTCCATCCAACAGCAGCACGACGGCGTGGTGGTGGTGGAGGAGCGCGGGACTCCAGCAGGGCTTCGCCAAGCGCTGCAAGAGACGAGGAGGGAGAGGGGTAGGGCTGCGCCAAGAGGGAGACGTTCTCGTGTGTCTAGCAGCCCCAAAACCTCACATATATATAGGGGGAAGGGAGGGCTGCGCCCCCCTTTAGGGTTTCCCACCCCTAGGGGTGCGGCCAGCCCTAGAAACCCATCTAGGGTGCGGCCAAAGGGGGGGAGAGAGAGGGGGCGCCCTAGGATGGGCCTTAAGGCCCATCTGGACCTAGGGTTTGCCCTCCTCCACTCTCCATGCGCCTAGGGACTTGGTGGGGGGGCGCACCAGCCCCCTTGGGGCTGGTCCCCTCCCACACTTAGCCCACGTAGCCTTCTGGGGTTGGTGGCCCCACCTGGTGGACCCCCGGGACCCTCCCGGTGGTCCCGGTACATTACCGATATCGCCCGAAACTTTTCCGGTGACCAAAACAGGACTTCCCATATATGAATCTTTACCTCCGGACCATTCCGGAACTCCTCGTGACGTCCGGGATCTCATCCGGGACTCCGAACAACATTCGGTAACCGCGTACATACTTTCCCTATAACCCTAGCGTCATCGAACCTTAAGTGTGTAGACCCTACGGGCTCGGGAACCATGTAGACATGACCGAGACAACTCTCCGGCCAATAACCAACAGCGGGATCTGGATACCCATGTTGGCTCCCACATGTTCCACGATGATCTCATCGGATGAACCACGATGTCAAGGATTCAATCAATCCCGTATACGATTCCCTTTGTCTATCGGTATAGCACTTGCCCGAGATTCGATCGTCGGTATACCGATACCTTGCTCAATCTCGTTACCGGCAAGCCTCTTTACTCGTTCCGTAACACATCATCCCGTGATCAACTCCTTGATCACATATTGTGCACATTATGATGATGTCCTACCGAGTGGGCCCAGAGATACCTCTCCGTCATACGGAGTGACAAAACCCAGTCTCGATTCGTGCCAACCCAACAGACACTTTCGGAGATACCTGTAGTGCACCTTTATAGCCACCCAGTTACATTGTGACGTTTGGTACACCCAAAGCATTCCTACGGTATCCGGGAGTTGCACAATCTCATGGTCTAAGGAAAAGATACTTGACATATAGAAAAGCTTTAGCATACGAACTACACGATCTGTGCTAGGCTTAGGATTGGGTCTTGTCCATCACATCATTCTCCTAATGATGTGATCCCGTTATCAACGACATCCTATGTCCATGGTTAGGAAACCGTAACCATCTATTGATCAACGAGCTAGTCGTCTAGAGGCTTACTAGGGACATGGTGTTAGTCTATGTATCCACACATGTATCTGAGTTTCCTTTCAATACAATTCTAGCATGGATAATAAACGATTATCGTGAACAAGGAAATATAATAATAACCAATTTATTATTGCCTCTAGGGCATATTTCCAACAGTCTCCCACTTGCACTAGAGTCAATAATCTAGTTCACATCGCCATGTGATTAACACTCACAGGTCACATCGCCATGTGACCAACATCCAAAGAGTTCACTAGAGTCAGTAATCTAGTTCACATCAATATGTGATTAACACTCAATGAGTTCTGTGTTTGATCATGTTATGCTTGTGAGAGAGGTTGTAGTCAACGGGTCTGCAACATTCAGATCCCTATGTACTTCGTAAAACTTTATGTCATATCGTAGATGCTGCTACCACGTTCCACTTGGAGCTATTCCAAACTGTTGCTCCATTATACGTATCCGGTATCTCCACTTAGAGTTATCCGAATAGGTGTTAAGCTTGCATCGACGTAACTCTTTACGTCGAACTCTTTATCACCTCCATAACCGAGAAACATTTCCTTATTCCTCTAAGGATAATTTTGACCACTATCTAGTAATCCACTCCTGGATCACCTTTGTACCCTCTTGCCAGACATGTGGCAAGGCACACATCAGGTGCGGTACTTAGCATGGCATATCGTATAGAGCCTATGACAAAACCATAGGGGACGACCTTCGTCCTTCCTCTTTCTTCTGTCGTGGTCAAGCTTTGAGTCTTACTCAACTTCACACCTTACAAATCAGGCAAGAACTCCTTCTTTGACTGACCTATTTTGAACTCCTTCAAAATCATGTCAAAGGTGTGTGTTTCTTTTGAAAGTATCATCAGGAGTCTTGATCTATCTCTATAGATCTTGATGCCCAATTATGTAAGCAACTTTATCCAGGTCTTCCTTTGAAAAATACCTTTCAAAACAACCCTTTACTCTTTCCAGAAATTCAACATCATTTCGGATCAACCATATGTCATTCACATATACTTATCAGAAATGTTGTAGTGCTCCCACTCACTTTATTGTAAATACAAGTTTCTAACAAACTTTGTATACCCAAAAACTTTGATCACTCCATCAAAGCATATATTCCGACACCGAGATGCTTGCTCTAGTCCATGGAAGGATCGCTGGAGCTAGCATACCTTTTAGCATCCTTAGGATCGACAAAACCTTTCTGATTGTATCACATACAACCTTTCCTTACGAAAACTGGTAAGGAAACTTGTTTTGTCATCCATCTGTCAGATTTCATAAATGCAGCTGATGCTAACATGATTCCGACGGACTTAAGCATCGCTACGGGTGAGAAAATCTCATCGTAGTCAACTCCTTGAACTTGTGGAAAACTCTTCGCCACAAGTCGAGCTTCACAGACGGTGACATTACCGTCCACGTCCGTCTTAGTCTTAAAGATCCATTTGTCTCAATGGCTTGCCGATCATAGGGCAAGTCCACCAAAGTCCATACTTTGTTTTGATACATGGATCCTATCTCGGATTTATCGGCTTCTAACCATTTGTCGGAATATGGGCCCACCATCGCTTCTCCATAGTTCGTAGGTTCATCGTTGTCCAACAACATGACCTCTAAGACAGGATCACCGTACCACTCAGGAGTAGTACACATCCTTGTCGACCCACGAGGTTCGATAGCAACTTGATCTGGAGCCTCATGATCACTATCATTAGTATCCTCTTCAACTGTCGTAGGTTCCACAGAAACATCTTTCTGTGTTGCACTACTCTCCGGTTGAAGTGAGGGTTCGACAACCTCATCAAGTTCTATCTTCCTCCCACTCAATTCTTTCGAGAGAAACTCCTTCTCGAGAAAGGACCCATTCTTAGCGACAAACATTTTTGTCCTTGGATCTGAGATAGAAGGTATACCCAACCGTTACCAGTGGGTATTCCATGAAGATGTATTTGTCCGCTTTGGGTTCGAGCTTTTCCTGGCTGAAGCCATAAGCATCGCAGCCCCAAACATTTAAGAAAACGACAACTTTGGTTTCTTGCCAAACCATACGACGTCGTCTCAACGGACTTAGATGGTGCCCTATATAAAGTGAATGCAGCTGTCTCTAATGCATAACCTCAAAATAATAGCGGCAGATCGGTAAGACACACCATAGATCGCACCATATCTCATAAGGTTCGATTACGATGTCCGGACACACCATTACGCTGTGGTGTTCCAGGGGACTTCAACTGCGAAACAATTCCACAATGTCTTAAGTGATTGCCAAACTCATAATTCAGATAATATCCCCTTGATCAGATCGTAGGAACATGATCTTCTTGTTATGATGATTCTTAATCTTCACTCTGAAATTTTTGAACCTTTCAAACGTTTCAGACTTTTGCTTCATTAAGTAAATATACCATATCTACTCAAATCGTCAGTGAAGATGAGAAAATAACGATATCCACCACACGCCTTAATTCTCATTGGATCACATACATCAGCATGTATGATTTCCAATAAGTCACTTACCCGTTTCATTGTACCTGAAAACGAGATCTCAGTCATCCTGCCCATGAGGCATGGCTCGCATGTGTCAAGCGATTCAAAATCAAGTGACTCCAAACGTCCATCAGCATGGAGTTTCTTCATGCATTTTATGCCAAAATGACCTAAGTGGGAGTGCCACAAGAAAGTGGTACTATCATTATTAACTCTACATCTTTTGGCATTAATATTATCATTATGTGTATTACCATGATCGAGATTCAACGAACCATTGGGTGCATGACCATAAAGGTATTATTCATGTAAACAGAATAACCATTATTCTCTAACTTAAATGAATAACCGTATTGCGATGAACATGATCTAATCATTTTCATGCTCAACGTGGACACCTGATAACATTTATTAGGTTCAACACTAATCTCGAAAATAGAGGAAGTGTGCGATGGTGATCTCATCAACCTTGGAAACACTTCCAACACACATCGTCACCTCGCCCTTAGCTAGTCTCCGTTCAGTCCGTAGCTTTTGCTTCAAGTCACTAATAATAGCAACTGAACCGGTATCCAATACCCAGGTGCTACAAGGAGTACTACTAAGGTACACATCAATAACACGTATATCAAATATACTTTGTTGAAGTTGCCAGCTATCATATCTACCATGTATTTGGGGTGGTTCCGCTACCATGTGACCGTTCCCCTTACAATAGAAGCACTTAGTCTCGAGGTTTGGGTTCAACCATGGGTTCCTTCATCAGAGCGACAACAGGTTTGCCATTCATGAAGTTTCCCTTCTAGCCCATACCCTTTTGAAACCAGTGGTCTTGTTAAACCATCAACACTTGATGCTCCTTCTTGATCTCTACTTTTGCGGTACTAAGAACCGCTGACAGCACCGGGATTATCACCATCCTTTGCATGTCATAGTTCATCACGAAGTTCTAGTAGCTTGGTGATAGTGTCTAGAGAATTCCGTCAACCACTATCTCACCTGGAAGATTAACTCCCACTTGGTTCAAGTGATTTCAGCACCCAGACTTCTGAGCACATGCTCATTAGTTGAGCCATTCTCCTCCATCTTTTTGGCAAAAGAACTTGTCAGAGGTCTCATACCTCTCAACACGGGCATGAGCCTGAAATCCCAATTTCAGCTCTTAGAACATCTCATATGTTCTATGGCGTTCAAAACGTCATTGGAATCCCGATTCTAAGCCGTAAAGTATGGTGCACTAAACTATCAAGTAGTCATCAGGACGTCTCTGTCAGGTGTTCACAACATCCACAGACAACGTTGTAGGGGTTTGCATATCGAGCGGTGCATCAAAGACGTAAGCTTTCTGTGCAGCAGTGAGGACACTCCTCGGACTACGGACCCAGTCCGCATCATTGCTTACAATATCTTTCAACTTAGTCTTTCTCTAGGATCGTATTAAACAGGGAGCTACAACGCAGTTATTGGTCTACTACATAATTTGCAAAGACAACTTAGACTATTGTTCATGACAAGTGAGTTTTAACTAATCAAATTACTTATAACTCCCACTCAAATTGACATCCCTCTGGTCATCCGAGCGTGACATGATCCAAATCCACCAACCCAAGTCCGATCATCACGTGAGATGAGGTGGTGTCAATGGTGAACATCTTCATGTTGATCATATCTACTATATGACTCATGCTCGACCTTTCGGTCTTCCGTGTTCCGAGGCCATGTCTGTACATGCTAGGCCCGTCAAGTCTAACCCGAGTGTTCTGCATGTGCAAAACTGGCTTGCACCCGTTGTATGCGAACATAGAGTCTATCACACCCGATCATCACGTGGTGCTTCGAAACGACGAACCTTCGCAACGGCGCACACTCGGGGGGAACACAATTTTATCTTGAAATTTTAGTGAGGGATCATCTTATAATGCTACCGTCGTCCTAAGCAAAATAAGATGCATAAAAGGATTAACATCACATGCAAATCATAAGTGACATGATATGGCCATCAACTCGTGCTTTTGATCTCCATCTCCAAAGCACCGGCATGATCTCCATCGTCACCGGCGTAACACCATGATCCCCATCATCATGATCTCCATCATCGTGTTGCCATCGGGGTTGTCGCGCGCCCACCATGCTCTTACTACTATTGCTACCGTTTAGCGATAAAGTAAAGCATTACATAGCGCTTAATGATTGACACGCAGGTCATACAAAAAATTAAAGACAACCCTATGGCTCCTGCCGGTTGCCGTATACATCGACATGCAAGTCGATATTAACTATTACAACATGATCATCTCATACATCAAATATATCTCATCATGTCATTGGCCATATCATATCACAAACATACCCTGCAAAAACAAGTTAGACGTCCTCTAATTTGTTGTTGCATGTTTTACGTGGCTGCTATGGGTATCTAGCAAGAACGCTTCTTACCTACGCAAAGCCACAACGGTGATATTTAAGTTGCTATTTAACCTTCTACAAGGACCGCCTTTGTCGAATCCGATTCAACTAAGATAGGAGAGACAGACACCCGCCAGCCATCTTATGCAACAAAAGTCGCATGTCTGTCGATGGAACCGGTCTCATGTATGTGGACATGTAAAGTTGGTCCGGGCCGCTTCATCCCATAATACCGCTGAATCAAGAAAAGACCAAGGAGGGAAGCAATCTAAACATCAACGCCCACAAACTCCTTTGTGTTCTACTCGTGATTGCATCTACGCAAAGACCTAGCTCTGATACCACTGTTGGGGAACGTTGCATGGGAAACAAAAATTTTCCTACGCTCACCAAGATCAATCTAGGAGATGCATCTACGAGGGAAGAGTCGGATCCACATACCCTTGTAGATCGCGATGCGGAAGCATTGCAAGAACGCGGATGAAGGAGTCGTACTCGCTGCGATTCAGATCGCGGTTGATTCCGATCTAAGCGCCGAACAACGGCGCCTCCGCGTTCAACACACGTGCAGCCCGGTGACGTCTCCCACGCCTTGATCCAGCAAGGAGAGAGGGAGAGGTTGGGGAAGACTCCATCCAACAGCAGCACGACGGCGTGGTGGTGGTGGAGGAGCGCGGGACTCCAGCAGGGCTTCGCCAAGCGCTGCAAGAGACGAGGAGGGAGAGGGGTAGGGCTGCGCCAAGAGGGAGACGTTCTCGTGTGTCTAGCAGCCCCAAAACCTCACATATATATAGGGGGAAGGGAGGGCTGCGCCCCCCTTTAGGGTTTCCCACCCCTAGGGGTGCGGCCAGCCCTAGAAACCCATCTAGGGTGCGGCCAAAGGGGGGGAGAGAGAGGGGGCGCCCTAGGATGGGCCTTAAGGCCCATCTGGACCTAGGGTTTGCCCTCCTCCACTCTCCATGCGCCTAGGGACTTGGTGGGGGGGCGCACCAGCCCCCTTGGGGCTGGTCCCCTCCCACACTTAGCCCACGTAGCCTTCTGGGGTTGGTGGCCCCACCTGGTGGACCCCCGGGACCCTCCCGGTGGTCCCGGTACATTACCGATATCGCCCGAAACTTTTCCGGTGACCAAAACAGGACTTCCCATATATGAATCTTTACCTCCGGACCATTCCGGAACTCCTCGTGACGTCCGGGATCTCATCCGGGACTCCGAACAACATTCGGTAACCGCGTACATACTTTCCCTATAACCCTAGCGTCATCGAACCTTAAGTGTGTAGACCCTACGGGCTCGGGAACCATGTAGACATGACCGAGACAACTCTCCGGCCAATAACCAACAGCGGGATCTGGATACCCATGTTGGCTCCCACATGTTCCACGATGATCTCATCGGATGAACCACGATGTCAAGGATTCAATCAATCCCGTATACGATTCCCTTTGTCTATCGGTATAGCACTTGCCCGAGATTCGATCGTCGGTATACCGATACCTTGCTCAATCTCGTTACCGGCAAGCCTCTTTACTCGTTCCGTAACACATCATCCCGTGATCAACTCCTTGATCACATATTGTGCACATTATGATGATGTCCTACCGAGTGGGCCCAGAGATACCTCTCCGTCATACGGAGTGACAAAACCCAGTCTCGATTCGTGCCAACCCAACAGACACTTTCGGAGATACCTGTAGTGCACCTTTATAGCCACCCAGTTACGTTGTGACGTTTGGTACACCCAAAGAATTCCTACGGTATCCGGGAGTTGCACAATCTCATGGTCTAAGGAAAAGATACTTGACATATAGAAAAGCTTTAGCATACGAACTACACGATCTGTGCTAGGCTTAGGATTGGGTCTTGTCCATCACATCATTCTCCTAATGATGTGATCCCGTTATCAACGACATCCTATGTCCATGGTTAGGAAACCGTAACCATCTATTGATCAACGAGCTAGTCGTCTAGAGGCTTACTAGGGACATGGTGTTAGTCTATGTATCCACACATGTATCTGAGTTTCCTTTCAATACAATTCTAGCATGGATAATAAACGATTATCGTGAACAAGGAAATATAATAATAACCAATTTATTATTGCCTCTAGGGCATATTTCCAACAGTATATGTATGCATGGAGTGTCAATGCATTTTAATTCCAAAAAATTAAAAAAAATTATCAGAAAAACATGAAACCTTGCTTGATGTAATGTCATGCCAGATGTGGTAAAAAATTGGCATGTTTGTCAAAAGTTTGGACACACACCCCTCACAAACTAAAGCAACTCGCTAGAAGGCTCGTGGTTCTGAGAGGGACCAATGCATGTTTGATGAGGAACAGGAGATAGCTTCCTCTTACGGCCTTCAAGTTTTTTCTACGTTTAACGTGCACTACTACAATTGTGATGTGAAAATTTGGAAAATTCTAGGGGTCATTTGATCTTTCAAAGACATTTAAGTGATTTTCTAGCCATTTAATGATTGTAATTCAAATTTGAACTACATCTACATGCAACGGCTAACCATAATGGTTTGGAAAATCATATTTGTGTACTTGTTTGCGAGTTAATTCCATCTACAGTAAATTAGAAGGAAATTTCAAACATATTGGTCTCACGGCATGGACACATGCATGGAGTGCCATGGCATTTTAATTCCAAAAAAATAAAAAATGATCAGAAAAACATGAAGCCTTGCTTGATGTAATGTCATGCCATCAAGATGATGTGGTAAAAAATTGGCATGTTTGACAAAAGTTTGGACACACACCCCTCACAAACTGGAGCAACTCACTAGAAGGCTCGTGGTTCCGAGAGGGAACAATGCATGTTTGATGACGAACGGGAGATAGCTTCCTCTTACGGCCTTAATTTTTTTTTCTACGTTTAGCGTGCACTAATACAACTGTCATGTGAAAATTTGGAAAATTCTAGGGGTCATTTGATCTTTTAAAGGCATTTAAGTGATTTTCTAGCCATTTAATGACCGTAATTCAAATTTGAACTACATCTACATGCAACGGCTAACCATAACGGTTTGAAAAATCATATTTTTGTGTACTTGTGTGTGAGTTAATTCCATGTGTAGTAAATTAGAAGGAATTTTCAAACATATTGGTCTCACGGCATGGACACATGTACATGCATGGAGTGACATGGCATCTAAATTCCAAAAAATTAAAAATGATCAGAAAAACATGGAACCTTGTTGGATGTAATGTCATGCCACGAAGATGATGTGGTAAAAAATTGGCATGTTTGATGAAAGTTTGGATACACACCCCTCACAAACCGAAGCAACTCACTAGAAGGCTAGTGGTTCCGAGAGGGAACAATGCATGTTTGATGACGAACGTGAGATAGTTTCCCCTTACGGTCTTCAAATTTTTTCTACGTTTAACATGCACTACTACAACTGTCATGTGAAAATTTGGAAAATTTCAGGGGTCATTTGACCTTTTAAAGACATTTAAGTGATTTTCTAGCCATTTAATGACCATAATTCAAATTTGAACTACATCTACATGCAACGGCTAACCATAACAGTTTGAAAAATCATATTTTTGTATACTTGTGTGCGAGTTAAAAAATCTTCAGATGATGTAAATATCTGGTGTTCAAAAAAAGAAAATGTAAAGATCTGGCAAGACAATCGGCTCCCATACGATTGGCACTCTATTTCGTGCCTCGGGGTTTTGAAGGTGAATGGCGGGGCTAATTAATCAGACACGGTTCTGCATTGGAAACCGTCAGCTATTATGTTCACACACGGATTCTAATGTGGGAATCGTGTGTAATTCAAACTACAGTACTCATAAATTGTGGCGACCGGCATATGTACTGTTCCCGTCGATCTAGATTCCGGCCGCCAATAAATACTACCATGCTCACGTCGTCCCACCTGCATTCTCGTCTACATCCTCCCCTCGCTCGTCCTCTCTCTCCCTCTCTCAAAGCTCTTCCATGGCGCCGCTGATCTGCGCACACGCCGACAAGGAGTTGCCGTCCCCGAGGACTCTCAGTCAAAGAGCAGCGACGAGGAGGACCCCTACGCGCTGCCGGACGAGGTTGCGTCGGACCCCCCAACTTTGGATTGGTTTTGGGGCCAGTACAATCTTTGTCTGTGGAAGTCACTATCGCCTGCTGAGAAAGCCAGGCAAGTGGCGTTCAAGAAGGAGATGGCAGAGGAGGAAGCCATGTACCTGGCGGCCTGTGAAGCCCGTGATGCCGCATGAAAAAAGGAGAAGGTGGAGCTTTGGGGGCGGGCGCGTCATCGTGCGGAGGAGGTGTACGAAGATGGGTACTTCGCGAGGAAGGTCAAAGGCGTTAGGCGCCTCATCACTGCATGGAGGTGGGCCGATAAGCTCCAGCGTGCCACCGATGAGGAGCTCCTGTGGGCGCCCAATGAAATGGCAAGATTGTCCGCGCTCGTCCACGAGCAAGAGGCAAATCGGTATGTCAAGCGCTGTGAGGCGGAGAAGGTGGAGTACTGCCTCCGTGCTGGGAAGACGCCGTGCATCAGGAGTGATTATTAGTTTTAGTATTGTTTGTTTTCAATTTTATGCATTGTACCTAGTAGTTAAGTATCATCACGTATATGTGATGATATTATATATATTTTGTGATGAACTAATGAACAATTAATATATATATTATGAATTACATTTTCTATCTATTTTTGTATACTAATTTTAATCTAATTGTTATCATCCACATATACAGAATGGAAAGCAAATATACACACATTGAAACATAACATATAAGAATGGAAAACAGAGTACATAGATTGAAACAGATCAATTAACAGAGAAATACTATGATTGTTGTTAATACATACCTATCCACGTTGAAACGACTCAACAAAACAAAATGCATCCATGAGACCATGACCAGCAGGCCTGGCCTACGGTAGCTCTTGGCTCTGCCTGGACTCATGCAGGCGTTCGTCCAAATGGTCGAGACGCTTGCGGTACATCTGGAGTGCAATCTCGAGCTCCAAGTTGGCTATTTCATTGGAGATCACCAGCTCGAGGATGCGACGGCCATGTTCCTCTACTGCGCCCAGGTGGACACCTGGGCCAAGGAGGGGGTCGATCCTATTGACCAGCGCGTTGGCATCGAGCGGGCCGTGGACAAGGCGAATGGCGCGACTCATCCGAACGGCATGTCGGGCGTCCAGTGCAACTACGGCGCGGCCGGCCTCTGGTGCAAGTACGGAGTAGAGGGCCTCTGCCCACTCCTTGCGAGGAATGGGGGTACTGACAGGACGTGTACCGAGCTGCGATGCCGTGTCGACAGCAGGCAAGCACCGATGGATCCACTCTTGCTGTGCCGCACGCCACACCTCTCGCTCTGCGGTGCTCCGACAGTCTCGTCGTGCGGCGAGCCGCACCGTATCGGCGCGGACACGCTTAGCTTGCTCTGCGGCGTGCCATCGATCATGTTGTGTGGCGAGCTACAGCCTCTCAGTGCTGACATTCCTATCTTGATCTGCAGCACTCAAGCGCCATGCACCAAGGGTCTGCTCAACCCTGGCGATGATGCGCATCACGGCGTCGTCCATCGCATTGCCAGGGAGCGCCTCGGCCTCGACGGGACGTGGCGCCTTCTTGTTTTCCTTGTCGACGCGGTTGATGGCAAAGGCGGCTCTATGGTGGGTTGGCATGCTTGGGGAAAGGTGGATGTGCTGCAGATTTAGCTTGTTGCCTCAGTGCGTCGCGTGTCGCCTAGGTTTGTGCGCAATATCGCTGTGTGGCGGGAAACAGGCGAGGAAATGGCGGGAAACGTTGGCGTGTTCATAAAATGCCATCAATCAATAGATGTTCTGTAGACAGAGCATATCACATACGTCTTATTACAATCAAACGTATGTGTTATTATCGGTCTTCGCACACATTTCTGTTTGTAGACCTGTTTGCCGCGTATCACACACATCTTATTATATTGAACCATTTATGTTCTCTTATGTGAACGAAACAGTTCATCCGAGTGAACTGCATGCCGTATATCCCACACACCTTGATATGGCTGACCATTTATTTTGTGTTGCCTAATCACAAACAGTTCATCGCAGTCAACTGTCTGCCGTATATCGCACACACCTTCATCTGTCTGCCCGTTTCTTTTGTTCCTCCTCATCACAAACAGTTAACTGAACTGAACCGTATGCTCTGCATCTCACACGCAACTAAAATCTAAATTGTGTTTGATGCATCCGTAATCGCAAACACTTTGCACCTTTTTGACAGTTTTTTACACCACCGTTTGCGATTATTGCATCGCACACAGTTTCATCGAAGGGTCTCCGATCATAGTGTCGCGTTAGCAGCATCCTGCAATCGTGAGAAGATGCCAGATGGGCCAGAGAACCGCCTGGGGGTGCCCTGAGGGGGGGCACAACCCACCAGGGTGTGCCTGGGTCCCCAGGCGGGCCCAGTTGGGTTGTGCCCATCTCGGTGGCCGTCCGCACCGCCTCTTCGCTCTATAAATACATCCTACCTCCAGAAACCCTGGGGGAGTCGACAAAATTTTGTTCCAGCTACCGCAGGCTTCTGTATCCATGAGATCCAATCTAGAGCCCTTTTCCAGCACTCCGCCGGAGGGGGAAATCATCACCGTTCCCATCTTCATCATCCCGGTGGCCACCTTGATGAGGAGGGAGTAGTCCACCCTCAGGGTTGAGGGTTTGTACCAGTAGCTATGTGTTTAATCTCTCTCTCTCTCTCTCTCTCCCTCTCTCTCTATCTCGTGTTCTTGAGATGCACAATCTTAATGTATCGCGGGCTTTGTTAATATAGTTGGATCATATGGTGTTTTCCCCTCTCTATCTTGTTGTGATGAATTGAGTTCTCGCTTTGAGATTTCTTTGGATTGAATACTTTTATGGATTTGAGAACACTTGATGCATGTCTTGCTATGAATTCCCGCGGTGAAAATGGGGTATCATATTGATTCACTTGATATGTGTTTTGGCACTCAACTTGCGGATTCCATAAGTGACATTGGGGTAAACTAGGCATAGGGGTTGATGCACATTCTTGTCTTTGTTTCTCTAGTAGAAATCTTGGGGCATTCTTTGATGTTCTTTGTGTTGGATTGAGTATTATGAATCTGAATTTGTTTTGGTGCCATTTTAATATGAACTCTTGACAGAACGGTCGGAAAGAATAACTACAAACAATTCCTTCTTATGTTCTCCGCAAGATAGGAACGTCGGAGTGATTCTTCATTGCACGATGAGGGGTGGTTATGTGATCCAATTGTATTAGCATTGTTGAGAGATTGCACTAGCGGAAGTACGGAACCTAGGCCTCAATTTCAAGCATTGCAATATCATTTGTGCTCCATTTTATAACTTGCTACCTTGTTGTTTTTGTTGTTACTATTACAAAAATCAATATCTACTATCCATATTACACTTGTATCACCATCTCTTCGCCGAACTAGTGCACCCATACAATTTTCCATTGTATTGGGTGTGTTGGGGACACAAGAGACTCTTTGTTATTTGGTTGTAGGGTTTCTTGAGAGAGACGGCCTTCATCCTACGCCTCCCATGGATTGATAAACCTTAATTCATCCACTTGAGGGAAAATGGCTACTGTCCTACAAAACTCTGCGCTTGGAGTCCCAACACGAGTCTACAAGAATAAAGTTGCGTAGTAGACATCACTTTCTAGCCTCTCTTTAACGTGAGTTTTAAACCATTAAGAACAAGATCCGCCAAGTCACTCTCGGTTATCACTAAGCTATAACATCAACTTTTTATATCTCCAAATTTCTTGACATAATCGGTGACCAATTCATCATGCTTTTACCTAAATGATGTAAGATGTGACAACTTAAGCTCATTATCACCACTATAAAAGTGATCATGAAACTTTTGCTCAAGTTGTGACCATAAGAGAACAGAGCCATGTGGTAAAGCGACAAACCATGAAAATGTGGAGCCAGTTAAAGTTAAGGGAAACACACACTTTCAATTCTTCCATGGAACTCGCTTCACCCAACTGTGTTAGATACTGACTAGCATGCTCCCATGTTGTTTTCGTGCCCTCTCCGCCAAATCTAACAAAATCATGAATCTTGTAACCTTGAGGGTACAAAACTGCATCTAAGTGTTCAGGATAAGGCTTTTGTACACATGACTCTTTACTTTCGGCTCATTTCTAGAAGCTTCTTGAAACACCTTATGCAAATCCTCCCTTAATTTGGCTAATATTTGGTCCGAGGTAGATGAAGATGCTTGTAGCAATGACATAGGAGCAACATGAGTACTAGCTAATGGTGCAACTTGTGGGGTGGGCGCCGAACCATAATTTGGCGGAACACCAAACATGCTTGTGCTTATGGGTGGGGTGACAAAGTGATTCGACGTTGACACCAAATTGGGCACACTCATAATAGGACTAGGATATGTAGGTGCATCCACAAGCTAATTGGTTTGTGTGTGGTAAAAATTTAATGACATACTATATTATTTGTGCATAGGAGGAGCCGATGAAATACGTACAGTTGCACTAGGGTTTTTAGATATACCAACAGTAGCACTAGATGACTGAGGTATATTTTTCTTAGCATTAGCCTTTCCCACAAAACAATTGTACATCATCACGTTAACCTTACTAACAAGACTTTCAACACAGCCAGTTGCCCTGGAGAAAAAACTTCACTCGCGGTGATTTCATCTTGTTTGTCAATGAGACGAGGGAAATTGACGTTTCCAACCGTAGTAATGTTGCCTTGACGATCATTCCAGAAATTTGCAAGAAACATCTAAAATCCTCTCCCCCCTCACACTTATTCTGGAGCTCCTAATAAGCCTCCTCACACTGCTTCTTGTACGCTTCATAGTCTTGGTGATGTTCCTCTGATAGTTCATCAAGACTGGGCTTAATGATGTTATTAGCATCAACTTCTAAGGGCTTGGGAGATTAGACATGGTTGATGATGATTCTTGATCTTTCGTCCCTAGCGGAGCTGCCAAAAAGTGTGTTCGCACATGAACACATCACCGTGTACCCTCTACACTAGGGGTGATGCACCATAGCTCATGTTGAAGGAGACCCGGCCAGAAGCGTGGTACGCAAGCAACCCGTCGGGTGCTTTTGTTGACCCAAAACCCCACACACCAGGGAGGGACCCCATCTAGACGTCCGGTGGCTATGGGATGCCCTAGGTCGATTTGCTCGCCCCTAGAGCCTTTAGGATCGCTAACCTTGAACATGAAGAATGGGCAAAGAATGAGAGAGAAAGAACAAGGGAGAGATGTAAAACAAGCGTAAAAAGTAGATGGGTTTTGCGATTGTGTATTGTTATCCAATGGACCCTCACCTCTTTTCTATATAAGAGGACGATGCACTTCCCTTGCAAGAAAAGTACTGGCATTGCTCTCCAAATCATCAAAATATAACCTAACACATACTTTTCATGACCCTCGGGCCGGATGTCCGGCTGGCAGCCCAGATATCTACCAGCAGTTCATTTCTCAGGCTATAACTTTTGCATACAACCTTGAATTAAGATGATTTCTATATGATAATCACCCGTTTTGACGAGACGAACAACTTTGGTGTTTAACACTATTTTATCTAAGGTCATCTTGCGGGGGGGGGCAAATTTGTTTCTAACATATTCAGCAAAAAATGTTGTCTGGACGTCCAAACTCTTGCACTAATCGCGTGGCTTCCACCCGGATCATATGGGTGCCACCTAGATCAACTGGCTTCAATGGACTAAAAAATCAAGCTTATGTTGGTCTACTCAAATGATAGCCCGGACGTCTGGGTTGTTCGTCCGGCCTTCGGCTAGATGATCCGGTCATGCACCGCAACAACGCGCAGTTTTGCCTCTAATTTTGCATACGACCTCAGGTTAAGATATTTTTTATATCAAAATCGACCATTTTGACAAGATGAACAAGTTGGATGTTGATTTTTTTTTTCATTTGAGGCCATATTAATTGTGTTTTTGTCCATGCAAAAATCTGGTGTCAGCAAAAACAAATGGACTCATCTCACTCTAACAAATTGCAAAACTAAATTATAATAGTGTACACTACGCAATCTCCACTAAACTGCACATTGACTTACCACAATCTAATTAATATACTAACAAAATTATAATCTATAGGAGCATTATTATAGAAGTATGGTTAGATTATAGATGGGAGAACAGAAACCCAAGGACGCTTGAGTCACCTATAAGAACTGATAAAAGATCATTGCACCTCAAGTTCGAGTTTGCCACTAGAAGATACACCAACCAGTTGAAGCCCACCAACAATAGAAGATATGTGAATGCATGTAAGAAAAAATTACAACACATGTACAACACATAATGTGAAAAATTGAAGCTAGCATACAACAATTTTGTAAGTGGGAAATATAATTTTGGGCTGTCATGTCCTTGTACTTTGAAATTTAAAGGTTGCACTTTGATTCTTTTGCAAGATTCATATGTACGCTAGAAGTATAACGAATCACCACCTGCACTTGTTGCAAGTGGGGATGGCATTGTGTACCCATTACCCACGTACCAATGGTTAAAAACCCTATTAGGGTAAGAGTATGGGACAAAAGATCACCCATGGTTATATAAATAGAGAAATTTCAAGCACATTGAATAGAGCGGGTATGGGTATGAGAACATCTAATCCATACCCGTGTCCCCATGTACCAATATATAATCTTAGAAGTGGGTCTCCTATATTATTTACCCACATACCTAACCAATTATTTGCCTAATTACGCTAGGCTCCTTGGAAAAAATACCTCTACTTTATCATAAGTTTGTAAACTCAAAATGTATGACAATGTACTGATGTTTCGATGTGTTGTTGTTTATGAGTAAGTGTTGTTGTTTACAAGTATGTGATGTTGTTTATAAGTTATGGTTATATGTTTTTATTTATGGCTATATGTTGCTCAAGTTGATGTGTTGCAAACATGGGTATTTTTACCCTCAGTATCCGTTAACCATGTCGCTTCGAGGGTATGAAAAAAATGTGTACTCGTTGATGGGTATAATTATGGGTACTCGTTGATGGGTAAGCTTGGGTGGGGTAAGGGTATGGAGTGTCTCCACTCTTACACAAACCCGTTGCCATCCCTAGTTGCCAGATTTAGATGTGTACTAGAATTAGTTACCAACTTCATACGACTGGATGATAGTAGCCTCAGAACCACTTTGTTTCCGTCGATGAACACATGACTTGTTCAAGTATGTAGAGCGTACAGTGAAATTAGAGGGCTCACCGAGTAGGCTAGTCTATCTTGTTGTACGATTGGAGCATACATTGCTTGTGGGGCCCCGACTCATAAGTCGTGACCATCAAATGCACGTGTGGAGTGATCCCAGAGATCAATGCTCACTGAACACACAGAAGCTTAATAACAAGAGTCTTACATCCATACATACCGTCTTACACAAGTAGGACCATTATGGTCAAGTCTTGAGTATATCATCGCAATGGAAATCTTCAATGATAGCGTGAACCCATGCCATCTGCCCTAACCCTACAGGCATTCCGACTGGTAAGCGTCCTAGCTTGCATGTTCGTCACCAACGAAATCTTCATTTTACTCCTATTCTTTCATGCCTACCCAATAAAATAACCAGTGGCAAGCCAATCAGTACTTTGAATGTACTCCCAAGCAACCCAAGAGTGATAACAGAATAATTATGTAAGGCTCTACTCCTAGATTGGCATTTTTGCGGAAAGCTAGCTTTTCGCATGCAAGTATGATCAACATTTATCAAGGATATGAATGCATCTACGACAAGTATCAGGAGGTTACAGACATCAACATAGAGAAAGAGTTATGAATAACTCATGCTCAAGCTCATCGTGACTCCCTCACGAATCATATCAACAATATTACCAAACTGTGTTGTTTGCCTCATGTACACACCAGGTTCTGTAAACAAAAGACGTAGCCCAGGAGCGGTTATCCAACTGTCCTTGACGGTGGACTCGCCTATTTGAATAGTTTTACACTCTGTAGAGGTTGCACACTTTACCCACAAGATTCGGGAAGCCTTTGTATCATCCACGACCCGCGGTACCTCAAGTACCCGGGGTAAGCACCCGATCACTGATACGTCCATTTTGCATCATGCTTTTAAGTTGATATTTATTGCATTATGGACTGTTCATACATGTTTTGTCACAATACTTATGCCTTTTCTCTCCTATTTTACAAAGTTTACATGAAGAGGGAGAATGCCGGCAGCTGGAATTCTGGGCTGGAAAAGGAGCAAACTCTGGAAACCTATTCTGCACAACTCCAAAAGCCCTGAAACTCCACAGAACATCGTTTCGGAAAATATAAAAAATATCTGGCGAAAGAGACCCACGAGAGGGGCCACCGGCTGGCCTCGGGGTGGGGGGCGCCCCCCTTCCCAGGGCACGCCTCCCTGCCTTGAGGGCCAGCCGGCAGGCCCCCGACGCCCATCTTCTCCTATATGAAGCATTTTGACCTGGAAAAAATCAGAGGGAGGCTTTCGGGACCAGACGTCGTCGTCTCGAGGCAGAAACCAATCTAGGGCTCCGGCAGAGCTGTTCTGCCGGGGATACTTCCCTCCGGGAGGGGGAAATCGTCACCGCCGTCATCACCAACAACTCTCCCATCTTGGGGAGGGCTATCTTCATCAACATCTTCACCAACACCATCTCCTCTCAAACTGTCACACCCTGTTTTTCATGTCACTTTGCTTAAGCTAATTTTCATGTTAAAAATGTGGATTTGCAAAAACTTTTGAGTGTTGTTGACTTTGCTTGAATTGACTCTTGTCTGCTGTTTGCTAGTGCTCTAAAAATCAAATAAATCCTCCAACTCTTATACTTCATCTCCTTGACCCAAAACCTTTTCCCAATGATCATGCCATGTGTATAGACCAGTATAGAATTTTCTTATAAAAATATTTTGGCCAAATAGTATTTTCTAAAATTAGATTTCCAAAAACCCCTGAATTAAGGTTTGCACTGCAAGTACCTTATTTAGGGTGTGAAAAATCTTTCAAAAAGTATATTTGGATCCTATTAGGTATAGGACTCCCAGAAACCACAAAAGTATAATTTTAAAAGTTATTTTTATATTTTATTTAAAAGATTTTTCTTAAGGCCAGAAATGGTCTTTAATAGGGAAAAATTATTTAATCATTTCAAAAATATTTGCCAAAATTCAGGGAGACTCATAGGACATATATTGTCCATATATAAGAGTTTCAGCACATGGTCATGTTCAAAATATTGGACTAATCCTTCCAAAAGCCTTTCTGGATATTTCAAGCTTTTGAAATATTTACAAAGTAAATATTCTCCAAAAATTCCAGGGAAATTCTATCATGTCATATATGACATATTTGATGATCTTGCAAAGCCTCATGCCTTGAAGATCAAGGAAACATCCTCTAATCCTCTCAAAACCATTCTGTCCATATTTGAAGTTTGAGCAACTCTACATTGCCAAACTTGTCCAAATGCTCTCAAATTTGGTGCACCTGCTAGAATGGCCTAATAAGGCATCTAGACCAAATGGCACAAGATTTGGAATAGAGAAACTTGATCAGATCACCCCACAACCACTTCTGTTCAAATTCAAATTTGAACAACTTTACATTGTCAACTTTTTATCTGGAGCCTCAAACTTTGTGGGCATGTTCATAACCCCAAATGATGATGCTACACCAAGTGGTGCATCAAGGGGAGATGATTTGCTTGACTCAAACATGGTGAAACCATTTCTGTTGATTTCTAGGGTTCACCAAAGTTACATTGGCCACTTTGCCCAAATGAGCTCAAATTTGGTGTAGGGGCCTAATTATATGTGACATTTGATCCTGCTAAGTCCCATGCCAATTGGAAGTCATTTGCTTGACCAAACACTGATCAAACACCTTCTGCAAGTTTTCCAAAACAAGTGGTTGGACCTCTTTTACTATTTTCCTTTACCTCAATTTCTTACCACAGCCTCCCCTGATCATCTCCTACCCCTAGTAAAATTCCCCATGTCCTCAGCTAAATGATTGGGGGGTAAAAACCCCATTTTTACTCTTGTGGACAGCCACACTCTTCTCCTCTTTCACCTCTCTCCTCACTCCAGTGGCTCCCAGAGCATGCAAGACTGCCTCCCCCTTTCTTTACTACTTCCTCTACCCTTTGGACACCGTTGGACACGCCCTGGGCGCCAGGCCACGCCACTGGCAGCCAAAAGCCCGCTCTGGAGCGCGCTACAGTGCTCTGGAGCACTGCAGCCGCCCTCTAATCGCCAGCCCCGACCACCTAGGGCCTCCCCCTCGTGTCCCCCGAGGAGGCCTCAACGTCCGCAACACGCCGGGCGGTCGGCCCCCTCCTCTCTCCTCCTCCCTCGCCCCTGCTCGCACGCGCACCGGCCGACCCTGTGCACCAGTGGGCGACCTCGCACGCGCAGCCTCTCTGACGCCTCCCCGCTCCTCCTCTGTTTTTCCCTTGGACTGGACCTCATCCACGAGCGCCCTAGACATGCTCAGGAGAGCCCGGTTGGCCTGCAGCAACGGCCACGACCTCGCCGGCGCACGGCGCCTCGGTGGACCGGCGCCCACCTATAAATAGGGCACCCCGAGCCCCCCTTGCATCTCCTTTCGCACTCTCCCACTCCCGTGCGACTCCCAAGCCGTTCCGTTGCTCGCCCCGTGCCCTACAGCCTCCTCCCTGGCCGGAGCAGAGCCGCCGGCCGCCGCTCGAATACGGGCACCTCAGGCCCTTCCTCCTCCACCTAGCCGCTCCAGCGCTGCCCCAGCATCGCCCCAGGCTCCCCCCAAGCTCCAGCTCTTCCTTCCCCCGCCTCTTCCCCGCTGTGCTGAACTTCACCGACGGTCGCCTCCGCGGTCTTCCGAGCCGTCGCCGCTCCAGCCCTCCCCGGCGTGCGTTAAGCACACGGATGGATGCGGTGTGCCCTCCTGAGCACAACGGTGGGCAGAGCGTCGCCGGAGATGCCCTGCAGCGCCGGCAAGCCGCCGGCGGGCATCGCCTATGTTCCTCCCCGCCGCGTTGCACGGGAGGAAGGGGATGAACCTGCCACGGGGGCCCGCGCGTCAGCAACCTGGAGGCTGGGCCCTCCGTTTAAGTGGAGGCGGGTCTGGCCTCGGCCGCCTCCCCCACGCGGTGGCGCCCTTCCTGGCGGGCGTCTTCGACGTGGCCAGGCTCCTGTGCACGCGGCCGAGCTGATGGGCCGGCCCAGTCACGGTACAGCTATTCCTCGCCCTGTGCGCAAGGGTAAAGCCCCTTTTTCCTTTTCCTTTTCTCTATCCAGTCAACTTCAAATATCTCCCAAATATTCAAATGAACTCCAAATTGCATGATTCAAATTTCCTATGGCTCCATAAATCATGCTCTATCACATGGTGCAACATGCACATTATTCCAGAAAGTTTCCCTACACAAATATTTATCAAATGCCTTTATTTCACTTCTGTGATAAACTTTAGAAAATCACAGAGAGCTCAATCTTGATCCAAATGCAGTGATTCAAGTTCCTAGATGCTTGTCATGTCCAAACTTAGTTTTGGAACATTTTTAATGATAGTTTCTGTACCCCACCAAATATTGAGCCATTTCTTCATATTTATCAGCTTTGCAAATCCTAGGAAATTCATTTGAATTCCAAATCCAGTGAAACCAACTCCTAAATGCTTCTAAAATCATGACTTGATGATGGGTACCTTTGCTCATCATTCAAGAAAATATCTCTGTATACTTCTTCCAAATCCATAAACCCTTTGGTTCCATCACATTGAAATGTTCCAAACTACCTATTGATCCAACACCTATGAAACCACCTTGGTCATTTCTAATATGACCAGAGGTATCCTAGAAAAGTCCAACTCCTATTTTTAGAGAACTTTTATTTTTGCTTTGATGTTGTTGCTTATCATGATTGTTTCCATCGTTAGTTGACGTAATAAACGGAGTATTCGGAGATGGACCAGAAGGTTTGAAGACTCAGAAGAATAAGGCAATCAGCCCTTTGACCATGTTCGAGAAACCTATTTATGCATGTCTCATAGCACCTTTATATTCAATGCATCGGAATCATGTTGAGGTGGAAACCACTTTGGTTGCTACCCCTGTTACCTTACTGTTGAAACTTCCATCAAACATGACCCTACCTTCCTATGAGGGTTATGTGGGTGGGAGTAGATAGATGTATGCTACAGTAGTTGGCTACGCAAAATGGGTCGGGGTTATGCATTGAGTGAAACAAGTGTGGTCTGACATACTTGCAAATGACCCAGTGGGTGCCACTAATGCCCCTGGGAGTTGATGGGGAGCTAGGGCACTACTTGGTGAAGAAGTAGTGTGCCGAGGCTTGACGAAAGTGTTGTTTACAGAGATGGATTAGATTTATGTGTGACTACCGTCCCAACCAAACATGCGCAACCACACTACCCCTTATGGGACAGGGCATTATTGATTACCTAGGTCGATACTAGCATGGTGCCCGCATTACTAGTGACGGGGGTGACATGAGGTCACTCTCGGGACGGGGTCGTGCTTGGATAGGCGGCCATGACTGTTTTCACAAGGCACCGGACACACCGTTGGTACCCCGTGCTTGGGATATGTGATGAATACGGAGCGAGTCTCCACAAACCTTGAGATGTGAAATGTTTGGCACAGGGCTGCTACCAATCGAGTGGACTCTATGTTAGTGTCGTCTAGGGAAAGATAGTGATCGGGTGCTTACCCCGGGTACTTGAGGTATCGCGGGTCGTGGATGACACGGAAGTTCCCCGGATCTTGTGGGTAAAGTGTGCAACCTCTACAGAGTGTCAAACTATTCGAATAGCCGTGTCCGCGGTCAAGGACAGTTGGGTGGTGCTACTTAGACTATGTCCATAAGTTTCTGGGAAACAACACGATTCAGAGATATTGTTGATGTGATTGTGAGAAAGTTACAATGAGCTTGAACATGAGTTGATTACAACTCTTTCTTGATAATGATGTCTGTGACCTCCTGATACTTGTTACAGACATATGCATGCCCTTGTTATATGTTGATCATAAGTGCATATGAAAAACTAGCTTTCCGCAAAACTACCAATTTAGCAGTAGAGCCTTGCATAATTATTCTGTTATCACACTTGGGTTGCTTGCGAGTACATTCAATGTACTCATTGGCTTGCCACTGGTTATTTTATTGGCCAAGCAGGAGAGAACAGGTTATGATGAAGATTTCTTGGTGACGAACATGCGAGCTAGGACGCTTCCCAGTCAGAATGCCTGTATGGTTAAGGCTGATGGCATGGGTCCCAGTTGTCTTTGAAGATTTCTGCTGCGATGATATACTCAAGGCTTGACCATTATGGTCCTATTTGTGTAACACGGTATGTAAGGATGTAAGACTCTTGTTATTCAGCTTCTGTGTGTTCAGTGAGCATTGATCTCTGGGATCACTGTACACGTGCATTCGGTGATCACGACTTATGAGTCGGGGTCCCCACAGAGCTGGTATCAGAGCCATCCTGACTGTAGGAAGCCTTAGTTAGCATGGTCGTTAGTTAGGGTAAAACTATTTTCAAAACTATTAGTAGTTTTCAAAACTATATATACTCCTCTTGCCTTCTCAGTTTTTCGAAAACTAGGCTATACTTGATCTCTTCCTCTTCAAAACCTTGGTCGCTAGAACCCCTATGCCCCTGACCACTGGATTTTCTGTAATCCTCGTGGAGTGCACCTTGCCAAACACTTACCCACCTCTTCTGAATGCAAGATTGGTGACACCACGACAAGATGATACCAACAGAAAATCCATCCTCGATGAGTAAGGACATGAAGACCCAGAAGATGGTGCAACCCTAGCCTACGATGACCATGGCATGAGATGTGCAAAGTCATGATATGCATCGCTAATAGAGTAATCTGTCACTACCGTTGTTGTATCGACAACCACCGGTGAATGAGAACCTTGCCATTTGGTCCGCCTCACTATGGTGAGCAGGAAAACGGTTCTCTTCATCCCCCGCTCTTGGTGTCGATGTTTTCATCAACGAAACCGACATGTTGGACCTCTATTATGCCTTGTTATTATCATTACATATGGATTGCCTACCTGGTACCCTCGACGCCCCAGAAGGCACAGGGGATCGTCATGTTTAAAGAGACAAGAGAAGACCAAGTCAACGCCAGCTACAAGGAGGCACCTTCACCACATCACCTCATCAGGCGAGAAGTTGTTGAAGATTCTTCAGGATCAACCCAGATCATTCATCAAGCAACTACAAGGGACTTAGCAACACCCGAGGAAGCTTAGAAGACTGCACGAGGCACAAGTCACGACACTGAGTTCGAGAACCCCTATGGTAGGATGAGTCGTGTACCCCCTATGCGCAGTCGAGTCCATATGATGGTTCGAATAGAACCATGATTGTGTGTTGTTTTCTTTTATTCGTTTGTGTTTTGATATAAGTCGCACTTTTGCCCCAGGCAACAAGTGCATGTCTATATCACCTTCCTTGCCTTGTTTTTTTTTCTGCCTTTTTGCACCTGTTTGTTGCACCTGCACTATAGCACCCCCTTTAGGCATTTCCCTCCTCTACGCTGCTTCTTCCCTCTATTCTCTTTCTTCCCCAATTGAAGACCCGCAAGACAAGATGCACCCAGGATTCTACCTCGGCAGCCAACTGGCACTCAAGACTTCTGCTACAACCTCCACGATCTATTGGAACTCCTTAGAGTTATGTTTAACCCTCCAGACCAGTAACCCTCTTCCTAGACCCTTTGAGACTTCCCGAGACACTCCAGCACGAATCCATAACCATGTGCCTAACCCATGGTAAAGCAAGAGAACCTGTTAAGCCTTTGTAATCTTGCACAACACTGGGTTCGTAAAGGAGCTAGTGGACACGATGAGTGAGCATATTTTCATCCTGATATAGCACGATGTCTAACGATGCCATGGATAGACCAGTTCGAGGATATTGGACAGATGACTTGGTGGTTTATATCAGTGACTTCGAGGAACTATCTAAGACCTTGATGGATTGTGAGGTTTTCATATTGGTGGGATCATGACTTTGGGGAAGTATGTAGAAGTGCCCGTTGGGCATGAGATTTGGATTTATGTAGGTGATTTTGGTTGGTATAATGCTAGATATGTCTGCATGATTCGGAGTGAGATTGGATTTAGACCTATGATCCTGATTATGATATCATGCTTCTCGCTGGACAATAACCTAGGAGATTGGATTATTTGTCGGAGTTGATTTGGGGATCTATATAATCGTGATCTTGGAGTTTACTTAACCCGGATGATGGGAATTTGGTGGACATACTGTCATAATGCAAAGTCCTCCCCAATATTTGGATATCATAGGGACTTGAGATCTTGTGGAACACTGTAGACATCGGATTTGTAGGGTTGTTGGATTATGTGGTGATTGATGGGAATTATCGGGCTATTGGAGGTGATCTATAGGAAGGAACCAAATCTTGGAGTGGCATATGACGTGTTTCCTTAGAATAGAGATGCATTATCTTGAGCCTTGCAAGACTAGGTTGAGTGCTTGGATTGTGGAGTTTATTTTAAGCTCAGCAGCATGTATGATCTACCTTTGGGTTTTAGAGGTAGACATACATATAGATTTGGGGATCATAGATAGTATAATTTTGTTAGACCGTCTCTTGAGATTCATGAGGATATGTATGGCATGAGTGGTGATTGAAGCTGGTCTATGCTTTTTCGTTCCGAGTACTAGATAGAGCTATTGGCATCTCAGAAACTGTGCTTAAGGATAAGATGATAAAAGTTAACTTATTCACTAGAATCCTTGAAACCCTTAAGCCCCACCGAGCCACAACTTGATCAGATTCTGACCACAGGCCTTCGCTTTTAGTCAGGAAGACCTCTGCAAATACTCAACCGAGACCACCACCAATACCCCAGCTTACCTTGCGTACCCCCATAGACCTCATGGAGTGATTGGACATGTTAGGTAACATCATTATTTGATGGCCTACTTGAGTGCCCGAAGACAAAGAAGAGACGGACAGCTGGATAGAAGACATTTGAAGACCGCCCTGTCAAGAAGGAAGATCTACATCGACCACCGTCATCAAGAAGTAAACTTCCGCGTCGAAGACCGGGCGTATCTGCAAACCACTCCTCTCAAAGGAGCCGAGCTTTTCCGTGTCGAAGGAACGCTCACACCAAGATGTATCAAGACTTGAAGGCACGATTCTGGTGGCACGAGATGAAAAGAGAGATTGCAACCTATGTTGCAAAGTGTGATGTGTGCCAAAGGGTCAAGCTGAATATCAGCGACCCGCTGGATTGCTTCAACCACTCAAGGCTCCTGAGTGGAAGTGGGATAAAGTCGGAATGGACTTCGTCACTGGATTACCAAGGTCGGATGGAGGACATGACTCTATCTGGGTCATAGTCGATCATTTGACCAAGGTGGCCCATTTCATTCCCGTCAAGACCACTTATGATGGCAACCGGCTGGCAGCTCTCTACATTGACCGAATCGTAAGTCTTCACGGCGTTCCCAAGGAGATTGTGCCAGATCGAGGAACCCAGTTCACCTCAAGGTTCTGGAAGAAGTCCCAAGAAGCCTTGGGAACCAAGTTATCTTTCAGCGCGGCTTTCCACCCACAGACCGGAGGTCAGACTGAGCGAGTCAATCAGATTCTCGAAGTCATGACTCCGAGCCTGTGTCTTGTCATATGGAGCCAAGTGGGAGGAATTGTCTCCCTTTTTGCCGAGTTCTCCTATAATAACAGTTACCAGTCGAGCCTTCAGATGGCACCATTTGAGGTGTTGTACGGACGGTGATGTCGCACACCCCTCAACTGGTCAGAGACTGGAGAAGGGCTAGTCTTTGGACCGGAGATTCTCCGCGCAGCGGCAGAGCAAGTCCAACTAGTCAGAGAACGTTTGAAGGCAGCCAAGTCAAGGCAAAAGAGCTATGCTGACACTCACCGTCGGAACATGAGTTTCCATATCGGGGACCGCGTGTACCTGCGGGTAACTCCTCTGAAGTGAAACAAGCGTTTCCACGTCAAGGGGAAGCTCGCACCCAGGTTCATTGGACCCTTTGAGATCACTGCAAGTCATGTAGTAGACGGCTTCCCAGCTAGATCTACCGCCTGAGATACCCTCTGTGCACCAAATCTTCCACGAGCCACCACTCTGGAAGTACTTCTTACCTCCTAGCCCGATGCCCGCAAGGACATCGATCACCGAGCCTTTGACAGCTAACCCAACCTAACCTATGCAAGAGACCCCTCAGCAACCCCCGTCAAGGAAGGCATCTAGCAAGAAGCCATACCATTAAGCACTTCAGGATTCCAAGGAGCACCACTCGGAAGCAGAACCAACAAGAAGAAGTGAAGACTACCCCGTATCCAAGACTCCGCCTTTCTTTCCACGCCTAGTCTGGGAATCTCGGGGATGAGATTCTTGTAAGGGGGGTAGGTCTGTCACACCCTGATTTTCATGTCACTTTGCTTAAGCTAATTTTCATGTTAAAAATGTGGATTTGCAAAAACTTTTGAGTGTTGTTGACTTTGCTTGATTTGACTCTTGTCTGTTGTTTGCTAGTGCTCTAAAAATCAAATAAATCCTCCAACTCTTATACTTCATCTCATTGACCCAAAACCTTTTCCCAATGATCATGCCATGTGTATAGACCAGTATAGAATTTTCTTATAAAAATATTTTGGCCAAATAGTATTTTCTAAAATTAGTTTTCCAAAAACCCCTGAATTAAGGTTTGCACTGCAAGTACCTTATTTAGGGTGTGAAAAATCTTTCAAAAAGTATATTTGGATCCTATTAGGTATAGGACTCCCAGAAACCACAAAAGTATAATTTTAAAAGTTATTTTTATATTTTATTTAAAAGCTTTTTCTTAAGGCCAGAAATGGTCTTTAATAGGGAAAAATTATTTAATCATTTCAAAAATATTTGCCAAAATTCAGGGAGACTCATAGGACATATATTGTCCATATATAAGAGTTTCAACACATGTTCATGTTCAAAATATTGGACTAATCCTTCCAAAACCCTTTCTAGATATTTCAAGCTTTTGAAATATTTACAAAGGAAATATTCTCCAAAAATTCCAGGGAAATTCTATCATGTCATATATGACATATTTGATGATCTTGCAAAGCCTCATGCCTTGAAGATCAAGGAAACATCCTCTAATCCTCTCAAAACCATTCTGTCCATATTTGAAGTTTGAGCAACTCTACATTGCCAAACTTGTCCAAATGCTCTCAAATTTGGTGCACCTGCTAGAATGGCCTAATAAGGCATCTAGACCAAATGACACAAGATTTGGAATAGAGCAACTTGATCAGATCACCCCAAAACCACTTCTGTTCAAATTCAAATTTGAACAACTTTACATTGTCAACTTTTTATCTGGAGCCTCAAACTTTGTGGGCATGTTCATAACCCCAAATGATGATGCTACACCAAGTGGTGCATCAAGGGGAGATGATTTGCTTGACTCAAACATGGTGAAACCATTTCTGTTGATTTCTAGGGTTCACCAAAGTTACATTGGCCACTTTGCCCAAATGAGCTCAAATTTGGTGTAGGGGCCTAATTATATGTGACATTTGATCCTGCTAAGTCCCATGCCAATTGGAAGTCATTTGCTTGACCAAACACTGATCAAACACCTTCTGTAAGTTTGCCAAAACAAGTGGTTGGACCTCTTTTACTATTTTCCTTTACCTCAATTTCTTACCACAGCCTCCCCTGATCATCTCCTACCCCCCAGTAAAATTCCCCATGTCCTCAGCTAAATGATTGGGGGGTAAAAACCCCATTTTTACTCTTGTGGACAGCCACACTCTTCTCCTCTTTCACCTCTCTCC
>LR738715.1:490524791-490547614 GCA_902687465.1 Secale cereale | reverse complement strand
GATATTTCAAGCTTTTGAAATATTTACAAAGGAAATATTCTCCAAAAATTCCAGGGAAATTCTATCATGTCATATATGACATATTTGATGATCTTGCAAAGCCTCATGCCTTGAAGATCAAGGAAACATCCTCTAATCCTCTCAAAACCATTCTGTCCATATTTGAAGTTTGAGCAACTCTACATTGCCAAACTTGTCCAAATGCTCTCAAATTTGGTGCACCTGCTAGAATGGCCTAATAAGGCATCTAGACCAAATGACACAAGATTTGGAATAGAGCAACTTGATCAGATCACCCCAAAACCACTTCTGTTCAAATTCAAATTTGAACAACTTTACATTGTCAACTTTTTATCTGGAGCCTCAAACTTTGTGGGCATGTTCATAACCCCAAATGATGATGCTACACCAAGTGGTGCATCAAGGGGAGATGATTTGCTTGACTCAAACATGGTGAAACCATTTCTGTTGATTTCTAGGGTTCACCAAAGTTACATTGGCCACTTTGCCCAAATGAGCTCAAATTTGGTGTAGGGGCCTAATTATATGTGACATTTGATCCTGCTAAGTCCCATGCCAATTGGAAGTCATTTGCTTGACCAAACACTGATCAAACACCTTCTGCAAGTTTGCCAAAACAAGTGGTTGGACCTCTTTTACTATTTTCCTTTACCTCAATTTCTTACCACAGCCTCCCCTGATCATCTCCTACCCCCCAGTAAAATTCCCCATGTCCTCAGCTAAATGATTGGGGGGTAAAAACCCCATTTTTACTCTTGTGGACAGCCACACTCTTCTCCTCTTTCACCTCTCTCCTCACTCCAGTGGCTCCCAGAGCATCCAAGACTGCCTCCCCCTTTCTTTACTACTTCCTCTACCCTTTGGACACCGTTGGACACGCCCTGGGCGCCAGGCCACGCCACTGGCAGCCAAAAGCCCGCTCTGGAGCGCGCTACAGTGCTCTGGAGCACTGCAGCCGCCCTCCAATCGCCAGCCCCGACCACCTAGGGCCTCCCCCTCATGTCCCCCGAGGAGGCCTCAACGTCCGCAACACGCCGGGCGGTCGGCCCCCTCCTCTCTCCTCCTCCCTCGCCCCTGCTCGCACGCGCACCGGCCGACCCTGTGCACCAGTGGGCGACCTCGCACGCGCGGCCTCTCTGACGCCTCCCCGCTCCTCCTCTGTTTTTCCCTTGGACTGGACCTCGTCCACGAGCGCCCTAGACATGCTCAGGAGAGCCCGGTTGGCCTGCAGCAACAGCCACGACCTCGCCGGCGCACGACGCCTCGGTGGACCGGCGCCCACCTATAAATAGGGCACCCCGAGCCCCCCTTGCATCTCCTTTCGCACTCTCCCACTCCCGTGCTACTCCCAAGCCGTTCCGTTGCTCGCCCCGTGCCCTACAGCCTCCTTCCTGGCCGGAGCAGAGCCGTCGGCCGCCGCTCGAATACGGGCACCTCAGGCCCTTCCTCCTCCACCTAGCCGCTCCAGCGCTACCCCAGCATCGCCCCAGGCTCCCCCTAAGCTCCAGCTCTTCCTTCCCCCGCCTCTTCCCCGCTGTGCTGAACTTCACCGACGGTCGCCTCCGCGGTCTTCCGAGCCGTCGCCGCTCCAGCCCTCCCCGGCGTGCGTTAAGCACACGGATGGATGCGGCGTTCCCTCCTGAGCACAACGGTGGGCAGAGCGTCGCCGGAGATGCCCTGCAGCGCCGGCAAGCCGCCGGCGGGCATCGCCTCTGTTCCTCCCCGCCGCGTTGCGCGGGAGGAAGGGGATGAACCTGCCACGGGGGCCCGCGCGTCAGCAACCTGGAGGCTGGGCCCTCCGTTTAAGTGGAGGCGGGTCTGGCCTCGGCCGCCTCCCCCACGCGGTGGCGCCCTTCCTGGCGGGCGTCTTCGACGTGGCCAGGCTCCTGTGCACGCGGCCGAGCTGATGGGCCGGCCCAGTCACGGTACAGCTATTCCTCGCCCTGTGCGCAAGGGTAAAGCCCCTTTTTCCTTTTCCTTTTCTCTATCCAGTCAACTTCAAATATCTCCCAAATATTCAAATGAACTCCAAATTGCATGATTCAAATTTCCTATGGCTCCATAAATCATGCTCTATCACATGGTGCAACATGCACATTATTCCAGAAACTTTCCCTACACAAATATTTATCAAATGCCTTTATTTCACTTCTGTGATGAACTTTAGAAAATCACACAGAGCTCAATCTTGATCCAAATGCAGTGATTCAAGTTCCTAGATGCTTGTCATGTCCAAACTTAGTTTTGGAACATTTTTAATGATAGTTTCTGTACCCCACCAAATATTGAGCCATTTCTTCATATTTATCAGCTTTGCAAATCCTAGGAAATTCATTTGAATTCCAAATCCAGTGAAACCAACTCCTAAATGCTTCTAAAATCATGACTTGATGATGGGTACCTTTGGTCATCATTCAAGAAAATATCTCTGTATACTTCTTCCAAATCCATAAACCCTTTGGTTCCATCACATTGAAATGTTCCAAACTACCTATTGATCCAACACCTATGAAACCACCTTGGTCATTTCTAATATGACCAGAGGTATCCTAGAAAAGTACAACTCCTATTTTTAGAGCACTTTTATTTTTGCTTTGATGGTGTTGCTTATCATGATTGTTTCCATCGTTAGTTGACGTAATAAACGGAGTATTCGGAGATGGACCAGAAGGTTTGAAGACTCAGAAGAATAAGGCAAGCAGCCCTTTGACCATGTTCGAGAAACCTTTTTATGCATGTCTCATAGCACCTTTATATTCAATGCATCGGAATCATGTTGAGGTGGAAACCACTTTGGTTGCTACCCCTGTTACCTTACTGTTGAAACTTGCATCAAACATGACCCTACCTTCCTATGAGGGTTATGTGGGTGGGAGTAGATAGATGTATGCTATAGTAGTTGGCTATGCAAAATGGGTCGGGGTTATGCATTGAGTGAAACAAGTGTGGTCTGACATACTTGCAAATGACCCAGTGGGTGCCACTAATGCCCCTGGGAGTTGATGAGGAGCTAGGGCACTACTTGGTGAAGAAGTAGTGTGCCGAGGCTTGACGAAAGTGTTGTTTACAGAGATGGATTAGATTTATGTGTGACTACCGTCCCAACCAAACATGTGCAACCACACTACCCCTTATGGGACGGGGCATTATTGATTACCTAGGTCGATACTAGCATGGTGCCCGCATTACTAGTGACGGGGGTGACATGAGGTCACTCTCGGGACGGGGTCATGCTTGGATAGGCGGCCATGACTGTTTTCACAAGGCACCGGACACACCGTTGGTACCCCGTGCTTGGGATATGTGATGAATACGGAGCGAGTCTCCACAAACCTTGAGATGTGAAATGTTTGGCACGGGGCTGCTACCAATCGAGTGGACTCTATGTTAGTGTCGTCTAGGGAAAGATAGTGATCGGGTGCTTACCCCGGGTACTTGAGGTATCGCGGGTCGTGGATGACACGGAAGTTCCCCGGATCTTGTGGGTAAAGTGTGCAACCTCTGCAGAGTGTCAAACTATTCGAATAGCCGTGTCCGCGGTCAAGGACAGTTGGGTGGTGCGACTTAGACTATGTCCATAAGTTTCTGGGAAACAACACGATTCAGAGATATTGTTGATGTGATTGTGAGAAAGTTACAATGAGCTTGAACATGAGTTGATTACAACTCTTTCTTGATAATGATGTTTGTGACCTCCTGATACTTGTTACAGACATATGCATGCCCTTGTTATATGTTGATCATAAGTGCATATGAAAAACTAGCTTTCCGCAAAACTACCAATTTAGCAGTAGAGCCTTGCATAATTATTCTGTTATCACACTTGGGTTGCTTGCGAGTACATTCAGTGTACTCATTGGCTTGCCACTGGTTATTTTATTGGCCAGGCATGAGAGAACAGGTTATGATGAAGATTTCTTGGTGACGAACATGCGAGCTAGGACGCTTCCCAGTCAGAATGCCTGTAGGGTTAAGGCAGATGGCATGGGTCCCAGTTGTCTTTGAAGATTTCCGCTGCGATGATATACTCAAGGCTTGACCATTATGGTCCTATTTGTGTAACACGGTATGTAAGGATGTAAGACTCTTGTTATTCAGCTTCTGTGTGTTCAGTGAGCATTGATCTCTGGGATCACTGTACACGTGCATTCGGTGATCACGACTTATGAGTCGGGGTCCCCACACAAACCCTAATTCATCTCTTGTATCCAATCTTTGTACCCCAACCTCAGATTGGTACATGTGGGTTGCTAGTAGTGTTGATTACTCCTTGTAGTTGATGCTAGTTGGTTTATTTGGTGGAAGATCATATGTTCAGATCCATTATGCATATTAATACCCCTCTGATCATGAACAATATTATGTCTTGTGAGTAGTTACTTTTGTTCCTGAGGACATGGGAGAAGTCTTGCTGTTAGTAGTCATGCGAGTTTGGTCTTTGTTCGATATTTTGATGAGATGCATGTTGTCTCTCATCGAGTGGTGTCATGTGAACGTCGACTACATGACACTTCACCATTATTTGGGCCTAGAGGAAGGCATTGGGAAGTAATAAGTAGATGATGGGTTGCTAGAGTGACAGAAGCTTAAACCCTAGTTTATGCGTTGCTTCGTAAGGGGCTGATTTGGATCCATATGTTTCAGGCTATTGTTAGGTTTACCTTAATACTTCTTTTGTAGTTGCGGATTCTTGCATTAGAGGTTAATCATAAGTGGGAGGCTTGTCCAAGTAAGGGCAGAACCCAAGCACCGGTCCACCCACATACCAATTTATCAAAGTACCGAACGCGAATCAGACGATCGTGATGAAAACTAGCTTGACGATAATTCCCATGTGTCCTCGGGAGCGCTTTCCTTTATATAAGAGTTTGTCCAGGCTTGACCTTTGCTACAAAAAGGATTGGGACACCTTGCTGCACCTTATTTACTTTTACCTTTTGTCACTTGCTACCAATTATCTTATCACAAAACTATCTGTTACCTATAATTCAGTGCTTGCAGAAAATACCTTACTGAAAACTGTCTATCATTTCCTTCTGCTCCTTGTTGGGTTCGACACTCTTACTTATCGAAAGGACTACGATTGATTACCTACACTTGTGGGTCGTCAAGACTCTTTTCTGGCGCCGTTGCCGGGGAGTGAAGCGCCTTTGGTAAGTGGAATTTGGTAAGGAAAAATTTATATAGTGTGCTGAAATTTATTGTCACTTGTTACTATGACTCAAAATCCTTTGAGGGGCTTGTTCAGGGTATCTTCACCCCGATCAGAAGAGCGAAGAGTTGCTCCTCAACCTACTGCACCTATTGAAAATGTTTGCTTTGATATTCTTCGGGTATGATAGAGAAACTGCTTGAAAATCCCTTTACAGGAGACGGAACACTACATCCCGACTTACACCTAATCTATGTGGATGAAGTTTGTGGATTGTTTAAGCTTTCAGGTATGCCCGAGGACGTTATCAAGAAGAAGGTCTTCCCTTTATCTTTGAAGGGAGATGCATTTACATGGTTTAGGCTATGCGGTGATACGGGATCATGGAACTATAATCGTCTGAAGTTGGAATTTCATCAGAAGTTCTACCCTATGCACCAGGTTCATCGTGGTCGTAATTATATTTATAATTTCTGGCCTCGCGAAGGAGAAAGCATCGCTCAAGCTTGGGGGAGGCTTAAGTCAATGTTATATTCATTCCCCAATCATGAGCTCTCAAGAAAGATGATCATCCAAAAATATTATGCTCGGCTTTCTCTCAATAATCGCAGCATGCTCGATAATTCTTGTTTTGGCTCTTTTATGACGAAGACTGTTGAATTCAGATGGGATTTATTGGAAAGAATTAAACGCAACTCTGAAGATTGGGATCTCGACGAAGGTAAGTTGTCAGGTATGACCCCTAAGTTTGATTGTGTTAAAGCTTTTATGGATACCGATGTTTTCCGTGAGTTTACCACTAAATATGGACTTGACTCTAAGATAGTAGCTTCTTTCTGTGAATCCTTTGCTACTCATGTTGATATCCCTAAAGAGAAGTGGTTTAAATACCATCCCCCTATTGAAGTGAAAGTAGTTGAACCTATTAAAGTTGAAGAAAAGACTATCACTTATAATGTTGATCCTGTTATACCTACCGCTTATATTGAGAAACCACCTTTCCTTGTTAGGATAAAGGATCATGCTCAAGCTTCAACTGTAGTTCGTAAGAGTAGCACTAGAACACCTACACCCTCTGAGCAAATTAAAGTTGAACCTAGTGTTGCTATGGTTAAAGATCTCTTGGTAGAAGATTTAGATGGACATGTTATTTATCTCCAAGAAGAGTCTGCTAGAATAGCCAAACCCAATGCTAGGAATAGACATAAACCTGTTGTAGGCTTGCATGTTATCTCTGTCAAGATAGGAGATCATTGCTATCATGGTTTATGCGAGGTAGGTGCTAGTGCGAGTATTATCCCTCTTGATTTGTATAAAGAAATTATGCATGATATTGCACCTGTTGAGTTAGAAGGGATTGATGTCACTATTAAACTTGCTAAAAGAGATACTATTTCACTAGTTGGGATTGTTATAGATATTGAAGTCTTGTGTGGGAAGGTTAAATACCTTGCTGATTTTCTTGTTCTTAGTTCCCCACAAGATGCATTATGTCCCATTATATTTGGTAGACCCTTCTTGAATACCATTAATGCCAAGATAGACTGCGTGAAAGATATTGTCTTTGTTGGATTAGGGGATATGTCTCATGATTTTAACTTTGCTAAATTCCGTAGACAACCCCTTGAAAAGGCACCACCCAGTAAGGATGAACTTATTGGTCTCACTTCTATTGTCGTGCCACCTAACGATCCTTTAGAACAATACTTGCTAGACTATGAAAATTATATGCATATGAATGAGAGAAGGGAAATAGATGAAATATTCTTTAAACAGGGACCCGTATTGAAGAACAACTTGCCTGTTGAAATCCTAGGGGATCCTCCTCCACCCAAGGGTGATCCCGTGTTTGAACTTAAACCTTTGCCTGATAATCTTAAGTATGTTTATCTTGATGAAAAGAAGATATATCATGTTATTATTAGTGCTAACCTTTCAAAGCAGGAAGAAGAAAAATTATTGAAAACTCTGAAGAAGCATCGTGCTGCTATTGAATATACTCTGGATGATCTTAAGGGCATTAGCCCCACTATATGCTGACACAAGATAAAATTGGAAGAAAATGCTAAACTAGTTATTGATCATCAGCGACGGTTAAATCCTAAGATGAAAGAAGTGGTAAGAAAAGAAATACTAAAGCTTCTAGAGGCAGGTATTATCTATCCAGTTGCTGATAGCCAGTGGGTAAGTCCTGTCCATTGTGTTCCTAAGAAAGGAGGTATGATTGTTGTCCCTAATGATAAAGATGAATTGATCTCGCAAAGAATAGTTACAGGTTATAGGATGGTAATTGATTTCCGTAAGTTAAATAAAGCTACTAAGAAAGATCATTACCCCTTGCCATTTATTGATCAAATGCTAGAAAGGTTATCCAAACATACTCATTTCTGCTTTCTAGATGGTTATTCTGGTTTCTCTCAAATACCTGTGTCAAAAGGGGATCAAGAAAAGACCACCTTTACTTGTCCTTTCGGTACCTTTGCTTATAGACGTATGTCTTTTGGTTTATGTAATGCACCTGCTACCTTTCAAAGATGCATGATGGCTATATTCTCTGACTTTTGTGAAAAGATTGTTGAGGCTTTCATGGATGATTTCTCCGTTTACGGAACTTCTTTTGATGATTGCTTAAGCAACCTTGATTGAGTTTTGCAGAGATGTGAAGACACTAATCTTGTATTGAATTGGGAGAAGTGCCACTTTATGGTTAGTGAAGGCATTGTCTTGGGACATAAAATTTCTAAAAGAGATATTGAAGTTGACAAAGCTAAAGTTGATGCTATTGAAAAGATGACATGCCCTAAGGACATCAAAGGTATATGAAGTTTCCTTGGTCATGCTGGGTTTTATAGGAGGTTCATAAAGGACTTCTCCAAAATCTCTAGGCCTCTGACTAATCTCTTACAAAAAGATATTCCTTTTGTCTTTGATGATGATTGTCTAGAAGCATTTGAAATACTTAAGAAAGCATTGATCTCTGCACCTATTGTCCAGCCTCCTGACTGGAATTTACCCTTTGAGATTATGTGCGATGCAAGTGATTATGCTTTAGGAGCTGTTCTAGGGCAAAGAGTTGATAAGAAATTGAATGTTATCCAGTATGCTACTAAAACTCTAGATAGTGCCTAGAGAAATTATGCTACTACTGAGAAAGAATTTTTAGCAGTTGTGTTTGCTTGTGATAAGTGTAGATCCTATATCATTGATTCTAAAGTAACTATTCACACTGATCATGCTGCTATCAAATACCTTATGGAAAAGAAAAATGCTAAACCTAGACTTATTAGATGGGTTCTCTTGCTGCAAGAATTTGACTTGCATAGTATTGATAGAAAGGGAGCTGAGAACCCCGTAGCAGATAACTTGTCTAGGTTAGAGAATATACTTGATGACCCACAACCTATTGATGATAGCTTTCTTGATGTACAATTAGCTGTCATAAGTACTTCTCGTACTGCTCCTTGGTATGCTGATTATGCTAATTACATCGTTGCTAAGTTTATACCTCCTAGCTTCACATACCAGCAAAAGAAAAAGTTCTTCTATGATTTGAGACATTACTTCTGGGATGACCCACATATTTATAAAGAAGGAGTAGATGGTATTATTAGACGTTGTGTACTTGAGCATGAACAGGAAAAGATCCTACGCAAGTGCCACTCCGAAGCCTATGGAGGACACCATGCGGGAGACAGAACTGCACACAAGGTATTGCAATCCGGTTTTATTGGCCTACTCTCTTCAAGGATGCCCGTAAGTTTTTATTATCTTGTGATGAATGTCAAAGAATTGGTAATATTAATAGACATCAATAAATGCCTATGAATTATTCACTCGTTATTGAACCATTTGATGTTTGGGGCTTTGATTATATGGGACATTTTCCTGCCTCTAATGGGTACACACATATTTTAGTTGCTATTGATTACGTTACTAAGTGGGTAGAAGCTATCCAACTAGTACTGCTGATCATAACACCTCTATTAAGATGCTTAAAGAAGTTATTTTTCCGAGGTTTGGAGTCCCTAGGTATCTAATGACTGATGGTGGTTCACACTTTATTCATGGTGCTTTCCGTAAGATGCTTGCTAAGTATGATGTCAACCATAGAACTGCATCACCTTATCACCCATAGACTAGTGGTCAAGTAGACCTTAGTAATAGGGAGTTAAAATGAATCATGCAAAAGACAGTTAATAGGTCTAGAAAGATTTGGTCCAAGAAACTTGATGATGCATTATGGGCCTATAGAACTGCATACAAAAATCCTATGGGTATGTCTCCGTATAAGATGGTATATGGAAAAGCATGTCACTTACCTCTTGAGCTAGAACATAACGCATATTGGGCTATTAAAGAGCTCAACTATGATTTCAAACTTGCCGATGAGAAGAGGCTATTTGACATTAGTTGCATTGATGAGTGGAGAACCCATGCCTATGAGAACACCAAACTGTTTAACGAAAAAGTTAAAGATGGCATGAAAAAAGTATACAAAAGTGTGAGTTTAACGTAGGTGATTATGTCTTGCTATTCAACTCTCGCTTAAGATTTTTTGCAGGAAAACTTCTCTCCAAGTGGGAAGGACCTTACATTATCGAGGAGGTCTATCGTTCCGGTGCCATAAAAATCAACAACTTCGAAGGCACAAATCCGAAGGTGGTGAATGGTCAAAGGATCAAACATTATATCTCAGGTAATCCTATAAATGTGGAAACTAATGTTATTGAAACCATAACCCCGAAGGAATACATAAGGGACACTTTCCAGAATGATTCAGCCTCCGAAAAGGAAGAGGTATGTGATACGGTAAGTAAACCGACTCCAAAATAGTTCTAAAGGCAATTTTTATCCATTTTGGAATATTTAGAAAAATAGAAAAATAAACCGCAGTCCGGAGGAGACACGAGGCACCCTCGAGGGTGGGGGGCGCGCCCCTTGCCTCGAGGACACCCCGTGTGTCCCCTGGACTCCGTTTTCTTGTGGGTTACCCCTTCCGTTCAGGAAAAATTCATTATATATACTCCCGAAGGTTTTGACCTCTTTATCACGCAAAAATCCTTTGTTTTCATTTCGAGATGTTGTTTTTGACAGATCTAGATCATCATGGCATCCTCCAACATCCCCAAGGACAAGTTCTTCGAGAAGGTCATCAACCCCTACCTTGCGGAGGTGCTGCACCACCCTAAAACCATGCAGTTGCATGAGGGGGTGCTGCACATCCGTGATGTTGAGGGTCCAAGGAGGACCGAAAGCGTGGAGACAAGGCTCGAAGCAATGGAGCAGCAAGTTTTCAAGTGCCAAGGTACGGTGGAACGAGGACTCGACGCCAACCACATGATGATCTCGGAGCTTGCCAACAACCTCAATATGGACTCAATGATCTTTGGGGAAGCCATCTCCAATCTTCAAGAGAAGATCGATCACCTCCAAGCCCAGATCTATGACCTGCAAAACCAAAACTGTGAGTATGAATATAGATTCAAGAAGATGAGTTTGGCTACAGATTTGACTATCCCAGAGACTCGATCATCCTTCTACAATGGTGAACCCATGCCTTGGAAGGTGGACAACCAGCCTACATCATCAACAACTCCATCCTCACCACCCCCGAAGAAGGAGACATAATCATATGGGTATGGGCACTCCCCTTGGCAACTGCCAAGCTTGGGGGAGTGACCCCGGTATCATATCATCATCACTCCTATCTTTATCGTTTTACTTAGTTTGATCCTTTTGGTAGTATCTTGATCTATTAGAATAAAGTTAGCATGATCTAATTGTGAGCTTTTGCTTTGTGAGCTTTATCCTTTGTAATCGAGTCCGTGAGCTATATAATAAAGATTAGTGTTGAGTCAAGGGCTTGATTTCCTCACTTGGGTCATGATTAAAAGAAAGAAAACATAAAGAGTATCAAAGAGATCATATAGATCTTATGGGAAGTAATGACTTCACATACAAGAGTATGATATTTAAAAGTTGTTGGGAGGTGACAAACATAGTTTTGGTCATCGTTGCAATTAATAGGAAGTAATAAAAGAAGAGAGGTTTCACATACAAATATACTATCTTGGAAGTATGACATGCTAAAGAGTTGGTGTTGGACAAGGAAGACAACATAATGGGTTATGTCCTCTTATATCCGAAATAAAGTATATTGTCATGGATCATCCAACATGTTGAGCTTGCCTTTCCCCCTCATGCTAGCCAAAACTCCTCGCACTAAGTAGAGATACTACTTGTGCTTCCATATATCCTTAAATCCAGTTTTGCCATGAGAGTCCACCATACCTACCTATGGATTGAGAAAGATCCTTCCAAGTAAGTTGTCATGTTGCAAATCCGCTAAAATATGCATGATTTATTAGTGTGGGAGAAATTAGCTTTATACGATCTTGTGATATGGAAGTAATAAAAGCGACAGACTGCATAATAAAGGTCCTTATCACAAGTGGGAATATAAAGCGAAGTTCTTCTATGCTAAGACTTTGTGCATCCAACCATAAAAACATATGACAACCTCTGCTTCCCTCTGCGAAGGGCCTATCTTTAATTCTTGTCTTATAAGTGTCAAGGTGAAATCCACCTTTCCTTTTTACATTTTATCCTTTGGCAAGCACATTGTGTTCGAAAGGTCCTGATATATATACCCACTTGGATGTAAGTTTTCATGATCTATTACTGTTGACATTACCCTTGAGGTAAAAGGTTGGGAGGCAACACCATAAGCCCCTATATTTCTCTGTGTCCGGTTAAAACTCCATAAATATATGTATTGCGTGAGTGTGAGCAATTGTGAAAGACTATATGATGGTTGAGTATGTAGGCTTGCAGAAAAGCTCTTATATTGACTCTTTCCGATATTACGATAAATTGCAATTGCTTCAATGACCGAGATTAAAGTTTGTTAGTTTCCAATGAAGTTTAAGATTCGTACTTGATATTGTCGATGAATTGTTACTTTAGCATAAGAATCATATTTCTATATTTATTTATGTTTCTATTATGAGAATGATCATGATGCCCTCATGTCCGTATTTTATTTTTATCGACACCTCTATCTCTTAACATGTGGACATATTTTTCGATATCGGCTTTCGCTTGAGGACAAGCAAGGTCTAAGCTTGGGGGAGTTGATACGTCCATTTTGCATCATGCTTTTAAGTTGATATTTATTACAATATGGACTGTTCATACATGTTTTGTCACAATACTTATGCCTTTTATATCCTATTTTACAAGGTTTACATGAAGAGGGAGAATGCCGACAGCTGGAATTCTGGGCTGGAAAAGGAGCAAACTCTGTAAACCCATTCTGCACAACTCCAAAAGCCCTGAAACTCCACATAACATCGTTTTGGAAAATATAAAAAATATATGGCGAAAGAAACCCACGAGAGGGGCCACCGGCTGGCCTCGAGGGTGGGGGCACCCCCCCCCCTTCCCAGCGCGTGCCCCCCTGCCTCGAGGGCCAGCCGGCAGGCCCCCAGTGCCCATCTTATCCTATATGAAGCATTTTGACCTGGAAAAAATCAGAGGGAGGCTTTCGGGACCAGACGCCGCCGTCTCGAGGCGGAACCGAGGTGGAAACCAATCTAGGGCTCCGGCAGAGCTGTTCTGCCGGGGATACTTCCTTTCGGGAGGGGGAAATCATCACCGCCGTCATCACCAACAACTCTCCCATCTTGGGGAGGGCTATCTTCATCAACATCTTCACCAACACCATCTCCTCTCAAACCCTAGTTCATCTCTTGTATCCAATCTTTGTACCCCAACCTCATATTGGTACATGTGGGTTGCTAGTAGTGTTGATTACTCCTTGTAGTTGATGCTAGTTGGTTTATTTGGTGGAAGATCATATGTTCAGATCCATTATGCATATTAATACCCCTCTGATCATGAACAATATTATGTCTTGTGAGTAGTTACTTTTGTTCCTGAGGACATGGGAGAAGTCTTGCTATTAGTAGTCATGTGAGTTTGGTCTTCATTCGATATTTTGATGAGATGTATGTTTTCTCTCCTCTAGTGGTGTCATGTGAACGTCGACTACATGACACTTCACCATTATTTGGGCCAAGAGGAAGGCATTGGGAAGTAATAAGTAGATGATGGGTTGCTAGAGTGACAGAAGCTTAAACCCTAGTTTATGCGTTGCTTCATAAGGGGCTGATTTTGATCCATATGTTTCAGGCTATGGTTAGGTTTACCTTAATACTTCTTTTGTAGTTGCGGATGCTTGCATTAGAGGTTAATCATAAGTGGGAGGCTTGTCCAAGTAAGGGCAGCACCCAAGCACCGGTCCACCCACATACCAAGTTATCAAAGTACCGAACGCGAATCAGACGATCGTGATAAAAACTAGCTTGACGATAATTCCCATGTGTCCTCGAGAGCACTTTCCTTTATATAAGAGTTTATCCAGGCTTGTACTTTGCTACAAAAAGGATTGGGCCACCTTGCTGCACCTTATTTACTTTTACCTTTTGTCACTTGCTACCAATTATTTTATCACAAAACTATCTGTTACCTATAATTTCAATGCTTGCAGAAAATGCCTTACTGAAAACTGCCTATCATTTCCTTCTGCTCCTCGTTGGGTTCGACACTCTTACTTATCGAAAGTACTACGATAGATCCCCTACACGTGTGGGTCATCAATCACCAACTTTCCCTAGACGCCACCAACATGGAGTCCACTCGATTGATATCAACCCCCCATGCCACAATCGTGCTTGCATTTTTAATTTGGTGGAGCCACGCTCCCATATTCAACACATAGCACAAGCACGGGGGTACCAACGGTGTGTCTGGTGCCCTCTGAAAACATTCATGGCCGCCTATCCAAGCACGACCCCATCCCGAAAGTGACCACACAACTCCCGTCACTAGTAATGCATCCTCCATGCTAGCGCGGACTAGGTAATCAATAATGCCCTTTCCCATATAAGGGTAGAGTGGTTGCGCATGTAAGGTTGGAGTGACAGTCGCAACTTAAACCAATCCGTTTTTGAAAACAAGACACACACACACACACACACACACACACACACACACACACACACACACACACACACACACACACACTTGCCTCAGTACACCACTTCGTCATCAAGTGGTTACCTAGCTCAACACCCCCCTCGGGCATTAGTGGCACCCGATGGGGTTTTAGAAAGATCTTTGAAAATACTTTTGTCTCCATCACCATGCATATACCCGTCCCATTTGCGTAGCAACTACTTTAGCATCCTATATACTTCCACCCGCATAACCCTTATAGGAAGGTAGGGTCATGCACAATGCAAGTATCAACAAGGAAGTAACGGAGGCAACCCACCAAAGTGGTTACCATCACATCATGATTTCGACGCAACAATAATAAAGTGCTATATGACATGCATAAAAAGGGTTTCATAGACATGGTCAAAGGGCTGCTTGCCTGGCTCAACAAAGCCTTCAGGGTGTTCAAATTCATCTGGTCTAACTCCTTCGTCAATTTCGTAATCCAACGGCGCAAAGTAACGGACACACAATAAGACAATAGCATAAGCAGAAAATAAAAGTGCTCATAAAATGTCCACTTATTTATGTTAAATATTAGGGTGAAAACTAAGGATGTAAAAATTCTTAGTTTTGGATTTGGAGCCATGTAATAAGAGACATGGATTTTCAAAGATGGATTTAACTGCTCAAATTTGATTTTGAATTAGAATAGCACAGAAAAGTGTGATGGATTTGTCATAAAGTTATACCATTAAATAGGTGGGATTTTCATAAAAATCAGGAGTTGGAATTATTGCATTTGGATAAATATTTTATCTCATGGAATTTTCTAAAGTTTTACAGAAAAGGAAAACGAAAATGAAAAAGGGCACTGTGCCACTGGACCAGAATGGCCACATTGCAGCAGGCCCGAAGGGGATCCAGCCCACGCGAGGCTGCCATGTCGAAGGCATATTTAGGAAAATACGCATGCAGCCGAAGCAGCGAACCAGTACTAGCGTGGTGGAGTTTTAAGTCTGACAGGCGGGGGCCCCTATCAGGGTGTGAGGCTGGCCGACGGGCCCCACGGCCGTTGTCGTAAACCTCTGCCAGAGAGGACGGCGAGCTTACCAACGGTGTTGTGGTCGATAGTGAGGCGATCTGAGGGCATGGGGGTGTTGGGGAACGTAGTATTTCAAAATTTTCCCTACGATCACGCAAGATCTATCTACTAGATGTATAGCAACGAGAGGGGAGAGTTTGTCTACGTACCCTCGTAGACCGAAAGCGGAAGCGTCTAGTGACGCGGTTGATGTAGTCGAACTTCTTCGCGATCCAACCGATCAAGCACCGAACATACAACACCTCCACGTTCAGCACACGTTCAGCTTGATGACGTCCAATGATCTCTTTATCCAGTTGATCTTCATGGGAGAGTTTCGTCAGCACGACGGCGTGGTGACGGAGATGATGAAGCTACCGGCGCAGGGCTTCGCCTAAGCACTCCAACGGCATGACCGAAGTGTGTTTCTGTGGAGGGGGCACCGCACACGGCTAGAACAATGTTCCTTGTGTGTCTTTGGGTGCCCCCTGCCCCCGTATATAAAGGAGCAAGGGGGGAGGTTTGGTTGGCCTTCTAAGGCGTGCCGGGAGTAGGATTCCTACTCCTAGTAGGAATAGGAATCCCCTTTCCTATTCCTACTAGGAGTAGGAAAGGAAGGGGGAGAGGAGAAGGAAAGGAGAGGTGGCGCCTCCCCCCTTTTCCTAGTCCAACTAGGAACCCTAGGGGGTGCGTTCAGCCCTATGGGCTGCCCCTCTCTTTCCCTCATAGGCCCACTATGGCCCATACTCCCTCGGGGGGGTTCCGGTAACCCCCTCCGACACTCCGGTTAAATCCAAAACTTTTCCGGAACACTTCCGGCGTCCGAATATAGTCGTCCAATATATCAATCTTTACATCTCGGACTATCCGAGACTCATGTCATGTCCGTGATCTCATTCGGGACTCCAAACTACCTTCGGTACATCAAAACTCATAAACTCATAATACCGATCGTCATCAAACGTTAAGCGTGCGGACCCTACGGGTTCGAGAACTATGTAGACATGACCGAGACTCATCTCCCATCAATAACCAATAGCGGAAGCTGGATCCTCATATTGGCTCCTACATATTCTACGAAGATCTTTATTGGTCAAACCGCATAACAACATACGTTGTTCCCTTTGTCATCGGTATCTTACTTGCCCGAGATTCGGTCGTCGGTATCTCAATACCTAGTTCAATCTCGTTACCGACAAGTTTCTTTACTCATTACGTAATACACCATCTCGTGACTAACTCATTTTTCATTTGCTTGCAAGGCTTATTATGATGTGCATTACCGAGAGGGACCAGAGATACCTCTCCGACACTCGGAGTGACAAATCCTATTCTTGATCTATGCCAACACCACGAACACTTTCGGAGACACCTGTAGAGCATCTTTATAATCAGCCAGTTACGTTGTTACATTTGATAGCACACAAGGTGTTCCTCCGGTAATCGGGAGTTGCATAATCTCATAGTCATAGGAACATGTATAAGTCATGAAGAAAGCAATAGCAGTAAAACTAAAGGATAATAGTGCTAAGCTAACGGATGGGTCTTGTCCATCACATCATTCTTCTAATGATGTGATCCCGTTGATCAAATGACAACTCATGTCTATGGTTAGGAAACATAACCATCTTTGATCAATGAGCTAGTCTAGTAGAGGCATACTAGGGACACTCTGTTTTGTCTATGTATTCACACATGTACTAAGTTTCCGGCTAATATAATTCTAGCATGAATAATAAACATTTATCATGATATAAGGAAATAAATAATAACTTTATTATTGGCTCTAGGGCATATTTCCTTCAGTCTCCCACTTGCACTAGAGTCAATAATCTAGTTCACATCGTCATGTGATTTAATACTGATAGTTCACATCGTTATGTGAATAACACCCATAGTTCACATCGCCATGTGACCAACACCCAAAGGGTTTACAAGAGTCAGTAATCTAGTTTACATTGCTTTGTGATTAACACCCAAGAGTAATATGGTGTGATCATGTTTTGCTTGTGAGAGAAGTTTAGTCAACGGGTCTGTCACATTCAGATCCGTATGTATTTCGCAAATTTCTATGTCTACAATGCTCTGCATGGAGCTACTCTAGCTAATTGCTCCCACTTTCAATATGTATCCAGATTGATACTTAGAGTCATCTGGATTAATGTCAAAGCTTGCATCGGCGTAACCCTTTACAACAAACTCCTTATCATCTCCATAATCGAGAAACATTTTCCTTAGTCATCCAGTTACTAAGGATAATTTTTTGACCGATGTACAGTGATCTACTCGTGGATCACTATTGTACCTCCTTGTCAAACTCATGGCAAGGTAGACAACAGGTTTGGTACATAGCAAGGCATACTTTATAGAACCTATGGCTGAGGCATAGGGAATGAATTTCATTCTCTCTATATTTTTCTACCATGGTCAGGCTTTGAGTCTTTACTCAACTTCACACCTTACAAATTAGGCAAGAACTCCTTCTTTGACTGATCAATTTTGAACTACTTCAAAATCTTACCAAGGTATGTACGCATCAAAAGTCTTATCAAGCGTCTTGATCTATCTCTATAGATCTTGATGCCCAATATGTAAGCAGCTTCACCGAGGTCTTTCTTTGAAAAACTCCTTTCAAACACTCCTTTATGCTTTCCATAATATTCTACATTATTTCTGATCAACAATATGTCATTCACATATACTTATCAGAAATGTTGTAGTGCTCCCACTCACTTTCTTGTAAATACAGGCTTCACAGTAAGTCTGTATAAAACCATATGCTTTTATCACCTCATCAGAGCGTATATTCCAACTCCGAGATGCTTGCACCAGTCCATAGATGGATAGCTGGAGCTTGCACACTTTGTTAGAACCTTTAGGATCGACAAAACCTTCTGGTTGCAGCATATACAACTCATCTTTAATAAATCCATTATAGAATGCAGTTTTGTTATCCATTTGCCAGATTTTATAAAATGCGGCAATTGCGAACATGATTTGGATAGACTTAAGCATCGCTACGGGTGAGAAAGTCTCATCATAGTCAACTCCTTGAATTGTTGAAAACCTTTCGCAACAAGTCGAGCTTTGTAAACAGTAACATTACCGTCAGCGTCGGTCTTCCTCTTGAAGATCCATTTATTTTCGATGGCTTGCCGATCATTGGACTAGTCAACCAAAGTTCACACTTTGTTCTCATACATGGATCCCATCTCAGATTTCATGGCCTCAAGCCATTTTGCGGAATCTGTGCTCATCATCGCTTCCTCATAGTTCGTAGGTTCGTCATGGTCTAGTAACATGACTTCCAGAACTAGGTTGCCATACCACTCTGGTGCGGAACATACTCTGGTCGATCTACGAAGTTCTGTAGTAACTTGATCCAAAGTTTCATGATCATCATCATTAGCTTCCTCACTAATTGGTGTAGGAGTCACTGGAACCAATTTCTGTGATGTACTACTATCCAATTCGAGAGAAGGTACAATTACCTCATCAAGTTCCACTTTCCTCCCACTCACTTCTTTCGAGAGAAACTCCTTCTCTAGAAAGGATCCATTCTTAGCAATGAATATCTTGCCTTCGGATTTGTGATAGAAGGTGTACCCAACAGTCTCCTTTGGGTATCTTATGAAGACACATTTCTTTGACTTGGGTTTGAGCTTATCAGGTTGAAGTTTTTTCACATAAGCATCGCAGCCCCAAACTTTAAGAAACGACAACTTTGGTTTCTTGCCAAACCATAGTTCATAAGGTGTCGTCTCAACGGATTTAGATGTTGCCCTATTTAACGTGAATGCAGCTGTCTCTGATGCAAAACCCAAAACGATAGTGGTAAATCGGTAAGAGACATCATAGAGCGCACCATATCTAATAAAGTACGGTTACGACGTTCAGACACACCATTACGCTGTGGTGTTCCGGGTGGCTTGAGTTGTGAAACTATTCCACATTGTTTCAAATGAAGACCAAACTCGTAACTCAAATATTCACCTCCACGATCAGATCGTAGAAACTTTATTTTCTTGTTACGATGATTCTCTACTTCACTCTGAAATTCTTTGAACTTCTCAAATGTTTCAGACTTGTGCTTCATCAAGTAGATATACACATATCTGCTCAAATCATCAGTGAAGGTGAGAAAATAACGATACCCGCCGCGAGCTTCAACACTCATCGGTCCACATACATTAGTATGTATGATTTCCAACAAATCTGTTGCTCATTCCATTGTTCCGGAGAACGGAGTTTTAGTCATCTTGCCCATGAGGCATGGTTCGCAAGCACCAAGTGATTCATAATCAAGTGATTCAAAAAGTCTGTCACTATGGAGTTTCTTCATGCGCTTTACACCAATATGACCTAAACGGCAGTGCCACAAATAAGTTGCACTATCATTATTAACCTTGCATCTTTTGGCTTCAATATTATGAATATGTGTATCACTACGATGGAGATCCAACAAACTATTTTCATTGGGTGTATGACCATCGAAGCCGTTATTCATGTAAACAGAATAACAATTATTCTATGACTTTAAATGAATAACCGTACTGCAACAAACATGATCAAATCATATTCATGCTCAACGCAAATGCCAAATAACATATATTTAGGTTCCACACTACATCCGAAAGTATAGGGAGTGTGCGATGATGATCATATCAATCTTGGAACCACTTCCAATACACATCATCACTTCACCTTTAACTAGTCTTTGTTCATTCTGCAACTCTCATTTCGAGTTACTAATTTTAGCAACTGAACTGGTATCAAATACCCAGGGGTTGCTATGAACACTAGTAAAACACACATCAATAATCTGTATATCAAATATACCTTTGTTCACTTTGCCATCCTTCTTATCCGCCTAGTATCTAGGGCAGTTCCACTTCCAGTGACCATTTCCTTTGCAGTAGAAGCACTTAGTTTCAGGCTTGAGGTTAGCTTTGGGTTTCTTCACGGGAGTGACAACTTGCTTGTCATTCTTCTTGAAGTTCCCCTTATATCCCTTTGCCCTTTACTTGAAACACTTGATGCTCTTTCTTGATTTCTACCTTCGCCGATTTCAGCATCGCGAAGAGCTCGGGTATTACTTTTGTCATCCCTTGCATATTATAGTTCATCACAAAGTTCTACTAACTTGGTGATAGTGACTAGAGAACTTTGTCAATTACTATCTTATCTGGAAGATTAACTCCCACTCGATTCAAGTAATTGTAGTACCCAGACAATCTGAGCACATGCACACTGGTTGAGCTATTCTCCTCCATCTTGTAGGCAAAGTACTGCCAGAGGTCTTATACCTCTCGACACGGGCATGAGTATGAAATATTAATGTCAACTCTTGGAACATCTCATATGCTCCGTGGCGTTCAAAACGTTTTTGAGGTCCCGGTTAGTAGCCGTAAAGCATGGCACACTAAACTATCAAGTAGTCATCATACCGAGCTTGTCAAACGTTCATAACGTCTACATCTACTTCTGCAATAGATATGTCACCTAGCGGTGCATCAAGGACATAATACTTCTGTGCAGCAATGAGGAAAATCCTCAGATCACGGAACAAGTCGGCATCTTTGCTACTAACATCTTTCAACTTAGTTTTCTCTAGGAACATATCAAAAAACATAGGGGAGCTATAATGCGAGCTATTGATCTACAACATAATTTGCAAATACTATCAGGACTAAGTTCATGATAAATTAAAGTTCAATTAATCATATTACTAAAGAACTCCCACTTAGATAGACATCCCTCTAGTCATCTAAATGATCACGTGATCCAAATCAACTAAACCACGTCCGATCATCACATGAGATGGAGTAGTTTTCAATGGTGAACATCTTATGTTGATCATATCTACTATATGATTCACGCTCGACCTTTTGGTCTCCAGTGTTCCGAGGCCATGTCTCTACATGCTAGGCTTGTCAAGTTTAACCCGAGTATTCTGCTTGTGCAAAATTGGCTTACACCCGTTGTATGTGAACGTAGAGCTTATCACACCCGATCATCACGTGGTGTCTCGGCACGACGAACTTTCGCAACGGTGCATACTCAGGGAGAACACGTGTACCTTGAAATTTTGAAAGGGATCATCTTATAATGCTACTGCCGTACTAAGCAAAATAAGAAGCATAATAAGATAAACATCACATGCAATCAAAATATGTGACATGATATGGCCATCATCATCTTGTGCTTTTGATTTCCATCTCCAAGGCACCATCATGATCACCATCGTCACCGGCGCAACACCTTGATCTCCATGGTAGCATCGTTGTCGTCTCGCCAACTATTGCTTCCACGACTATTGCTACCACTTAGTGATAAAGTAAAGCAATTACATGGCAACTGTATTTCATACAATAAAGCGACAACCATATGGCTCCTCCCAGTTGCCGATAACTTTACAAAACATGATCATCTCATACAATAACGTATAACTCATCATGCCTTGACCATATCACATCACAACATGCCCTGCAAAAACAAGTTAGACGTCATCTACTTTGTTGTTGCAAGTTTTATGTGGCTGCTACAGGCTTAGCAAGAATCGTTCTTACCTACGCATACAAAACCACAACGATTTTTCATCAAGTATGTGATGTTTTAACCTTCACAAGGACCGGGCATAGCCACACTCGTTTCAGCTAAAGTGAGAGAGACAGACACCCGCCAGTCACCTTTAAGCAATGAGTGCTCATAACGGTGAAACCAGTCTCGCGTAAGCGTACGCGTAATGTCGGTTCGGGCCGCTTCATCTCACAATACCGCCGAACCAAAGTATGACATGCTGGTAAGCAGTATGACTATTATCACCCACAACTCATTGTGTTCTACTCGTGCATATCATCTACGCATAGACCTGGCTCATGATGCCACTGTTGGGGAACGTAGTATTTCAAAAAATTCCTACGATCACGCAAGATCTATCTACTAGATGTATAGCAACGAGAGGGGAGAGTGTGTCTACATACCCTCGTAGACCGAAAGCGGAAGCGTCTAGTGACGCGGTTGATGTAGTCGAACTTCTTCGCGATCCAACCGATCAAGCACCGAACGTACGGCACCTCTGCGTTCAGCACACGTTCAGCTTGATGACGTCCCACGAGCTCTTGTTCCAGTTGAGCTTCACGGGAGATTTTCGTCAGCACGACGGCGTGGTGACGGAGATGATGAAGCTACCGGCGCAGGGCTTCGCCTAAGCACTGCAACGGTATGACCGAGGTGTGTTTCTGTGGAGGGGGGCACCGCACACGGCTAGAACAATGTTTCTTGTGTGTCTTTGGGTGCCCCCTGCCCCGTATATAAAGGAGCAAGGGGGAGGTGCGGCTGGCCTTCTAAGGCGCGCCGGGAGTAGGATTCCTACTCCTAGTAGGAATAGGAATCCCCTTCCCTATTCCTACTAGGAGTAGGAAAGGAAGGGGGAGAGGAGAAGGAAAGGAGAGGTGGCGCCTCCCCCCTTTTCCTAGTCCAACTAGGAACCCTAGGGGGTGCGGCCAGCCCTATGGGTTGCCCCTCTCTTTCCCTCATAGGCCCACTATGGCCCATACTCCCTCG
>LR738715.1:490489504-490524754 GCA_902687465.1 Secale cereale | reverse complement strand
CCTCCAGCACTCCGGTTAAATCCGAAACTTTTCCGCAACACTTCTGGTGTCCGAATATAGTCGTCCAATATATCAATCTTTACTTCTCCGACATCCCGAGACTCCTCGTCATGTCCGTGATCTCATTCAGGACTCGGAACAAGCTTCGATACATCAAAACTCATAAACTCATAATACTGATCGTCATCAAACGTTAAGCGTGCGGACCCTATGGGTTCGAGAACTATGTAGACATGACCGAGACTCATCTCCGGTCAATAGCCAATAGCGGAACCTGGATGCTCATATTGGCTCCTACATATTCTACGAAGATCTTTATCGGTCAAACCGCATAACAACATACGTTGTTCCCTTTGTCATCGGTATGTTACTTGCCCGAGATTCGATCGTCGGTATCTCAATACCTATTTCAATCTCGTTACCGGCAAGTCTCTTTACTCGTTCCGTAATATATCATCTCGTGACTAACTCATTAGTCATTTGCTTGCAAGGCTTATTATGATGTGCATTACCGAGAGGGCCCAGAGATACCTCTCCGACACTCAGAGTGACAAATCCTATTCTTGATCTATGCCAACACGACGAACACTTTTGGAGACACCTGTAGAGCATCTTTATAATCACCCATTTACGTTGTGACGTTTTATAGCACACAAGGTGTTCCTCTGGTAAACGGGAGTTGCACAATCTCATAGTCATAGGAACATGTATAAGTCACAAAGAAAGCAATAGCAGTAAACCTAAACAATCATAGTGCTAAGCTAATGGATGGGTCTTGTCCATCACATCATTCTCCTAATGATGTGATCCCGTTGATCAAATAACAACTCATGTCTATGGTTAGGAAACATAACCATCTTTGATCAATGAGCTAGTCTAGTAGAGGCATACTAGGGACGCTCTGTTTTGTCTATGTATTCACACATGTACTAAGTTTCTGGTTAATACAATTCTAGCATGAATAATAAACATTTATCATGATATAAGGAAATAAATAATAACTTTATTATTGCCTCTAGGGCATATTTCCTTTAGGGGGAGCTCAGGGAGGAGTCGTCGTTCGAGTGGAGGTGGGGATGGTCGCCGGAGTGCAGGGGTTCGCCGGCGACGAGGAAGCCGAGCGGCGGCGCTACGGGAGGAGGTCGCTCCGGTCGATTCATCCTGCAATCGATGTGGGAGAGAGATGGGAGAAGATCAAAGTGGATTGCCAGTTCCAGATCTAGAGGGAGAAGTGAACAGAAAGGGGTGTACCATGAGATCGATGGTGACTCGAGGCGGCGGAGCTCAAGCTCGATCTCAAGCTCGGGCCACTCTGAAGATGAATGGGTGGCTCAGGCGGTCTATAGGGAGTGGGAGCAGCGAGTGGTGAAGAGAAAGGGGTCCGGGTGGCCTTATGTAGCCTTTCCGGAGCTCACCATGGACTCGTGCGCTGGTGAGGACATAGGCAAGGCCAGAGGCCATAGGGACTGGGGGAATTGTATCTGGCGTGTTTGTGGAGGTGTTCTACGACCAGGGGAAGAAGAAAGAGATCGGGGGATTTCCAGGGGCGTCGCACGTGTGAGGCCGACCGTTCGCCGAGTCGGCGGTGCTCGGCCATGCGTAGGAGGGGGAGAGAGAGGGAGAGAGAGAGGAGGGAGCCAACCAGTTAAAATGTTGTGGACATCGAGGCAGCCTCGCGGGACACGGCCCCGCATCCCCAGGCTGTCGGGGCACTCGGGATGCCCAAACTACAGTGTCACTGGGCACTGTAGCATGCTCCAGAGCGCGTTTTAGGCATGCCATGCGTGCTTTGGACGGGTCCCGGCTGGTCCACCAGTGTCTAGGGGTTTTGAGGGTGAGTAAACAACGCATAGATGGCCTTGGATGTGATACGTCTCCAACGTATCTATAATTTTTTATTGTTCCATGCTATTATATTATCTATTTTGGATGTTTAATGGGCTTTAATATGCACTTTTATATTATTTTTGGGACTAACCTACTAACCAAAGGCCCAGTGCAAATTGCTGTTTTTTGCCTATTTCAGTGTTTCGCAGAAAAGGAATATCAAACGGAATCCAAACGGAATGAAACATTCGCGAGGATCGTTTTTGGAACAAACGCAATCCAGGAGACTTGGAGTACAAGTCTGGGAAGCTACGAGGTGGCCACGAGACAGGAGGGCGCGCCTAGGGGGGTAGGTGCGCCCCCACCCTCGTGGGCCCCTCGTAGCTCCACCGACGTACTTCTTCCACCTATATATACTCATATACCCTGAAAACATCCGAGAGCACCACGAAACCCTATTTCCACTGCCGCAACCTTCTGTACCCGTGAGATCCCATCTTGGGGCCTCTTCCAGCGCTTTGTCGGAGGGGGGATCGATCACGGAAGACTTCTACATCAACACCATAGCATCTCCGATGATGTGTGAGTAGTTTACCACAGACCTTTGGGTCCATAGTTATTAGCTAGATGGCTTCTTCTCTCTCTTTGGATCTCAATACAAAGTTCTCCTCGATCTTCTTGGAGATCTATTCGATGTACTACTTTTTGCGGTGTGTTTGTCGAGATCCGATGAATTGTGGGTTTATGATCAAGATTATCTATGAACAATATTTGATTCTTCTCTGAATTCTTATATGCAATATTTAATATCCTTGAAAGCCCCTTCGAATTATTAGTTTGATTTGGCCTACTAGATTGATCTTTCTTGCAATGGGAGAAGTGCATAGCTTTGGGTTCAATCTTGCGGTGACCTTTCCCAGTGACAGCAGGGGCAGCAAGGCACGTATTTTATTGTTTCCATCAAGGATAAAAAGATGGGGTTTATATCATATTGATTAAGTTTATCCCTCTACATTATGTCATCTTGCTTAATGCGTTACTTTGTTCTTATGAACTTAATACTCTAGATGCATGCTAGATAGCAGTCTATGCGTGGAGTAATAGTAGTAGATGCAGAATCGTTTCGGTCTACTTGTCACAGACGTGATGCCTATATACATGATCATGCCTAGATATTCTCATAACTATGCGCTTTTCTATCAATTGCTCGACAGTAATTTGTTCACCCACCATAAAATATGCTATCTTGAGAGAAGCCACTAGTGAAACCTATGGCCCCGGGGTCTATTTTCCATCATATTAATCTCCCGTCAACTAGCTATTTTTATCGTAGTTTATTTTTGCAATCTTTAATTTTCAATCTATACAACAAATATACCAAAAATATTTATCTTATTATCTCTATCAGATCTCACTTTTGCAAGTGGCCGTGAAGGGATTGACAACCCCTTTATCGCGTTGGTTTCAAGGTTCTTAATTGTTTGTGCAGGTACTTGGGATTCGCATGTAGTCTCCTACTGGATTGATACCTTGGTTCTCAAAAATTGAGGGAAATACTGACGCTACTTTGCTGCATCACCCTTTCCTCTTAAAGGGAAAACCAACGCATGCTCAAGAGGTAGCAAGAAGGATTTCTGACGCCATTGCCGGGGAGATCTACGCTCAAGTCAAGACATACCAAGTACCCATCACAAACTCTTATCCCTCGCATTATTTTATTTGCCATTTGCCTCTCGTTTTCCTCTTCCCCACTTCTAAAACGATTTTCCAAAAACTTTGCCTTTTCTTCGCCTTCTTCCCGTATGTATCTTTGTTTGTGTTTCGATGTGCCTTCTATTTGCTTGCATCTTTGCTTGTTAAATATCTATTGATATGGATCCACTTAAAGTGTTCTACTTGGATCATCTTTGATCCTTATGCGCTCGTGTTGAAACCCCGACTAGCCTAGTTGATGGGAAATATTTAGATGAGCATGCTCATTTTGTGCGTCACCGTTTATCTGAAAAAGGGAGACTCTTATGGGATCAAATAAACATATTTCTGTGTTATGCTTAGAATCTTTGTGAAATATATGATTTTACTTGTTGCTCTAAGAACCCTAAAAACACCACCCCTACCTATGTGAGTTTAATGATAATGAAATCTTATCTTCTTATGCAAAGGGTGTTTATAGTTACTACCATATCGAACAAATTGAAGAATTTGTTGCTTTTAAGGGTGCTCATGAAGTTGCTTCTTTGATTGAAATTTCTGATATTACTCTCTACGAATCTGAAAATTTTGACATACTTAAATATTGCTATGAAACCTATGCTCATAATGTCTATGTCAAAGAATTTATTGAAAGAATGACCGATGCTTTGGAAGAAAATAATGATATGCATGAATCTATAGATAATTATGATTCCTATGATTTGATTGAAGTATCCCTTGATGAACATGACGCTTTCTATTCTTGTGGCCATGATGCCAATATTTATGAAGATGAATTTGCTATAGTTCCTTATGTTAAACATGAGATCGTTGCTATTGCACCCATACTTGATAGTTCCTTCGATGAAAAGCATGATTGCAATGATGTTATTATAGATTCTATTAATGTCAATTGTGTTAATGATATGCAAAACCCTAAGCTTGGGGATGGTGTGCCCACTACTTGTTGCAATGATCATGATTGGGGTGATTCTTCTTACGATCTTGAAAACTTATTTAAGCCCCACGATTTATATGAGATTGATAATAATGTTTGCAATAATATTGAAAGTGGGTTTGGAAGAGTGTCAACTTTATATCCCACATATTTGGAGAATGTTCAATCTTATGAAATTTTTGATAAAAGTGGGTTTGGATAGGTCATGACTTTAGTTAATGTTGATCCCACTATTTTGGAAGAGTGTCAACTTCCTATGCATGTGGATCGTATGTTTTGTGATAGCTATATTGTTAAATTTTCTTACGATGCTACATGCAATTATTATGAGAGAGGAAAATATGGTTGTAGAAATCTTCATGTTACTAAATTACCTCTCTTCATGTTGAGATTGATCTTGTTTCTTTCTTCTTCCTTGCATATGTTAGATCTTGCTTGTCTTGCTAATTTGTTTTCCTATAAAATGCCTATGCATAGGAAGTATTTTACACTTAGATGTGATTATCACATGCTATATGATGCCCTTTTGTGCTTCAAGTCTTGTCTTTAATGTGAGCATCATTGAATTCTCAAGCCTAGCTAGGGGCGTTAAACGATAGCGCTTGTTGGGTGGCAACCCAATTTTATTTTCTTTGCTTTTTTCTTCTGTTTAGTAATAAATAACTAATCTAGCTTCTAGTTAGATGTGGTTTTGTGTTTTAATTAGTGTTTGTGCCAAGTAGAACCTTTGTGAAGACTTGGCTGAAGTCTTTGCGATCTTGCTGTAAAAACCAGAAGCTTTTGCGCTCACGAGATTAGCTGCCATTTTTACTGGAGAGTTATTTAAGGTTCATTCTTTTTGCAGATGATTAATAGACAAATTCCTCACGTCCACCAATTTATTTTAGAATTTTTAGAGTTACAGAAGTATTCGAAAGTTACAGATTGGTACATACTGTTCTATTTTTGACAGATTCTTTTTTGCGTGTGTTGTTTGCTTATTTTGATGAATCTATGAGAAGTATCGGGGGGTATGAACCATAGAGAAGTTGTAATACAGTAGGTTTAACACCAATATAAATAAAGAATGAGTTCAATACAGTACCTTAAAGTGGTTGTATGTTTTCTTATACTAACGGAGCTCACGAGATTTTCTGTTAAGTTTTGTGTTGTGAAGTTTTCAAGTTTTTGGGTAAGGATTTGATGGACTATGGAATAAAGAGTGGCAAGAGCCTAAGCTTGGGGATTCCCAAGGCACCCCAAGGTAAAATTCAAGGACAACCAAAATACTAAGCTTGGGGATGCCCCGGGAAGGCATCTCCTCTTTCGTCTTCGTCTATCATAACTTTACTTGAGACTATATTTTTATTCACCACATGATATGTGTTTTGCTTGGAGCGTCTTGTATGATTTGAGTCTTTGCTTTTTAGTTTACCATAATCATCCTTTATGTACACACCTTTTGGGAGAGACACACTTGAATCGGAATTTATTAGAATACTCTATGTGCTTCACTTATATCTTTTGAGCTAGATAATATTCCTCTAGTACTTAACTTATATCTTTTAGAGCACGGTGGTGGATTTATTTTATAGAAAATATTGACATCTCATGCTTCACTCATATTATTTTGAGAGTCCTTTAGAACAGCATGGTAATTTGCTTTGGCTATAAAATTAGTCCTAATATGATAGGCATCCAAGACGGGTATAATAAAAACTTTCATATAAAGTGCATTGAATACTATGAGAAGTTTGATACTTGATGATTGTTTTGAGATATGAGGATTCAGGCTGGCAATGGGGATTACCCAGGCGGGTATTGGACTCCCATCCCCGTCCCCGCGAGAGTCACCCCATGCCCGTCCCCGTCCCCATACCCGCCCGTGGGGAACAAATGTTTCCCATCCCCATCCCCGTCAGTTTTTTCATCCCCATGGGAAAATCCATGAATGCAATCAACAATCGCCTCCAGTAGCGTTTAAGTAGAAAAAACAATGTTTCAACACAATAAACAATATGTTGTGGCTAGGTTAGCGATTTCTTTGGGATTTTTGGGCCCAAGGGTTGGGATTAGTGGGAATTTAGGTGGGTATGATCAGGAATTACCTAGGTCTACCAATTTTAGGGCCCAAAAGTAAGGCACTAATGGGTAATGTGGGTAACGTGTATGGTTAATGCTATCCCATCCCCATCCCCATCTTATGCGATGGGTAATATATTTGACCCACCAGCTTCCCCGTGGCCAAAAAATATGGCACATCCCCGTCCCCTAATAGAGTAATTACCCATGGGGACGCGGGTAATGGTTAACCATTGCCAGCTTGAAAGAGGATGGTGATATTAGAGTCATGCTAGTGGAGTAATTCTTAATTTGAGTAATACTTGCGTTAATGTTTGTGATTCCCATAGCATGCACGTATGGTGAACCGTTATGTAATTAAGTTGGAGCATGATTTATTTATTTATTGTCTTCCTTTCTGTGGAGGTCGAGGTCGCGCGATGGTAAACTCCTACCAACCCTTCCCCTAGGAGCATGCGTGTAGTGCTTTTTTGATAACTTGTAGATTTTTGCAATAAGTATATGAGTTCTTTGTGACTAATGTTGAGTCCATGGATTATACGCACTCCCACCCTTCCACCATTGCTAGCCTCTCTAGTATCGCGCAACATTTGCCGGTACCATACACCCACCATATACCTTCCTCAAAACAAGCCACCATACCTACCTATTATGGCATCTCCATTGCCATTCCGAGATATATTGCCATGCAACTTTCCACCGTCCCGTATATTATGGCATGCTTCATCATTGTCATATTGTCTTGCATGATCATGTAGTTGACATCGTATTCGTGCCAAGGCCACCATGCATAATTTTTCATACATGTCAGTCTTGATTCATTGCACATCCCGGTACACCGCCGAAGGCATTCACATATAGTCATATTTTGTTCTAAGCATCGAGTTGTAATTCTTGAGTTATGAGTAAATAAAAGTGTGATGATCTTCATTATTAGAGCATTGTCCCAATGAGGAAAGGATGATGGAGACTATGATTCCCCCACAAGTCGGGATGAGACTCCGGACGAAGAATAAAAAAAAGAGGCCAAAAAAAGGCCCAAAATAAAAAAAATAAAAAATGAGAGAAAAAGAGAGAAGGGGCAATGCTACTATCCTTTTTCCACACTTGTGCTTCAAAGTAGCACCATGATCTTCATGATAGAGAGTCTCTTGTTTTGTCATATTCATATACTAGTGGGAATTTTCATTATAGAACTTGGCTTGTATATTCCAATGATGGGCTTCCTCAAAATGCCCTAGGTCTTCGTGAGCAAGCGAGTTGGATGCACACTCATTTAGTTTCTTTAGTTGAGCTTTCATACACTTATAGCTCTAGAGCATCCGTTGCATGGCAATCCCTACTCACTCACATTGATATATATTGATGGGCATCTCCATAGCCCGTTGATATGCCTAGTTGATGTGAGACTATCTTCCTCCTTTTGTCTTCTCCCCAACCACCACTCCATTCCACCTATAGTGCTATATCCATGGCTCACGCTCATGTATTGCGTGAAAGTTGAAAACGTTTGAAAAAATTGAAGTATTAAACAATTGCTTGGCTGAAATCGGGGTTGTGCATGATTTAAATATTTTGTGTGATGAAGATAGAGCATAGCCAGACTATATGATTTTGTAGGGATAACTTTCTTTGGCCATGTTATTTTGAGAAGACATAATTACTTTGTTAGTATGCTTGAAGTATTATTATTTTTATGTCAATATTAATTTTTGTCTTGAATCTTTCAGATCTGAACATTCATGCCACAATAAAGAAAATTACTTTGAAAATTATGTTAGGTAGCATTTCACATAAAAAATTATGTTTTTATCATTTACCTACTCGAGGACGAGCAGGAATTAAGCTTGGGGATGCTTGATATGTCTCCAACGTGTCTATAATTTTTGATTGTTCCATGCTATTATATTATCTCTTTTGGATGTTTAATGGGCTTTAATATGCACTTTTATATTATTTTTGGGACTAACCTACTAACCCAAGGCCCAGTGCAAATTGTTGTTTTTTGCCAACTTCAGTGTTTCGCAGAAAAGTAATATCAAACGGAATCCAAATGGAATTAAACCTTCCTGAGGATCGTTTTTGGAACAAACGCAATCCAGGAGACTTGGAGTACAAGTCTGGGAAGCCACGAGGTGGCCATGAGCCAGGAGGGCGCGCCCCCCACCCTCGTGGGCCCCTCGTAGCTCCACCGACGTACTTCTTCCGCCTATATATACTCATATACCCTGAAACATCCGAGAGCACCACGAAACCCTATTTCCACCGCCGCAACCTTCTGTACCCATGAGATCCCATCTTGGGGCCTTTTACGACGCTCCACCGAAGGGGAAATCGATCACGGAGGGCTTCTACATCAACACCATGGGCTCTCCGATGATGTGTGAGTAGTTTACCACAGACCTTCGGGTCCATAGTTATTAGCTAGATGCCTTCTTCTCTCTCTTTGGATCTAAATACAAAGTTCTCCTCGATCTTCTTGGAGATCTATTCGATGTAATACATTTTGCGGTGTGTTTGCCGAGATCCGATGAATTGTGGGTTTATGATAAGATTATCTATGAATAATATTTGATTCTTCTCTGAATTCTTATATGCATGATTTAATATCTTTGCAAGTCTCTTTGAATTATCAGTTTGGTTTGGCCTACTAGAATGATCTTTCTTGCAATGGGAGAAATGCTTAGCTTTGGGTTCAATCTTGCGGTGACCTTTCCCAGTGACAGCAGGGGCAGCGAGGCACGTATTGTATTGTTGCCATCGAGGATAAAAATATGCGGTTTATATCATATTTCTTGAGTTTATCCCTCTACATCATGTCATCTTGCTTAATGTGTTACTCTGTTCTTATGAACTTAATACTCTAGATGCATGCTGGATAGCGGTCGATGTGTGGAGTAATAGTAGTAGATGCAGAATCGTTTCAGTCTACTTGTCACGGACGTGATGCCTATATACATGATCATGCCTAGATATTCTCATAACTATGTGCTTTTCTTTCAATTGCTCGACAGTAGTTTGTTCACCCATCGTAAAATATGCTATCTTGAGAGAAGCCAGTAGTGAAACCTATGGCCCCGGGGTATATTTTCCATCATATTAATCTCCCGTCAACTAGCTATTTTTATCGTAGTTTATTTTGCAATCTTTACTTTTCAATCTATACAACAAAAATACCAAAAATATTTATCTTATTATCTCTATCAGATCTCACTTTTGCAAGTGGCCGTGAAGGGATTGACAACCCCTTTATCGCGTTGGTTGCAAGGTTCTTAATTGTTTGTGCAGGTACTAGGGATTTGCGTGTAGTCTCCTACTGGATTGATACCTTGGTTGTCAAAAACTAAGGGAAATACTTACGCTACTTTGCTACATCACCCTTTCCTCTTCAAGGGAAAACCAACGCATGCTTAAGAGGTAGCAGGATGCCCTGGTGAACCATTGGGGGAGAGGTGGGGTTGAGAGAGAGAGAGAGAGAGAGAGAGAGAGAGAGAGAAATGTGCCGTCCAGTGAGAAAAAGTGGGGTTTTACCCCACTCCATGATTGATCTGAGAGCTTGCAAGACTTGCTGGAGGTAGAAGAGGGTTATCATAAGTTGTGGTAAAAATTTGAGTTGATGAAGAATAGTGGAAAGGGTCAAAACTGTGGTTTTGGTAAAAATGGCAGAAGGTATTTGATAGAGTTTTGGGCAAGCAAATGAATTCCACTTGGCATGAGAATTGAGAGGATCAAATGGCATATAGTAATGAGGTTGGTCACCAAGTTTGAGCTCATTAAAAGAAAGTTGCCAATGTAACTTTGGCAAACCCTAGAAATCAATAGTAATGGGTTTTCCAAGCTTTAGTCATGCAAATCTTTTCTCCTTGATGTAGTACTTGGTGTAGTGTCATCATTTGGGGATTTGAGCATGTCCACAGAAATTTAGATCAAAGGATAAATTTGGCAATGTAGAGTTGTTCAAGTTTGGTTCTGGACAAAGAGGGTTTTGGGGCACTTTGGTCAATTTATCCTTCTCTCCAACTTGTGAAATTTGGTCTAGATGAATAATTAGACCATTTGAGAATGTGTACTAAGTTTGAGAGCATTTGGACATGTTTGGCAATGTAAAGTTGCTCAAACTTCAAAATGTACATAAATAGTTTTGAGGGGTTTTGGTGATGTTATCTTGTTCTCCAAGACATGAGAGTTGGCAAGATCACCAAATAGGCATTTGTGACATGCTGGAATTTTCTTGGAATTTACAGAGAATATATCCTTTGTAGATATTTCAAAAGCTTCAGATATCCAGAAAGTGTTTTGAAGGATTTGACCAATATTTTGAACATGACCATGTGTTGAAACTCTTATATATGGACAATATATGTCCACTGAGCTTCCCTAAATTTTATCAAATATTTTTGAAACATTAAAATAACTTTAACCTATTAAAAACCATTTATGCCCTAAAGAAAAAACTTCAAATAAAATAGCAAAATAACTTTTAAACTAATATTTTTGTGATTTTTGAGGGCCCTATATCTAATAGGAGTCAAATATACTTTTTGAAAGATTTTTCATACCCTAAATTAAGTACTTGTAGTTCAAGTCTCAATTCAGGGTTTTTTGGGAAACCTAATTTAGAAAATACTTTTTTGGCCAAACTATTTTTGCAAGAAAATACTATTCTATCATATACACATGGCATGATCATTGGGGAAAAGTTTTGGATCAAGGAGAAGGAGTATAAGAGTTGGAGGATTTATTTGATTTTTAGAGCACTTGCAAATAGCAAACCAAAATCCAATCAAGCAAAGTTCAAAACACTCAAAAGTTTTTTTGTCAAACCACATTTTATCATCATTATTAGCTTACGTGTAGCGGCATGAAATCAGGGTGTGACACACCTATCCCCCTTACAAGAATCTTGTCACCGAGATTCCCAAACTAGGCGCGGAAAGGAATATGGAAACTTGGATCTGGGGTAGTCTTCACGTCCCCAGGTTGCCTCTTCTTCCGTGTGGTGCTCTATTGAACATGAAGTACTTAATGGTGCGGCTTTGGGTACGATGTTCTGCTTGATCCAGATTGCAAATGGGTCTCTCGTGGTAGGTTAGATTGGGTTGGAGGTCGATGGCTCAGTGATCGATGTCCTTGTAGAGATCGGGTTAGTTAGGAAGTTGGAAACACTTCCGGAGTTGTGTCGCGTGGAAAATGATGTGCACATCGGATAACTCGGGTGTCAACTCTAGTTGGTAACCGTCTTATCTTCGTCTTGTAATGATCTCGAAGGGGACCGACGAATCTTGGTGTGGTATCTCCTTGTCATGGAAACCTTTAGTTCCTTTGACGGGGGTGACTTGCATGTACACATGGCCTTTGACGAGGAAGTTCACTTCTTGATGACAGTGGTTGGTATAGTTCTTCCTCCTTGACATGGCGGTCTTCAAATGTTTCCTAACCAGCTGAACGAATCTTCTTCCAACTTCAGTTAGACGAGTAGGTCACCAAGTAATGATGACACCCAACTTGCTCGAGTACTCCATGAAGACTTAGTTCACGAGGTACATAAAGTAGGTTGGGGCATTGGTGGTGGTCACAGTTGAGTATTGGTTAAGGTTTTCTTCACCTAGAGCCAAAGCCCATGGTCATGATCCTACCATGTTGTTGCTTGGTAAGGCTTAAGGGTTTCAAGGACTCTAGTGTGGGAGTGAACGTTGATAACCACAAGTATAGGGGATCGCAACGGTTTTCGAGGGTAAAGTATTCAACCCAAATTTATTGATTCAACACAAGGGGAGCCAAAGATTACTCTTAAGTATTTGCATCTGAGTTGTCAATTCAACCACACCTGGAAACTTAGTATCTGCAGCAAGGTAATTTAGTAGCAAAGTAATATGGAAGTAACGGTAACAGCAACAAAAGTAGCGATAGTGTTTTTGTAATGATTGTAATAGTAGCAGCGGAAAAGTAAATAAGCAACAAGCAATATGTGAAAAGCTCATAGGCATTGGATCGGTGATGGAGAATTATGTCGGATGCGATTCCTCATGTAATAGTTATAACATAGGGTGACACAGAACTAGCTCCAGTTCATGAATGTAATGTAGGCATGTATTCCGAATATAGTCATGCGTGCTAATGGGAAAGAACTTGCATAACATCTTTTGTCCTACCCTCCCGTGGCAGCGGGGTCCTATTGGAAACTAAGGGATATTAAGGCCTCCTTTTAATAGAGTACCGGACCAAAGCATTAACACTTAGTGAATACATGAACTCCTCAAACTACGGTCATCACCAAGAGTGGTCCCGATTATTGTCACTTCGGGGTTGTCGGATCATAACACATAGTAGGTGACTATTGACTTGCAAGATAGGATCAAGAACTCACATATATTCATGAAAACATAATAGGTTCAGATATGAAATCATGGCACTCGAGCCCTAGTGACAAACGTTAAGCATGGCAAAGTCATAGAAACATCAATCTTGGAACATAATGGATACTAGGGATCAAACCCTAGCAAAACTAACTCGATTACATGGTAAATTTCATCCAATCCATCACCGTCCAACAAGCCTACGATGGGATTACTCACGCACGGCAGTGAGCATCATGAAATTGGTGATGGAGGAAGGTTGATGATGACCACGGCGATGATCTCCACTCTCCGGAGCCTCGAATGGACTCCAGATCAGCCCTCTCGAGAGAGATTAGGGCTTGGCGACGGCTCCGTATCGTAAAACGCGATGAATCCTTCTCTCTGATTTTTTCCTCCCCGAAAGTGAACATATGGAGTTGGGGTTGATGTCGGTGGAGCATCAGGGGGCCCACGAGACAGGTCGGCGCGCCCCCCACCCTCGTGGACAGGGTGTGGGACCCCTGGTCTTGATTCCTTCGCCAGTATTTTTTATATATTCCAAAAATATTCTCCGTTGATTTTCAGGTCATTCCGAGAACTTTTATTTCTGCACAAAAATAACACCATCGCAATTCTGCTGAAAACAGTGTCAGTCTGGATTAGTTCCATTCAAATCATGCAAGTTAGATTCCAAAACAAGGGCAAAAGTGTTTGGAAAAGTATATACGTTGGAGACGTATCAACTCCCACAAGCTTAAACCTTTGCGTGTCCTCAAGCAATTCAGTTGACAAACTGAAAGTGATAAAGAAAAACTTTTACAAACTATGTTTGCTATTGTTGTTGCAAATATGTAAAGCCAACATTCAAGTTTTCAGCAAAGATTATGAACTAACCACATTCACAATAACTTTTAGGTCTCATGTTTACTCATATCAATGGAATAATCAACTAGCGAGCAATAATAATAAACCTCGGATGACAACACTTTCTCAAAACAATCATGATATGATATAACAAGATGGTATCTCGCTAGCCCTTTTTAAGACCACAAAACATAAATGCAAAGCACCTCTGAAGATCAAGGACTGACTCGACATTGTAATTCATGGTAAAAGAGATCCAGTCACAATCGTACTCAATGTAAATTAATAGCAATGCATGCAAATGACAGTGGTGCTCTCCAACTGGTGCTTTTTAATAAGAGGATGATGACTCAACATAAAAGTAAATAGATAGGCCCTTCGCAGAGGGAAGCAGGGATATGTAGAGGTGCCAGAGCTTGAGTTTTGAAATAGAGATGAATAATATTTTGGGTGGTATACTTTCATTGTCAACATAACAACCAAGAGATCTCGATATCTTCCATGCTACACACATTATAGGCGGTTCCCAAACAGAATGGTAAAGTTTATACTCCCCCACCACCAACAAGCACACTCCACGGCTGACCCGAAACAACAGGTACCATCCATACCAACAACAACCCTGGGGGAGTTTTGTTTAATTATTTTGATTTGATTTGAGCATGGGACTGAGCATCCCGGTTACCGGCCATTTTCTCGTGAATGATGAGCGGAGTCTACTCATCGTGAGAATAACCCACCTAGCATGGAAGATATAGACCGCCCTAGTTGATACATGAGCTGTTCGAGCATACAAAACAGAATTTCATTTTAAGGTTTAGAGTTTGGCACATACAGATTTACTTGGAACGGCAGGTAAGTACCGCTTATAGGAAGGTATGGTGGACTCATATGGAAAAACTTTGGGGTTTATGGAAGTGGATGCACAAGCAGTATTCCCGCTTAGTACAAGTGAAGGCTAGAAAGAGACTGGGAAGCGACCAGCTAGAGAGCGACAATAGTCATGAACATGCTTTAAGATTAATCAACAATGGGTGCAAGCATGAGTAGGATATAAATCACCATGAACATAAATATCATGGAGGCTATGTTGATTTTGTTTCAACTACATGCGTGAACATGTGCCAAGTCAAACCACTTGAATCATTCAAAGGAGGATACCACCCTATCATACCACATCACAACCATTTTAATAGCATGTTGGCACGCAAGGTAGACCATTATAAACTCCTAGCTAATTAAGCATGACATGAGCAACTATAATCTATAATTGTCATTGTAAGCATGTTTCATTCATAATGGGCTGAATCAGGAACGATGAACTATTCATATTTACAAAACAAGATAGGTCGAGTTCATACCAGCTTTTCTCATCTCAATCAGATCATCATATATTGTCATTATTGCCTTTCACTCGCACGACCGAACGGTGTGGATAATAATAATAGTGCCCGTGCATTGGACTAAGCTCGAATCTGCGAGCATTTAATACAAGGGAGAAGACAAGGTAATATGGGCTCTTGGTTAAATCCACAATAATGCATATGAGAGCCACTAAACATTTTCATCATGGTATTTTCCTCTTGACCACCAAAGAAAAGAAAAGAAATAAAACTATTTACACGGGAAAGCTCCCAACAAGCAAAAGAAGAACGAGAAATCTTTTTGGGTTTTCTTTTAATTATTACTACTACAGGCATGGAAAGTAAACTAGCTAAAAAGCTACAACTAAATTTTTTGTTTTTTCTTAAGGTTTTTCAAACACACAAGAAGAGACTTCGAAAAGAAATTAAACTAGCATGGATAGTACAATGATAAAGTATGAGCACCGACAACTGGAATGAGTGTGTGAACATGAATGTAATGTCGGTGAGAAATACATACTCCCCCAAGCTTAGGCTTTTGGGCCTAAGTTGGTTTATTGCCACAGATCAAAGCTACTCTCTCCGGCGTGCGAAGGAGTGTCCTGCGGGTGCCACTGGTTGGCAATCTCCTCCAGATCACACTGATAAACCGACTGCCGATAAGGGTCGAGTGATGGCTCCAGCTCAGGATCTGAAACATGTGCCAGGCTCCAGTACGCATAAACGACATCTGGCAAGACGAGTTACGTGCCTGAAAGTAAATCAAACAAAGAAGGTGCAGGCAAGGTAATAATCTCACAATACTATTTATCAACTTTTTCTTATCTTTAACAATAAAATCATGTGCTATCATACTCTTATAATTTATAAAAGCCGGGGCCAGGAACTTCTCCTCCTTCTCATGATGCCTAATAGGTATCCTAAAGTGTTCAGCAAGGCGTGAAGCAAAGATACCTCCGAAGATGGGGCCCTTTGTAAGATTCAGACTTAATCGTTTAGCAATAACAGAGCCTAAACTAAAGGTATCTCGGAACAAAGCATGGCGCAAAATAACAATATCACGGGCACTAAGGTTTCCACTGTTCCTGCGACCAATTAAGCATCTACTAGCAAATCTCGCAAAGTATCATAGAGCAGGAAAATGTATACTAGTGATTCTCGCCTCTGAAACTTTCCTCGATTCCCCTACAACGGTAGTATCAATAAACCCTTCCACATCCTTACGATGTGGTTCCTCTAAAAGCTACCCGCAAAGGGTATCTTACAAATTTGACAAAATTCATATAATGACATCTCCCTAACCTCATCATATAAGTGAAACTCCACTGATGGTGGTGATTTCTTAACATGGAAATAGAAATTTTCCACAAAAATATTAGTAAGTAGGAGATATTGTTCGCACTGGTCGTGGAGGAAGTCAGTGAGGCCTGCATTCTCAGCCAAATAATTAAAGCCTTTATAAATCTCTGCGGCCCTCAAGAACTCATCACAAGGCCATTCGCACGGCCGAACTTCAGCAGTACGAGGAAGATTGTATTTGGGATTTTTATTCTCCTCCTTCTTATCCTCCGAGCTTTAGCTAGAAGAGCCTCTCAATAATCTCCTTATCATTTTCTTCCTCTCAAAAATTTCTGAAATTTTTAGTTACTCAAAATAAAAGTGAACCAAACTCAACAAGATTGATAGCAACTACTCCTACAAGTGCCTAGAGACTATATCATGCATTAGAACTACTTTTGACCACATAAATTTGACATGCAAGCTCAAGAACAGGGTCACCTAAGCAGCAAAAATTTGCAATAAATAAAGCACTAGAACAAAAACTAATTGGACCATTGGAGGAGTCACATACCGAAGAACAATCTCCCCCAAACAGTTTTGTGAATGAAGCTTTGAGCAAGGAGATCGAAAATGGGAGCAAGATGAGCTAGAACACGAGTTTGAGCTATGGGAGGATTTTTCTGGAGGAAGATGCAGTGTCTGGGTGCTGGAATAAGTGGAGGAGGGCCAAGTGGGGCCCACAAGGCAGGGGGCGCGCCGAGGGGGTAGGGCGCGCCCTGGACAGGTGGTGGCTCCCCCTGATGTGTTCTCGGTGCCATATATTCTTAAATATTCTAGAAAAAATCATATTTCATATTCGGGACATTTGGAGAACTTTTATTTTCGGGTATTTTTTATTGCACGAATAACTCAGAAAACAAACAGAAAATACTGTTTTTTTCTTTATTTAATCTAAAAAACAGAAAGTAAAAAGAGGGTACAGAGAGTTGTGCTTTCTAACTTCATCCATCTCATGCTCATCAAAAGGAATCTACTAACAGGGTTAATCAAGTCTTGTTAACAAACTCTTTCTGAATAACATGAGACCAAAGAATTTTCTAATAACACTAGGTTACCTCAACGGGGATATGCATGTCCCCAACAATAAGAATATCATATTTCTTCTTGACAGTAGGAAGAGGAAATTCAAAACCTCCAATAATAATCGTTGAAATTTTTCTGGTAGAATTGATACTGTGGACTTGAGGTTGTTTCCTCGGGAAGTGTACCGTATGCTCATTACCATTAACATGAAAAGTGACATTGCCTTTGTTGCAATCAATAACAGCCCCTGCAATATTCAAAAAGGGTCTACCAAGGATAATAGACATATTATCGTCCTCGGGAATATCAAGAATAACAAAGTCCGTTAAAAGAGTAACGTTTGCAACCATAGCAGGCACATCCTCACAAATACCGACAGGTATAGCAATTGATTTATCGGCCATTTGCAAAGATATTTTAGTAGGTGTCAACTTATTCAAATCAAGTCTACGATATAAAGGGAGAGGCATAACACTAACACCGGCTCCAAGAGCACATTAAGCAGTTTTAACATAGTTTCTTTTAATGGAGCATGGTATAGTTGGTACTCCTGGATCTCCTAGTTTCTTTGGTATTCCACCTTTAAAAGTGTAATTGGCAAGCATGGTGGAAATTTCAACTTCAGATATCTTTCTTTTATTTGTAATAATATCTTTCATATACATGGCATAAGGATTTGTTTTAAGCATATCATTCAAACGCATACGTAAAAAGATAGGTCTAATCATTTCAGCAAAGCGCTCAAAATCCTCATCATCCTTTTTATTGGATGGTTTAGGAGGAGAAGGCATGGGTTTCTGAACCCATGGTTCTCTTTCCTTACCATGCTTCCTAGCAACAAAGTCTCTCTTATCATAACGTTGATTCTTTGATTGTGGGTTATCAAGATCAACAGCAGGTTCAGTCTCTACATCATCGTTATTGCTAGGTTGAGCATCATCATAAACATCATTATTGACATTATCACAAGGTTCATGTTCATTACCAGATTGTGTTTCAGCATCATAGATAGAGATGTCATTGGGATTCTCAGGTGTGTCAACAACAGGTTCACTAGAAGCATGCAAAGTACTATCATTTTTCTTTTTTTTCTTCTTAGAAGGACTAGGTGCATCAACATTAGTTCTGTGAGAATCTTGCTCGATTCTCTTAGGGTGCCCCTCAGGATACAAAGGTTCCTGGGTCATTTTACCCCCTCGAGTCACAACTCTAACAACATTATTGTTTTTTACTATTTAATTCATTGAGCAAATCATTTGTGTGCTTTAAGTACTTGTTCTACTTTAGTGGTAACCATAGAAGCATGTTTACTAATGAGTTTAAGTTCACCTTTAACTCTAGACATATAATCACTCAAGTGTTCAATCATATAAGCATTACGTTTCAATTGTCTACCAACATAAGCATTGAAGTTTTCTTGTTTGACAATAAAATTGTCAAACTCATCTAAGCATTGGCTAGCAGACTTATAACAAGGAATATCACCTTGATCAAATCTATAGAGAGAATTTACCTTTACTACCTGTGTCGGGTTATCAAGACCATGTATTTCTTCAATAGGTGGTAAATTCTTAACATCTTCAGCTTTAATACCTTTTTCTTTCATCGATTTATTTGCCTCTTGCATATCTTCAGGACTGAGAAATAGAATACCCCTTTTCTTCGGAGTTGTCTTAGGAGCTGGTTTAGGAAGTGTCCAATTGTTTTCATTGCTCAACATATTATTCAAGAGCAATTCAGCTTGATCGACAATTCTTTCCCTAAAAACACAACCAGCACAACTATCCAGGTGGTCTCTGGAAGCATTTGTTAGTCCATTATAAAAGATATCAAGTATTTCATTTTTCTTAAGAGGATGATCAGGCAAAGCATTAAGTAATCGGAGAAGCCTCCCCCAAGCTTGTGGGAGACTCTCTTCTTCAATATGTACAAAATTATATATTTCCCTTAAGGCAGCTTGTTTCTTATGAGCGGGAAAATATTTAGCAGAGAAGTAATAAAGCATATCCTGGGGACTACGCACACAACCAGGATCAAGAGAATTAAACCATGTTTTAGCATCACCCTTTAACGAGAACGGAAATAACTTAAGGATATAGTAGTAATGAATTTTTTCCTCATTGGTGAATAGGGTGGCTACATCATTCAATTTAGTAAGATGTGCCACAACAATTTCAGATTCATAGCCATGGAAAGGATCAGATTCAACCAAAGTGATTAACTCAGGATCGACAAAGAAATCATAATCCTTATCGGAAATACAAATAGGTGAAGTAGCAAAAGCAGGGTCATATTTCATTCTAGCATTCAAAGACTTCTCTTTCAGCTTAGCTAACAGTTCTTAAGATCATACCTATCATTGCAAGCTAAAAGATCTCCAGCAGTTTCTTCATCCATAACATAACCCTCAGGCACAACAGGCAATTCATATCTAGGGGGAGAATCTTCATCATCACTTTCATCAATATCATCAGTTTCAATAATTTCTTTCTCTCTAGACCTAGCAATTTGTTCATCAAGAAATTCACCTAATGGCACAGTATTATCAAGCATAGAAGTAGTTTCATCATAAATATCATGCATAGCAGAAGTGGCATCATCAAGAACATGCGACATATCAGATTCAATAGCAGGTGTAGGTGTCGCAAATTTACTCATAACAGAGGGTGGATCAAGTGCAGAGCTAGATGGCGGTTCCTTACCTCCCCTCGTAGTTGAGGGAAAGATCTTGATTTTTTTGTCTCTCAATTTCTTCATAGTGATCAACAGATATAAATCCCAAGTGACTCAAAGAATATAGCTATGCTCCCAGGCAACGGCGCCAGAAAATAGTCTTGATACCCACAAGTATAGGGGATCGCAACAGTTTTCGAGGGTAAAGTATTCAACCCAAATTTATTGATTCGACACAAGGGGAGCCAAAGAATACTCTCAAGTATTAGTAGTTGAGTTGTCAATTCAACCACACCTGGAAGACTTAATATCTGCAGGAAAGTATTTAGTAGCAAAGTAATATGGAAGTAACGGTAACAGTGGCAAAAGTAATGATAGCAGTTTTGTAATGATTGTAACAGTAGCAGCGGAAAAGTAACTAAGAAACAAGCAATATGTGAAAATCTCATAGGCATTGGATCAGTGATGGATAATTATGTCAGATGCGATTCCTCATGTAATAGTTATAACCTAGGGTGACACAGAACTAGCTCCAGTTCATCACTGTAATGTAGGCATGTATTCTGAATATAGTCATACGTGCTTATGGGAAAGAACTTGCATGACATCTTTTGTCCTACCCTCCCGTGGCAGTGGGGTCCTATTGGAAACTAAGGGATATTAAGGCCTCCTTTTAATAGAGTACCGGGCCAAAGCATTAACACATAGTAAATACATGAACTCCTCAAACTACAGTCATCACCGGGAGTGGTCCCGACTATTGTCACTTCGGGGTTGCCTGATCATAACACATAGTAGGTGACTATTGACTTGCAAGATAGGAACTAGAGCTCACATATATTCATGAAAACATAATAGGTTTAGATCTGAAATCATGGCACTCGGGCCCTAGTGACAAGCATTAAGCATGGCAAAGTCATAGCAACGTCAATCTTAGAACATAGTGGATACTAGGGATCAAACCCTAACAAAACTAACTCGATTACATGGTAAATCTCATCCAACCCATCACCGTCCAGCAAGCCTATGATGGAATTACTCACGCATGGTAGTGAGCATCATGGAATTGGTGATGGATGAAGGTTGATAATGACGACGGCGACGATCTCCACTCTCCGGAGCCTCGAACGGACTCCAGATCAGCCCTCCCGAGAGAGATTAGGGCTTGGCGGCGGCTCCGTATCGTAAAACGCGATGAATCCTTCTCTATGATTTTTTATCCCCGAAAGTGAATATATGGAGTTGGGGTTGATGTCGAAGGAGCATCAGGGGGTCCACGGGACAGGGGGGCGCACTCAGGGGGTGAGCGCGCCCCCCACCCTCGTGGACAGGGTGTGGGCCCCCTGGTCTTGATTCTTTCACCAGTATTTTTTATATATTCCAAAAATATTCTCCGTTGATTTTTAGGTCATTTCGAGAACTTTTATTTCTGCACAAAAATAACACCATGACAATTCTGTTGAAAACAGCGTCAGTCCGGGTTAGTTCCATTCAAATCATGCTAGTTAGAGTCCAAAATAAGGGCAAAAGTGTTTGTAAAAGTAGATACGTTGGAGACATATCAAACGTTTATCATCTTATCTTTAAGCACAGTGTCTAAGATGCCAACAGTTCTATCTAGTGCTCCAAACAAATCACATCAAATTGTCGAAAAATCATCATGTATAGGTCAACTCCAATCATCACTCATGCTATTCATATCCTCATGGCTCCCTAGAGGAGGTCTAACAAAATCATACATGTCGACTATCCCCAAACTCATATGTAACGACCCGACCTCAAACGGTCAAGCCTCTGTGTATCTATGCCATCCCTGGATCCACATGCTGGCACACACAGTACATCAATGTATATATCAAACGGCAATCACATGTATAAATAACGTAAAACTGATATATACCTCATAAGTCTCAGCGGAAACCAACATAAGAGTGTGGAGTCCCATCAACGCCAACGGCAAGTTCAGTGTAGACCGTAACCCTACAACATAACTCTTACTCATCATAGAAATTCATGCAACATAAGACATTGCAGCCGTGTAGGTCAGTACATGGAATGTACTGGCAAGTCACATCATAAGGGAATAATGATCCTACTTGTACATGCAATTTGGCTGGTGGAAAGACTCTACATTTAACTTTTCATAAAGCTAATTTTCCCTATCATAAATAATGTATTCTACTCCTACATAATAGCATAAGATTGAGATGGCAACACCAACTCAATCCATTCCCAAAGTTTATTTAACCCATGAGATCTCTCAGCATTTCCACTACAAGATGCTCAAGATGTCTGTAACCGGGGACACGACTAATCGATTAGGTTTTAACACTCTGCAAAGGTTTGCGCACTTTTCCCCACAAGACTCGACCGCCTCCCTTGAAGTTCTCGCACTGTCTGGCGTTTGAGAACAAGATGACCGAGACATAGTCTTTCAAAAATATTTCCCCTTAACCCACGGATAGGTCGGTACACCTACTCATTCTACATCTGCTAGCCCATCCCGGAAGAGGTCACACTATCTACTCAACTAAGCCAGAGCCCATATTGTCTTGTGGCTGCACACGTAAGCTTCTAGACATGAAAACATGTTTGATCCCTTTAAGCCTGAGCGGACGGACCACTAGTGGTGCACCACCATGGATTTCCCATGCATGATCCCACTATACTTTGCCACCATTCAAACCAATTTCTTCCCGGGTAGTTCATTTAAAAGTCTTGGTCCTGATTACTTCTTTGTCACTCATGTCTCACCATTAACACTTCCCAATCCATGTCTATGTTAGCGAGGCAAAAATAAACTCACACGATGGTGACAAAGGTTGTATAGTTTAGGCCTGCCTCAAATGAACTACTAGGTAAGAGCATAGCCATCCAATATAAAATTCCTACCATGCAACCCTACCACAAAGAACTAAGTGCATAATAAAAAATGGGTAATGAAATCATGATCAAGATGCAACTTGCCTTGATACTTCTTGTTCAACTCTAGAGAATGATAGTACTCGGCTTCGCACTCTGGAAATCTATCGTCAAAGTAAGTAAACACACATAAGCAATCACTCTAGAGAACTAAATAACATGGAACATGAAAAGACTCAGAAAATCCAAATGAACACACAACACACTTAACTATCACAAAAAATACTAAGTGCAAAGAAACATGCAACATGAGGTTCAAAAAAATGTGATGTGAACTATGGTGCTTCTAAGGCATAGGAGTAAAATATTAATGTATAGATCCTAGTGTGTGAAAATATCGTGAGATTGGTCCAAGTCATACGGTTTGGCTACGATGACAAAGTGCAAAAAGGATCAATTCAATCAGAGCTACGGTTTAGGAGATATGACGAAAATAGTTCAAATTAGAATTTGAATAAATTTCAAATTTGAATTTATCAAAAGTTTGCAAGGATGGGTTATCTGGATAGATCTAATCGAGACGAACAAATTGCCGCTAGTTTCATCCAGTTTGGACTTACGATTAAAAAGTTGTGCCTAAATGAAGTTCGGGGACTGATCTATGATAAAAGTTATTGCATCTATGATAAATGAGGCAGCTCGGCTATGGCGAGATCTGAATGGGCGGGGCGGTGGGTACGGGCGATGTGGGGAGTAGAGGAGGGGTGGGATCAGATGAGTGTAAGTGCATCTAGTGCCCCTTAGTGATTTTGGTGTATTGAAGACTTATAGGTTAAGGGACTTATGTGTTTATGAGTGCACATAGGTCTATAAGTCTATGAGGAGTTTGATATTTACAGAGAAAGTCGACCCCTAAAAATGAAGTTCTTCGACTGAAGACTTTGGATCTGAAGACTTTGAAAGTGATGAAATTGGTGTGACCTTGAAGACTTGGTATTCATTTGAGGAACATGAAGCGTGAAGACTTTTATTTTCGTAATTTCATTTTCTCTTTCCTGAGTCATAGGAAACACCGTACTGTTAAAGGGGGTCGAGGAAATACTAAGGAAAATTTTCCATTTGTTGCTCAACTCAAAATCCTACACCTACCAATCCCTTCGAGTGAAGCCATTGGAAATCTCATACAGTTCAGTCATATTCTTCAGTGACAGAGACGAAGTTCTTCTAGTCTCTGATGAATTTGTTCTTACTGAAGCATTAGGAATTCGCCACTGTGGATTGCCTACACAGTGAGGAACATGATAGCCCTGAGGAATTTGATACTAAAATTTCCGACCGTTGATGTGATATGCGCCAGCTGTCCCAAAATATCTACCCACCTAACGGTCATACCATTAAAGGGCATTTATGTCTTATCTTGTCGGCATGCTCCCTAGGCTATAAATAGCCGCCCCCTACAACCACTAGCTGGTTGGCTGCTCCGAGAGAAACTAACACTTGTCATAAGAGCAACCCATCCTCCGAGGACTTTGAGCAAAAATCATCAAGTGAGGAAAAACCCAAAACCAAACCCAAACACCTACAAATCCAAAAATGATTAAGCATCACTGAAGAGATTGAATCTGAGTGGATCCGGCACTTGTTACCTTTGAAGACTGTGCTTCTTCTAGACGGTTAGGCGTCATGGTCTAGAGCATCCAAGAAGAATTGTGGATCGCCAGGTGACCGAATCTCTGAAGGTTCGGAAGTCACCTGAAGACTTACCACGAGTGATTGGGTGAGGTCTGTGTGACCTTAGCCAAGGGGAATACGGTGAGGACTTGGTGTCTTGGACTGTGTGTTCAGGACTGGGTGTCCAGGACTGTGTTTCCTCAGGTTTAAATACCTAGCCGCCCTAACCAGATGTACAACTGAGACAGCAGTTGGAACTGGTCTAATAAATCATTATCTTCACCAAGCTTACTAGTTCTATTTCCTCAACCCGTTCATTTCCTCATATCTATGTTGTGTGCTTGTTCATATATGTTTGAAGACTTTGACTGAAGACTTTCTCAATTTCCTCAGTTCAATTTCTTCAGTCTATGTGTTTTCATCATGTGCTATCATGTGATTACGCTTTATGTACTCTATGTTTGTCTTCATTTCTTCATGATGACCATGCTTGTATTCTGTTATGTTTACTTCTGAGTACTTATTCCATTGCAAGTAGTTATTCGCTAAGGAATTTCCTCAACAACAAATTCCTCGGTGAAGAATTCATAAAAATCGCCTATTCACCCCCCCCCCTAGTCGATATAACGCACTTTCAATTGGTATGAGAGCAAGGTACTCCCTTGTTCTGTGTGATTTTGGTTTAACCGCCTGGAGTTTTTGTTATGTCGACCACAGGAATGAAGACTGTGTCTTGCCCCATCTTTGACGGTCACGAGTATCCCAAGTGGAAGGCCATGATGAAGAAGCGTCTCATGGCGATGAACAATGAGCTGTGGACCGTCACTGAGATTGGTCTTACCGATCTATGCAAGATGGCAGAAGTTGATGACATTCGCAAGTTCACCCTTCTCAACCTCACAGCGAAGGATGTCATTTGCTCCTGTCTGTCTCAAAATCAGTTCACGAACATCATGCATCTCGATCATGTGAAGCTTATCTGGGACCGTCTCTCTGAGGTCTATGAAGGTCACCGAACTCGTGACGAACCCTGGTTTGAGGATTTCAAAGAATCTCTCAATACGATGACTTTCGATCCAGAATCATCATCCTCAGAACCAAGTCTTATGGCAAAAGGCGCCAAGGTAACTGAATGCTACCTATCTGAGTCTAGTGATGATGAATTTGGACCCACCTATGTCAAACTTGCTTCCCTTGCCACTAAACAACAAAAAGCTTTGGAAAAAGCTCATAGTATGCTTAATGAGAGCAATGATATGTTGGGTGAAGAAATGGATCGATCTAAAATCTTGACTGAAAATCTTCAGAGACTTCAGTCCAAGTATGATAACCTTCAAGGTCATCATAACACTCTCTTGTCTAATCATGAGAAGCTTTCCTATGAATTTCTTCAAAGGAAGCAAGATCTTGAAAAGTTAAGAGTGAGTTATGAAGATCTTTAGAAGGAGCGTGATTCATTACTTGCTCAACAATTCAGCGCTTCTCAGGAAGAATTCATTCCTCCATGCTTGAAATGCATTGAACGTGAAACTGCAAATTCTTCACCTGAATGTGCAAATGCTTCAAATGCTACAAATTCTTCAACTGTCTCTGCTATCACTAATTCCTCATCTGAGGACATTGCTAGTATCACTGACAATGCAGGGCTGAAGGAAGTCTTCAAACGATTTTCCTCGAGGGCTTCAACCAACTTTGGTGTGAAGATCAAGCACATCAGAAGTGACAATGGAACCGAGTTCAAGAACTCTGGTCTCAATGACTATCTTGATGAACTTGGTATTACTCATGAGTTATCTGCTCCTTATACTCCTCAGCAGAATGGCATCGTGGAGCGCAAGAACAGGACTCTTGCTGAGATGGCTCACACTATGCTTGATGAATACAAAACGCCTCGTCGTTTCTGGATTGATGCAATTGATATTGTGTGCCACATCATCAACAGAGTATATCTTCACAAATTATTCAAGAAGACTGCCTATGAACTCCTCACTGACAAGAAACCCAATGTGAGTTATTTCAAAGTCTTCGGTGCTAAATGTTGGATTAGAGATCCTCATCACAACTCAAAATTTGCACCTAAAGCACATGAAGGGTTTATGCTTGGTTACGGAAAGGACTCGCACACCTACAGAGTCTTCAACAACGTTCTTCACAAGGTTGTTGAAACTGTAGATGTGCGGTTCGATGAAACTAACGACTCGCAAAGAGAGCACCTACCTACTGTGATAAATGAACCGGCTCCAGAGGAAACTATCAAATTCAAGGCTACTGAGGATGTCATTCCTACAGAAGAATCTGCTGAAGAATTCATTCCAGAGCCTGAAGAACGTCGAGCTCATGCACCTGAGGAAAATGCTGAAGAAAATGGTGCTGAAGAAAATGCTGATCAAATTCCTCAACGACAACCAACTCATCCTCGCGTTGCAAAAGAAGTGCAGATTGAGAAAATCATCAACGACATCAATATACCAGGTCCTCTCACACGCTCAAAAGCTTCACATTTATCTAACTTTTGTGGGCACTTTGATTTTGTCTCTATCACAGAGCCCACTAAGGTAGATGAAGCATTTCGGGAGCATGAATGGATTCAAGCTATGCAAGAAGAATTACATCAGTTCGAGCTCAATAACGTCTGGGAACTGGTCAAACGTCCAGATCCTCGCAAGCATAATATCATTGGCACAAAATGGATCTACCGCAACAAGCAAGATGAAAATGGCCTTGTGGTAAGGAATAAGTCACGACTTGTAGCTCAAGGCTACACACAGGTTGAAGGAATTGATTTCGATGATAGTTTTACACCTGTTGCTAGACTTGAGGCTATTCGCATATTACTTGCTTATGCTAACCATCATGATATCATTATCTATCAAATGGATGTGAAAAGTGCATTCCTCAATGGTAAGCTTGAGGAAGAAGTATATGTTTCTCAACCCCTAGGTTTTGAAGATCCAAAGAATCCTGACAAAGTCTTCAAACTCAATAAGGCCCTCTATGGCCTCAAGCATGCCCCTCGGGCTTGGTATGATACTTTGAAGGAATTCCTCATGAAGAAAGGCTTCAAACCCGGTTCACTTGATCGTACTCTTTTCACTAAATCTTATGATGGTGAATTATATGTGTGCCAAATATATGTTGATGATATTATCATTGGCTGTACTGACAAACGTTATAGTGATGAATTTGCCTATATGATGAGTGAATAATATCAGATGTCTATGATGGGAGAGTTGAAATTATTCTTAGGTCTTCAAATTCGTCAACAACGCAATGGCATATTCATATCTCAGGAGAAATACCTCAAGGATGTAATGAGGAAATTCGGCATGCACGAGTGCAAAAGCGTCAAAATTCCTATGCCCACAAATGGCCATCTGTGCACTGATGAAAATGGTATTGACTTCGATCATAAGCATTCCTCGAAGAAAAGTTGCACACTTCTTCAGAGAATTCAATTGTTCAAATTCCTCGTCTGAAGAAAATGGCTGATGGAAAGAAGCCACGGAAAGGAGGAAAGAGGCATGAGGTCAATACTGCTTTCGAGATACCTGAAGACATATATGCTGACTATTGCACTCCTGATGAGGCAAAGTTCAGAAAAGAGGACAAGAATCAGCGCAAAGTGCGCATACAAAGAATAGAGAGGAGATGGGCAAGAGAGTGAAGGGAGTACAGATATGTGACTCCCAAATACATGAACAAATTTCCACTCAATCCTCCCTGCCCAAGACCTCCATTGGCACATGGCCAAGTTGCTGATCCCACTAGCCTCAAGCCTAGTGAGGATTTTCCTGAAGAATGGGCTAAGCGCCAGGCCAAGTTGGCCAAACAAGCAAAAGAAGCAGTGAGGAAATTCAATGAAGACTCTGTTGCTGCCTCTGCTGAGGCCTCTGCTTCCAAGTCTAAGAAGGCCATGGCTAAGAAACCTGCTCACAAGCCAAGTGCTTATTCCTCAGCAATACCCTCACGGCTAGATTCTTCAAAGCCCTCACGGCAAATTCCTCAGACTGCTCCTGCTCCTCCAAAGTCCTCAACTCCTCCGGAAAAGTCTTCATATGCTACGACAAAGTCATCTGCTCCAGTGCATCTTGCCACATGTCAAAGGACTGCGGGCATATCCATTGCCTCGGGAGCCTCTACAAGCTCCTCATGCCCCAAGTTCCTCATATGGTCCCGCGCTGCTGAAGAAAAAGACAACTGCTGGACGAGGCTCTCGCCCAAGTCCACATAAGAAACAAGTTACTTTCCAAGTGCCGTCTGATGACGAAGCTAATGATGAAGAATTTGTTCAAATCATTAGAGACAGGCAAGAAAGGGCCTCTAGAGCCAAAGGAAGCGAAGTACCACTGCTTTTGGATCCAAAAATGATCCTTGATTTCATTGATCTCTGGCACAAGGACCCCAACGCTCCTATGCCTGACTTCAACTTGACTCCTGACCAAAGTCATATGCTGACCACCTTCATAGGTGAAGAAAAATGGAAGTTTGAAAGGGCCAGGCAGACAAAGAAAGCGCAGTACAAGAAGGAGTGCTTCTTGAAGAAAAACTTTGTCAACACGACAACTGAAGAACTTGTAAAGCTTCAGGGTGAAATCAAAACCCTCAGTGATGAATTTGAAGCATATCGCGCTGACTGAATGGGCACCAAAGTTAGATTCATGAATTTGACTAAAGGTTTTTCTTCACGTGCTGCTAGACAAACACACATTGAAATTCCTCAGGCTGAAGCATCTACTCAGTCTGCTGAAGGACATGCCAGCACCGCTGAAGAACATCAGGCTGCTAAAGAAAATCCCAGGGCTGATGATTCCACTCCAGCCGCTGAAGAAATTGCCAGGGCAACCTCTAGTGTTGCGCCTGAAGAAAATGTCAGGCTAGCTGAAGCTCCAAAGGCTGTGCCTGAAGAACGTGAAGAAGTCAGGACAACTGCATCAGCTGTGCCTGAAGAAATTGAACCAGATTCCTCTGTTGCTCCTGCACCTACACCAACTCCTAACCTTCCATCTGCATCAGATGTGAAGAAGACAAAGGCTGCAGAGCGTGCAGCTGTGAAGAAAAGGAAGGCATCAGCTTCATTAGATTCTTCAGCTCCGAAGAAAATGAATCCCTTGACAAGCTCAGCTGAAAATCCAATTGATGTCATTCCAATTTCCTCCATGCCATCAAAGGACCTTATTCCTTTTGATGAAGATTATGTGATTCCAAGTGAATCAAATGAAGACATTCCCTCTGCTGCTTCCTCAGAGCAGACGGACGAAGAAATTGAAGTGGATGATATCCCTTCAACCCCAATCATCTCCTCGCCTATGCATCAGTTTACTGCTGAAGAGGCCGGTGTTGAAGAATTGGAAGAACAAGACCCGGACGTGGATATTGGGAATGCCACTCCTTTGATGACTGATGAATTTTGGGATAGTCAGCATCCCAAGTCCCTTTTGTTCACGCCACTACAAAAAATTCCTCATTCACCAGCGCCAACTGTTCCATTGGGCTCTGAGGAAACTCATCCCACACAGTCTATCCATGAAGACATTCCAGCCACTAGTGCTGAAGAAACTGCTGCTGCTGCTGAATCTGTGAAGACTGCCACTGAAGAGGAACCAGAAATTGCTCAGACTGAAGAACCTGAGATTGCGAATCCAGAGGTTATGATGCAATTAACTCACACTCCTCAACCCAAGCCAAAGGATCCTTTCTCGGGAAAGCAAACTTTCAAGAAGGCTGATTTCTTCGGCGAGCATGTGTTCTTCACTGATTTCAATCCCTATGACTCTGCTCGCATAAGGAAGAGGCGTTTCTGGACTGCCAGTTAGGCAAATTTCTATTCCCCAATGCTTTACAACAAAGACAAAGTCGTCAATCATCAGCATATTCTTCACGTGGATATGGAATCTCTGTCGTGCTTTGTGCCAGTCCTTAGTGTTCTTCACGATGCTGGACTGTTGGGTTTTTGCACTGACATATGCGATTGGAATAAAGAACTGGTTCTCCAATTTTATGCAACCCGCACATCACTGGCAATTCTGAAGATGTGAATTCATGGGTGCTGGACTGGATGTCTGAAAACACTCACTACAAGGCATCAGCCTCTGAATTACTTCAAGCTCTGCCTCTCAGTCCTCCCACTGAAGCAGCACGTTGCATGTATGAAGAAACTGAACTCACTAATCATTACATGCAAGTGCTTATGAAGCCTTTGAAGCCAGGTCAAGCCTCAAGGACCAAATTCCTCGTGAAGGAATTGTTGTTTCTGCCCCGGACTGTCTATCGCATTCTGACGAAGACATTGAGTCCAATCAAGGGCCACGACTCGAATGATGAAGAAGTCGTTGGCATCATGAAGAATCTGCTGTTCAATATCATCCATGGCGTTCCCGTCAACTTCCATGATTTCTTCATGAGGACGATGGCAAATGTTGCACTGTCCCCTTTCAACCTGAAGCCTTATGCTCCATAGATTATTAGATTCATCAAGACAAGGTCTTTAGCGAATTATAAAGCTGACACTCTGAATCATCGCAGCTACTTGCCCCCAATTTAAGTCCTCAAACGGACATTTTCCTCAGCTGATGACAAGGGCAAGGCCACTGCTGTTTTTGATGAAGGCACTCGTCCATTGGATGGTCAGTTTCGCAAAGCTGCATCTTACTCCACCAATGATGACCCTGCCACTCATGACTCTGCCGCTAACGCTCCCAAGCCAAATCCTCAAGGCACAGCTCCCAGGGTGATGACTGGTCATGAGCTTCTCCTCAGTCTTCATCAGAAGGTTGATCGCAACCACAAATGGGTCAAGCGTCAGTTTGGTTCAATTCTTCACAACATGACCTCTACACATAATGAAGTGAAGAAAAACCATTACTACCTCCATGAAACCCTCAACCGCACCAGGGTTGTTCTGTCTCATCTCTATGGCAAAGAAGATCTGAAGAAAATGGGTCTCAAGGATGACTTTGACTGGTCTGCTCCTCCTCCGAAGAAATACAAGAAGGTCAACGTTCCTCCCTTGGTGGCCAACTCCTATTCTTCATCATGTGAAACGGATGAGTATGAAGACTTGGACGACACTGCGGTACGCCCTACTTCAACCATCGACCCCAACAACGCTGGCGCTCCTTCATCATCTTGAGATTGTTCAGGGGCGTTAGTCCTCAATTTCGATCCTTTTGGTCATTCAATGACAAAAGGGGAGAAACTTGAGTTAGTCTTCAAGCGGGTCTATATATATGGGCGTTTTTTTGTTAAGTTACAACTCTCGTTCTTCTGATGACTTTGTGGATCGAGTTGTAAACTTAAACTCTATGGTGACCTGATACTTCTGCTGTGGTGTTTCTGCATGCTTATCCCTTATTAATGTTATGCACGCATGCTGAATTACATCAGTCACCATATTTCATCATGCATTTCAAATTCTTCATATTATATGTCAAATTCCGCATTGCTTCAAAAGCAAATTCCTCACTATGCACATCTTCAGGGGGAGTTCTTCTATATCTTGTAATCAAATTCCACAATATCAGTATTTACACTTCATATGTTTATCCCCGCTGAAAACTTAACCTATATTGTCATCAATCACCAAAAAGGGGGAGATTGTAAGTGCATCTAGTGCCCCTTAGTGATTTTTGGTGCATTGAAGACTTATAGGTTAAGGGACTAATGTGTTTATGAGTGTACACAGGTCTATAAGTCTATGAGGAGTTTCATATTTACACAGAAAGTCAACCCCTAAAAATGAAGTTCTTCAACTGAAGACTTTGGATTTTTTGAAGACTTTCTGGAGACTTTGAAAGTGATGAAATTGGTGTGACCTTGAAGACTTGGTATTCATTTGAGGAACATGAAGCGTGAAGACTTTTGTTTTCGTAGTTTCATTTTCTCTTTCTTGAGTCATAGGAAACACCGTACTGTTAAAGGGGGTCGAGGAAATACTAAGGAAAATTTTCGATTTGATGCTCAACTCAAAATCCTACACCTACCAATCCCTTCGAGTGAAGCCATTGGAAATCTCATACAGTTCAGTCATATTCTTCAGTGACAGGGACGAAGTTCTTCTGGTCTCTGAGGAATTTGTTCTGACTGAAGAGTTAGGAATTCGCCAGTGCGGATTGCCTACATAGTGAGGAACATGATAGCCCTGAGGAATTTGCTACTCAAATTTCTGACCGTTGTTGTGATATGCGCCAGCTGTCCCAAAATATCTACCCACCTAACGGTCATATCATTAAAGGGCATTTATGTCTAATCATGTCGGGATGCTCCCTAGGCTATAAATAGCCGCCCCCTACAACCACTAGCTGGTTGGCTGTTCCGAGAGAAACTGACACTTGTCATAAGAGCAACCCATCCTCCGAGGACTTTGAGCGAAAATAATCGAGTGAGGAAAAACCCAAAACCAAACCCAAACACCTACAAACCAAAAAGTGATTGAGCATCACTGAAGAGATTGATCCTGAGTGGATCCGACGCTTGTTACCTTTGAAGACTGTGCTTCTTCCAGACGGTTAGGCGTCATGGTCTAGAGCATCCAAGAAGAATTGTGGATCGCCGAGTGACCGAGTCTGTGAAGGTTCGGAAGTCACCTGAAGACTTACCACGAGTGATTGGACGAGGTCTGTGTGACCTTAGCTCAAGGGAAATACGGTGAGGACTTGGTGTCTTGGACTGTGTGTCCACGACTGGGTGTCCGGGACTGTGTGTCCTCAGGTTTAAATACCTAGCCGCCCTAACCAGATGTACAACTGAGACAGCAGCTGGAACTGGTCTAACAAATCATTGTCTTCACCAAGCTTACTGGTTCTATTTCCTCAACCCGTTCATTTCCTCATATCTGTGTTGTGTGCTTGTTCATATCTGTTTGAAGACTTTGACTGAAGACTTTCTCAATTTCCTCAGTTCAATTTCTTCAGTCTATTTGTTTTCATCATGTGCTATCCTGTGATTACGCTTTCTGTACTCTGTGTTTGTCTTCATTTCTTCATGATGACCATGCTTGTATTCTGTTATGTTTACTTCTGAGTACTTATTCCGCTGCAAGTAGTTCTTCGCTAAGGAATTTCCTCAACAGCAAATTCCTCAGTGAAGAATTCATAAAAATCGCCTATTCACCCCCCCTCTAGTCGATATAACGTACTTTCAATGAGGGATTCACGGGGCTTTTATAGGCGCGGAGAGGAGCTGGGGGAGTTGCGGGATACAGCCTATCCCGAGCGAGGCAGCTGATGACCCACAAGTGTAGGGGATCTATCGTAGTCCTTCCGATAAGTAAGAGTGTCGAACCCAACGAGGAGCAGAAGGAAATGATAGGCAGTTTTCAGTAAGGTATTTTCTGCAAGCACTGAAATTATAGGTAACAGATAGTTTTGTGATAAGATAATTGGTAGCAAGTGACAAACGGTAAAAGTAAATAGGTGCAGCAAGGTGGCCCAATCCTTTTTGTAGCAAAGGACAGGCCTGGACAAACTCTTATGCAAGGTAAAGCGCTCCCGAGGACATATGAGAATTATCGTCAAGCTAGTTTCCATCACGATTGTCTGATTCGCGTTCGGTACTTTGATAATTTGGTATGTGGGTGGACCGGTGCTTGTGTAACATCCCAAATTTTCAATTTGGATGTTTATAAATAGATCATTCATATGCATCCATGATTTATGCATTTTTGCCCCATTTGTATTATTTGATTCTGATCCAAGGAACTTTGAGCAACTCAAGGACCAAAAGAGAGAGTTGGAAGTTTCCCTAAAACCCACTTTTGAAATTTCAAAATTTGGAAATTGGATCAAACTTGGTTCCATAAGAAAAGATCATTTCCATTATTCCAAAAATAAAGAGAGAAGATAAAATGACTTCTTCAAAATCAGAGGGAAAATATTGGAATTTGAATTTGGAACCAAAATATATTTGTTGGGTTTTATTTGCAATTTATTTTACTAGTTTAACAAAAATGTTTTTTTTAATTTGCATTATAGGAAGGATAAATGTTCACAAGGTCATATATAAGACCATATTATTATGTGAACATTTTTCTTCAGATCTAAATAATAATTCTGAGAGGAGCGAACATGACACTCCAAAAAGTCAGAAGAAAACAATGCCAAAAATTTTGAATTCAAATTTGAGTTTCTTTTGAATTTTTTTTAGAAAAATGTTTTTTATAAAGTTTTTATTTAGCCTCTGAAAAATAGTTCATCATGTAGGATTTGTTTTTCTGAATTTTTTTGATATATATATGTCCTATATTAAAATACTTTTATTTTCTATCTATACATTTTTTTTCTCTGTGTCAAAAAAAAACAGCCACGGGCCGTGAAAGGCCCAGCCTACCTCACGACCCAACTTGGTCGTCTCCTTCCTTGGTCGTTCGTTCACAGAGAGCTCGCAGAACATCCTCCATCCAGCGCCCCACCCCTCCCCTTCCTCTCCCCCGCCCCAAAACGCCTCTGAATGGAACCCCCTCGCCTCCCTCTACCCCTTCCCCTTCCTAGTGCGCCTTGGAGTCGCCTGTAATGGCCATTACGAGGCAGAGAAACAGCCACCATTAACACATCTCGCCCCACCCAACTCTGGACCTCCCCAA
>LR738715.1:490438344-490489494 GCA_902687465.1 Secale cereale | reverse complement strand
TCGCCTCCCTCTACCCCTTCCCCTTCCTAGTGCGCCTTGGAGTCGCCTGTAATGGCCATTACGAGGCAGAGAAACAGCCACCATTAACACATCTCGCCCCACCCAACTCTAGACCTCCCCAAGCCCTATAAAAGGCACCCCGCGAGCCCCTCTCACCCCTCGTCCGAAGCCCTCTCCTTCTGGAGCTTTTCCCCCTCCCTAACCTCGCCAATTGCTCGCCGGAGTTCGTGAAGTCCGGCGACCTCTCACCGTGTGTACATGAAGCTATCTTCAACCAAAACTTGATCAAGAGGTTCACCACATCGTCCTCTACACCGTCCCGTACGCGTCCTTCGCCGAAACACACTGGAGCCACCTTCTTCCTCGTCTCCGGCGACAAGTCCGGTGAACACCTTGTTCAATTTTTTTTCTCTTTTATCAGTATATTTTCCAATTCAGATTCTTTACCAAATCTTGTTTCTAGTATATCTTTTAGTCTATAGATCCGATTTAGTTGATTCTTTTTCCTACAGTTTCGTAGAAATATCCTCTATCCAGAGAACCTAACGAAATATATTTTTGAAAATTTTAAATTTTGAATTCAAACAGATCTGAATTCAAACTTCGTTAGGCCATAACTTGAGTTTCGTAACACCGTTTTGGGTGATTCTTTTTGCAAATCGAAGCTTGTGACATGTACTTTCTATTAAAACCAAAACCATTTATTTTTGTTGCTGTGAAAATTATATTCTGTACAAAAACTTTATTTTGGTGTTTTTTGGAGTTTTCCGAAGTCTTTTATTCGTTTTCTTTTGATTCTTTGCTTGTATGCTTATGTATGTTATTGCTTGCTTACGCTAGATCATCCGGAGTGCGAAGCTTGCTACTACGAATCTTTAGAGTTCAACGAACGTCAGCAAGGCAAGTTCACACTTTGATCATAATTTTCAATACCCAGTTTTTACTATGCATTAGTTTCACCCTCAAAGATTGCATGAGTAGGATTGGGAACATGTGGTTATGCTATGTAGTTCATTTGGTAGGAAACTATGACCTTTTATCACCCCGGGAATATTCGTTATATCATATATTGCTTAGCCATGCTCGTAGACGGGGATTGGTATGTGTGATACATGCAAGTTGCGAGAGATAATAATTTTGGGACAACATAAGGTGGCAACTTTAATACACATCTGGGTGGATTGTTTGGGGCACCTGGAGAAACCAGTTCTTGCCCAAGGGGAATCCCGGAGTACCCGTGTGATTACCCTAGGTCCGCCACCCAGGCTCAAAGGGATCATAAGATATTTCATGCCTAGAAACTTCCGTGTGCAGCCACAAGCCATTATGGGCTCTGGCATAGTTGAGTAAGTTGTGTGACCTCTTTCCGTGGTAGACTAGCTGATGTAGGGGAAAGTAGGTGTACCGGTCTACCCAGGGTTTGGAGGAAATACTTCAGAAAGACTATGTCTCGATCTTCCGATCATGGAGGTGGTCGAGTCTTGTGGGAAAAAGTGCGCAAACCTCTGCAGAGTGTACAAACTAATCATGATTAGTCGTGTCCCCGGTTATGGACAACTTGAGTATCTAGAAGTGAATTATTGGTTGATCTCATCACTTTATTTAATGAAATCATTGGGTTACTAATAACTTGGTAATTTTGGGATTGAGTTGGAGGAACCTTCTCAATAATGGCATTTTTAACTTAGTAGTAAATAAAAATTTATTCCTTTGTTGTAGGGTAAAATTGGCTTTATGCAAACATTAAACTTAGAGCCTCCACCAGCTAAATTTGCATATAGAGATAGTCTTTTTCTTTATTATTATTTCTATGGTGTGACATTGCCAGCATATTCCATGTGTTGACCTACACGGCTGCAACGTCTCATGTTGCAGAGTTTTCCGACGAGGAGTAAAGGTGCGATAGGTCGTTGTTCTGCACTCAGTTTGCCATGGAGTTGATGGACTCATTTTACTTTTGATGCTTCCGCAGTTATTTTATCCAGATGGCCTTTGGCCATATTATTGTAATAAATACTCTTTTGAGGACCTCGTTGTAATAAAGTGTGTGATTGAACTCTGTTATAATTCATCGAGTACTGTGTGTGTCAGCATACCGATCCAGGGATGACACTTAAGCACGGAGACTTCGATCCATTTGGGTCGGGTCGCTACAAGATGGTATCAGAGCACACGCTGACTGTAGGACGCGGCCACTAGGAAATGGAAAACCATAGGAAGAAAACTATATTTTACCACTTCCTTATATATCCGTTGGTCTGTACTCTTCTTTATTCATTTCTATCTCTTCTCTACTTCAATTCGATAGTTGTTGAACCCCATGACCAAATTGCTCAGCTGATGAGACCAAGACCCATGAAGACATCATTGACGAAGAAGAAGAAGTAGAGTTGACTTTGATTTGAGAAGATTTAGTTCAGACCACCACAACCAAATGTAGTCCAACGAATGATTGCGGTAGTATGAAGAGATCATATCTCTTGTGGATATGACCTTACCTGTAGGTTTTGCTTGTGTGGTGTGTTTTGTGTGAATTGCTTGATTTGAAGTTTTATTGCTATCATAAGCATATGGGTAGTGATTCATCTCATTAGGCCATTATTCTATTCTAATTTCTCATCCACTCTAAACCGAACTTATGCCTCCGAGACGTGACCCGAAATTCCCACCGGAACTTACCCAGTTGATCCAGAACCAGAATGCCCTCATGCAGCTACTCATCCAGAATCATAACCAGAACAACAACAACAACAACAACAACCCATCGTCACTACCCCAGAGGGGAAACGGATCAAGTATGTGTCGAGGCATACGCCAAGGAGAACTCAAGTGAATTCTCTTTCAGGAGTTGTTCAAGAGGAAGTACCAATTGTGAAGGATTATCCCAATGTTTTTCCAGAGGAACTACCAGGCATGCCACCGGATCGAGACATAGAGTTTTTGATTGAATTGTTACTAGGCACTGGACCAATATCCAAGAGACCATACCGGATGCCCGCAAATGACCTGGAGGAAATTAAGAAGCAGATTAAGGAATTATTGGAGAAAGGTTATATTCGACCGAGTTCATCACCTTGGGGAGCCCCAGTGCTTCTAGTTGAGAAGAAGGATGGATCCTTGAGAATGGTTGTGGATTACCGTGCGTTGAATGAGGTGACGATCAAGAACAAGTACCCTCTGCCGATGATCAATGATTTGTTTGACCAGCTACAAGGAGCAAAAGTTTTCTCAAAAATCGATCTTCGATCTGGATATCACCAGCTGAAGATTCGAGAACAGGATATACCCAAGACAGCCTTTACCACGAGATATGGGCTTTATGAGTATACGGTCATGTCTTTTGGTTTGACTAATGCCCCTGCCTATTTTATGAATATGATGAATAAGGTATTCATGGAGTTCTTGGATAAGTTTGTTGTGGTATTCATTGATGATATATTGATTTACTCAAAGAATGAAGAAGAACACAAGGAACATTCGCGCTTGGTTCTTGAGAAGCTCAGGGAACATCAGTTATATGCAAAGTTCAGCAAGTGTGAATTCTGGTTGAAGGAAGTTGGATTTCTCGGACATGTTATATCAGGGGAAGGAATAGCAGTGGATCCTTCGAAAGTTGAAGCCGTCTCCGAATGGAAGGCACCCACCTCAGTCGGAGAGATTCGCAGTTTCCTTGGACTTGCAGGATATTACCGAAGATTTATTGAGAATTTCTCCAAGATCGCAAAGCCCATGACAGAGTTATTGAAGAAAGACACCAAGTTTAATTGGACCGAGGAATGTGAGGCCAGTTTTCAGGAGTTGAAGAAACGTTTGGTCACAACCCCAGTACTAATTCTTCCGAATATACGCAAGGATTTTCAGGTATATTGTGACGCTTCTCGTCAGGGACTTGGAGGTGTTCTTATGCAAGAAGGAAGAGTTGTTTCATATGCCTCACGTCAACTTCGACCCCATGAGCGGAATTATGCCACACATGATTTGGAGTTAGCAGCCGTAGTGCATGCGCTCAAGACCTGGAGGCATTTTCTTATTGGAAATCACTGTGATGTTTACACGGATCACAAGAGTTTGAAATACATCTTCACGCAAAAGGAGTAGAACCTCAGGCAGAGAAGATGGTTGGAGCTCATAAAATATTATGACATGAAATTGCACTATCACCCAGGAAAGGCCAATGTTGTGGCAGATGCATTGAGCCGCAAGAGTTATGTCAATACCCTCACAGCAGGAGGATTACCTCAAGAGTTAATTGATGATCTCAGAGATCTCCGATTGGAGATAGTACCACGAGGTTTTGTTACCGCAATGGAAATTCAATCCACCTTGTTGGGAAAGATTCGAGAAGCCCAGAAGTTAGACAAAGGTATTGCAGAAATAAAGGAAAGGATGAACCAAGGAAAGGCAACAGGATTTCGTGAGGATGAACACGGAACCTTATGGTTTGAGCAGCGTATTTATGTGCCAAATGACACAGAGATCAGGAAGTTGATTCTTCAGGAGGCTCATGATTCGCCTTATTCGATACACCCAGGAAACACCAAGATGTATTTGGACTTGAAGGAAAGTTTCTGGTGGACAGGTATGAAGAAGGATATTGCCGAGTATGTCGCAGTATGTGATGTATGTCAAAGGGTTAAGGCAGAGCATCAGAAACCAGCAGGATTACTTCAGCCTTTGCCGATACCAGATTGGAAGTGGGACAAGCTTGGCATGGACTTCATTACAGGATTACCCAGGACCCGATCAGGCTATGATTCTATTTGGGTAGTAGTTGATCGCTTGACCAAGGTAGCTCACTTCATCCCCGTGAAAACCACATATACAAGTGCTAAGTTGGCCAAGATATATATGACCAGGATCGTATGTCTGCACGGAGTTTCGAGGACCATCGTATCAGATAGAGGAACACAATTTACCTCTAAGTTTTGGCATCAGTTACACGAAACTTTGGGTACCAGGCTAGAGTTCAGTACAGCCTTTCATCCGCAGACAGATGGGCAGACCGAGAGAGTCAATCAGATTCTGGAGGACATGTTGAGAGCTTGTGCGCTAGATTATGGATCTAGTTGGGATGATAATTTGCCATACGCAGAATTCTCATATAACAACAGCTATCAAGCTAGTTTGAAGATGGCCCCTTTCGAAGCTTTGTACGGAAGGAGGTGCAGGACACCATTAATGTGGGATGAAGTTGGAGACCGTAAATTATTCGGACCAGATTTAATTAAAGATTCAGAGGAGAAAGTCAAGTTGATCCGTGACAGACTTAAGATAGCCCAATCCAGACAGAAGAGTTATGCCGATACTAAACGCAAGGAAGTAACTTATGAAGTCGGAGATAGAGCATATCTTCGTGTGTCTCCACTTCGAGGAGTTAAACGGTTTGGAGTTAAAGGCAAACTAGCACCACGATTTGTGGGGCCATATAAAATTTTGGAACGCAGAGGAGAAGTTGCATATCAGTTGGAGTTACCCGAAGCCTTGTCTGGAGTTCATAATGTGTTTCATGTTTCTCAGTTGAAGAAGTGCCATGCAGAGATGGCTGATATTCCTTTGAGAGATACAGTGCCCCTAGAAGCCATACAGTTGGATAGTGATCTGACCTATGAGGAGAAGCCCATCAAGATTCTTGAAATAGCAAGTAGGGTTACCCGCAGCAAGGTCATCAAGTTTTGCAAGGTTCAGTGGAGTCATCATACTGAGGAAGAAGCCACCTAGGAACGCGAAGAAGATCTTCGACAAGATCACCCACACCTTTTTGCTAGCCAACCCGAATCTCGAGGGCGAGATTCATCTTAAGGGGGGTAGGTTTGTAACATCCCAAATTTTCAATTTGGATGTTTATAAATAGATCATTCATATGTATCCATGATTTATGCATTTTTGCCCCATTTGTATTATTTGATTCTGATCCAAGGAACTTTGAGAAACTCAAGGACCAAAAGAGAGAGTTGGAAGTTTCCCTAAAACCCACTTTTGAAATTTCAAAATTTGGAAATTGGATCAAACTTGGTTCCATAAAAAAAGATCATTTGCATTATTCCAAAAATAAAGAGAGAAGATAAAATGACTTCTTCAAAATCAGAGGGAAAATATTGGAATTTGAATTTGGAACCAAAATATATTTGTTGGGTTTTATTTGCAATTTATTTTACTAGTTTAACAAAAATGTTTTTTTTAATTTGCATTATAGGCAGGATAAATGTTCACAAGGTCATATATAAGACCATATTATTATGTGAACATTTTTCTTCAGATCTAAATAATAATTCTGAGAGGAGCGAACATGACACTCCAAAAAGTCAGAAGAAAACAATGCCAAAAATTTTGAATTCAAATTTGAGTTTCTTTTGATTTTTTTTTAGAAAAATGTTTTTTATAAAGTTTTTATTTAGCCTCTGAAAAATAGTTCATCATGTAGGATTTATTTTTCTGAATTTTTTTGATATATATATGTCCTATATTAAAATACTTTTATTTTCTATCTATACATTTTTTTCTCTGTGTCAAAAAAAAACAGCCACGGGCCGTGAAAGGCCCAGCCTTCCTCACGACCCAACTTGGTCGTCTCCTTCCTTGGTCGTTCGTTCACAGAGAGCTCACAGAACATCCTCCATCTAGCGCCCCACCCCTCCCCTTCCTCTCCCCCGCCCCAAAACGCCTCTGAATGGAACCCCCTCGCCTCCCTCTACCCCTTCCCCTTCCTAGTGCGCGTTGGAGTCGCCTGTAATGGCCATTACGAGGCAGAGAAACAGCCACCATTAACACATCTCGCCCCACCCAACTCTAGACCTCCCCAAGCCCTATAAAAGGCACCCCGCGAGCCCCTCTCACCCCTCGTCCGAAGCCCTCTCCTTCTGGAGCTTTTCCCCCTCCCTAACCTCGCCAATTGCTCGCCGGAGTTCGTGAAGTCCGGCGACCTCTCACCGTGTGTACATGAAGCTATCTTCAACCAAAACTTGATCAAGAGGTTCACCACATCGTCCTCTACACCGTCCCGTACGCGTCCTTCGCTGAAACACACCGGAGCAACCTTCTTCCTCGTCTTCGGCGACAAGTCCGGTGAACACCCTGTTCAATTTTTTTTCTCTTTTATCAGTATATTTTCCAATTCAGATTCTTTACCAAATCTTGTTTCTAGTATATCTTTTAGTCTATAGATTCAATTTAGTTGATTCTTTTTCCTACGGTTTCGTAGAAATATCCTCTATCCAGAGAACCTAACGAAATATATTTTTGAAAATTTTAAATTTTGAATTCAAACAGATCTGAATTCAAACTTCGTTAGGCCATAACTTGAGTTTCGTAACACCGTTTTGGGTGATTCTTTTTGCAAATCGAAGCTTGTGACATGTACTTTCTGTTAAAACCAAAACCATTTATTTTTGTTGCTGTGAAAATTATATTCTGTACAAAAACTTTATTTTGGTGTTTTTGGAGTTTTCTGAAGTCTTTTATTCGTTTTCTTTTGATTCTTTGCTTGTATGCTTATGTATGTTATTGCTTGCTTACGCTAGATCATCCGGAGTGCGAAGCTTGATACTACGAATCTTTAGAGTTCAACGAACGTCAGCAAGGCAAGTTCACACTTTGATCATAATTTTCAATACCCAGTTTTTACTATGCATTAGTTTCACCCTCAAAGATTGCATGAGTAGGATTGGGAACATGTGGTTATGCTATGTAGTTCATTTGGTAGGAACCTATGACCTTTTATCACCCCGGGAATATTCGTTATATCATATATTGCTTAGCCATGCTCGTAGACGGGGATTGGTATGTGTGATACATGCGAGAGATAATAATTTTGGGACAACATAAGGTGGCAACTTTAATACACATCTGGGTGGATTGTTTGGGGCACCTGGAGAAACCAGTTCTTGCCCAAGGGGAATCCCGGAGTACCCGTGTGATTACCCTAGGTCCGCCACCCAGGCTCAAAGGGATCATAAGATATTTCATGCCTAGAAACTTCCGTGTGCAGCCACAAGCCATTATGGGCTCTGGCATAGTTGAGTAAGTTGTGTGACCTCTTTCCGTGGTAGACTAGCTGATGTAGGGGAAAGTAGGTGTATCGGTCTACCCAGGGTTTGGAGGAAATACTTCAGAAAGACTATGTCTCGATCTTCCGATCATGGAGGTGGTCGAGTCTTGTGGGGAAAAGTGCGCAAACCTCTGCAGAGTGTACAAACTAATCATGATTAGCCGTGTCCCCGGTTATGGACAACTTGAGTATCTAGAAGTGAATTATTGGTTGATCTCATCACTTTATTTAATGAAATCATTGGGTTACTAATAACTTGGGAATTTTGGGATTGAGTTGGAGGAACCTTCTCAATAATGGCATTTTTAACTTAGTAGTAAATAAAAAATTATTCCTTTGTTGTAGGGTAAAATTGGCTTTATGCAAACATTAAACTTAGAGCCTCCACCAGCTAAATTTGCATATAGAGATAGTCTTTTTCTTTATTATTATTTCTATGGTGTGACATTGCGATCATATTCCATGTGCTGACCTACACGGCTGCAACGTCTCATGTTGCAGAGTTTTCCGACGAGGAGTAAAGGTGCGATAGGTCGTTGTTCTGCACTCAGTTTGCCGTGGAGTTGATGGACTCATTTTACTTTTGATGCTTCCGCAGTTATTTTATCCAGATGGCCTTTGGCCATATTATTGTAATAAATACTCTTTTGAGGACCTCGATGTAATAAAGTGTGTGATTGAACTCTGTTATAATTCATCGAGTACTGTGTGTGTCAGCATACCGATCCAGGGATGACACTTAAGCACAGAGACTTCGATCCATTTGGGTCGGGTCGCTACAGCTTGGGTGCTGACCTTACTTGGACAAGCCTCCCACTTATGATTAGCATCTAATGCAAGCATCCACAAGTACAAAATAAGTATTAAGATAAACCTAACCATATCCTGAAACATATGGATCCAAATCAGCCACTTACGAAGCAACGCATAAACTAGGGTTTAAGCTTCTGTCACTCTAGCAACCCATCATCTACTTATTACTTCCCATTGCCTTCCTCTAGGCCCAAATAATGGTGAAGTGTCATGTAGTCGACATACACATGACACCACTAGAGGAAAGACAACATACATCTCATCAAAAGATCGAACGAAGACCAAATTCACATGACTACTAATAGCAAGACTTCTCCCATGTCCTCAGGAACAAAAGCAACTACTCACAAGACATAATATTGTTCATGATCAGAGGGGTATTAATATGCATAATGGATCTGAACATATGATCTTCCACCAAATAAACCAACTAGCATCAACTACAAGGAGTAATCAACACTACTAGCAACCCACAGGTACCAATCTGAGGTTTGGATACAAAGATTGGACACAAGAGATGAACTAGGGTTTGAGAGGAGATTGTGCTGGTGAAGATGTTGATGAAGATAGCTCTCCCCAAGATGGGAGAGTTGTTGGTGATGACGGCGGTGACAATTTCCCCCTCCCGGAGGGAAGTATCCCTGGCAGAACAGCTCTGTCGGAGCCCTAGATTGGTTTTCGCCTCGGTTCAGCATCGAGACGGCGGTGTCTGGTCCCGAAAGCCTCCTCTAGATTTTTTCCAGGTCAAAACGCTTCTTATAGGAGTAGATGGGCACCTGGGGCCCACCGGCTGGCCCTCGAGGCAGGGGGGCGCGCCCTGGGAAGGGGGGCGCGCCCCCCACCCCCGAGGCCAGCCTGTGGCCCCTCTCGTGGATTTCTTCCACCAGATATTTTTAATATTTTCTGAAAAAATGTTTTGTGGAGTTTCGGGGCTTTTGGAGTTGTGCAGAATAGGTATCCAGAGTTTGCTCCTTTTCCAGCCCAGAATTCCAGCTGCCGGCATGCCCCCTTCTTCATGTAAACCTTTCAAAATAAGAGGGGAAAGGCATAAGTATTGTGACAAAACATGTATGAACAGCCCATAAAGCAATAAATATCAACTTATAAGCACGATGCAAAATGGACGTATCAACTCCCCCAAGATTAGACATCGCTTGCCTCAAGCGAAAGCCGATATCGAAAAATATGTCCACATGTTTAGAGATAGAGGTGTCGATAAAAATAGAATACAGACATGAGGGCAATATGATCATTCTCATAACAGCAACTTATATAAACATGTTCATATGATCATTATGCTAAAGTAACAATTCATCCACAATATCAAGTATGCATCATAAACCTCATTGGAAACTAACAAACTTTGGTCTCGGTCATTGACGCAATTGCAATTTATCGTAACATCGCAAATAGTCAGTTAAGAGCTTTTCAGCAAGCCTACATACTCAACTATCATATAGTCTTTCATAATTGCTCACAGTCATGCAATACTTATGTTTATAGAGTTTTAATCGGACACAGAGAAAGATAGGGGCTTACGGTGTTGCCTCCCAACCTTTTACCTCAAGGGTAATGTCAACAGTAATAGATCATGAAAACTTACATCCAAGTGGGTATATATATCAGGATCTTTCCAACACAATGTGCTTGCCAAAGGATAAAATGTAAAAAGGAAAGGTGGATTTCACCTTGACACTTGTAAGACAAGAATAAAAGATAGGCCCTTCGCAGAGGGAAGCAGAGGTTGCCATGTGTTTTTATGGTTGGATGCACAAATTCTTAGCATAGAGGAACTTCACTTTATATTGCCACTTGTGATAAGGACCTTTATTATGCAGTCCGTCGCTTTTATTACTTCCATATCACAAGCTCGTATAAAGCTAATTTCTCCCACACTAATAAATCATACATATTTTAGAGGGTTTGCAACATGACACTTACTTGGAAGTATCTTTCTCAATCCATAGGTAGTTATGGTGGACTCTCATGGCAAAACTGGATTTAAGGATATATGGAAGCACAAGTAGTATCTCTACTTAGTGCAAGGAAGTTTGGCTAGCAAGAGGGAGAAAGGCAAGCTCAACATGTTGGAAGATCCATGACAATATACTTTATTTCGGATATAAGAAGACATAACCCATTATGTTGTCTTCCTTGTCCAAAATCAACTCTTTAGCATGTCATACTTTAATGAGTGCTCCCAATAATAAAAAATGTCCAAGATAGTATATTTGTATGTGAAGCCTCTCTTCTTTTATTACTTCCTATTAATTGCAACGATGACCAAAACTATGTTTGTCACCTCCCAACAACTTTTATTTATCATACTCTTGTATGTGAAGTCATTACTTCCCATAAGATCGATATGATCTCTTTGATACTCTTTTTGTTTTCTTTCTTTTTATCATGACCCAAGTGAGGAAATCAAGCCCTTGACTCAACACTAATCTTTATTATATAGCTCACGGACTCGATTACAAAGGATAAAGCTCACAAAGCAAAAGCTCACAACTGTGTCATGCTAACTTTATTCTAATAGATCAAGATACTACCAAAAGGATCGAACTAAGTAAAACGGTAAAGATAGGAGTGATGGTCATACGATACCGGGGTCACTCCCCCAAGCTTGGCAGTTGCCAAGGGGAGTGCCCATACCCATATGATTATGTCTCCTTCTTCGGGGTTGATGATGATGGAGTTTTTGCTGATGTAGGTATGTTGTTCTTCCAAGGCATGGGCTCACCATCATAGAAGGATGATCGAGTCTCCAGGGTACTCAAATCTGCAGCCAAACTCATGTTCTTGAATCTATATTCATACTCACAGTTTTGGTTTTGCAGGTCATAGATCTGGGCTTGGAGGTGATCGATCTTCTCTTGAAGATTGGAGATGGCATCTCCGAAGATCCTTGAGTCCATCTTGAGGTTGTTGGCAAGCTCCGAGATCATCGTGTGGTTGGCGTCGAGACCTCGTTCCACCATACCTTGGCACTTGAAAACTTGTTGCTCCATTGCTTCGAGTCTTGTTTCCACGCTTCCGGTCCTCCTCGGCCCTTCAACATCACAGATGTGCAGCACCCCCTCATGCAACTCCATGGTTTTGGGGTGATGCAGCACCCCCGCAAGGTGGGGATTGATGAGCTTCTCGAAGAACTGGTCCTTGGGGGTGTTGGAGGACGCCATGATAATCTGGATCTATCAAAAATAGCAGCTCAAAACGAAAACAGAGGAATTCTGCGTGATACAGAGGTCAAAACCTTCGGGAGTATATATAATTAATTTTTCCCGAACAAAAGGAGTAACCCACAAGAAAACGGAGTCTAGGGGACACACGGGGTGCCCTCGTGGCAGGGGGGCGCGCCCTGGGAAGGGGGGCGCGCCCCCTACCCTCGAGGAGGCCCCATGTCTCCTCCTGACTGCGGTTTATTTTTCTATTTTTCTAAATATTCCAAAACGGAGATAAATTGCCTTTAGAACTGTTTTGGAGTCGGTTTACTTACTGTATCATGTACCTCTTCCTTTTCGGAGGCTGAATCGTTCTGGAAAGTGTCCCTTATGTATTCTTCCGAGGTTATGGTTTCAATAATATTAGTTTCAACATTTATAAGATTACCTGAGATATAATGTTTGATCCTTTGACCATTCACCACCTTCAGATTTGGGCCTTCGAAGTTGTTGATCTTTATGGCACCGGAACGATAGACCTCCTTGATAACGTAAGGTCCTTCCCACTTGGAGAGAAGTTTTCCTGCAAAAAATCTTAAACGAGAGTTGAATAGCAAAACATAATCACCTATGTTGAACTCACGCTTTTGTATCCTTTTGTCAGGCCATCTTTTAACTTTTTCTTTAAATAGCTTGGCATTCTCGTAGGCCTGGGTTCTCTATTCATCAAGACAGCTAATATCAAATAGCCTCTTTTCACCGGCAAGTTTGAAATCATAATTGAGCTCTTTGATAGCCCAATATGCCTTATGTTCTAGCTCAAGAGGTAAGTGACAAGCTTTTCCATATACCATCTTATATGGAGACATACCCATAGGATTTTTGTATGCAGTTCTATAGGCCCATAATGCATCATCTAGTTTCTTGGACCAATTCTTTCTAGACCTATTAACTGTCTTTTGCAAGATTAATATCAACTCCCTATTACTTAGTTCTACTTGACCACTAGTCTGTGGATGATAAGGTGATGCAATTCTATGGTTGACATCATACTTAGCAAGCATCTTACGGAAAGCACCATGAATAAAGTGTGAACCACCATCAGTCATTAGATATCTAGGGACTCCAAACCTCGGAAATATAACTTCTTTAAGCATCTTAATAGAGGTGTTATGATCAGCACTACTAGTTGGAATAGCTTCTACCCACTTAGTAACGTAATCAACAGCAACTAGGATATGTGTGTACCCATTAGAGGAAGGAAAAGGTCTCATATAATCAAAGCCCCAAACATCAAATGGTTCAATAACAAGTTAATGATTCATGGGCATTTCTTGACGTCTACTAATATTACCGATTCTTTGACATTCATCACAAGATAAGACAAACTTACGGGCATCCTTGAAGAGAGTAGGCCAATAAAAACCGGATTGCAATACCTTGTGTGCAGTTCTGTCTCCCGCATGGTGTCCTCCATAAGCTTCGGAGTGGCACTTGCGTAAGATATGTTCCTGTTCATGCTCAGGTACACAACGTCTAATAATACCATCTACTCCTTTATAAAGATGTGGGTCATCCCAAAAGTAATGTCTTAAATCATAGAAGAACGTTTTCTTTTGCTGATATGTGAAGCTAGGAGGTATAAACTTAGCAACAATATAAATAGCATAATCAGCATACCATGGAGCAGTACGAGATGTACTTATGACAGCTAGTTGTTCATCAGGAAAGCTATCATCAATAGGTTGTGGGTCATCAAGTATATTCTCTAACCTAGACAAGTTATCTGCTACGGGGTTCTCAACCCCCTTTCTATCAATAATATGCAAGTCAAATTCTTGCAGCAAGAGAACCCATCTAATGAGTCTAGGTTTAGCATCTTTCTTTTCCATAAGGTATTTGATAGCAGCATGATCAGTGTGAATAGTTACTTTAGAATCAAAGATATAGGGTCTAAACTTATCACAAGCAAACACAACTGCTAAAAATTCTTTCTCAGTGGTAGCATAATTTCTTTTGGCACTATCTAGGGTTTTACTAGCATACTGGATAACATTCAATTTCTTATCAACTCTTTACCCTAGAACAGCTCCTACAGCATAATCACTAGCATCGCACATAATCTCAAAGGGTAAATTCCAGTCAGGAGGCTGGACAATAGGTGCAGAGATCAATGCTTTCTTAAGTATTTCAAATGCTTCTAGACAATCATCATCAAAGACAAAAGGAATATCTTTTTGTAAAAGATTAGTCAGAGGCCTGGAGATTTTGGAGAACTCCTTAATGAACCTCCTATAAAACCCGGCATGACCAAGGAAACCTCATATATCTTTGATATCCTTAGGGCATGGCATCTTTTCAATAGCATCAACCTTAGCTTTGTCAACTTCAATACCTCTTTTAGAAATTTTATGTCCCAAGACAATGCCTTCATTAACCATAAAGTGGCACTTCTCCCAATTCAAGACAAGGTTAGTGTCTTCACATCTCTGCAAAACTCGATCAAGGTTGCTTAAGCAATCATCAAAAGAAGTTCCATAAACGGAGAAATCATCCATGAACACTTCAACAATCATTTCACAAATATCAGAGAATATAGCCATCATGCATCTTTGAAAGGTAGCAGGTGCATTACATAAACCAAAAGGCATACGTCTATAAGCAAAAGTACTGAAAGGACAAGTGAAGGTAGTCTTTTCTTGATCCCCTTTTGACACAGGTATTTTAGAGAAACCAGAATAACCATCTAGAAAGCAGAAATGAGTATGTTTGGATAATATTTCTAGCATTTGATTTATAAATGGCAAGGGGTAATGATCTTTCTTAGTAGCTTTATTTAACTTACGAAAATCAATTACCATCCTATAACCTGTAACTATTCTTTGCGGGATCAATTCATCTTTATCATTGGGGACTACAGTCATACCTCCTTTCTTAGGAACGCAATGGACATGACTTACCCACTGGCTATCAGCAATGGGATAGATAATACCTGCATCTAGAAGCTTTATAATTTCCTTCCTTGCCACTTCTTTCATCTTAGGATTTAACCGTCACTGATGATCGATAACTGGTTTAGCATTTTCTTCCAATTTTATCTTTCGTTGACATATAGTGGGGCTACTGCCCTTAAGATCATCCAGAGTATATCCAATAGCAGCTCGGTGCTTCTTCGGAGTTTTCAATAATCTTTCTTCTTCATGCTCTGAAAGGTTAGCACTAATAATAACAGGATATATCTTCTTTTCATCAAGATAAACATACTTAACATTATCAGGTAAAGGTTTAAGTTCAAACACGGGATCACCCTTGGGTGGAGGAGGATCCCCTAAGATTTCAACGGGCAAGTTGTTTTTCAATACGGGTCCCTGTGTAAGGAATATTTCATCTATCTCCCTTCTCTCATTCATATGCATATCATTTTCATGCTCTAGCAAGTATTGTTCTAAAGGATCATTAGGTGGCACGGCAATAGAAGCAAGACCAATAAGTTCATCCTTACTGGGTGATGCCTTTTCAAGGGGTTGTCTATGGAATTTAGCAAAGTTAAAATCATGAGACATATCCCCTAATCCGACAGTAACAATGTCCTTCACACAGTCTATCTTGGCATTAACAGTATTCAAGAAGGGTCTACCAAATATAATGGGACAGAAAGCATCTTGTGGGGAACTAAGAACAAGAAAATCAGCAGGGTATTTAACCTTCCCACTCAAGACTTCAATATCTCTAACGATCCCAACTGGTGAAATAGTATCTCTATTAGCAAGCTTAATAGTAACATCAATCCCTTCTAACTCAACAGGTGCAATATCATGCATAATTTCGTTATACAGATCAAAAGGGATAATGCTCGCACTAGCACCTACGTCACATAAACCATGATAGCAATGATCTCCTATCTTGACAGAGATAACTGCATGCCTACGACAGGTTTATGTTTATTCCTAGCATTGGTTTTGTCTATCCTAGCAGACTCTTCTTGGAGAAAAATAACGTGTCCATCTAAATCTTCTACCAAGAGATCTTTAACCATAGCAACACTAGGTTCAACTTTAATTTGCTCAGAGGGTGTAGGTGTTCTAGTATTAGTCTTACGAACTACAGTTGAAGCTTGAGCATGATCCTTTATCCTAACAGGGAAATGTGGTTTCTCAATATAAGCGGTAGGAATGACAGGATCAACATTATAAGTGATAGTCTTTTGTTCAACTTTAATAGGTTCAACTACTTTAACTTCAACAGGGGGATGGTATTTAAACCACTTCTCCTTGGGGAGATCAACATGAGTAGCAAAAGATTCACAGAAATAAGCTACTATCTCAGAGTCAAGTCCATATTTAGTGCTAAACTCACGGAAAACATCGGTATCCATAAAAGCTTTAACACAATCAAACTTGGGGGTCATACCTGACTCCTTACCTTCATCGAGGTCCCAATCATCAGAGTTGCATTTAACTCTTTCCAATTAATCCCATTTGAAGTCAATAGTCTTCATCATATAAGAGCCAGAACAAGAAGTATCGAGCATGGAGCGATTATCATGAGAAAGCCGAGCATAAAATTTTTGAATGATCATTTCTCTTGAGAGCTCATGATTGGGGCATGAATATAACATTGACTTAAGCCTCCCCCAAGCTTGAGCGATGCTTTCTCCTTCTCGAGGCCAGAAATTATAAATATAATTACGATCAAGATGAACCTGGTGCATAGGGTAGAACTTCTGATGAAATTCCAACTTCAGACGATTATAGTTCCAAGATCCCATATCATCGCATAGCCTAAACCATGTCAATGCATCTCCCTTCAAAGATAAAGGGAAGACCTTCTTCTTCATAACATCCTTGGGCATACCTGCAAGCTTAAACAATCCACAAACATCATCCACATAGATTAGGTGTAAATCGGGGTGAAGTGTTTTGTCTCCTGTATAAGGATTTTCAAGCAGTTTCTCTATCATACCTGAAGGAATCTCAAAGCAAACATTTTCATTAGGTGCAGTAGGTTGAGGAGCAACTCTTTTCTCTTCTGCTCAGGGTGAAGATACCCCAAACAAGCCCCTCAAAGGATTTTGAGCCATAATAACAAGTAACAATAAGTTTCAGCACACTATATAAATTTTTCCTTACCAAATTCCACTTACCAAAGGCGCTTCACTCCCCGGCAACGGCGCCAGAAAAGAGTCTTGATGACCCACAAGTGTAGCGGATCTATCGTAGTCCTTTCGATAAGTAAGAGTGTCGGACCCAACAAGGAGCAGAAGGAAATGATAGGCAGTTTTCAGTAAGGTATTTTCTGCAAGCACTAAAATTATAGGTAACAGATAGTTTTGTGATAAGATAATTGGTAGCAAGTGACAAACGGTAAAAGTAAATAGGTGCAGCAAGGTGTCCCAATCCTTTTTGCAGCAAAGGACAGGCCTAGACAAACTCTTATGCAAGGTAAAGCGCTCCCGAGGACATATGGGAATTATCGTCAAGCTAGTTTTCATCACGATTGTCTGATTCGCGTTCGGTACTTTGATAATTTGGTATGTGGGTGGACCGGTGCTTGGGTGCTGCCCTTACTTGGACAAGCCTCCCACTTATGATTAACCTCTAATGCAAGCATCTGCAACTACAAAAGAAGTATTAAGGTAAACCTAACCATAGCCTGAAACATATGGATCCAAATCAGCCCCTTACGAAGCAACACATAAACTAGGGTTTAAGCTTGTGTCACTCTAGCAACCCATCATCTACTTATTACTTCCCAATGCCTTCCTCTAGGCCCAAATAATGGTGAAGTGTCATGTAGTCGACGTTCACATGACACCACTAGAGGAAAGACAACATACATCTCATCAAAATATCGAACGAAGACCAAATTCACATGACTACTAATAGCAAGACTTCTCCCATGTCCTCGGGAACAAAAGCAACTACTCACAAGACATAATATTGTTCATGATCAGAGGGGTATTAATATGCATAATGGATCTGAACATATGATCTTCCACCAAATAAACCAACTAGCATCAACTACAAGGAGTAATCAACACTACTAGCAACCCACAGGTACCAATCTGAGGTTTGGATACAAAGTTGGATACAAGAGATGAACTAGGGTTTGAGAGGAGATGGTGTTGATGAATATGTTGATGAAGATAGCTCTCCCCAAGATGGGAGAGTTGTTGGTGATGACGGCGGTGATGATTTCCCCCTCCCGGAGGGAAGTATCCCCAGCAGAACAGCTCTGCCAGAGCCCTAGATTGGTTTCCGCCTCGGTTCCGCCTCGAGACGGCGGCTTCTGGTCCCGAAAGCCTCCTCTTGATTTTTTTTTCCAGGTCAAAACGCTTCATATAGGAGAAGATGGGCACCTGGGGCCCATCGGCTGGCCCTCGAGGCAGGGGGCGCGCCCTGGGAAGGGGAGCGCGCCGCCCCACCCTCGAGGCCAGCCAGTGGCCCCTCTCGTGGATTTCTTCCGCTAGATATTTTTTATATTTTCCGAAAAAATGTTCTGTGGAGTTTCGCGGCTCTTGTAGTTGTGCAGAATAGGTATCCAAAGTTTGCTCCTTTTCCAGCCCAGAATTCCAGCTGCCGGCATTCCCCCTTCTTCATGTCAACCTTTCAAAATAAGAGGTAAAAGGCATAAGTATTGTGACAAAACATGTAGGAACAACCCATAAAGCAATAAATATCAACTTATAAGCATGATGCAAAATGGACGTATCAGCAGCCGGCGGCTGCGAGCGGCGAGTGCGGCGTGCTCATCACGTGCGGGGCGAGCGGGAGGTTGGAGGCGATGAGGCGGGGCCCAGTGGCAGCTGGTGCGAGGGAGAGCGAGCAAGGGAAGAGGGGCGCGGGCGAGCGGCGCTAGGGCGGCTGATATGTCTCCAACGTATCTATAATGTTTTATTGTTCCATGCTATTATATTATCTGTTTTGGATGTTTAATGGGCTTTATTATACACTTTTATATTATTTTTGGGACTAACCTACTAACCCAAGGCCCAGTGCAAATTGCTGTTTTTTGCCTATTTCAGTGTTTTGCGGAAAAGGAATATCAAACGGAGTCCAAACAGAATGAAACCTTCGGGAGAGTTATTTTTGGGACAATTGCAACACAGAAGACATTGAGTACACGCCAGGGAGCGAACGAGGTGGCCACGAGGGCAGGGGCGCGACCAGGGGGTAGGCGCGCCCCCGCCCTCGTGGGCCCCTCGTGGCCCCCCTGACGTGCCTCTTCCTACTATATATACCTATGTACCCTGAAAACATCGGGGAGCACCATGAAACCCTAAGTCCACCGCCGCAACCTTCTGCACCCTGAGATCCCATCTTGGGGCCTGTTCCGGAGCTCCACCGAAGGGGGAATCGATCACAGAGGGCTTCTACATCAACACCATAGCCTCTTCGATGAGTTGTGGGTAGTTTACCACAGACCTTCGGGTCCATAGTTATTAGCTAGATGGATTCTTCTCTCTCTTTGGATCTCAATACAAAGTTCTCCTCGATCTTCTTGGAGATCTATTCGATGTAATTATTTTTGCGGTGTGTTTGTCGAGATCCGATGAATTGTGGGTTTATGATCAAGATTATCTATGGACAATATTGGATTCTTTTCTGAAATCTTTTATGCAGGATTTAAATATCCTTGCAAGTCTCTTCAAATTATCGGCTTGGTTTGGCCTACTAGATTGGTAGTTCTTGCAATGGGAGAAGTGCTTGGCTTTGGGTTCAATCTTGTGGTGTCCTTTCCCAGTTAAAGCAGAGGCAGCAAGGCACATATTGTATTGTTGCCATCAAGGATAAAAGGATGGGGTTTATATCATATTGCATGAGTTTATCCCTCTACATCATGTCATCTTGCTTACAGCGTTACTCTATTCTTATGAACTTAATACTCTAGATGCATGCTGGATACCGGTCGATGTGTGGAGTAATAGTAGTAGATGCTGAATCGTTTCGGTCTACTTGTCACGGATGTGATGCCTATATACAATGATCATGCCTAGATATTCTCATAACTATGTGCTTTTCTATCAATTGCTCGACAGTAATTTGTTCACCCACCGTAGAAATCTGCTATCATGAGAGAAGCCACTAGTGAAACCTATGGCCCACGGGTCTATTTTTTATCATATTAGTTTCCCGTCAACTTGCCAATTTCTTTTGCCGTTGTTTTATTTCGCATCCTTTACTTTCAATCTATAACAAAAATACCAAAAATATTATCCTGTTATCTTTATCAGATCTCACTTTTGCAAGTGGTCGAGAAGGGATTGACAACCCCTTTATCGCGTTGGTTGCAAGGTTTATTTGTTTCTGTAGGTACGAGGGACTCGTGCATGGTCTCCTACTGGATTGATACCTTGGTTCTCAAAAATTGAGGGAAATACTTACGCTGCTATGCTGCATCACCCTTTCCTCTTCGAGGGAAAACAACGCAAGCTCAAGAAGTAGCAGCGGCGTGGGCCAGCGGCGTGGCAGGATGGCACGCTCCTGGGCCGAATGGCCGTAGGCTGGCTCGCCACCGCGTGTGTGTTTTTTTTTTACAAAAAGAAAACTCCAGCACAAGGAAATTAATTAGAATATCTACATAGGCATATTATATACCAAAATGTTCGGAAAAATACCAAGAATAAGATGAACTATTTTTCAAGTTCAAATAAATTGTATAAAAAATCATAAAAGTCAAACAGTGCTAGTTTTCCATTTTAAAATCCATACAAATCATTTTTTCAATACCATATCAAATTTATTTTCTCCTACTTTTCCATTGAAGGGAATCATTTTACCCTTATTTCTATTTATTTATTTTCAGGAGAAAAATAATTTGAATAAGACAAAATAACATCCAATTTTGATTTGAATTTGAATTTCAAACCAATTACAAATCTTTTCTGCTTTCCCTTAGCTAAATTATATATCAAATGGCCTCTGAATTTTGAAGTGTCATATTTCTTCTCTCATTTTGAATAGTCTTCAGAGGATTTGAAATTTGGAAATTCAAATAAGTTCAAATGAAAAATGATTTTCAAATAACTTCGAAGTGACTTCCAAATTATTTATTTCAAACTGCCAACTTTCTTTCTCCAAATATTAAGAAGTCATTTTATCTTCTCTCTTGAACTCACTGAGTTGCTTGATGTAATTATATTTCAATATTTCAAATGGAATTAAAATCATTTTGTAGCGACCACGATCCGAATGGACCGAAGTCTTTGTGCTCTGTGTCATCCCTGGATCGGTATGCTGACACACACAGTACTCGAGGATTTATAATAGAGGTAAATCACATGTATGAAGTAACGTAAATACTATTACCTCAATCGATCATAGCGGAAGCAACAAAGGTTGTGGATTCCCATCAACACCAACGGCAAAGTTGAGTGTAGGAATCATAACCCCTAACGTATCACTTACTCGTCGTAAGATAATCCTGCAACATGAGACGTTGCAGCCACAAAGGGTCAGTACATTGAATGTACTGGCAAATTCACATTGTAATGACAATGATAAACAAAGCCTACAACTACATGCATATTTGGCTGGTGGAGGCTGTAAGGTTAAAGTTTTTGCGAAAAGCCAATTTTTCCCTACTACAAAGGAATAAATTTTAATTAACTATCATGGTAGTTGAAACATCATCGAGAAGATAGACATCCTCTCAACCCCAATTAAAATCATCATTTAACCCAACAATATTAAATTAGAGAGTGATGAGATCAGCAAATAATCCACTTCTAGATACTCAAAGATTTCCATAACCGGGGACATGGCTACTCATGAATAGTTTGTACACTTTGCAGAGGTTTGTGCACTTTTCCCACAAGACTCGATCGCCTCCGTTTGGTTTCTCGCACTACATGGTGTTTGAGAAACGGATGATCGGGACAAAGTCTTTCCGAAGAGGTCCCCTTAACTAGATAGATAGGCCGTACCACCTACCATCCCCCTACATCTGCTAGCCCATCATGGAAAGGCTTCCCACAACTTACTCAACTATGCCAGAGCCCATATTGGCATGTGGTTGCACATGGAAGTTTCTAGGCATGAAATATTATATGATCCCTTTGAGCCTGGGTGGCATTCCAATAGGACAATCACACGGAAACCCCGGGATTTCCTAGGACAACACTAGCATCACCAGGTGTTCGGGCAATCCACTGGTTCACTCCCAGGGTGCCCCAAACCAATCCACCCAGATGTGTATTCAAGTAGCCACCTTAAGTTGAATCCTTAATTAACAACTCACATCTGTCATGGATTTCACTCAAACCCAACCCACGTCTACCAGCATAGCATGGCAATCTAAGCATAACGTAGAAGTAACTCCCAGGGGTTTGAAAATAATGCAGGTAATAGGTTCTACCTCAATCTACTTCCCAGTCCCACAAGTTAAAATATCCTACTGATGCAATGTGTTTGAGGATATAACTAATGCAATGAAAACTGGGTATTGGAAAATATGATCAAAGTGTGAACTTGCCTGCAATGTTGATGAACATGATTCGCACTCAAAAACTCTTGATAGATCTACTCGTCACACTCCGGTCAATCTATCGTAAGCAAGCAATCGTAACCACACATAAGCAATCACTTAGAAAGATCGGACAGAGCGAATAAACACTTCGGAAAACTTCGAAAACAAACGAATGACTCTTGAAACACAAAACAATTTCCAACAGTACCAAAATTATGTGAATTTGGCCTTATCAGAAAGTTTAGGTCAAGAGCTTCGATTTGCAAAAAGAATCAACTAAAACGGAGTTACGAATCTCAAGTTATGATCAAACGTAGTTTGAATATAAACTAGTTGAATTCAAATTTTAAACTTTTCAAAAACATGTTTGAGTTGTATTACTGGATAGAGGGCTTCGTAACGAAGACGTGGGCGTTGGTTTCGTTGGATTTGGACCAACGAGCAAAAAGTTAGGGCCGTTTGAAGTATAGGGACTATTCTGTAAATAAAATATTCACATCTAAGTCCCTGGCCGAAAAACTAAACAGAAAATGAAAAGAACTAACGAGCGAACGCTCGTTTTCTAGTCCTAACTAGTGAACGTTCACTTTTTAACTAAACCAAAAAAAACGGATCTAGATCTAGGGTTTTTGGAAATACACCGATCTGGTTTTAAAAAGAAATCCTAAAAGAAACGGAAAACCCGGCGGTTTTGAACGCGGTTTTTACCAGCGGTTTTTCTTCGAGGCGGTTCGGGTGCGGTTTCCAGCCGGCGGTGGCTCCGGCGAAACGGTCCGGCGACGGCGGTCAACTCCGTCGCGGCGGGGCTGCAGCGGGCGATGAGGGGCAGAGGCGAGCGGCGTGCGGCGACGCAGCAGCAAGGTGCGGCGGTGGCGAGCCAGCGCGAGGAGAGGGGGGGCGAAGCGGCGGCGGCGGCGGCGAGATGTGCGGCGGCGGCGGCGGCGAGATGTGCGGCGGCGGCGGCGCGAGATGCGGGAGGAGGAGAAACGGGGCGGCGGCGGCAGGCTTTATAGGGGCAGGGGGTCGGGCTTTTCCGTGGAGAAGGGGTCGGCCGAGGGGGAGTCCGGCCAGGAGACGGCTCGGACACCGAGGTGGCAGCGGCATCGTGCGGGAAGAGGAAGCCGACGGGCGAGCTGGGCTGCGGCCTGGCTTTGGCTGGACCGGCCCAGTTTCGGAGGAGACTATTTTTTTTAAAACATTTTTTTAACAGACAAGAAAAAAATAAATGCAAAATAATTAAAATATCCTATAGGCATATTATATATCAAAATTTGCAAAAAAAAATAAGCCCTACAACTTGAACATTTTACTACTGTCAAATAAAAAGTCCACAAAATCTAATAAATCAAAAGGTCCTACTATTGCAAATAAAAACCAATAAAAATCACTTTAAAAATACCAAAAATAATTCAAATTCCTTTATCTCCAATTTTCAGCTGTAGGGAATCATGTTACCCTATTTTCCTTGAAATTTATTTTTGGAGAAAAATAATTTGAATAAAAACCAAATAACTCAATATTTGAAATTGAGTTGCAGAAAATTCAGAAAAACCTCCAACTCATATTTCCTACAATTTGAAGAAGTCATTTTATCTTCTCTCGGGAAAATCATTGAGTTGCTTAAAGTTTCTGAATTCAAGAATATTTCGAGGATGAAATTCCAAAATCCTTTCAAGCCCTTTATCATTTAAAATAAATGGAAGAAGTCATATTATCTTCACTCTAGGGTTTTGTGTTGAAAAGAATTTTGAATTCCCTCGGAGATCAAAATGCAAAGTGAAAGTTTTGGGAAAGTCATTTTATTCCCTCTCATTTAACTTTCAAAAGTTTCAAATTCACTCAATTTCACTCAGCACAATCAGCAAGCAGTCAATTCTATCTATTTATTATAACATTCCAAAATTTAGAATTTTGGGATGTTACAAACCTACCACACTTAAAATGAATCTCGTCCTCAAGATTCGGAGAGGCTAGCAAGAAATAGGTTAGGGTTTGGGGGTCTTCTAACAAATCCACTGACGGGGTGGCCTAGTGTGCTACCACACTTAGACTGATGGTTACGGTTCCATCAAAACTCAGGTACTCCATCCTTTGGGTTGACGGCATCGGTCTTCTCAAATCTTCAGGATAATTCCTTCTCTGGGTTCTTTCGGTTGTGGCCTAATTGCTGTCCTTAATCCTTGTATCCTTTCATCCTGGTAAGGCTCTTTCAGGACTGGTTCTTCTTAATTGACAAGTCTGGCGCCAATACTAAACAAATATCGGTCTCTCATGGTGGTCATTAAACAATTTATTGGGTCCCTGCAGAAAACAGGTCTGGGCTTCATCCTCACCGTATATCCTACGGTTGGCAACAGCATGCCGCGTACAAGGGGAAAATTTCTATACCATTCTAAGGTTTAAACAAAGTTTTGACATCGTCGTCTCTCTACTATAGGTAAGTCACTCAGATTTACCATCCCGTATAACAGAGGTGAACAATAAGAGTAAGTGGGTATGGTGATCAATCCATCCCGCACCCAAATCATTACCTTGTATATGGTTTAGTGAATCCCGCATTCTAACACTCGGTCATCCTCACAAGCATTGTAGAATTTCTCTTGTCGACGAACTGAGTTTGGATAAATCCATTGATTCTGCAAGCCAAACAAACATCTAGCGTTTCACAACCCTCGGGTTTAACGTAACCACCTATAAGGTCGTCTATTAATAAAGGTTGTAACTTCTTCCAGGGGTTTTCCTTCAGCAAGAGTGTGCTCGCTTACCTGACAGGTCCTGGGGCCTGTGGGTTATGGCCCATCTCACCACTAGTAACACTTGGTCTCATCATCGGTTGCAACTATTCAGTCTTCCAATATTCAACTTCCTTGGCTCTCTTAAATCCTTCCAATTGGTTTGGTATCCCTTTCTTCTGGGTACCAAACTGATCGTAATTGCTCACACTCATCCTTGGGCAAATCCATTCCAAGTCTGACGTAGCTAACCACTAGCTAGTGTATTCGGGTAACGGTGTTGGATTCTACCACGCTTAAAATGAATAACACTAGTTTCTTCAAAATCTTATTCCATGCATCATGTCTTCACTCATCACTATAGAGTATCAACTCCTTAAATACAAAACCAACACCATGATGCCAATTGTATTGATTCTCAACTTACCACGATCTACTGCACTTCCATTGCATGCTTCAACTCCAATACTTAGCACAAAACTCCTTCTTCTAGGTACAATCTATAGCAAAAGGCACTGCTTTACTACAGCAGATACACATAACTATAGACAAGTATTGTGGTTCCCTTGTGATTATGTAGCCTCCTTAGGTCCTCGGCTAAAGGGTCCACGTCAAAACTTGTATATCCATAACTCAATCCTTGGGGTTACTGTAGTTCCATACTCCAGCATTACACCCTCGTAAAATCCTATCATACTTCTTTCCTTCATACTCTTGGGGTAAGCTTCATATCAAAATAAACTCCAACTTATTTGTGCAAACTCCACTAATTGGGGCAACACATTCCTTCCTATGGGTCCAGGGTTCATACAGTGAGGTACCACTAAACAAAATGCGCTGGTTCATCCATAATCCATATTCTCCTCATATCAAATCTTGTATTACTACTTGAACCAGTATTCAATACTCCAATTTGCAAGGGTGCATCACTACAATTGCTACTATCCACATAGTCGGGTATGGTCAACATTCCTTACATCTTTATTCCTTTGTCCTAGCTAAGCATGCTTCAGTCCCACCGGAATTGTGCAATGTGATTCTTAAAATCATCAATCTTTTGCTTCATCCTATTGGTCGTGTGCTTCATCTCCACCATCTCTGCATGCATCATACTCAGGCATCCCTGAGTAAAACGAAGTCTTGCTTCGAGTATTTCTCCAATCTGACGTATGGCCTCCATAGCAGCTTCACGAACAGAATCAAAGAATGTTGTTCGCGGTACCCGGGAGATGAAAAAGTATTGACCCATAGTCTTTGGGCAAACTCCTTTCACACGGTGGAGGTGTACCTCCACGTACCAAAGTTCAACTCCATTCTCCATGAAGGGATAACCCTTGTAAACTGAATCTCCTTCCAGGTAAATATGCTTCATCATGTCCTTCAGGATCTTTGGATAATCCTGGTTGCTAGTCAGGGTCATGATGGTTTCCGGTCCCTTGAGAAAAGACTCATAAAGGGTTGTCATCTGTGGGTATAAGACAAAAGAGGTTCTCAGGAAAACATACGAACATCCTTGGGTAAAATGGGGTCTTTTGTCCGAGAAAGGTTTGGGGTCAACTGGTCCATGGGTTCTAGGTCTAGGTCTGGGTGAGATAGCAAGAGAGGCATCCAAAATAGTCCAACAACTCATAGCATCTCCTTCTTAGATTCCAAAATATCACTTCTGTTGCTTCGCGAATATTACAATGTTCTTTCCGTAACTCAACTCAACATTGTAAGAAGGGTGTATTCCATTTAGCTACATGCTTCATCCTAATATCCAGATCTCAACTACTCTGATCATCCTTCCTGCGGTCTGATACTTCTCTTCGTAAAATGCTCTACTTCCTTGTAATGTAAACTAATGGCATAAGGCAGATCTAAGGACTTTATGGTGACTATCCTGGTTCATTGGGTTCTTCGCTTCCTGGTTGGGCAATTTCTAGCATAATGACCTAAATCCTTGCACCGATAACATGTGATGTCACTCAGGTCCTTTTCCGCAGAAGTTGGGTTCTTCTGGGGACACATGCTCTTTCTCCTCTTCGACTTCTTCGTTCCTAACAATTCTTCTATCTTTTGGGGATCAAACTCCACCTCTTCTATCGAGAAGTCTCCCAGATACTCATGGCTTTCCTTCGTGCAATACTGTGAAAAATGTCCTTCTTCTCCACATGAATAGCAAGCACGGGAGAAAAATCTATTTAGGCCTTCTCCATCAGGGTCGTCAATATCTTCCTCCATCGTGGATCCCCTTAAGGTTTCCTCGAGGACTTCTTTCATTGCTTCTTTCTTCTGGTGGATAGTTCGTTGCACCATGGGAAAAATGTGGCAATGAGCAGGGTAGTGGGTAGTCCCTTCACACAAGAAACAAGTAATCTGTCTAGTTGGGCATTCTTCCGCTAGGTGACTGATACGTCCAAAACGTATCTATAATTTCTGCTTGCTCCATGCCTCTTTTGTGTGATATTGCTATGATATTTATACACTTCCATACACTTTTGATCATATTTGGACTACCCTATTAACTCAGTGCACCCCAGTGCCAGTTTCTGTTTTCTGTTGTTTTTGTATTTCAGGTTTTCCCATCACGTAAACTGCCAGAAAAATCCCGGAAAAATTATATAAAAAATCAGTGTTCCGGAAGCTTCCTTGTGGCCAAAGTAGGGCCGGAGGGGGGCCACCAGGGCTCCAGGCGCCCTGGTGGCGCGGCCCCCCTCCTGGCCTTGCCGGGGGGGCGCCTGGGCCCTCCAGGTCTCCGCTGATGCCCCCCTTTGGCATATATTTACACCGCGTCCCGAAACCCTCGAGGACGGAACCCTTTTTCGCGATCTCATCTATGTTCCGCCGCCGCCGCGCTTCCAAGATCGGGAGCACCAGGAGAACTCTTCCCAGCACCCTGCCGGAGGGGAGGATCACCACCGGGAGCCTCTCCACCACCATGGACGCATCCCGGATGAGTTGTGAGTAGTCTCCCTTGGACCATGGGTCCATGACCAGTAGCTATGTGATGTGCTCCTCCCCTCTTTGTTCTTCACTAATTAGACCTCGTGAGCTGCCCTACATGATCGAGGCACATATGTAATCCTTATGCTGTTGCTATGTTGAGTTTGCTGGGATCCGATGGATTGTGAGATTATGTTTAGATTGTGTGTGAGTAATATATTTGATTTACCTCTTTTATATTTATGTTCTTGAGTAATTCTTGCATGTTCTCCGTTGCTGTTTATTGCTTTGGCCAAGTAGTAGGTAGTAACTCCAAGAGGGAACGTTATGCTTGATTGTGGGTTCATGCCCCTCGATGACTAGTTTGAGTGACAGAAACATGAGTCTAGGGGATGTGTTGTTGCCACAAGGGGGAAAACAACGGTGCTTGTACTCGCGGGTGCAAGGATTGTTTACTTTACGCAAAGTTCTTTTAATGCAGTTGTCTGTTGCTTTGAGTTTACACTATGGGTGGGACTCGCAACTTAATACCAGCGAGATGTTCTGGATAGATATCTCAAGGTGGATGATTAGTAGTAGATGCAGATGGATTTCGGTCTACTTACCTTGGCGTACCGCCCATGCTTTTGAGCCTCAACCTTTCTTGCAGCATAGTTAGCATTGGTTTGCGCACATAATTCTGTCAATTGCCCAGCTGTAATTCGTTTACCTCACATAGTTGTTTTATCGTCTTTTGGGAGAGAGACATCACTAGTGAACATCATGGGACCCCGGTCCATATTACCATCATCGATCACATCCGCTATTTACTTTCTGCTTTTACTTACTAGTTGCAATTATAACTATCACTATTATCTCTTGCGTTTGATCATTTGTAAACGACAAGGACGGAGGGATTGACAACCTCTCTGTACTCGTTGGGAGCAAAGTTATTTGTATCAGTGTGCAGGTCCAGTTAATTGCTAAGTATCTGGCGCCATTAGCAGTTGACACCTTCTTGTTGAAACCTTGGAGTCTCAGGGGAATTCGATCCTTGGTATCTTTGCCAAGGGAAAACTACCGCTACACTGCATCTCAAACCTTCCACTTGGGGTAACAAACGAGGGGCGAGAAGCCATCAAGCAAAGTTTTCTGGCGCCGTTGCCGGGGACTCCACTCTTCAAGATAGGGGAGTTGCACGCTATCTTTTACCTTTGCTTTTTAGTCTTGTTAGTTTACCTTTCAGTTTTCTTTATGTCTTTTCACTAGTTTTGCTTAATGGAAAACAACAAAAATATGAGAGAGCTTTATAAGCTCTACCTTGCTTTGGGACATGATGTGTTTGAAGAGAAAATTAAAAAACCTATGGAACTTTATTATTTGCATAACAATCATGATGGTGGTGATGTTATTAGTATGCTTTCTTTGTATATCAATATTGCTAATGACATGGAAAGCCCTAACCTTGGGGATGACACGTTTGATGAACATGATATTTTTAGTCCCCCAACTTTTGAAGAGAAAATTTACTTTGATGATACTTTGCTTCCTATACATGATGATTACAATGATGAATATGATGTTCTCAGTCCACCTACTATTGAGGATAAAATTTACTATGATTATGATATGCCTCCTAAATACAATGATTACCATGATGGTTATGATTGCTTTACTCTCACTATCCCTAATAAGAAAGATTTTGCTTATATGAAGATTAATGATACCTTTTTGCATGTGGATCATGGTAACAATGCTTTATGTGATGCTTATATTGTTGAGTTTATTCGTGATCCGACTGAATATTATTATGAGAAGGGAACATATGCTTATAGATATTTCAGTAATATCAAGTTCCCTCTCTTTATGTTGAAGGTTTTGAAGCTGCACTTGTTTTGTCTTCCTATGCTTATTGCTTTGTGCTTCAATGAATTATTGTATTGCAATATTCCTATGCATAGGAAGCATGTTAGGCTTAAATGTGTTTGGTATTTGCTTCTTGATGCTCTCTTTTGTTCTTCAACTCTTATTCCTACGAGAGCATCATTAAAGTCTAAAGCCTATCTTTATGGCTATAAAGAAAGAGCTCTAGGGAGACAACCCTTGTTATCTTTGCTTTCAGTTTGTTCTTTCAGTTTTAGTGGTCTTGATGTTTGTTACTACTGTAGCAACATCATTGTATCTTTACTTTTCAGCTTTGTGCCAAGTTTAGCCTCTGATTGCAAGAAAGTTCAAAAGTTGTGACGTGCTGTCCAGGAAACAGATTCTGTCCTTGGACAGAAAAATTCGTATAAAATCACCAGATCATCTTTTTGGTCTGAATTTATTCGACAGCGTGCTCTATACAATTGGCTTTCGGGCATCTGTTCTGAGTTTTTTGATTTGAGTTGCAGAAGTGCCCCGAAAAAATCATTTACTACCTGCTGGCCTGTTTTTCACAGATTCTGTCCTGTTTTGCCTTTCCTTCATTTTGCAAACCTTGAGCTTGCTTTTTCTTTGCAAAAACCTTTTGGCAATCTTGAGAAACAGTAGACCTTCAAGAATATCCTTATTTCCAGCAAGGAACAATTATTTTATTATGGGTACTAACCTCACTAATCAGATTATGATGAGTTATGTATGAAGGGAGTTTTCAAGTGTGCGAGGGAAGATGATAAAAAGATTCAGGAGTGTCAAACGCTCAAGCTTGGGTATGCCCCCATGCACCCCCAAGAAATATTCAAGAAGACTCAAGCGTCTAAGCTTGGGGATGCCCCCGTGCATCCCCTTCTCCATCAACAATTATCAGTTCGTCTTTCGTTCCACTATATTTTTATCACTTCATGTGTTATGTGCTATGCTTGGAGCGTCTTGCTTTTAGTTTCCTTTTTAGTTTTCTTTAGCTTTGCTTGCTGTTCATAACAAGTTGGAACTCAGCTTTCTTTGTGTGGGAGAGAAACACGCTCCACTTCAACCTAGAACATAACATAGAATTTTCATGTCTATCTTTGCTGTGTGTGTTCTTTGTCTTTCAATAGCTACTATCATGTTCAGCTCTTAGTTTTCATGCTTATCTTTTTAAAGAGCTTTTGTTCAGTTGGTCGCTGGAACTCTCTTTAGTTATCATGCTTATCTTATTAAGAGAGTTGGCTTCTGTTGCATTGGTTGATATGTCTATGAAAAAATGCTATGTGCATAATGATGCTTAGTAGTTCATGTTTTCTTATGGTTAGTCTCAAATAGCTGGGGGGTTCTCAATGTGTTATTGGAGTACCAACATGATTTGTTTGCCTATGATGTGGTATGGTTTAGTGATATCTTTCTTCAAGAATTTATTTTGATTGACATGGCGTATGCTCACGCATATTTAAGACTGTAAAGAAAGTCTATCAAGCCTTGATGATCTTTAATTTCTGAGTAGCGATATAACTTCCATGCCTAATTCAATGTTGCTTTGTCGCTCTGCATGATTATGACCGTCATTGCTCTTTTAGTTGGTCGCTCCCAGTCTTTTGCTAACCTTCGCCTGTACTAAGCGGACTGACTGCTTGTGCATCCAAAATCTTTTAAACCGGTTATGCCATATGAGTCCACCATACCTTCCTATACATGGTATTTACCTGCCATTCCTAACGAAGACTTTCATGTACCATTTCGAAATTATTCAAAAAAGCATTTCTCTTTTGTGCCTCTGTTTTAGTTCACGAGGAAGTAGTAGTTAATTCATGATCTTTTTAAGTTGGACAAGCTTCACCCCGGGATTGCATGTCTAATGTGCAAACCCATAATACGAGAAGGAACTGGCATAGAGTGCGCCCGGCTCATTAAAAATTATACAACAAACAAACCCTCCTTCACGCTTTGTTCATGAGAAATCAGAAAACTTTGGCAGTGATAAACAAAGGAGATTAAGAGGATGTGATCGTCCTCATTCGGGAGCCGTTCCTCGAAACTTGTCCAGCTCAAGAAGTGATTGAGTTATCTGCTAGCATTCGTTGACGAAATATGCATAATCTTAAAAAATAATTATTACCTCTGTTTTTAAAACCAAGAGCTCTGGTACATGTTTAGTTTTTGTTTCCGACCACGGGTTTTCAACCTTGCCATCAAAAGCCACAGTTCGAGAGTCTGCACCTTCTTTAAAGCACCAACTACTGAGAGCATGATTGTCATTCTGAGTGTAATGTGCATTGTCCCAAAGTAGCATTGTCTTTTGCATGATTGTGATATCGTTTATTCTGAAATCAATGTATCTAGTCGTCACTTAAACCTTGGAGGTGCCCCTGCATTTATGTTTTGCTTCACTAAAGGGGGCAAGCGAGGTACCACTTTATCATATTTGCACACCATGCTCATTGCAAATCTTTTGAGTATTTCAGTATCATATTGTAAAACTTTCAGTTCTTTGTGATTTTCTCATAAGGCAACTTAATTACTACAGATTCATTGTCTCAGTAAGCACTTGTCATGTGACTGTAAAAAGTTCTTATATGGTTAATAGCATGTCACCACAGAAATTATGCTTGTTATCATTTACCTACTCGAGGACGAGCAGGAATTAAGCTTGGGGATGTTGATACGTCCAAAACGTATCTATAATTTCTGCTTGCTCCATGCCTCTTTTGTGTGATATTGCTATGATATTTATATACTTCCATACACTTTTGATCATATTTGGACTAACCTATTAACTCAGTGCACCCCAGTGCCAGTTTCTGTTTTCTGCTGTTTTTGTATTTCAGGTTTTCCCATCATGTAAACTGCCAGAAAAATCCCGGAAAAATTATATAAAAAATCAGCGTTCCGGAAGCTTCCTTGCGGCCAAAGTAGGGCCGGAGGGGGGCCACCAGGGCTCCAGGCGCCCTGGTGGAGCGGCCCCCCTCCTGGCCGCGCCGGGGGGCGCCTGGGCCCCCCAGGTCTCCGCTGATGCCCCCCTTTGGCATATATTTACACCGCATCCCGAAACCCTCGAGGACGGAACCCTTTTTCGCGATCTCATCTCTGTTCTGCCGCCGCCGCGCTTCCAAGATCGGGAGCACCAGGAGAACTCTTCCCGGCACCCTGCCGGAGGGGAGGATCACCACCGGGAGCCTCTCCACCACCATGGACGCCTCCTGGATGAGTTGTGAGTAGTCTCCCTTGGACCATGGGTCCATGACCAGTAGCTATGTGATGTTCTCATCCCCTCTTTGTTCTTCACTAATTAGACCTCGTGAGCTGCCCTACATGATCGAGGCACATATGTAATCCTTATGCTGTTGCTATGTTGAGTTTGCTGGGATCCGATGGATTGTGAGATTATGCTCAGATTGTGTGTGAGTAATATATTTGATTTACCTCTTTTATATTTATGTTCTTGAGTAATTCTTGCATGTTCTCCATTGCTGTTTATTGCTTTGGCCAAGTAGTAGGTAGTAGCTCCAAGAGGGAACGTTATGCTTGATTGTGGGTTCATGCCCCTCGATGACTAGTTTGAGTGACAGAAACATGAGTCTATGGAATGAGCTATTGCCACAAGGGGGAAAACAATGGTGCTTGTACTCGCGGGTGCAAGGATTGTTTACTTTACGCAAAGTTCTGTTAATGCAGTTGTCTGTTGCTTTGAGTTTACACTATGGGTGGGACTCACAACTTAATACCAGCGAGATGTTCTGGATAGATATCTCAAGGTGGATGATTAGTAGTAGATGCAGATGGATTTCGGTCTACTTACCTTGGCGTACCGCCCATGCTTTTGAGCATCAACATTTCTTGCAGCATAGTTAGCATTGGTTTGCGCACATAATTCTATCAATTGCCCAGCTGTAATTCGTTTACCTCACATAGCTATTTTATCGTCTTTTGGGAGAGAGACATCACTAGTGAACATCATGGGACCCCGGTCCATATTACCATCATCGATCACATCCGCTATTTACTTTCTGCTTTTACTTACTAGTTGCAATTATACCTATCACTATTATCTCTTGCGTTTGATCCTTTGTAAACGACAAGGCCGGAGGGATTGACAACCTCTCTGTACTCGTTGGGAGCAAAGTTATTTGTATCTGTGTGCAGGTCCAGTTAATTGCTAAGTATCTGGCGCCATTAGCAGTTGACACCTTCTTGTTGAAACCTTGGAGTCTCAGGGGAATTCGATCCTTGGTATCTTTGCCAAGGGAAAACTATCGCTACACTGCATCTCAAACCTTCCACTTGGGGTAACCAACGAGGGGCGAGAAGCCATCAGTGACTTCCTTCACAATTAGGGCCTTCATCCTTGTGCTCCTCCTAGGTGTGTCCTATTTCTCCACAAATCCTACAGGCACAATGTTTCTCCTTCGGTTTGTCACCATGCTTGCGGATGAGACGGGATCCTAACAGGGTCTTCTTGAATTCTTCCCAATTTTCTGCTCTATTACATCCTGATGTCTACACACGCTTCTACTCTTGTAGACTATGTTGGGCCTCCAAGCGCAGAGGTTTGTAGGACAGCAGCAATTTCCCTCAAGTGGATGACCTAAGGTTTATCGAACTCAGGGAAGTAGAGGTTGAAGATGGTCTCTCTCAAGCAACCCTGCAACTAAGATACAAGAAGTCTCTTGTGTCCCCAACACACCTAATTCACTTGTTAGATGTATAGGTGCACTAGTTCGGCGAAGAGATGTTAAATGGCAAATGAAATGGATGGCAAAACAAAGTAATATAAATCTGTAATAAAAAGTGCAGCAAGCAAACAAGTGGTAAACGTGAGCACAAATGGTATTGCAATGGTGAAAACAAGGCCTAGGCTTCATACTTTCACTAGTGGCAACTCCCAATAACATTAACATAATCGAATCACATGATATTTCCCATAAAACATGCAAAGGGGACACACTCGGAGGTCATTCCTTCGCGGTCAAGAGAGGACGAGAATTATGTAGGGCTACAAAACCACACCTCAAAGTTCGTAGTTCTCAATCTAAGGATTTCCCAATGTCACCGCGGCCATCCAAAGAGAGTCCCACAATCACCACAACATATCTAAAGGATAGTCAAAGACAAGCACCAAGAGACTCTCAATCTTCAATCAACACACAAGAGAGGAAATCACTCATGAAAATATTTTTCTAATCCATGTCCAATAGACCGCTGTCACCTTGGTCTCGGGGATTATACTAGATAAAGACAAGTGAGTACATCAATCCAATACATAGAGAAAGGGGAAACATCATGGGATCACCCTAGATTAACATAGCCTATGATCACAACGAAGATCACATCATGGGAGAGAGAATTAACCACATTGCTACTGGTAGAAACCTCAGCCCCGAGGAGGAACTACTCCCGCATCATGGAGGGAGGAAGCAACGTCGATGGAGATGAATCCGGGGGCACTTCCCCGTCCCGGCAGGGTGCCGGCACAGGAATTTTGGTCCCCCAAAGCTTGATGGTGATGGCGGCGGAGATCGGAGTTGCGTCTGGAGAAAAGGGGTCCGGAATTAGGGTTTCTATGATGGTTGTTAAATATATGCCAAAGGGGGGCATCAGCGGAGGCCTGGGGGGCCCAGGCGCCCCCCCCGGCGCGGCCAGGAGGGGGGCCGCGTGGGCAGGCCGCCTGGAGCCCCTGTAGCCCCCCTCTTGCCCTACTTTGGCCGCATGGAAGCTTCCGGAACGCTGATTTTTTATATAATTTTTCCGGGATTTTTCTGGCAGTTTACGTGATGGGAAAACCTGAAATACAAAAACAGCATAAAACAGAAACTGGCACTGGGGTGCACTTAGTTAATAGGTTAGTCCAAATATGATCAAAAGTGTATGGAAGTGTATAAATATCATAGCAATATCACCCAAAAGAGGCATGGAGCAAGCAGAAATTATAGATACGTTTTGGACGTATCAACATCCCCAAGCTTAATTCCTGCTCGTCCTCGAGTAGGTAAATGATAACAAGAATAATTTCTGTGGTGACATGCTATTAACCATATAAGGACTTTTCATAGTCATATGACAAAAGCTTACTGAGACAATGAATCTGTAGTAATTAAGTTGCCTCATGAGAAAATCACAAAGAACTGAAAGTTTTACAACATGATACTGAAACATCAAATAGATTTGTAATGAGCATGGTGTGCAAATATGATAAAGTGATATCTCGCTTGCCCCCTTTAGTGAAGCAAAACATAAATGCAGGGGCACCTCCAAGGTTTAAGTGACGACTAGATACAATGATTTCAGAATAAACGATATCACAATCATGCAAAAGACAATGCTACTTTGGGACAATGCACATTACACTCAGAATGACAATCATGCTCTTAATAGTTGGTGCTTTAAAAGAAAGTGGAGACTCTCGAACCGTGGCTTTTGTTGGCAAGGTTGAAAACCCGTAGTCGGAAACAAAGACAAAGCATGTACCAGAGCTCTTGGTTTTAAAAACAGAGGTAATAATTATTATTTTTTAGATTATGCATGTTCCGTCAACAAATGCTAGCAGATAACTCAATCACTTCTTGAGCTGGACAAGTTTCGAGGAACGGCTCCCGAATGAGGACGATCACATCCTCTTAATCTCCTTTGTTTATCACTGCCAAAGTTTTCAGATTTCTCATGAACAAAGCGTGAAGGAGGGTTTGTTTGTTTATATTATTTTTTAATGAGTCAGGCGCACTCTATGCCAGTTCCTTCTCGTATTATGGGTTTGCACATTAGACATGCAATCCCGGGGTGAAGCTTGTCCAACTTAAAAAGACCATGAATTAACTACTACTTCCTCATGAGCTAAAACAGAGGCACAAAAGAGAAATGCTTTTTTGAATAATTTCGAGATGGTACATGAAAGTCTTCGTTAGGAATGGCAGGTAAATACCATGTATAGGAAGGTATGGTGGACTCATATGGCATAACTGGTTTAAAGGATTTTGGATGCACAAGCAGTCAGTCCGCTTAGTACAGGTGGAGGTTAGCAAAAGACTGGGAGTGACCAACTAAAAGAGCAATGACGGTCATAATCATGCAGAGCGACAGAGCAACATTGAATCAGGCACGGAAGTTATATCGCTACTCAGAAATAAAAGATCATCAAGGCTTGACAGACTTTCTTTATAGTCTTAAATATGTGCGAGCATACGCCAAGTCAATCAAAATAAATTCTTGAAGGAAGATATTACTAAACCATACCACATCATAGGCAAACAAATCATGTTGGTACTCCAATAACACATTGGGAACCTCCCCAGCTATTTGAGACTAACCATAAGAAAACATGAACTACTAAGCGCCATTATGCACGTAGCATTTTTATCATAGACATATCAACCAATGCAACAGAAGCAAACTCTCTTAATAAGATAAGCATGATAACTAAAAAGAGTTCAAGAAACCAACTAAACAAAAGCTCTTTAGAAAGATAAGCATGAAAACTAAGAGCTGAACATGATAGTAGCTATTGAAAGACCAAGAACATACACAACAAAGATAGACATGAAAATTCTATGTTATGTTCTAGGTATAAGTGGAGCGTGTTTCTCTCCCACACAAAGAAAGCTGAGTTCCGACTCGTTATGAAAAGCTAAAGCAAACTAAAAAGCAAGACACTCCAAGCATAGCACATAACACATGAAGTGATAAAAATATAGTGGAACGAAAGACGAACTGATAATGTTGATGGAGAAGGGGATGCACGGGGGCATCCCCAAGCTTAGACGCTTGAGTCTCCTTGAATATTTCTTGGGGGTGCAAGGGGGCATCCCCAAGCTTGAGCGCTTGACACTCCTGAATCTTTTTATCATCTTCCCTCGCACACTTGAAAACTCCCTTCATACATAACTCATCATAATCTGATTAGCGAGGTTAGTACCCATAATAAAATAATTGTTCCTTGCTGAAAATAAAGATATTCTTGAAGGCCTACTGTTTCTCAAGATTGCCAAAAGTTTTTTGCAAAGAAAAAGCAAGCTCAAGGTTTGCAAAATGAAGGAAAGGCAAAACAGGACATAATCTGTGAAAAACAGAACAGCAGGTAGTAAATGATTTTTTCGGGGCACTTCTGCAACTCTAATCAAAAAACTCAGAACAGACGCACAAAAGACAATTGTATAGAGCACGCTGTCGAAAAAATTCAGACCAAAAAGATGATCTGGTGATTTTATACGAATTTTTCTATCCAAGGACAGAATATGTTTCCTGGACAGCACGTCACAACTTTTGAACTTTCTTGCAATCAGAGGCTACACTTGGCACAAAGTTGAAAAGTAAAGATACAATGATGATGCTACTGTAGTAACAACATCAAGACACAACAAAAGCAAAATAAAATTTTATTCATGTGGGCTGCCTCCCAAAAGCGCTTTCTTTTATGCCTTTAAGCTAGGCATAGGACTTTAATGATGCTCTCGTAGGAATAAGAGTTGAAGAACAAAAGAGAGCATCAAGAAGCAAATACCAAACACATTTAAGCCTAACATGCTTCCTATGCATAGGAATATTGCAATAGAATAATTCATTGAAGCACAAAGCAATAAGCATAGGAAGACAAAACAAGTGCAACTTCAAAATATTCACCATAAAGAGAGGAAACTTCTTATTATTAAGATATTTAGAACCAAGTCTCCCTCTCTCATTATAAATTTCAGTGGCATCATGGATGAACTCAACAATATAAGCATCACATAAAGCATTGTTACCATGATCCACATGCAAAAAGGTACTCTTACTCTCCACATAAGCATAATCTTTCTCATTGGTAATAGTGGGAGTAGGACTATCATAAACAACTTGAACACTATAGATTAATTGTGTATTAGGAAGATGGTGTTCAACAAGGGAGTAATTCCCTCCATGATTATGACAAGTTTCATAAGGATAATTTCTCCTTATGTCATAGGTACCTTTATAATCACTATAGATTGGAGTTATAACATCATCATGGTAGAGAAGAGCATTATCATTGCTAGCAACTATATTTGTAAACATGTTGTCTTTATTCTTACTAGCAAAATAATTATCAATTATCACATCACTAGTGGGTAAGGGATTTGCAATCCTATCATCCCCAAGCTTAGAGCTTCCCATATCATCACTTTCAGAGTTGGTACCAAAAAGATTTTCAAGATCATAAGTAGCATTATCATCATTTTCCCAATCACAATAAGTAACATGCATATCATAATCAAAATCATCTTCAATAGTACCTACGGACGTATCATCAAGATGATAATTAGGCAATAAACTTCACCTTCTTCTTTAAACTTACAACCGTTAGGATAAAAGTTGATGGGAGGAATATGCTCAGGCCAGGTTGATACCCATTCTTCTTCTTTCTTGCTCCTCTTCCTCCTCCTCTTCTTTTTCTTCTTCTTAACCTTAGGAGGGAGTGGTTGGAGATGAAGCTTCTCCACATATCCTGGTTTATCATTAGAAACAATAGGGGAAACTTGGGAGAAACTCTCCTTTTTATTAGCAGAAATATAAGAGACATTTTTATACTTTGGTAAAGTCCCCTCCTTTCTAATCTTACTTATGTAATCATTTTCATGGCAATTAACAACACAATAGAGATGGCAATTTTGCAAAGTGTTTTTTATTCCTATGGCATTAACATCTAGCCAAGAAGTCTTTTCTGATAACTCTTCACACATCAAAAATAACATAAGCTCATCATAAAGATCAGAGGTGATCATGTCATCACACAACCGGTTAACAATTATGTTTTGAAAGTTCATGCATTGAGAATTAAAGTGACCCTCTGTACGGCAAAGTTCACAAGTAAAAGGATAAAGGTCACACAATTCTCTAGCAATTTCATTTAAATCTCTGACCCAAGTGATTGTTCTTTCATGCTTATGTTGCTTACAGTACTTCTCTTCTTCAATCATAGGCCTTTCACAAGGTCTATCCACTCCACAAAAATTAACATGCTTATATAAAACTTCATTTTTAGGAATTGGATCATGCATGTTGCAATCATCATGAACAGTTTCATTTTCTTTGCAAGTCTCTTTAAAAGGTTTATGATACTTGATCCAATCCTCCTTGGGCATATTAAGATGTGAAGCAAAAGATTTGAGGAAATCAACAAGGAGTTGAGAATCAAGCCCAAACTTAGCACTAAACTTATTAAAACTTGTAGTTTCAACAAAGGACTTAATGCAATCATACTCATAAATTATACCTGACTCTTTACCTTTGTCGATCTCCCAATCTTCAGTGTTGTGTTGAATTCTTTCAAGGAGTTCCCATTTAACATCAGTCTTTTCGTTTGTGAAAGAACCCATAGAGGAAGCATCGAGCAAATCTTTATCCTGTCGAGAGAGCCTCGCATAGAAATTAGTAATAATCATATCTTTGGGGAGCCCATGGTTAGGACTTTTTAGCATTAACGTTTTCAGTCTCCCCCAAGCTTGAGCTATGCTCTCTCCGTCATGAGGATAGAAATTATAAACATAATTCCTATTCTTACGGACTTCATGAAGAGGATAAAACTTAGTATAAAAGAGAGACATAAGCTCTTGCCAATCAAGCAAGTGCGAGTTATCGAGAATCTTATACCAATCTGAAGCCTTATCTGTAAGTGATACGGCGAACAATTTCCTCATGACAAACTCCCTTGATACACCTGCAAGCTTAAATAATGAACATAATTGTGACAGATATAGCAAGTGTTCACCGGGATGTCTGTCTCCTACATAACGATTAGCCAAGACATAATATAATACCAGCTGGTATTTTATAGGGCACAATTTCAGTAGGGGGAGGAGAAACCACCACAGGTGTGGGGCGTCTTCCCGCAAGCAACGATCCAATAGCAAGGTTGTCCATAAGCATAACTAGTGAAATAAAAACAAGAAACAAAAAGATTTAATTGCAAGATCTAAAGATATACCTTCAAGCACTCACCTCCCTGGCAACGGCGCCAGAAATAGCTTGATGTCTACACACGCTTCTACTCTTGTAGACTATGTTGGGCCTCCAAGCGCAGAGGTTTGTAGGACAGCAGCAATTTCCCTCAAGTGGATGACCTAAGGTTTATCGAACTCAGGGAAGTAGAGGTTGAAGATGGTCTCTCTCAAGCAACCCTGCAACTAAGATACAAGAAGTCTCTTGTGCCCCCCAACACACCTAATACACTTGTTAGATGTATAGGTGCACTAGTTCGGCGAAGAGATGTTAAATGGCAAATGAAATGGATGGCAAAACAAAGTAATATAAATCTGTAATAAAAAGTGCAGCAAGCAAACAAGTGGTAAACGTGAGCACAAATGGTATTGCAATGGTGAAAACAAGGCCTAGGCTTCATACTTTCACTAGTGGCAACTCCCAATAACATTAACATAATCGAATCACATGATATTTCCCATAAAACATGCAAAGGGGACACACTCGGAGGTCATTCCTTCGTGGTCAAGAGAGGACGAGAATTATGTAGGGCTACAAAAGCACACCTCAAAGTTTGTAGTTCTCAATCTAAGTATTTCCCAATGTCATCGCGGCCATCCAAAGAGAGTCCCACAATCACCACAACATATCTAAAGGATAGTCAAAGACAAGCACCAAGAGACTCTCAATCTTCAATCAACACACAAGAGAGGAAATCACTCATGAAAATATTTTTCTAATCCATGTCCAATAGACCGCTGTCACCTTGGTCTCGGGGATTATACTAGATAAAGACAAGTGAGTACATCAATCCAATACATAGAGGAAGGGGAAACATCATGGGATCACCCTAGATTAACATAGCCTATGATCACAACGAAGATCACATCATCGGAGAGAGAATTGACCACATAGCTACTGGTAGAAACCTTAGCCCCGAGGAGGAACTACTCCCGCATCATAGAGGGAGGAAGCAACGTCGATGGAGATGAATCCGGGGGCACTTCCCTGTCCCGGCAGGGTGCCGGCACAGGAATTCTGGTCCCCCGAAGCTTGATGGTGATGGCGGCAGAGATCGGAGTTACGTCTGGAGAAAAGGGGTCCGGAATCAGGGTTTCTGCGACGGGTGTTAAATATATGCCAAAGGGGGCATCAGCGGAGGCCTGGGGGGGCCAGGCGCCCCCCCCCCCCCCGGCGCGGCCAGGAGGGGGGCCGCGTGGGCAGGCCGCGTGGAGCCCCTGTAGCCCCCCTCTGGCCCTACTTTGGCCGCATGGAAGCTTCCGGAACGCTGATTTTTTATATAATTTTTTCGGGATTTTTCTGGCAGTTTACGTGATGGGAAAACCTGAAATACAAAAACAGCAGAAAACAGAAACTGACACTGGGGTGCACTAAGTTAATAGGTTAGTCCAAATATGATCAAAAGTGTATGGAAGTGTATAAATATCATAGCAATATCACCCAAAAGAGGCATGGAGCAAGCAGAAATTATAGATACGTTTTGGACGTATCACATCCTTGTATGTCTTGATGCATCTTCCACCATGTTGCAGCACTGTTTATAAAGTACTGGAGAGCATATTAAACATCATACTTCCTTGCAACCAAATTTTTCCTAAAGAGATCCTCCATGTTTTGTATCCATAACTCTGCCTCCGGTTTGGTCATTGGTCCAGAGACTTTAAGTCTATCTTCAGTCATCCTCTATTGGGTCCAAGGGTTTTGGGATGAGATTCAGAAGAGATAGAGAGAGATACACTCAATTCAAAAAATGGTTTTGAAAAGACGGGTTTTACTTTGTGGCCGTCAGAAAAACATCAAACAAATGACGACTCACAAACATCGCATCTAACGTAAGTACATAACAGGGGTTTGGTCTTCTAAAGGTTATCATCTCTTCAAAGTTGCCAACTCTTCAAACCTTCAGAGTATCCATGGTTGTAGCTTCAACACTTCCAATGTATGGTAAAATCCTCTTTACTCCGAAGTGATCCAAATGGTAAAAGGGTATTGTCTAACTATTTAAGGTCAAAGGGAAGATTTGACAAAGCTCAGAGAAGAAGAGAGATAAGAATCTTTTTGAAAAAGATAGTTTTAGAGAAATCATTTCCTATGGTCTGGCCAGTTTCTAGGGTCACGTCCTACAGTCAACATGTGCTCTGATACCATCTTGTAGCGACCACGATCCGAATGGACCGAAGTCTCTGTGTTCTGTGTCATCCCTGGATCGGTATGCTGACACACACAGTACTCGAGGATTTATAACAGAGGTAAATCACATGTATGAAGTAACGTAAATACTATTACCTCAGTCGATCATAGCGGAAGCAACAAAGGTTGTGGATTCCCATCAACACAAACAGCAAAGTTGAGTGTAGGAATCGTAACCCCTAACGTATCACTTACTCGTCGTAAGATAATCCTGCAACATGAGACGTTGCAGCCACAAAGGGTCAGTACATTGAATGTACTGGCAAATTCACACTGTAATGATAATGATAAACAAAGCCTACAACTACATGCATATTTGGCTGGTGGAGGCTGTAAGGTTAAAGTTTTTGCGAAAAGCCAATTTTTCCCTACTACACAGGAATAAATTTTAATTAACTATCATGGTAGTTGGAACATCGTTGAGAAGATAGACATCCTCTCAACCCCAATTAAAATCATCATTTAACCCAACAATATTAAATTAGAGAGTGATGAGATCAGCAAATAATCCACTTCTAGATACTCAAAGATGTCCATAACCGGGGACACGGCTACTCATGAAAAGTTTGTACACTCTGCAGAGGTTTGTGCACTTTTCCCACAAGACTCGATCGCCTCCGTTTGGTTTCTCGCACTACATGGTGTTTGAGAAACGGATGACCGAGACACAGTCTTTCCGAAGAGGTCCCTTTAACAGATAGATAGGCCGTACCGCCTACAATCCCCCTACATCTGCTAGCCCATCATGGAAAGGTTTCCCACAACTTACTCAACTATGCCAGAGCCCATATTGGCATGTGGTTGCACATGGAAGTTTGTAGGCATGAAATATTATATGACCCCTTTGAGCCTGGGTGGCATTCCAATAGGACAATCACACGGAAACCCCGGGATTTCCTAGGACAACACTGGCATCACCAGGTGTCCGGGCAATCCACTGGTTCACTCCCAGGGTGCCCCAAACCAATCCACCCAGATGTGTATTCAAGTAGCCACCTTAAGTTGAATCCTTAATTAACAACTCACATCTGTCATTGATTTCACTCAAACACAAACCACGTCTACGAGCATAGCATGGCAACCTAAGCATAACGTAGAAGTAACTCCCAGGGGTTTGAAAATAATGCAGGTAATAGGTTCTACCTCAATCTACTTCCCAGTCCCACAAGTTAAAAGATCCTACTGATGCAATGTGTTTGAGGATATAACTAATGCAATGAAAACTGGGTATTGGAAAATATGATCAAAGTGTGAACTTGCCTGCAATGTTGATGAAGATGATTCGCACTCAAAAACTCTTGATAGATCTACTCGTCACACTCCGGTCAATCTATCGTAAGCAAGCAATCGTAACCACACATAAGCAATCACTCAGAAAGATCGGACAGAGCGAATAAACATTTCGGAAAACTTTGAAAACAAACAAATGACTCTTGAAACACAAAACAATTTCCAACAGTACCAAAATTATGTGAATTTGGCCTTATCAGAAAGTTTAGGTCAAGAGGTTCGATTTGCAAAAAGAATAAACTAAAACAGAGTTACAAATCTCAAGTTATGATCAAACGAAGTTTGAATCTAAAACTAGTTGAATTCAAATTTTTAAACTTTTCAAAAACATGTTTGAGTTGTATTACTGGATAGAGGGCTTCGTAACGAAGACGTGGGCGTTGGTTTCGTTGGATTTGGACCAACGAGCAAAAAGTTAGGGCCGTTTGAAGTATAGGGACTATTCTGTAAATAAAATATTCACATCTAAGTCCCTGGCCGAAAAACTAAACAGAAAAAGAAAAGAACTAACGAGCGATCGCTCGTTTTCTAGTCCTAACTAGTGAACGTTCACTGTATAACTAAACCAAAAAAACGGATCTAGATCTAGGGTTTTTGGAAATAAACCGATCTGGTTTTTAAAAAAATCCTAAAAGAAACGGAAAACCCGGCGGTTTTGAACGCGGTTTTTACCAGCGGTTTTTCTTCGAGGCGGTTCGGGTGCGGTTTCCAGCCGGCGGCGGCTCCGGCGAAACGGTCCGGCGACGACGGTCAACTCCGTCGCGGCGGGGCTGCAGCGGGCGATGCGGGGCAGAGGCGAGCGGCGTGCGGCGACGCAGCAGCAAGGTGCGGCGGCGGCAAGCCAGCGCGAGGAGAGGGGGGGCAAAGTGGCGGTGGCGGCGGTGGTAGCTTGCGGCGGCGGCGAGATGTGCGGCGGCGGCAGCGGCGGCGAGATGTGCGGCGGCGGCGGCGCGAGATGCGGGAGGAGGAGAAACGAGGCGGCGGCGGCAGGCTTTATAGGGGCAAGGGGTCGGGCTTTGCCATGGAGAAGGGGTCGGCCGAGGGGGAGTCCGGCCAGGAGACGGCTCGGACGCCGAGGTGGCAGCGGCATCGTGCGGGAAGAGGAAGCCGACGGGCGAGCTGGGCTGCGGCCTGGCTTTGGCTGGGCCGGCCCAGTTTCGGAGGAGACTATTTTTTTTAACAGACAAGAAAAAAGTAAAAGCAAAATAAATATAATATCCTATAGGCATATTATATATCAAAATTTGCAGAAAAAATAAGCCCTACAACTTGAACATTTTACTACTATCAAATAAAATGTCCACAAAATCTAATAAATCAAAAGGTCCTACTATTGCAAATAAAAACCAATAAAAATCACTTTAAAAATACCAAAAATAATTCAAATTCCTTTATCTCCTATTTTCTGCTGTAGGGAATCATGTTACCCTATTTTCCTTGAAAATTATTTTTGGAGAAAAATAATTTGAATAAAAACCAAATAACTCAATATTTGAAATTGAGTTGCAGAAAATTCAGAAAAACCTCCAACTCATATTTCCTATAATTTGAAGAAGTCATTTTATCTTCTCTCGGGAAAATCATTGAGTTGCTTAAAGTTTCTGAATTCAAGAATATTTCGAGGATGAAATTCCAAAATCCTTTCAAGCCCTTTATCATTTAAAATAAATGGAAGAAGTCATATTATCTTCACTCTAGGGTTTTGTGTTGAAAAGAATTTTGAATTCCCTCGGAGATCAAAATGCAAAGTGAAAGTTTTGGGAAAGTCATTTTATTCCCACTCATTTAACTTTCAAAAGTTTCAAATTCACTCAATTTCACTCAGCACAATCAGCAAGCAACCAATTCTATCTATTTATTATAACATTCCAAAATTTAGAATTTTGGGATGTTACACATTTCCAAATCCCTTTTCATTTCTTTAAATGGAAGAATTCATATTATATTCACTCTACGGTTTTGTGATGAAATTCATTTGAATTCATGGAGACCAAAATGCAAAGATGAAAGTTTGGGAAAGTCCTTGTATTCCCTCTCATTCATTTTTCAAAAAGTTTCAAATTCCACTCAATTTCACATAATCAATCACACAACAATCAAACAAACACTCATATTTATTTATTTAACATAACATTCCAGAATTTAGAATTTTGGGATGTCACATCATATCTATGCAAAAATCCATGCGCAGAACATACAAGCTGCTAAGCTTGAATTAAACATCACAATCCAAGTACTCAGCTTATTCATCCAAGGTACATGATAGTGCATCTCCATCCTAAGGAAACATGTCGTATTCCAAATCCAAAATCTTGTTTCCTTCCTATGTATCAACTCCAACAGCCCATTAACTTCCATCAATCACTACATAATTCATTAATTCTACAAATCCAATGTCTATGGTGTTCCACATGATCTTCTAATGTCCTATAATCCTCAAATACTTGAAAATGCTATCCTCACTATAGTCAGTCCACCAATTCCCATTATCATGATCTAATAAATGATAACCCACAAGTGTAGGGGATCCGTTGTAGCCTCTTTAGATAAGTAAGAGTGTCTAACCCAACGAGGAGCTAAAGGTAGAATAAATATTCCCTCAAGTTCTATCGACCACCAATACAACTCTACACACGCTTAACGTTTACTTTACCTAGAACAAGTATGAAACTAGAAGTACTTTGTAGTTTTTGTGGGACAGGTTTGCAAGAATATAAAGAGCACGTAAATATAAACTAGGGGCTGTTTTAGGTAAAGAAGCAATAAAGTTAGTAATAGCGAGTGTGGAAAAGTGGTGGTAGGAGTTGTGAAATTGCCCCTAAGCAATTGATTACATTACTAGACCGATAGCAAGTTTTATGTGGGAGAGGCCACTGCTAGCAGGTCATCCCTGACTTGGAATTCTATGCACTTATGGTTGGAACTATTAGCAAGCATCTGCAACTACTAATGTTTATTAAGGTAAAACCCAACCATAGCATTAAGATATATTGGTCCCCCTTCAATCCCGTATGCATCAATTTCTATGCTAAGTTGAAGCTTCTATCACTCTTGACATCCAATACGTAGTCCTATCAACATACAACTAACCCTATGGTGTGATCCACGCGCGTGCTCATATGATGGGCACCAAAGAACAGCAACATAACCACAAGCAAATTAAATCAATCATAGCAATTCACCAATCACCGATAGGACAACGAAAATCTACTCAGACACCATAGGATGGCAACACATCATTGGATAATAATATGAAGCATAAAGCACCATGTTCAAGTGGAGGGTACAACGGGTTGCGGGAGAGTGGACCGCTGTAGATAGATGGGGGAAGGTGATGAAGATGTTGGTGAAGATGACAGAGGTGTTGGTGTAGATCGCCGTCACAAGATGATGGCCCCGGCGGCGTTCCGGCGCCACCGGGAGAGAGGGGGAGAGAGCCCCCCTCCTCCTTCTTCTTCTTCTTCCTTGACCTTCTCCCTAGATGGGAGAAGGGTTTCCCCTCTGGTCCATGGCCTCCATGGCGGCGGAGGGGCGAGAGCCCCTCCGAGATTGGATCTGTCTCTCTGTCTCTCTCTATTTCTGCATTCCCAGATTCTGTCCTTTCACCCTTTCTTATATTCCCGGAGATCCGTAACTCCGATTGGGCTGAATTTTGGACACGATTTTTATCCGGATATTAGCTTTCTTGCGGCGAAAGAAGGGAACCAACCGCCTTACCGAGTGGCCACGAGGGCCCAGGGCGCGCCTGCCCCCGGGGGCGTGCCCCTCACCCTCATGGGCCACTCGGGCATCGTCTCACGTTGGTTCCACTTCCCAAAATTCACATATATTCCAAAAAAATCTCCATCCATTTTTACCTCGTTTGGACTCTGTTTGATATGGATATTCTTCGAAACAAAAAACATGCAACAAACAGGAACTGGCACTGGGCACTGGATCAATATGTTAGTCCCAAAAATAGTATAAAAAGTTGCCAAACGTATATTAAAGTTGTAGAATATTGGCATGGAACAATCAAAAATTATAGATACGACGGAGACGTGTCAGCATCCCCAAGCTTAATTCCTGCTCATCCTCGAGTAGGAAAATGATAAAAAAGATAATTTTTTTTATGTGGAATGCTACCTAGCATAATCTTGATCATGTAATCTAATCATGGCATGAATATTAAGACACAAGTGATTCAAAGCAATAGTCTATCATTTGACATAAAAGAATTTAATACTCGGGCATCCCAACAAACAATCAAGTCTTTCAAAATATCAATGCTAAAGAATGTTGTCCCTACAAAATCATATAGTCTTTTATGCTCCCTTTTCTTAACACAAGGTACCCCTCATGCCCATCCCGATGTCAGCCAAGCAATTGTTTTCATACTTTAATTTTTAAAACTTTTTCAACTCTTCACGCAATACATGAGCGTGAGCCATGGACATAGCACTATGGGTGGAATAGAAATTGGTGGTAGACAAAAGTAGGGAGAAAGTCTCACATCAACTATGAAAATTAATGGACTATGGAGATGTCCATCAATCGATATCAATGTGGGTGAGTAGGGATTGCCATGTAACGGATGCACTAGAGCTATAAGTGTATGAAAGCTCAAAAGAAAACTAGCGGGTGTGCATCAACTTGCTTGCTCATGAAGACCTAGGGCATTTGAGGAAGCCCATCATTGGAATATACAAGCCAAGTTCTATAATGAAAATTCTCACGAGTATATGGAAGTGGAAACATAGGAGACTCTCTATCATGAAGATCATGGTGCTACTTTGAAGCACAAGTGTGGAAAAAAGATAGTAGCATTATCCCCGGTTTTCTTTTTTTTCCTTTTTTTTGGGCCTTCCTTTTTTATTTGGCCTTTCTCCTTTTTCATTTGGCCTTTCTCTTTTTTGGCCTTTTTTCAAGGGACAATGCTCTAATAATGATGATCATCGCACTTTTGTTAACTTACAACTCGATACTAGAACAAAAATATGATTCTATATGAATGCCTCTGGCGGTGTACCCGGATGTGCAATGATCTAGCGTAGTAATGCGTCCTCCATGCTAACGCAGACTAGGTAATCAATAATGCCCTTTCCCATACAAGGGTTGAGTGGTTGCGCATGTAAGGTTGGAGTAACGGTCGCAACTTAAACCAATCCGTTTTTTAAAACAACACACACACACTTGCCTCAGTACACCACATCGTCATCAAGTGGTGACCTAGCTCAATATCCCCCTCTGGCATTAGTGGCACCCGATGGGGTTTTCGAAAGATCTTTGAAAATACTTTTGTCTCCATCACCATGCCTATACCCGTCCCATTTGCATAGCAACTACTTTAGCATCCTATCTACTTCCACCCGCATAACCCTCATAGGAAGGTAGGGTCATGCACAATGCAAGTATCAACAAGGAAGTAACGGAGGCAACCCACCAAAGTGGTTACCATCTCATCAAGATTTTGATGCAACAATAATAAAGTGCTATATGACATGCATAAAAAGGGGTTCATAGACATGGTCAAAGGGCTGCTTGCCTGGCTTAGCAAAGCCTTCGAGGTCTTCAAATTCTTCCGGTCCAACTCCTTCGTCAACTTCGTAATCTAACGTCGCAAAGTAACGGTCACACAATAAGAGAATACCACAAACAGAAAATGAAAGTGCTCATAAAATGTCCACTTATTTATGTTAAATATTAGGGTGAAAACTAAGGATGTAAAAATTTCTTAGTTTTGGATTTGGAGCTATGGAATAAGATACATTGATTTTCAGAGATGGATTTAACTGCTCAAATTTGAACAGTACAGAAAAGTATGATGGATTTGTCATAAAGTTATAACATTAAATAGGTGGGATTTTTAGAAAAATTCAGGAGTTCAAATTATTGCATTTGGATAAATATTTTATTCTGTGGAATTTTTGAAAGTTTTACATAAAAGCAAAAATAAAAAGGGCACTCTGCCACTGGGCCAGAATGGCCATAGTGCAGCAGGGTTGGAGTGGATCCAGCTCACGCGAGGCTGCTACGTCTAAGGTGTATTTAGAAAATATGCCTCCAGCCGACACAGCGAATCAGTACGCGCGCGGTGGAGATTTGAATCTGATAGGCGGGGGCCCCTATCAGGGTGTGAGGCTAGCCGACGGGCCTCGCGACATTCATCGTCAACCTCCAGCCAGAGAGGACGGCGAGCTCACTGGCGGTGCTCTGGTCGACATCGATGCCATCTGAGGGCACCGAGGAGCTCAGGGAGGAGTCGACGTTCGAGTGGAGATGGGGGTGGTCGCCGGAGTGTAGGGGTTCGCCGACGATGTGGAAGCCGAGCGGCGGCGCTACGGGAGGAGGTCGCTCCAGTCGATTCAGCCTACAATCAATGCGGGAGAGAGGGGGTGATGATCAGAGTGGCTTGCTAGTTCCAGATCAAGAGAGAGAAGAGGCAGAGAAGGGTTGTACCGCGAGATCTTTGGCGACCCGAGGCGGCGGAGCTCGAGCTCGGGCGACTCTGAAGATGAATGGGTGGCTCAGGCGGTCTATACTGAGTGGGAGAGGGCGAGTGGTGAAGAGAAAGGGGTCCGGGGTGGCCTTATATAGCCTGTCTGGGGGAATTGAGTCTGGCGTGTTTGTGGAGGTGTTCTACGACCAGGGGAAGAAGAGAAAGAGCGGGGGACTGCCATGGGCGTCGCGCGTGTGAGGCCGACCGTTGGCCAAGTCGGCGGCGCTCGGG
>LR738715.1:490401580-490438208 GCA_902687465.1 Secale cereale | reverse complement strand
TGGGGGGGAGAGAGAGTGAGAGAGAGGAGGGGGCCGACCATTTGACATGATGCGGACGTCGAGGCGGCCTCGGGGGACACGGTCCCGCTTCGCCAGGTTGTCGGGGGCCTCGGGATGCCCCGGCTACAGTGCGTCTGGGCACTGTAGCGCGCTCCAGAGTGCGTTTTTGGCATGCCAGGCGTGCTCTGGACGTGTCTCGGCTTGTCCACTAGTGTCTAGGGGTTTTGGGGTGAGTAAACAACACAGAGATGGCCTTGGATGCCCTGGTGAACCACTGGGAGAGAGGTGGGGTTGAGAGAGAGAGAAATGTGATGTCCAGAGAGAGAAAGTGGGGTTTTACCCCACTCCGTGATTGATCTGAGAGCTGGCACGACTTACTGGAGGCGGAACAGGGTTAGCATAAACTGTGGTAAAAATTTGAGCTGATGAAGAATGGTGGAAGGGGTGAAAACAATTGTTTTGGTAAAATGGAAGAAGGTGTTTGATAGAGTTTTGGGCATGTAAATTAATAACAATTGACATGATAATTAACATGATCAAATTTCATATAGAAATGAGGTTGTTCACCAAGTTTGAGCTCATTTAAAGAAAGTTGCCAATGTAACTTTGGCAAACCCTAGAAATCAATAGAAATGGGTTTTCCAAGATTTAGTCATGCAAATCTTTTCTCCTTGATGCACCACTTGGTGTAGTGTCATCATTTGGGGGTTTGAGCATGTCCACAAAAATTGAGATCAAAAATGGAAAGTTGGCAATGTAGAGTTGTTCAAATTTGGTTCTGGACAGAGAGGGTTTTGGGGCACTTTGATGAAGTTATCATTCTCGCCCACTTGTGACATTTGTTCTGTATGAATAATTAGACCATTTGAGAATGTGTACCAAGTTTCAGAGCATTTGGACATGTTTGTCAATGTAAAGTTGCTCAAACTTCAAAATGTACAAAAATAGTTTTGAGCGGTTTTGGTGATGTTATCGTGTTCTCCAAGACACGAGACTTGGCAAGATCACCAAATAGGGCATTTGTGACATGCTAGAATTTTCTTGGAATTTATAGAGAATATTTCTTTTGCAAATATTTCAAAAGCTTGAAATGTCCAAAAAGTGTTTTTGATGGATTTCACCAATATTTTGAACATGACCATTTGTTGAAACTATTATATATGGACAACATATGTCCACTGAGCTTCCATAAATTTTATCAAATATTTTTGAAAGATTAAAATAAATTTAACCTATTAAAGACCATTTCGGTCCTAAAGAAAAAGCCTTTAAATAAAATAGCAAAATAACTTTTAAAATAATATTTTTGTGGTTTTGGGGGGCCCTATATCTAATAGGACTCAAATATACTTTTTGAAAGATTTTTCATACCCTACATTAAGTACTTGTAGTTCAAGTATGCATTTAGGGGTTTTTGGAAAACCTAATTTAGAAAATACTTTTTTGGCCAAATTATTTTTGCAAGAAAATACTATTCTGTCCTATACACATGACATGATCATTGGGGAATTTTTTTGGATCAAGGAGAAGGAGTATAAGAGTTCGAGGATTTATTTGATTTTTAAAGCATTTGCAAACAGCAAACCAAAATCCAATCAAGCAAAGTTCAAAACACTCAAAAGTTTTTTTTGTCAAAACACACTTTATCATGATTATTACCGTAAGTGTAGTGGCATAAAAATCAGGGTGTGACATTGCTCTTGTCGTGGAGGTGCCAAATCAAGACATTCTCTGTCGACCTGGGGGTGGAAGACGGTGTGTTAGGCAAGCTCACTAGAGAGGGCGATGCGACAGAGGTCGCTACCACGATGGAGGAGGCACAAAACCTAGGCAAGGGGGAAAGGGGAGATGGCGGCTGAGGCATACCTTTGGCGAGAAAGCCAGCTTGTCTGGGGAAGAAGAGGGAGCGGGCGTCATAGAGGCGGTGGGGACTACTGCTGTCCGTCTCCTTGCGGTGGTTCCATACGTCTTTTCTTGGGCAAAAAAGTGACGAGGGCTGCCTCAATGCTTACAAGCCCCATGGAAGAGAGGGGAATTGACAGGCATCAAAGGGGCTAGGACCTCCTAATTGACGCTTCACGCACGGACTGGAACTCCATCGCTCACGACACATCTCCGTTTGGGTTGTCCCACTAGCACTTTACACCCCTCGATCACTCGAGCCGCTCGACCGCTACCTGCACGCCTGGATCGACTGACTTTTGAAAAATAAAAAAATCGTTAATTCAAAAAACACAATTATATTTACAAAAAGAACATGAATTTGAAAAGTTTATAAATTTGAAAAAACAATCATAAATTTTGAAAAATACTGTAAGAAAATCGTAAGTTCATGAATTTGAGAAAAGTTCACGAATTTGAGAATAAATCCAAAAAATTGGAAACAATGAAAAAATTCGCAAATTCAAAAAATCATAGATAAAAAATCTTCACGGATTTTAAAAAAACTCTTGAATTTCAAAAATAAAAAAAGGAAATAGAAATGAAAAAATAAAAAAAGGAAAAAAAACGTGTAAAAACAAACCAGAAACCGGAGGAAACCATGTTTTGGGCGGCCCATATAGCTATCGAAGAAAAACATGCCATCTACCAAAAACAGTGTAACTAGCGTGGCGGGCGGTAAATAGGAACCTCGTAATGGGTTTGCCCAGTACTTTCACAGGCCATTCCGGGGATTTTGTGGGGTTTTGAGCCCAAGAGAATGAGCCTCTCAAATCCCTCCCAAGCTTGTGTACAAAACAAGGCCTTAAAATTTTAATATCTATTTCGCAAAAAAAGAAACGTTTTAATATCTGCCATCTCAAAAGAATCTAAGGCCCTTTCCTGTCAAAAGGACCACGTCGTGCCAAATGTTTCGTACATCCCACCCCATCCTCGCCCCACGACCGACCCCGTCCCTCCCACCGACTTCTTTTGCTTCATCGCATCTATGGTTATTTTTTCTCAATCTCTACTTACTTCCATGTTTCAATATTTTTTCACACCATCCCTTCATTCAACCTTCCCCGTATGATAATCAATCACTTTACTTTACATACCTCCTTAACGAGTTTCATTTTAATTGACTTATCAAACTTCTAATTATAAAATAAAAAATGGGCAGGACTGATAAACACTTATTACAATCACATAAATATGGGTAGGTAAATCACAAGCTAATGAAATACTCCCTCCATTCCCAAATATTTGTTTTTCTAGACATTTAAAATGGACTACAACATAAGGATGTATGTAGACAGGGGCGGAGCCAGGATTTGGATATAGGGACAATTACATTTCAGCCCTTAGTTGTGTCACACCCGTTTGTTTTGCCCCTAAATTCAAAAAACCCTCAGTCTTGCCCAACCGCGTTTGCTGCGCTTATGTTTTTGCCCTTCCGTCATGGCTCCGCCTGGTCAGCGTCGTTTGACCATAACCGGCGGCTGTTTTTGGACATGTTTACCCCTAGGGTGGTTGCCCTTATTACTTCCTCCTCGTTGAGCTCCAATGAAAAAACGAGCAACGAAGCGGCTACGGCAAAAGCAGAGGAGGAGAAGCGGGAGGAGGTGGATCTGGAGATGTCGAGCCCGGGCATCTCATCTAAGCTCTCGTCGACACCCGCCATGGCTGGAGAGGTAAGCAATGCTTGGTGATTCCCTTTGGATTTCCCACGGCTCCTCTGTTCTAGGGTTAGGGTTTCTGTATTTTGGGGGAAAATCTCACATTTTTCGAGAAGGTCCATGGGGTGGGTGTAATGCCCCGGATGTAATACTTTCCCTTTTGGGCATATAATATATCTCTGGCTTCATCTATTCCATTCCGGGTTCTTTGTCTTTCGGGTTTTCGTCGTTTTGTTGTGTGCGTGTGTGGCATTCATTCATATCATGTAGACATGTGCATCGCATTGCATTTGTGTTGTCGTTTGCATCCGGTTCCACGCGTTCCTTCCCGTTGTCCGTTTCGCGTTCCGGAGCTCCCTCACGTGTCCGTGGCGTTCCGTAGGCCTACTTTGGTGTTTGGTCGTGTAACGTTACCGGTTTGGCGCGAGACTTGTCGTGTGTTGTTGTTTTGGTGTGTGTAACCCACCGGTCAAATCTCGTCGCGTTTTGAGTCCGTTTGCTACCCCAACAGTTATTCTCGTGGGCTCAAAGTGCCTCCACTTTGAGGCCCAAGACACCCCTCCAACAGCCCACCAAACCACTCCTAGCCACTTCTATCATCTAGGCCATCCAATCCTGATCGTGTGGCCGAAAACCACACTCCATTTGGGCAACCCTAGCTCTTTGTGCCTATATATTTGTCCACTTCCCCCAATTTTTGCCCCAAATCATGGAAACCCTAGCCCCCACCTTCTCCTTCCTCCAGCCACCACCACCTCGCCGGAGTTCCGCCGGAATCTCGCCGGAGTTCGCCGGAATACCACCACCTCGCCGGAAAAACACCTCTCCACCTCCTCTCCTCTCAGATCCGCGCCCCACACCTCAGATCCGGCTCCCAGGGCGCCAGCCACTTCCTTCGCTGGATCCAGGCCGAAGCCATCGCAGGAACCAGCCGCCGCGGGCTCTCCTTCGCTCGTCCCTGCCGCTCGAAGGATTCCGCCAGTCAACGAAGCCGCCGCTGCTTTGCCAGGCGGATCGACCGAGGCTCCGATCTGGCGCCTGCCCGATCCGGCTCGGGGATGCCCTAGTGGGCCGGGCGCCAGGCCGCCAGCCGCCTTCCGCAAGCCGCCTCACCACCCGCGGGCCGCGCGCCGCCGTGGGCCGCCCCAGCCGCCAGGCCGCCTTCCCCGCATCGCCCGATCTCTGCCAGGCCGCCTCCTCCGCGCCTGGGCCGGGCCCCTCCTCGTCAGCAGCCTCCAGGCCGGGGCGCTCCAGCCGCGCCGCTCGCTGGGCCTCGCCAGCCAACCGGGCCTCGCCTCTCCTCCGCTTCGCGGGCCGCCGCCATCCGCCCGAGCGGGCCGCGCCGCTCCAGCGCCGCACTGTGGGCCGCGCCAGATCCACTCCGCAGCCGCGCCCGAGGCCCGATTTAGCCCGTTTGACTCCAGATCTATTTGCCTGAGAGGTTGACTTCAAATCCCTAAGTCCCTGTTGTTTTGTGTGCTGATGCTATATTAGAACTGTGATAACTTTGTGTGTGTTGCTCCGTTTTGCGCAAATGACATGTCCAGACGTTCGTGGTGACTATCACTACGTTTCATTCCTTTGTGTCGTGCATGTTTGTGGTCATCTAGATGCTTATTTTTTTCTGTTGCAAGAGTGCATCCCGATATAAACTGCTGTTAGTGTTGTTTTTATGCCATCTTTGCATAGTGATATCTTTTAGCTCGTTTATCCGAATGATGCAAATGACATGTCCACGTGTTCGTCTTGACATGCTCTACATGTTGTTTGTGTTAGGTTGCATGATAGATTTATTCTTGCCATGTTTATCTTCGTTGCAAAGTGCTATGTGGCTGTTTAGTTATTTAACTTGTTATGAGATGCCATCTTGTTGACTCATTGTTATCGTTGTGTTTATCTCCATGATGCATGCTTGTATGTTTCGGAATCACCATCATGTGTACTTTGATGTGGTGCTTACCACTTGCCATGTTTAGTTTCGAGGTGACTTAAACTTGCTCTCTTAGATGCCATGATGAAACTGCTGTTTTAACACTTAGTGGAATTTCACTAAGTCTGAAATCTGTAATTCTCAGATGCCATGTTTGCTTGCTGTTCTAGGGCAATCCATGATAGTTTTGGGTTGGATCTTGATGGTTCCTTGTAGTATATATTTTTGGTTTTCCATTCATGCTCTCACATGCTTATTTGAGTGGCTGTAGCATATTTAACTTTTGCTCCAAAGTTGCAATAAATTACTGCTGTCAGGATTTTGTTGTCAAGTTCAATATGTCCAAGCTTGTTGCTATTGATCCGTGGCTCCTTTGGGGGTGCACCTTTGGACTTATTTGCTGTAGGATATGTCTAGTTTATGTTCATGCTCTTTGCCATGATGTTTGAGTGTTGTAGCTTATTTATCTAGTGCTCCAAAGTTGCTATGTTGCTGTAATTTAGAGCTTGTGCATGTTTCTTGTTTCGGGCATAACTTTTAGCCCGTAGCTCCGTTTTCAGCGAGTCTTATATGAAACTTGATTGGTTTTCTGTGTAGTTTCATAATATACTATTGTTATCTTGTTTTGAAGCATTTTTCTTGATCGCATATTGTCATGCTCATTTTGCTCCCATAGTGCATCAACCATGCATCCATCATTTTGGTGTGCGCATTGCATCTTGTTGATTCGTGCCTTGTGTGATTGTATTGTTTAGAGCCGGAAGCTGAGACCGAGTACGAGTACAAGCACGAGGTTACCAACGAGGTTGAGCACGAGGACCCTTCTTACGATCCGAACGACAACTCTTCAGGCAAGATGACCGAACCCGGATACCATTACTATTTTTGCCTATTGCTAGAAGTCTCGATCTATAGTTTTGCCTTGATGCCCATGTCTTTCATGTCAGCCTCCTACTTGTAACCATGTCCATGTCTAACCACCCTACCTATGCAAACCGTTGCTTGGCTAAGTACGCTTCGCTCAGCCCCTCTTATAGCATTGCTAGTTGCAGGTGAAGATTGAAGATGCTTGCTTCATGTTGAAGTTTTGTTGGGTTATATCACACTATAATATTACTAAATGAAATCATCTATATATTGGCAAGGGTGGATGGCTAAGCCTTTTGCTTGGTGATTTGTTCCACTCATGCCGCTAGGAACCGTATAAACCGGTGTTATGTTCCTTGATTATGCGTTCCTCACACGGTTGGGGTTTATGGGGCCCCCTCGATAAACCGCTAAGTGCTAAGTCTTTTCCAGCAAGTCCCAACATTGGTACTATTTGCCTAATAACTAAATAAAACTTGCATAGGGTCTTGCAAACCCGAGTTCTTAATCAACAACCCCGGGCCAGTGCTCCTCATGAGTGTTGGTCCAAAACGGGGGTCCTGCGGGGTCGCCACGAGGAAACTCGAGGATTGATATAAACCTGTAGCATCGCCCATCCGGTCGTGGCCTGAGACTAGATACGCGCGGCTATTGTCAGGGTGTCGGCACGCCGGGAGGATTTGCTGGATTAGCCTTACCTTAGTTCGGAGTATCTTGAGCACGGGATTCCGAGAATACTCGGGTCTTCCCACTTTGGAGTTGCGACTCCGCGGATCGTGGGCTTGTCATGGGCCAAGTTGGAACACCCCTGCAGGGTTATGAACTTTCGAAAGCCGTGCCCGCGGTTATGTGGCAGATGGGAGCTTGTTAATATCCGGTTGTAGATAACTTGACACCATGTTTCTAATACACTACCAGCGTGTGTACCGTGACTGTCAATTTACGAATAGGGATTCGGGAGTTGAACACGGTGGGGTTATGTTTGTTGAGTTTTAGCTAGGATCACTTCGTGATCACCTCTCGACCGAGGCACTTCTCTTCTCGCACTCTTTCACGTAAGCTAGTGCTAGTTGCTGCTGCAGACACTTATTCTTTTCTTCAGCCTTATCCTCTCCCAAGGCTTAAATAGTCATGTTACCCGGGAGCGGGATTGTTGAGTCCTCTGTGGCTCACAGTTACTTCACCACACCAGATGCAGGTCCGATGGTGAGCTATCCAGGTGATGGCACCGAGCTAGACTGGGAGTATGACGAGGAGCGTAGTCGATACTATGTTCGTTATACTGATGATCAGTAGTGGAGACTTCTACTAGGATTCGATCCGACCTGTGGATTTAATTTATGTTTGGTATCTTGTCATTGGATTTTACCCTTAGAGGGCTGTGATGTTTTATTGAATGATGATTTGAACATGTGATGTATTTGTGTGACGTGGCGAGTGTAAGCCAACTATTTTATGTTTTCCATCCCCATCTTTTACATGAGTTGTGCAAAGATACCAAACTTGCGATCATTCCAGCATGGGGTTATGTCTCTAAGTCGTGCCTCGACACGTAGGAGATATAGTCCCATCCTGGGCATTACAAGTTGGTATTCAGAGCCTTCTCCGACCTAGGAGCCCCCACTGATTGATCGAATCATTGACGGTCGAGTCTAGGCACACACTGAAAATATTTTTGAGTCCTATATTTATATCGGAGAGTAGGATTTCTTTGCTTCTCATCCCCTTTCTCTCTGGTGAGGACTCCTGACGACTACTCTTGCCTCTTCTACTTTCAAAAATTGCACCAAATTTTTTTTAGGAATCTCGCGAGTATTCTGGGATTGTTTCGATGTTCTTGTGACGAGAATATTGTTCTCGATGCCTCCTGACATTAGGGGTTGTGGCAGTGTCCCGGGGAGTTGAGCTTCGGTGTATTGTCGTCACAAGCATATCGCGGCAGTACTAAATACTTAAGACGGCCGACATCGAAAATCTCTCCTATACGGTTAGTGGCAAGATAACCCCGACATCACCCAGTACTGGGGAGGTAGTTCGGGAGTATTGCCATAGCTTGTTATAGTGGATGCTTTTCGAAGGTCCGAGGTAGACAGTTTCCGAGAAAGACTGGTTATGTGTTGAAGGATGGATACAGCTGGATGTAGGTTTAGAGTTGATTGCGCGGTGCTTCCCCTATATCCCCAACACCTGATTGCATAATTGGAATCTTTCGGAAATTCATAGGTGGGTTTATCCAGTAGATCGTAGGCATTCTTCCAACGAATGCAGGTTAGCGAGTTCGGGGTTCTACATTGAGTGAAGTGGTATTATGACCGATGTTCCGATCGGGAGTTGCATCTTAAAGGGTCCTTGGCTATGCTGATCCGGGGATTGCAAAACCCTTTCGTAACGCGTTCATATGCTTGCAGCACAAAGATGTTAGAACGAAGCTCCTATCTTGTGTTTGTTTCCATCCGTACCTTGTTGTTTTTTCTTATTTTACCTTTTGTCCCCTATGTGGCTTCTCGTGAAGATTGATGTTATCATTTAACTGAGAATTTCATTCGTTCCTCTTGTTCGAATGATTATTGTGAAGACTTGTTGCAATTCATTCCATTGATTCGGCTTATACCTTCTGTCAATCAATTGCTGATTCGTGGTCATCTCTTTCAGGATGGCTCCGAAAAAAGTTCCCAATGCTAACCCAGAGGGTGAAGAGGTCCCAGATCGTCCTCCTTCCCCTCCTCCTCCGTCTGAGGCTTGGAGAGCGATTATGCAGACTACAAATCAGAACACCCAGTTGTTGATGCAGATGATGCAGCAGATGCAAGCTAATCAAGCTAATCAGGGTGTTCCAGGGAATCAAGGCAATTTCTTCAATCAGCAGCACCATGCTACTCTCAACCAGTTCTTGGCCAATAATCCAAAAGCTTTCAGTTACTGTATCGACCCTCTTGATGCTGAAGATTGGTTAACCGATATCAAGAAACATTTTGAGTGCAGTAACGTAAGGGAAGAGGATTATGCGAAGTTTGCAGCCTTCCAACTCAAAGACCAAGCAGCTGACTGGTGGCAGCAGTACAAAGACTCCAGGCCAGGTCGTGTGATCTCTTGGGAGGATTTCTGCAAGGACTTTCGCTCTCACCACATTCCTACAAGTGTCATCGAGGGTATGCGTGAGCAATTCCGCAACCTGAAGCAGGGCTCTATGACTGTCTACCAGTATAATGTCAAGTTCCAAAACCTCGCCCGCTATGCTAAGCAAGACATTCCTGATGCCAAGAGCAAAATCTATCAGTTTCGTGGTGGTCTGAAAGATGAACTTCAACTTGCTCTCACCTTGTTCGAGCCCGATGAATTCGACAAATTCTATAACATGGCTTTGAAACAAGAGGCAGCTCAGCTTAAGATGGAGGCTTCTAAAAATAGGATTCGAGATGTCGTTCACTCTTCCTCATCGTCTCAGTTGGCTGCGAAACAACGGAAATTTTGGCTTCCTCCTCCTCCAGTGATTCGAGCTCCTTATAACAACTCCAACAACTCCAACAACTCCAACAACAACAAGAATGCTGGTGGTCGTGGTTTCTCCCACCCATCCAACTCCAACAAGCAGTCCAAGCAGCAGTTCCAAGCTCCAAGACTAAGTGCTCCTCCTACTCGTCCACTTTCTGAGGTGACTTGCTACAAGTGTGGCCAGAAGGGTCATTATTCCAACAAGTGCAACAACCCAAGGCGCCTTCCGCCTCCTCCACCTGTCGGTACCGCTATGGTCAAGCATGATCCAAAGGCAGCAAGGGTCAATCTGATGAATGGAGCACAAGCGGAGAATTCTACTGATGTCATTTTGGGTAACCTTCCAGTTAACTCTTTTCCAGCTAAAGTGTTGTTTGATTCGGGTGCTACATGTTCCTTCATGTCATATCCATTTGCATCCAAGCACGATGTTGTCACTAAAAATCTGCCAAAGGAGTTAACAGTCATCTCTCCGGGGAGACGAATGCACTCCAGTGTTTATGCTCCGGATGTTTCTATTCGCATGGGTGATTATCGCTTTCTGGCTAATCCGGTGGTTCTTGGTAATTCCGACATTGACCTCATCCTCGGGATGGATTGGCTTTCTCAGCATGATGCTCACATTGATTGTGCACAGAAGGAAGTCAAGATGACTCATCCTGATGAAGATGTGATTATCTTCGCCTCCAGGGATAACACTATCAGGCTTTTCTCTCTCAATGATAAGGGCGAGATTAATGCCATATCTCAAATTCCGGTGGTTAACGAATACCAAGACGTCTTTCCTGAAGAACTTCCAGGCATGCCTCCACACCGTAAGGTGGAATTCGTCATTGAACTCGAGCCGGGTACTGAGTCAGCATGCCGGCATCCGTACAAGCTCTCTCCTGAAGAATTGAAGGAATTGAAGAAGCAGCTTGATGAACAGGAGCGTATGGGTCTCATCAGGCCTAGTACGTCCCCTTGGGGCTGTGGTGTCTTATTTGTCAAGAAGAAGGATGGCACGGAGCGCCTCTGTGTCGATTATCGGCCATTGAACAAGAAGACAATAAAGAACAAGTATCCGCTCCCCAACATCAACGAACTCTTCGAGCAGCTCAAAGGAGCTAAAGTGTTCTCTAAGCTTGACCTCCGAATGGGCTATCACCAAATTCGCATTCGCGAGCAAGACATTCCCAAGACTGCCTTCAGAACGAGTTACGGCTCATACGAGTATACGGTCATGTCCTTTGGTCTCGCCAATGCTCCTCCTACCTTCTCGAGAATGATGCACTACATCTTCAACCCCTACACCGGCGAGTTTGTGCTTGTGTATCTGGATGATATTCTGGTGTTTTCCAAGAATGAAGAAGATCACGAAAAGCACTTACGTCTGGTTCTTGATCGACTCCGTGAGCATAAGTTCTATGCCAAGTTCTCCAAGTGCGAATTTTGGCTCGATAAGGTTTTGTACCTGGGCCATATTATCTCAGCTGACGGTATTGCGGTAAATCCCGAGAAAGTTGAAGCAATTGTCAACTCGGAAGCTCCTCAGAACGTCAAGCAACTCCGCAGTTTTCTGGGTCTTGCCAGCTATTGCAGAAGGTTCGTTGAGAACTTCTCCAAGATTGCCAAGCCTCTTTCCAACTTGCTGCAGAAGAATGTCAAATACTTTTGGTCTCCAGAGTGTGAAGTGGCATTCAAAACTCTCAAAGAAAAGCTCGTCTCTGCTCCAGTTCTTACTCCTCCAGATGAATCCAAGCCCTATGAAGTATTCTGTGATGCTTCTCTTCAAGGACTTTGTGGTGTGCTTATGCAAGATAAGAGAATTATGGCATACACTTCTCGTCAGCTCAAGCCAAGTGAGAAGAACTACCCCACACATGATCTCGAGCTAGCAGCTGTGGTACATGCTTTGATTACGTGGAGACATCTGTTGTTGGGCAGAAAGGTCGACATCTTCACTGATCACAAGAGCTTGAAGTACATCTTCACACAGCCGAATCTGAACCTCCGCCAGACTCGTTGGGTTGAAATGATCCAAGAGTATGATCCCAGCATTGAATACACTCCTGGCAAGGCGAATGTGATTGCAGATGCTTTGAGCAGAAAGGCATATTGCAACAGCCTTCTTATCAAGCCGTTCCAGCCTGAGCTTTGTGATGCATTCAGGAAACTCAACCTCCAAGTTGTTCCGCAGGGTTTTCTTGCAAATCTTCAAGTGGCTCCTACCTTGGAAGATCAGGTCCGTGAGGCCCAACTCAGTGATGCCATGGTGCAGAAGGTGAACATGGTATTGCAAAGGGCACTCCTAAATATAAGTGCTATCGTGTTGATGAGAGAGATACCTTGTTCTTCGAGGACAGACTCGTTGTTCCCAAAGGTGATCTCAGGAAGCTCATAATGGAAGAAGCACATGATTCTCTCCTTTCCATTCATCCTGGCAGTTCCAAGATGTACCAAGACCTCAAGCAATCTTACTGGTGGACACGCATGAAAAGAGAGATTGCCCAATTCGTGAATGAATGTGATGTTTGCAGAAGAGTGAAAGCAGAACATCAACGTCCAGGTCTTCTCCAACCTCTTCCTATTCCCGAGTGGAAATTCGACCACATTGAAATGGATTTCGTCACTGGCTTTCCTAAGTCCAAGCGAGGGAATGATTCTATCTTCGTGGTGATTGACAAGCTTACCAAAGTCGCTCACTTCCTTCCAGTCAAAGAATCAATCAATGCAGCTCAATTGGCAGAGTTGTACACTTCCAGAATTGTGTCCCTACATGGCATTCCTCAAGTTATCTCCTAAGACCGTGGAAGTTTGTTCACATCCAAGTTCTGGGACACCTTTCAGTCCGCCATGGGCACTAAGATCAGGTTCAGCACTGCTTTCCATCCTCAGAGTAGTGGTCAAGTCGAGCGAATGAATCAGATTCTAGAAGACATGCTCAGAGCCTGTGTCATATCTTTTGGCATGAAATGGGAAGATTGCCTTCCATTTGCCAAGTTCTCTTACAACAACAGCTATCAAGCAAGTGCCGGCAAAGCTCCGTTTGAAATCCTCTATGGCAGAAAGTGTCGTACCCCTCTAAACTGGTATGAAACAGGAGAACGTCAACTTCTTGGCAATGACTTGATCTCAGAAGCCGAAGAGATGTGCAAAGTCATACGTGAGAATCTCAAGGCCGCTCAGTCACGTCAGAAGAGATACTATGACGGCAAGCATCGTGATTTAGCTTTCAACATTGGTGATCACGTCTATCTCCGTGTTTCTCCGATGAAAGGCACCCAAAGATTCGGTATCAAAGGAAAGCTTGCTCCTAGATACGTCGGGACTTTCAAGATCCTTGACAAAAGAGGCGACCTAGCCTATCAACTTGAGCTCCCTTCCAACTTCGCCAATGTTCATGATGTGTTCCATGTGTCTCAACTCCGCAAATGCTTCAAGGCACCTGAACACATGATTCCGTTTGAAGAGATTGATCTTCAACAAGATTTGTCCTACCGAGAGCATCCCGTTGCTATTCTCGAGGAGACCGAACGCAAGACCTGCAACAAGTCCATCAAATTCTTGAAAGTCAAGTGGTCACATCACACCGACCGAGAAGCTACGTGGGAACGAGAAGATCATCTTCGTTCCGAGTACCCTTCCTTTTTCCAGTCCTAGATCTCGGGACGAGATCTTTTTGTAGTAGAGGAGAGTTTGTAATGCCCCAGATGTAATACTTTCCCTTTTGGGCATATAATATATCTCTGGCTTCATCTATTCCATTCCGGGTTCTTTGTCTTTCAGGTTTTCGTCGTTTTGTTGTGTGCGTGTGTGGCATTCATTCATATCATGTAGACATGTGCATCGCATTGCATTTGTGTTGTCGTTTGCATCCGGTTCCACGCGTTCCTTCTCGTTGTCCGTTTCGCGTTCCGGAGCTCCCTCACGTGTCCGTGGCGTTCCGTAGGCCTACTTTGGTGTTTGGTCGTGTAACGTTACCGGTTTGGCGCGAGACTTGTCGTGTGTTGTTGTTTTGGTGTGTGTAACCCGCCGGTCAAATCTCGTCGCGTTTCGAGTCCGTTTGCTACCCCAACAGTTATTCTCGTGGGCTCAAAGTGCCTCCACTTTGAGGCCCAAGATACCCCTCCAACAGCCCACCAAACCACTCCTAGCCACTTCTATCATCTAGGCCATCCAATCCTGATCGTGTGGCCGAAAACCACACTCCATTTGGGCAAACCTATCTCCTTGTGCCTATATATTTGTCCACTTCCCCCAATTTTTGCCCCAAATCAAGGAAACCCTAACCCCCACCTTCTCCTTCCTCTAGCCACTACCACCTCGCCGGAGTTCCGCCGGAATCTCGCCGGAGTTTGCCGGAATACCACCACCTCGTCGGAAAAACACCTCTCCACCTCCTCTCCTCTCAGATTCGCGCCCCACGCCTCAGATCCGGCTCCCAGGGCGCCATCCACTTCCTTCGCTGGATCCAGGCCGAAGCCATCGCAGGAACCAGCCGCCGCGGGCTCTCCTTCGCTCGTCCCTGCCGCTCGAAGGATTCCGCTAGTCAACAAAGTCGCCGCCGCTTTGCCAGGCGGATCGACCGAAGCTCCGATCTGGCGCCTGCCTGATCCGGCTCGGGGATGCCCTAGTGGGCCGGGCGCCAGGCCGCCAGCCGCCTTCCGCAAGCCGCCTCACCACCCGCGGGCCGCGCGCCGCCGTGGGCCGCCCCAGCCGCCAGGCCGCCTTCCCCGCATCGCCCGATCTCTGCCAGGCCGCCTCCTCCGCGCCTGGGCCGGCCCCCCCTCGTCAGCAGCCTCCAGGCCGGGGCGCTCCAGCCGCGCCGCTCGCTGGGCCTCGCCAGCCAACCGGGCCTCGCCTCTCCTCCGCTTCGCGGGCCGCCGCCATCCGCCCGAGCGGGCCGCGCCACTCCAGCGCCGCACTGTGGGCCACGCCAGATCCACTCCGCAGCCGCGCCCGAGGCCCGATTTAGCCCGTTTGACTCCAGATCTGTTTGCCTGAGAGGTTGACTTCAAATCCCTAAGTCCCTGTTGTTTTGTGTGTTGATGCTATATTAGAACTGTGATAACTTTCTGTGTGTTGCTCCGTTTTGCGCAAATGACATGTCCAGACGTTCGTGGTGACTAGCACTACGTTTCATTCCTTTGTGCCATGCATGTTTGTGGTCATCTAGATGCTTATTTTTTCTGTTGCAAGAGTGCATCCCGATATAAACTGCTGTTAGTGTTGTTTTTATGCCATCTTTGCATAGTGATATCTTTTAGCTCGTTTATCCGAATGATGCAAATGACATGTCCACGTGTTTGTCTTGCCATGCTCTACATGTTGTTTGTGTTAGGTTGCATGATAGATTTATTCTTGCCATGTTTATCTTCGTTGCAAAGTGCTATGTGGCTGTTTAGTTATTTAACTTGTTATGAGATGCCATCTTGTTAAGCTCATTGTTATCGTTGTGTTTATCTCCATGATGCATGCTTGTATGTTTCGGAATCACCATCATGTGTACTTTGATGTGGTGCTTACCACTTGCCATGTTTAGTTTCGAGGTGACTTAAAATTGCTCTCTTAGATGCCATGATGAAACTGCTGTTTTAACACTTAGTGGAATTTCACTAAGTCTGAAATCTGTAATTCTCAGATGCCATGTTTGCTTGCTGTTCTAGGGCAATCCGTGATAGTTTTGGGGTGGATCTTGATGGTTCTTTGTAGTATATATTGTTGGTTTTCCATTCATGCTCTCACATGCTTATTTGAGTGGCTGTAGCATATTTAACTTTTGCTCCAAAGTTGCAATAAATTACTGCTGTCAGGATTTTGTTGTCAAGTTCAATATGTCCAAGCTTGTTGCTATTGATCCGTGGCTCCTTTGGGGGTGCTCCTTTGGACTTATTTGCTCTAGGATATGTCTAGTTTATGTTCATGCTCTTTGCCATGATGTTTGAGTGCTGTAGCTTATTTATCTAGTGCTCCGAAGTTGCTATGTTGCTGTAATTTACAGCTTGTGCATGATTCTTGTTTCGGGCATAACTTTTAGCCCGTAGCTCCGTTTTCAGCGAGTCTTATATGAAACTTGATTGATTTTCCGTGTAGTTTCATAATATCCTATTGTTATCTTGTTTTGAAGCATTTTGCTTGATCGCATATTGTCATGCTCATTTTGCTCCCATAGTGCATCAACCATGCATCCATCATTTTGGTGTGCGCATTGCATCTTGTTGATTCGTGCCTTGTGTGATTGTATTGTTTAGAGCCAGAAGCTGAGACCGAGTACGAGTACGAGCACGAGGTTACCAACGAGGTTGAGCACGAGGACCCTTCTTACGATCCGAACGACAACTCTTCAGGCAAGATGACCGAACCCGGATACCATTACTATTTTTGCCTATTGCTAGAAGTCTCGATCTATAGTTTTTCCTCGATGCCCATGTCTTTCATGTCAGCCTCCTACTTGTAACCATGTCCATGTCTAACCACCCTACCTATGCAAACCGTTGCTTGGCTAAGTACGCTTCGCTCAGCCCCTCTTATAGCATTGCTAGTTGCAGGTGAAGATTGAAGATGCTTGCTTCATGTTGAAGTTTTGTTGGGTTATATCACACTATAATATTACTAAATGAAATCATCTATATATTGGCAAGGGTGGAAGGCTAAGCCTTTTGCTTGGTGATTTGTTCCACTCATGCCGCTAGGAACCGTATAAACCGGTGTTATGTTCCTTGATTATGCGTTCCTCACACGGTTGGGGTTTATGGGCCCCCCTCGATAAATTGCTAAGTGCTAAGTCTTTTCCAGCAAGTCCCAACATTGGTACTATTTGCCTAATAACTAAATAAAACTCGCATAGGGTCTTGCAAACCCGAGTTCTTAATCAACAACCCCGGGCCTGTGCTCCTCATGATTGTTGGTCCGAAACGGGGGTCCTGCGGGGTCACCACGAGGAAACTCGAGGATTGATATAAACATGTAGCATCGCCCATCCGGTCGTGGCCTGAGACTAGATACGCGCGGCTATTGTCAGGGTGTCGGCACGCCGGGAGGATTTGCTGGATTAGCCTTACCTTAGTTCGGAGTATCTTGAGCACGGGATTCCGAGAATACTCGGGTCTTCCCACTTTGGAGTTGCGACTCCGTGGATCGTGGGTTTGTCATGGGCCAAGTTGGAACACCCCTGCAGGGTTATGAAATTTCGAAAGTCGTGCCCGCGGTTATGTGGCAGATGGGAGCTTGTTAATATCCGGTTGTAAATAACTTGACACCATGTTTCTAATACACTACAAGCGTGTGTACCGTGACTGTCAATTTCCGAATAGGGATTCGGGAGTTGAACACGGTGGGGTTATGTTTGTTGAGTTTTAGCTAGGATCACTTCGTGATCACCTCTCGACCGAGGCACTTCTCTTCTCGCACTCTTTCACGTAAGCTAGTGTTAGTTGCTGCTGCAGACACTTACTCTTTTCTTCAGCCTTATCCTCTCCCAAGGCTTAAATAGTCATGTTACCCGGGAACGGGATTGCTGAGTCCTCTGTGGCTCACAGTTACTTCACCACACCAGATGCAGGTCCGATGGTGAGCTATCCAGGTGATGGCATCGAGCTAGACTGGGAGTATGACGAGGAGCGTAGTCGATACTATGTTCGTTATCCTGATGATCAGTAGTGGAGACTTCTGCTAGGATTCGATCCGACCTGTGGATTTAATTTATGTTTGGTATCTTGTCATTGGATTTTACCCTTAGAGGGTTGTGATGTTTTATTGAATGATGATTTGAACATGTGATGTATTTGTGTGACGTGGCGAGTGTAAGCCAACTATTTTATGTTTTCCATCCCCATCTTTTACATGAGTTGTGCAAAGATACCAAACTTGCGATCATTCCAGCATGGGGTTAAGTCTCTAAGTCGTGCCTCGACACGTAGGAGATATAGTCCCATCCTGGGCATTACAGTGGGCATTGTGGAGCATGCATCCGAGTTTTATCTGCCGGACGACACCTACACCGGCTTGGAGTACCGCTCGAAGCACCGTTGCGCTGTACATGGCCTAGTTCCAGCCCGTCGAGTCGCCTGGGGAGGGGGAAGCACCGGCCGACGCTTTTTAGGGTGCCCACTTGATGTAAGAGTAACATTTAGATCATTATAATCTTGGATATGGACATGTCCTTGCTATGATTTGATCTTTGCCTAAATTGCAGTTGCCAGAAGAGTGCCAGTGGTTGGTTTGGGTTGATCCGCCTCCCCCAACTCGTGTTGCACTTGCATTTGAACACATGCATGCTGAGATTGAACAGATGTGGATCAAATGTCATTATTTGCAGAAGAGAAACCTAGAGCTGGCAAAGAAGAAGCGCACTTTGAAGAAGAAACTGAAAGAGCGAGATGAAATGTTGCATGTGTGGACACTTCTGTTTGGTATTACCCTAGTGTGTGTTGTTGTTGTGGCCATCTCTGTGTCTTCACATATTTGAGCAAGTTAATTGATGATGTACTGATGTTTATGATGGATGATGTAGTGTTGTTTATGATGGATGATGTAGTGTTGTTTATGATGGATGATGAACTAAATGGCAATGGAAGATGCAGTTTGGAACTTGTTTATGAGTTATTTATGTGAATTTAGTAGTATCGATGATCCAAAACATTGATTGATCTTGAACATGCCATAAGATTGCACACCAATTGAACATCACAGAATGATAACAATTGGACAACATGACGACATACCAAAGTTGTTCACACGACAATGACATACCAAAGTTGTTGACACGACGATGACATACCAAAGTTGTTCAAGATGACACGACGACGACATACCAAAGTTGTTCAAGATGACACGACGACGACATACCAAAGTTGTTCAAGATGACACGACGACGACATAACAAAGTAGTTCAACAAGACAGTGCACATTCAAGAGCCAAGTGCACATCACATTACTAAGTCGAAGATGGCAGGGAGCAATTAGAACTTCAGTGATTTGCTCCTAGTGTTTCTTGTTGGGTTGGGTAACAGCCTTGCCTTGGATCTGGTGTTCTTTGCTGGAGCTGGAGCTTGAGCATGAGCAGAGGGTTCAACTACTGCTGTATGGCTAGGTTTCTTCTTAGCTGCTCTTGGAGAAGCCCCTCTATCAGCTAGCCTTTTGTAATTTTTCCTGGGGCTGACAGATGATTGAGTAATCAGACATGGGACATTCAGAAACCTAGAAAATAGAAACAATAATGCAATGTAGTAAGTGTAAATACCTTAGCACAGTAGCTTCAACTTGTTTAGATGGCTGCTCATTGTTCAGTGGTTCTGTTGTAGCCTCATAATCATCATCTGTTCCATCAGCATTCTCCTCATTGTTTTGTGGTTCTGTTGCAGCCTCATCCACATTTTCTGCTCCCCAATGTTCATCCTCTCCAAATGCAGCATCAACTGATTCTTTGCAGTTTTTGGCAATGTGTCCAAGTCTCCCACACCTCTTGCACTTTTTCTTTCTAGCACCAAGCCCCTTTCCTTCACTACTAGCCCTGATACTTTGCTTTCTTGGCCTACCTGGTGCTCTGTTCTGAACTGGTGCACACAATTTGAATCCTGGATCCACTGTGTCCCACTGTTGCTTTCCCTCTAAAGCTGGTAGGTTGTCTGCATAAGTAGCTGTGAATTTATCAACAGAGTAGTACTTATGAACATATTGATCAATGGCATTGGCTTCACCTCTTAGAGCTGTAATAAAAAAGAGAGCATGGATGCATGGCTTGCCAGTAAGTTGCCACTGTCTGCAGCTGCAAGTCCACTTAGCTAGGTCTACTGGGTACCTCCATTCTCTTTTTTCTTTGTCAGTAGCAGTCACCTCTGCCTCTGTTGGGCTTCTCCTGACCATAGTCATTCCCAAACCTTTTGATTTAGCCATCAAGGCCTTCATTACAGATGGTATGATGTTGTGGCCAATGAAATGATCAGTGGCAATCCTATTCCTTATATCAAACTTCTCCATGATGTATTGCCTAATCTTGTCTAGCAAGTCCACTATGTGCAGCCCCTTGTACTTCTTGATCTTGGAGTTAAATGCTTCTGCCAGGTTGTTGTTAACATAATCAACCTTGCTGAACTCATTTATTAGAGCTCTAGCCCATATTTTTGTGTGGTGCATTTCCAAATATTCTTTGACCTTGGGCTTGCTGTGTAACTGTCTCACATGGTAGTTGTGCTTCTTGATGCTGTAAGTAAGTGAGGAAGGCCACAAATTCTCATCATAAAACTTCCCCTTAAACTTCTTACTGAAATTCTGAGCTAGATGCCTCATGCACTCTCTATGCTCAACTGCAGGGTAGACCTCTTCCACAGCAGTTTCTAGTCCTTTACAAGCATCAGTATGTATCACCAGCCCTTCTGGATGTCCTATGACATTTTTTAGGTTTTTGAAAAACCAACCCCAACTCTCTTCAGACTCTGCTTCTATGACACCATATGCTACAGGAAATAGCCAGCTATGAGCATCTATGGCACATGCAGCAACTAGTTGGCCTCTAAACCTTCCATTCAATGTTGTAGCATCCACAGCAAGGTATGGCCTACACCCCTCCAAGAAACCCTTCTGACAAGCCTTGAAACAGACAAATACTCTTCTAAAGCACTCTTTCTCGAAAGTTTTACCTCTGAGCTTGTACTGTACAGTGTGTTTGTCAATCTCAACAACACTGTCAGGTGAAGCCCTCTCAACTTCAGCCTTGAATGTGTAAAGTAGCTGAAAACTGTCACTATACTTGCCATATATCCTGTCTAGGGCCATCTCTTTCCCATAGTAACATCTCATATATGGAGGTTCAACTCCATATTTCTCAAGTAACTTCTGCTGAATTTCTTTTGGACCAATGCCTGGATTATGTCTGATCCATGACATTGCAGCATCTGCTATCCACCTTCTCTTTGCAGCTCTCAGCCTCTGGCTTCTGTTAACACTTGGACAGTTGTGTTGGTAAGGATTTACTTTGATCTGAAATGAATAAGAAAACATAATAAGTAATAAATAACTATTAATCAGAACTAGTTTACTAGTAATGAATAAGAAAACACAACATGTGTAGTACCTAAAACAGTGTGCTTCTCCTCATCAAAGATGCATGCAATCTCCATTTACACCTATCATATGCACAATGCACAGTAAACCTTGTTGGATCACTTTTGTCAATTTGAAATTCTGTTTCTGTCCTTATTGAGAATGTTGCAACTGCATTTCTACAGTCAACTGCAGAGGGAAAGACTACACCTTCCTCAATTGAGGGATTCTCTCTGTCATACATAACTACAGGCTTGTCCTCATCATCATCTTCAAAATGTCCCATGTCCTGTTCCTCCTGCTTCTCATCATCATCTGTGTCAGAAAATTCTGCTGGTATATAATCCTCATCTGCTGCATCTTCCTGGTTATTGTGTTGGACATAGACAGGATATAGTTTCACACCCTCTTCATCAGACAACATTGCCTCATCAGGCATAGCTTCCTCCACAACATGATCAACCACTTTCTCTGGCTGTGCTAGGCTCTGACTGCAAGAAGGCTCAGAATTGACTCTAGCAATTGGAGTTCTAGGTGGCTGACAAGCAGTACTGCCTGCTCTTGTGCTTGACCTAAGTTGTGCTTGTGTACCAGAGAGCTTGACACCTGAACCCCTTGAACCAGATGGCCTAGAAGACATGCTTTCTGCTCTAGTTCTCTGAATAACTGTAACTTCAAAGTTACATGACATGGTCCGTGCATTTCTTGCAAACATCATTGCTAACTCATCATCAGACTGCACAGGGACCCAATTAACTTTCTCACTATCCCAGTACCTGAACTCTACTGCATCAAGCACACCCCAGGGATACTTGGAAGAGATTGCATTTCTAAACTCATTAAACTGCTATTGGTGTCCAGCACTAATGGGAAATTAAAGTCACATCCTTGTTGCTTTGTGCCGACAGAACCTAATACAGTTGTCTCCATTCTTATAGACAAAGAAAATGCTCTTGTGGGATCCATCCTATTATGCAAATAGGGCATAAATCAACACACAAGAACAATAAAAAAACTACCTACATCATGTATATCTAGTGTAAAAGAGCTTAATCCACCAGATCCAAGGGAGAGAGAAAGGGAAGGAGGGCAAGAGCCTACTCGACCAAATCCAGGGGGAGAGAGGCAGCTAGGGAGAGAGGGAGGGAGTACCTGTAGGATCGAAGAAGTAGGTCTAGAGGGGGGGTGATTAGACTACTTGACAAGACAAAAAATCTGCCTTTTGGTTGTGCAAAGTTTTAGGCAGTTTTGCAATTAAGATCAAGTCAAGTAACATACTACACATGCAATTCTAGAGTATGGGCAGCGGAAAGTAAATTGCATATATAGTAAATGGAAGTGGAGAAGATCAAACGCAGTTTGGTGACACGGAGATTTTTGTCGTGGTTCCGATAGGTGGTGCTATCGTACATCCACGTTGATGGAGACTTCAACCCACGGAGGGTAACGGCTGCGCGAGTCCACGGAGGGCTCCACCCACGAAGGGTCCACGAAGAAGCAACCTTGTCTATTCCATCACGGCCTACGCCCACGGAGGACTAGCCTTACTCGGGGTAGATCTTCACGAAGTAGGCGATCTCCTTGCCCTTACAAACTTCTTGGTTCAACTCCACATCATCAAGACGGAGGCTCCCAAGCGACACCTAACCAATCTAGGAGGCACCACCCCCCAAAAGGTAATAGACGGTGTTGATGATGATGAACTCCTTGCTCTTGTGCTTCAGATGATAAACTCCCCAACACTCAACTCTCCTCACTGATATGGCTGTGGTGGAGGAAAGGTTTGAGTGGAAAGCAACTTGGGAAGGCTAGAGATCAAGTTTCATATGGTAGGAATGGAATGGCTTGATCTCAACACAAGGGTAGGTGGTTCACTTCTCAGAAAGTGTATGATATGAGTGGTAGACTTTCTGATGGCTCTCCTCACGAATGAGGAGGGGGTGGAGGGGTATATATAGCCTCCACACAAAATCCAACCGTTACACACACATTTGACCAATCTCGGTCAGACCGAAGTGAAAACTCGGTCAGACCGAAAGTTCAAATATAGTGAACGTTGGGATTTTCGGTGGGACCGAAAATACCATCTCGGTGGGACCGAAAGTGTATCTGATATGAACGTTGGAGATTTCGGTGGGACCGAGAAAGAAAACTCGGTTGGACCGATTTGAGAAAGAGTAGGAACATGCCAGAATCGGTTTGACCGAAAATGAATTATCGGTGCGACCGATTTGAGTCAAGGCAGAACCTTGCCCATTTCGGTGAGACCGATAATGCAAACTCGGATATTCCGATATGATGTGAAATGGTTACAGAAGGTTGGCAGTTCAGTTTCGGTGAGACCGATCTCAAACTCGGTAAGACCGATTTTTCTAGGGTTTGGAAAATGGCAGAAGTGGTTCATCTCGGTGGGACTGATTTGAAAGGATCGGTGTGACCGAGATGTTAGGGTTTGTAGAGATAACTTCATCTCGGTGAGACAGAGTTGGTTTGACCGAGATTACTTATGGGTGTGTGTTAAGTAGTGAATAGTGCTGATAGTTGAGGGAGTTAGATCACCAAGCACTTGAGCAACCAGATCATCAACACAACCTCATCCCCTTTTAATAGTATTGGCTTTCCTATGGACTCAATGTGATCTTTGATCACTAAACCAGAAATGGAGTCTTGAGCTTTTGCCAATGCTTGCCTTAGCACTTGAGGGGTCCACTTCTTCAGTCATCTTGCCATACCAATGTGATTGGGTTTCCTGAAACATACTTGATAAAAGTATTAGTCCAACCACAAAGTATGTTGTCATTAATTACCAAAACCACCCAGGGAGCAAATGTGCTTTCAATCTCCCCCTTTTTGGTAATTGATGGCAACACACTGAAATTATATTGAACGAGACATCAAAGCTTATTGAAAGAAAGACAGTATTATCATGAAAGCTTTGACAAGCATGTAGTACACAAGCTCCCCCTACAAGTGTGCAAGATTTTCATAGATTATGGTTTTGGACTACCACACGCACACAAGAGAGATAAGCAAGATGTGCTACATGCAGCTTGGCTATATGCATCAGAGCAGAAGAGAAAGGAAGTGAGTGATAATGCATATGTGCATGGTGATTTCTTGCAAACAAGTATTTACAAGCAAGTCACCATCATGCACATTCTGCAAGATGCATATACTTACCTTGAGGTTCCTTGGCACTTGTACCTGAAGGGATAAACTTGAGAAAACAAGGTTAGATAACACAAGAGTATTCCTTCAACCAACTGCAAGAACATCAAGAGTACCAAGCCAGGGAGGACATGTATAAAGAGTGTCTCATATTGAGCACAGGCTTGAATCAGCAAACATGTCTCCGAAGCTAAAAGATTTTCAATGAACTCAGAGAGATTTTGCTTTTCATAGGATATCAATTGTGAAGATTCCTCTAAGTCTTCTCCCCTTAAGCTAAAAGATTTCATGAGATACCAATTGTGAATAACGAGGGGTGTGATGGAAAAAGCAAAATCAAAAGAAAGATGCCAATTGTAATGTCCAATGTAAAACACGACAAAGCTTTGATGTGATTCTCTCCCCCTTAAGATAAGATTGCTTTTCTTCTTCCCTTAAGTCTTATCTTCTCCCCTACTCCCCCTACTCCCCCTAAGTTCTCTCCCCCTTTGACATCAAGTGCCGAAAAGGACAGCAAACTAGGTAGGACAGGAAAGATGGAAAGAAAGAAATAAAGAAAGAAGTGGGATCCTTAAGAATCACAACAGGGCAAATAAGAACATTCAGAGAAACAATTTGAGTTCAAATTTGAGTCCTCTCCCTCTTTAAAATTTAAAATTTGAGTCTGAATTTGAGTCCTCTCCCTCTTTAAAAAGACAGAAAGAATTCAGCTCACTTTGTGAGGAGTATTTCAAAAGATTTGCAATGAATTTGTAAATGATTTTCAGGGAATTGATCAGAGCAAAAAAAAGATTTCCAGAAGGATATTCACAAAGAAACATAAGAAAAGAGATAAAAAGATTCCTAGATGAAGTTTTTTTTTATTATTAAGGAAAACTCAATAAGAGAATATAAGAGAAAACAGAAAAACTCCAAAAGCATATGTACTTCATCTAGATAAAGGTCGGCGACAAAGTCACCTATGTTTGAGTATATTGACTTAGGAGTCAAATGAAAACATTTGATCATAGGTCATACTCATCGTTTAAGCTCAAAATGGGGTTGCCATTTTTCGATTAAGCATTTGATGTGATCACATCTTATGAAGCTGCTTGTACTCATGACTTTGAGCAAAGCTCCTCAAAGATGTGAAGAACATACCTTGGGCTTGTTGTTGCTTTACTCATGTAGGTAAGCTTGATGTAGGTGCTCATTGAATGTGAAGTTGGAGCGCCATTTCTACTTGTGTAGTTCATCTTCCTACATGGGTTAGGCAAGCAAGGAAATACTCAAGAATATCCAAGATGACAAGAGTGAAATACTAGATGTATAAGGTGTCAAAAAGGATATGTGGAATTTTGTTCCTTGAACTCAACATCCCAAAGGGCTAGATACTTGGTCAATGACAAGATTACTCATGAATTGAGTGTGTGGTAATCTTGTGGAATGTAGATCATCCAAGTACCTGCAAGGAGTTAGATGCAATACAAGGAGGCAAATGTGTCCAAGACATATGATCATCATCATAAGAGAAATATCAAGGATTAGTCAAGAGGCTCATGCCTTGCATGCATCAATGAAGTTCTTACTCCAAGTTTGAAGCATCAATGATGTTCAACTCACTCCTTAAGCGACAAAACACTTTCTCATCAAGAGGTTTTGTAAAGATATCAGCAAGTTGTTTGTCAGTACGAACATGCTTAAGATTAATATCACCCTTGGCAATATGATCACGAATAAAATGGTGACGAACTTCAATATGCTTTGTTCGAGAGTGTTGCACAGGATTGTGTCCAATCTTGATTGCACTCTCATTGTCACAAAGCAAGGGAACACGTCTCACATGTATCCCATAATCTTTAAGCGTTTGTGTCATCCATAGCAATTGAGCACAACACGAACCAGCAGCAATGTATTCTGCTTCGGCAGTGGATAAAGATACCGAATTTTGTTTCTTGGAGGACCAAGATACAAGGGATCGACCAAGGAATTGACATGTACCTGAAGTTGACTTTCTATCAACCTTGTCACCGGCATAGTCCGAGTCGGAATAGCCAACAAGATCGAAAGAAGCTCTCTTAGGATACCAAATGCCAAAGTTTGGTGTGTGTATCAAGTATCTCACTATCCTTTTAACAGCTTTAAGATGACATTCTTTAGGAGCTGCTTGATATCGCGCACACATGCATACACTCAACATTATGTCAGGACGAGAAGCACAAAGATATAGTAGAGAACCAATCATAGAACGGTAAACCTTTTGATCAACGGGTTCTCCATCTTTTGTCAAGTCATTATGTCCACTAGTAGGCATGGGGGTACTCATACCTTTGCTTTCTTGCATGTTGAACTTCTTGAAGAGATCCTTAGTGTACTTTGTTTGTGAGACAAAGGTACCCTCCTTAGATTGCTTGATTTGCAACCCAAGGAAGAATTTGAGTTCACACATCATGGACATTTCATACTTCTCCGACATGAGCTGTCCAAACTTCTTGCTAAAATGGGGGTTAGTTGAACCAAAGATAATATCATCAACATATATTTGGCACACAAATAGTTCACCATTAACCCTTTTCGTGAACAACGTTGAGTCTATCTTTCCAATCTCAAAGCCTTTTTCAAGAAGAAAGCTAGTTAAGCATTTGTACCAAGCTCTAGGGGCTTGTTTAAGACCATAAAGAGCTTTATGCAACTTGTAAACATGATTAGGCTTTTTGGGATTCACAAAACCGGGAGGTTGTTTCACAAATACTTCCTCCTCAATTTCACCATTTAGGAAAGCACTTTTGATGTCCATTTGATAGAGAGTAATATCATGGTGATTGGCATAAGCAAGAAGAATGCGAATGGACTCAAGTCTAGCAACGGGGGCATAGGTCTCACCATAGTCCATACCTTCGACTTGTGTGTAACCTTGAGCTACGAGACGAGCCTTGTTGCGGATGACTTGTCCATCTTCATCTTGCTTGTTGCGAAACACCCATTTGGTTCCAATGATGTTTTGATCATCGCTGGGCTTCTCTACCAAAGTCCACACCTTGTTCCTCTCGAAGTTGTGTAGTTCTTCGTGCATAGCGTTCACCCAATCCGGGTCTTTAAGTGCTTCTTCTACCTTCATAGGTTCAATACTAGAAATAAATGAGTAATGCTCACAAAAGTTAGCTAAGCGAGTTTTAGAGCGAGTAATTCTCCCGGAGTTGATGTCGTTCATCATTTGTTCCACGGGATGATTTTTCTTGACTCTTGCTCGGACTCGGGATAGCCTTTGTTGATGTTGTGGCTCAGCTTCCTCATCATCTTCATCTTCCTCTTCTTCTTCTTCTTCTTCATTGTTGTTGGTGTTGTCTTGAGGTGGTGGAGAAGGAGGTTGTGGTGGATCTTCTTGTTGCATCTCCTCATCTTGATGAGTTCCACTTGTGGAGGCCTCCATGTTGCCTTGAGGTTCATCTCTCTGTGAGGTAGGTGGCTCCACATATGTAGATGAGGTACTCTCCTTCACTTCCATGGGACGAATCTTTCCAATAGATAAATCTTGGATTGCTTCCGATGGGTCCTTGTCTCCTACATCAATAGGCATTTGCTCTACTTGCGAGCCGTTAGATTCATCAAACTTCACGTCTACCGTCTCTTCAACCTTTCGGGTGAAATTGTTGTAGACACGGTAGGTGTGGGAGTTTGATCCATAACCAAGGAGAAAGCCTTCATGAGATTTAGGAGCAAATTTAGACCGACGATGCTTATCAAGGATATAGCATTTTGAACCAAAGACACGAAAGTATCCCACTTGGGGTTTGTTACCGGTGAGAAGCTCGTATGATGTCTTGCCGAGGAGCTTATGAAGATAAAGCCTGTTGATAGCATGACAAGCTGTCTCGACCGCTTCTCCCCAAAAATGCTTTGGTGTCTTGTATTCATCAAGCATCGTTCTTGCCATCTCTATGAGCGTTCGGTTCTTCCTCTCAACAACTCCATTTTGTTGAGGAGTATACGTAGCCGAGAACTCATGTAGAATTCCTTCCTCATCGAGAAAAGAGTCTACATTGGCGTTCTTGAACTCCGTTCCATTGTCACTCCGAACTTTCTTGATCTTCACCTCAAATTGATTTTGGGCCTTTTTGGCAAAGGTCTTGAAGATCCTTTGAACCTGCGATTTATCATCAAGGAAAAATACCCACGTAAATCTGGAATAATCATCAACTATAACTAGACCAAAGGAGTTACCACCAAGGCTTTTGTAAGCATTGGGACCGAAGAGATCCATATGAAGAAGCTCAAGCGGTCTCCTAGTGGTCATGATGTTTTTCACGGGATGACTTCCACCAACTTGTTTTCCTGCTTGACAAGCACTACAAAGTCTATCTTTGTCAAAGAAAACATCTTTAACACCAAGAATATGATCACCTTTGATTAGCTTGTCCAGGTTACGCATACCAACATGTCCTAGCCTTCTATGCCATAACCAACCTTTAGAGGATTTAGCAATGAAACAAGCTCTAGGTTGGGCTTTCTTAGTGAAATCAACAATATATAGATCACCTCTACGAATACCAGTAAAAGCCATGTTTTGATTATCACGACGAAAGACTTGGCAATCTACTTTGGTGAATAGCACATTGAATCCAAAGTCAGCTAATCTAGACACGGAAAATAAATTGTATCCAAGAGATTCAACAAGCATGACATTTTGAATTGAGCTATCATGAGATATGGCCACCTTACCAAGGCCAAGTACCTTACCCTTGGAGTTGTCTCCAAAAGTCACATACTTGCGTGGACCATCGTTCTTTGCAAGCTCTCGAAACATGTCTTTATCTCCGGTCATGTGATCGGTGCATCCACTATCAAGAATCCACTCTTTTCCGCCGGACATGTAGTCTCTTATATTTGCCATAAGATTGAGACTCTTCATGACCTTGTCTAGCTCGGTGTCCGAATCGGAATAATCATCATCATGCTCATGCTCATCATCATATTGACCCATAGATTGTTCATCATCAACACCTAGGTCAATTTGATAAGTATTTGCATTAGTTTGGTCAATGGAATAATGATCTTTGGAATGCAATGCAAGAGCATTTCTAACTCTAATATTGATAAGACCGGGATCACCCTTCTTTTTCATAAGATCACGAAGCTCAAAGAAGCATTTATCAAAGTTAGGATCATTGGGGTGCAACCTATCAAATTCAATAGTCTTGTGTAGAATTTCATCAAGACCTCTCATAGAGTAGTCCGGATAAAGTTCTTCCAAGAATTTCCACATAGCATAGGCACACTCAAAATTTGTAACAAGATTAAGCAAGTCATCAGGTAACCCTCTAATGATAAGATTCACAGTTCTAAGGTTACGAAGCAAATCAAGCTCTTCATCCATGGTAGGGTGCAAGGGATCAACAGGAGGCACATAGGGGGTCTTAACATATTTGCACAAATTGTACACCTTAAAGATACTAAGCATTTCAGACCTCCAAGAGTTATAAAACCTTCCATCAAGAACAGGCACTCTATGGCTAACACTCCCATCCGTAGACACGTCCATCTTCCTCCAATGGTGTGTAAACCAAAGCAATGGAGACCAAAGCTCTGATACCAATTGTAGGATCGAAGAAGTAGGTCTAGAGGGGGGGTGATTAGACTACTTGACAAGACAAAAAATCTGCCTTTTGGTTGTGCAAAGTTTTAGGCAGTTTTGCAATTAAGATCAAGTCAAGTAACATACTACACATGCAATTCTAGAGTATGGGCAGCGGAAAGTAAATTGCATATATAGTAAATGGAAGTGGAGAAGATCAAACGCAGTTTGGTGACACGGAGATTTTTGTCGTGGTTCCGATAGGTGGTGCTATCGTACATCCACGTTGATGGAGACTTCAACCCACGGAGGGTAACGGCTGCGCGAGTCCACGGAGGGCTCCACCCACGAAGGGTCCACGAAGAAGCAACCTTGTCTATTCCATCACGGCCTACGCCCACGGAGGACTAGCCTTACTCGGGGTAGATCTTCACGAAGTAGGCGATCTCCTTGCCCTTACAAACTTCTTGGTTCAACTCCACATCATCAAGACGGAGGCTCCCAAGCGACACCTAACCAATCTAGGAGGCACCACCCCCCAAAAGGTAATAGACGGTGTTGATGATGATGAACTCCTTGCTCTTGTGCTTCAGATGATAAACTCCCCAACACTCAACTCTCCTCACTGATATGGCTGTGGTGGAGGAAAGGTTTGAGTGGAAAGCAACTTGGGAAGGCTAGAGATCAAGTTTCATATGGTAGGAATGGAATGGCTTGATCTCAACACAAGGGTAGGTGGTTCACTTCTCAGAAAGTGTATGATATGAGTGGTAGACTTTCTGATGGCTCTCCTCACGAATGAGGAGGGGGTGGAGGGGTATATATAGCCTCCACACAAAATCCAACCGTTACACACACATTTGACCAATCTCGGTCAGACCGAAGTGAAAACTCGGTCAGACCGAAAGTTCAAATATAGTGAACGTTGGGATTTTCGGTGGGACCGAAAATACCATCTCGGTGGGACCGAAAGTGTATCTGATATGAACGTTGGAGATTTCGGTGGGACCGAGAAAGAAAACTCGGTTGGACCGATTTGAGAAAGAGTAGGAACATGCCAGAATCGGTTTGACCGAAAATGAATTATCGGTGCGACCGATTTGAGTCAAGGCAGAACCTTGCCCATTTCGGTGAGACCGATAATGCAAACTCGGATATTCCGATATGATGTGAAATGGTTACAGAAGGTTGGCAGTTCAGTTTCGGTGAGACCGATCTCAAACTCGGTAAGACCGATTTTTCTAGGGTTTGGAAAATGGCAGAAGTGGTTCATCTCGGTGGGACTGATTTGAAAGGATCGGTGTGACCGAGATGTTAGGGTTTGTAGAGATAACTTCATCTCGGTGAGACAGAGTTGGTTTGACCGAGATTACTTATGGGTGTGTGTTAAGTAGTGAATAGTGCTGATAGTTGAGGGAGTTAGATCACCAAGCACTTGAGCAACCAGATCATCAACACAACCTCATCCCCTTTTAATAGTATTGGCTTTCCTATGGACTCAATGTGATCTTTGATCACTAAACCAGAAATGGAGTCTTGAGCTTTTGCCAATGCTTGCCTTAGCACTTGAGGGGTCCACTTCTTCAGTCATCTTGCCATACCAATGTGATTGGGTTTCCTGAAACATACTTGATAAAAGTATTAGTCCAATCACAAAGTATGTTGTCATTAATTACCAAAACCACCCAGGGAGCAAATGTGCTTTCAGTACCCCGCTGGAATCGATGGTCGCCATGCCCGCGTGGATCCCTGGTCGCCGCAGCCACCCGTGCATTCCCCGCTCTCCATTGGGTGGGAGGAGAATCGATGGCCCGGCCGCTCGCCAAGGTTGCCGCCGCCACCGGTGCACTCCCCGCTATCCATCAGGTGGGAGGAGAATCGATGGCGTCGCCGCTCGCCAAGGTCGCCGCCGCTCAGAACTAGGGTTCGTCGAGCGAGATAGAATGAGATGAGGAATGAGAGTGAGGCGGGACCCACCTGGGGCAAGCTGTGTCCAAAAACAGCCGCCGGTTATGGTCAAACGGCGTTGACCAGGCGGAGCCGTGACGGAAGGGCAAAAACATAAGTGCAGCAAACGCGGTTGGGGAAGATAATATTACATGTATAATTTGTCTAAGTTATACAAGTCGCAACAACAAATGTTGTCATATTGTTTGTTTAAATTTAGCCATGCACACATTTATCTATAAGATCATAAGAGATACTCCCTTAGTCGCATATTAAGTGTCGCTCAATGGAGAGAGTAATAATCTGCACTATTCTTAATTCCTCTCAAGGTTAAACTAGACAATATTGTATAGCTAAATGGAAGCAACAGAAAAATTAGATCTTATCTCATCTTGGTACATGTTCTAAATTAACAATATTATGAATTAAGTGATTTACAATTGGTGCATCAAAGAGTAGATTAGCTGTATGTATGTACCTTAAGAAACGATCTAGCTAGGGGTTCACTTCACGGCGCCAACTGCGTGCGGAAAGCCGGCGACGGCAAAAAGAGGCCGCCGTTGGAGGACTACTAAGTGGCCAGGTTGAAGATAGTATATATAGATACTCACAGCAGGTCTCCAATCTCTTGTCCTCCCGGGGTGTTCTTGTATGTGACTCTGGACGGCGGTGAGGCGAAGCGGCCACGGTCGATCTGACGAGGCGAAGCGCACTAGACCTAGACTCACGTATAGCAGCGAGACGCAGATACACGGTCGATCTGATCAGAAGCATATACACTGGTCGATCTGATGATTCTGATCGATGGCAGGGCAAAGCCACGATGTTACATGGGCTGGGCCTTTTAGTTCTGTGCGTTGTTGATCAAGATTGGGCTAATTAGCTTAATTATTTCCGCTCAAAAATTACCTTAATTATTACTCCCAGCAATTATCACAGCAATAGTACCACACTGCTCGCTGAAATTAGTTGGGGGGTGCGATCAGTTGGGGGGTCTAGCCCCTGCTCGCCCCTGTCTCGGCCCTTGTATGTAGACAGATTTTAGAGTGTAGATTCATTCATTTTGCTTTGTATGCAGTCACTTGTTGAAATCTCTAAAAAAACAAATATTTATACATATCCCGTTGCAACACGCGAGCATTGTTCTAGTTCAATGTAAAACTCGTTGGTGGACTAAAAAAACTATCTCATGATTTGGTACTCGTACCACATTATCCTTGGAAAACAAGTGTAACATCGATCGTGTCAATCTAATCATACTCAAGCTGATCGTGTATCCCAAACGGCAAGGACAATGCAAAAAAACAAAAATAGACTAGTTGCATTATCCAAATCCAAGAGCGCGTCATCACATGAGCAAAGCTCTATCCAAATCCTCCTCGCTCGTACTCGAGCCTCGGTGGTATCGAAACCTCTATGCATCAGACCCGCACGGAGCTAATCGAATAAACTAAAACCCAATGGAGAGCAGATCGATGCTAACCAAGTAGTTAACCATCATTCGGATTACCAAACTAGCCTTGCTTTACCTTTGCATGCGGATGTCACGTGGATGCGGAGTCGGAACCATTTTCATACCCTCTCCGTACTAAAATAAGTGTCTTAAAAATGACTTAACTTTATACTAAAGTTAGTATAAAGTAAAATCAATTTTGAGTCGCTTATTTTAAAATGAAGGGATTATTTTTTCTATACAATTCTATCGCCAACCTTACACCTACAATTTAAGTAGGGAAATACTCAGCCCCAACCGGGAAATACCCTTAGCTCTTGCATGTGTTTAAATATGAGAAAAAAATATAATAGTAACAAGGAAAAGTAAAAAAAAATTAAAATAAAGGTGACCTTCTATTGTACTCATATAAAAAGTTTCGTGAAGAAAAAACTACCGTCAACTTCAAGGAATAAAAACCAAAATTTTGAGGACAAAAATGTGAATAGTAACTTGAATATAGTGGTTTTTTCCACCAAAAATACCATGAAAATCATTCCTTGGTCTAAACCTTTTCATACGAATACATTGAAGGTCAAGTTTTATGTTTTTACCCGTAAAAAATGTTTACTTGTTTTTTGGGTTTGTTTGACCTTTTTATAACTATTTTTTCAAACGCGCTTCTGCGCTACAACCAGCTGGTTTTTGGAAAGAAATCAGCTGGTTGTGTGAGCCGTGTGTGTCACAGTGCGTGCCCTGAGCCCGCATGACCTTTGTTCTTTCTTGCTTTATTTTCTTCCTCCTCCACATGAATTTTTTAATCCCTTCGCTTTCTTTTTCTTCCCACCGAACAATCGTCATGTCTGATGTCTCCATCGCCATCATATTGCACACTCGTGTGCTACTGAGGAGAAGACCGCACACACCGCCGCCCGCTGTTGCGACAACCGTTGTGTTGCAAAGCATCCACGGAGACCACCCAATTGCAAGGCTACCTTTTCACCACACATTGTCGCTGCAACAACCACTTTGTTGCAAGGCTACCCTACTGCCGCTACAACATCCACGTTGTTGTTGGGCGATCATACAAGACCACCGCATCGCAATACCCGTCACCGTCGTCGATGTGCAACATCCATCATGTAGCAAGCAACGACATTGTCAAACACCGCCGTGTTGGATGCCACTCATTCAAATTTGAATTGGAATGGTTACATTTAGATGACTTTGCAAATATTATTAATAATGCACATGAGAGAGAATGACCAAAATGTTAATTAATGGTGTTCAATTTTGCCATCAAGCAACCAGTGTGGCCACAAATGCTTCGACCGTGATACTAACCAGTATCGTCCCGTGAATCTCAAAGATTCATTCTTCATAGATTCGAGCCTTGGTAATTGATACTGGTTAGTATCATTCCGTTACAAGGTTCCATAAACATGCTTGATTTGTATGTTGATATATCTGAATAGAGTAGGCATAAAATAGAGATGTTTATTATGTTTTTCTAGGCGAATAGTATCCCATTTACTTCAATAATTAACAAAAATTAGTGATGTTTATTATATTATTTATTGGATCTCCCTCCTGGAATGAGCTAAAGTTAAATAAGGTTTTCAAGTGATGATGATATTTTGAAGCGATGGTAATGCTAAAAACAAGGCCACATGAAGAGAATGAAACTGGATGGGATGGATGAGCACGGAGAAAGATGATGTTTTTTTTATACAAAGAGGATGTGGTTAAGAAGACACGATGATTATCGAAAGAAAGAAAGTACTCCCTCCGTCTCAAAATAAATGACTCAAGTTTGTATTATACAAAGTTGAGTCATTTATTTTAGGACGGAGGGAGTAAAAGAAAAGACAAGTATTTTTTATTCCATAATAATGCACTGAATTAAGTTAATTACTAGAACATGATATTTCCGTTGCAACATACGGTCAATTAGTTAGGACAGTGGAAAGCCATCAGTTGCCCGGATCTTTAAAAGAAAATAACCAAACTTGGGGCGCACATAGAGAAACGAGCCATCGACTCATCCGAGGGCAAAGTCGTCACATCAGTAAATTGATGAACTAACCCCAAACGGCGAGCTAATTTATGCGACTTGAGATCCTGTAAATATACGCTCTCACTCCTCCACTTCCTCCGATCCCAGCTCCACCCATGGCGCTCTCCATTTCCGCACCCACCTCGTCTCCCTTCCTCCCCGCCCCCCGCCAGGTACACTCTCTCGCTCGCTCGCGTTCTTCGTCCTCCGTCCGACGAGCTCCCATTTGCTCGATTTGGCCGCTTGCACGGTCCTTTCCCAGGTCTGACCCGTTCTTGATCGCCGCTCCAGGTCGGCAGGTGGAGCTCGTCACCAAGCACGGCTAAGCCCGCGGTTTTAAGCCTCCGGAGGCCGGTCACGGTGGCACGGACCGCCGCCGGCAACGCGCCCTCTTCCCCAGTGGGCGGTACTGGGTCTCTCTTGGTTTCCTTCCTGCGCCCCGGCCTGTTATGATGTGAGGTGTTCTTGAGTCTTGATCCGCGCTACCTGCTTGTGGGTTGCTTGCAGCGGTCGTAACTGAGCTCGACGTGGTCTCCAGCTTCAGCGAGATCGTGCCGGACACAGTCGTGTTCGATGATTTTGAGAAGTAATTGTTCTGCTCTATGCTCCTGTACTCCCGTTGAATGATTCTGGTGGGGCGATGGTAAGTGATACACCATACTGCTGGTCAATTGCAGGTTTGCACCGACGGCTGCCACGGTGAGCTCTTCACTGTTGCTTGGGATCGCAGGGCTCCCGGATACCAAGTTCAAGGTGAGAAATTATTACTGGCATGTTTAACTGGCAGATGGTGAACAGAGGAAGGGTCACATGACTAGTGCTCGGGCTGCGTGTTTTTTGTAGAGTGCCATAGATACCGCATTGGCAGATGGTGAATGTAACACGATGGAGAAGCCCGGGGACCGGATGTCCTGTTACCTTACCAAGGTGCACATTGCATTTCGGTTTCAGTATCACCTGTTCTGTTCATCTGAGGAGTTGATTTGATAAGAAATTTGGCAGGCCCTAGGGAATGTTGGAGCTGAGCTGGCTCATCAAGTTCCTGGAAGAGTGTCCACAGAAATAGATGCTCGATTGGCTTACGATACCCAAGGAATCGTCCAGAGGGTATGAGCTTCTTTCTTCTTTCGTTGCTCTCGTGTTGCGTAACTGAATTGTGTACCCAAAGTACCCACATTGTGATTTGCATAGATGGTTATGAACTTACGTATTTTTACTAGCATGCCGTGAACGTGAAGTATTTACCAAGACCCTCATTTATTTGAATCTACTTTCAGTTTACTTAGTCCAATATTTTGTGCGTTCTCAATGATGACAAGTTATTTTGATGTGGGCAAAACACCAATCTGTAGACCATAGTAGCTTATTTTCAGCACATTGATAATGCTTAAGTATGCATGAGTAAGTAATCAGTTAATTTTAGTAATCAAAAGTAAAGTATATTCGAAAATCTCCATGAAACAAGGATTTGTGTACTTCTAATGGGCTAAACTGAATATTGAGCAAAATAACCACTAACATTAACATGAGTTTGATATATTATATACCGTATGCAGATTAGGAT
>LR738715.1:490360904-490399955 GCA_902687465.1 Secale cereale | reverse complement strand
AACAGTCCGCCATAATATTTTTGCCATCGGGCATTTGAGAAAGAGGTGTTTGATGGATTCGTTCCGGTCACAAAACGAACATCTTGAAGATCCAGTCTAGTTACGTTTTGCCAAATTGTCTTTAGTCAAAATCACTTGTTTATGCACAAACCACATAAACACTTTGACTCTCAAAGGCACTTTGACATTCCAAACATGCTTCGACCTAGAAATAGCACTAGAGTTGATGACATCTAAATACATCGATTTGACCGAAAACTCTCCATTCCTAGTTAGCCTCCAGCACAACTGGTCTGGACTTTGAGAAAGCTGCACATCCATCAGTCGTCTGACCAGATGGAGCCAAGCTTCCCAGCGGTTACCTGCTAGCGCTCTCCTAAAGTGTATTGAGAGGAGAAGACTAAAGAATTGTCGCAACAAAAGCATCTTTTCGTTGAACAATGCTATACAGAGAGGGATATTGGAGCGCGAGAGGTGTTTCCCCAAGCCATGTATCCTCCCAGAATCTCGTAGAGGTACCGTCTCCAACAATAAACTTTGTCCTGTTGAAAAAGACTGACTTAACTCTCATCAGTCCTTTCCAGAATGGTGAGTCACTCGGCCCCACAGTCACCTGGGACAAGGTTTTAGACTGAAGGTACTTATTACGCAGAATCTGAGCCCAGGTGGCTTCTGTCTCTACAGATAGTTTAAACAACCACTTGTTGAGAAGACATCTGTTCTTCACCTCAAGATTTTCTATACCTAGACCCCCTTGGTCTTTCGGTCGACAATATTTTCTCTTCAGGTCATCACTCTGCCAAAAGAAGCGTGATCTATAAAAGTCCAATCTTTTCCGAACTCCAACTGGTACCTCGAAAAAAGACAGGAGAAACATGGGTATACTCGTGAGTACCGAAATAATGAGAATTAATCGCCCCCCGTATGACATCAGCTTGCCCTTCCAGCAGCTCAGTTTCTTTTCAAAACGATCTTCAATACATTTCCACTCATTGTTTGTTAGCTTATGATGGTGAATTGGTATACCCAAATACATGAAAGGTAACTCCCCCAACTCACACCCGAACAATTGTTTATATGCCTCTTGTTCCTCATTAGCTCTTCCAAAGCAAAACAGTTCGCTTTTGTGGAAATTAATCTTAAGCCCACTCAATTGTTCGAATAAGCATAACAACAGCTTCATGTTTCGTGCTTTTACCAAGTCATGCTCCATGAAGATAATAGTATCGTCGGCGTACTGCAGGATAGAGACACCTCCATCAACTAGATGAGGTACCAGGCCGCCAACCTGACCAGCTTCCTTAGCCCTTCCAATAAGAATTGTCAACATGTCAGCTACAATGTTGAACAGAATAGGTGACATCGGATCACCTTGACGCAGGCCCTTATGTGTTTGGAAATAGTGGCCGATGTCGTCATTCACTTTAATTCCAACACTACCCTTTTGCGTGAAAGATTCCACCTGATGTCTCCAGGATTGATCAAAACCTTTCATACGCAGTGCCTGTTGAAGGAATGGCCATTTTACTTTATCATATGCTTTTTCGAAATCCACTTTGAAAAAAACCCCATCTAGTTTTTTCGTGTGGATCTCATGGAGTGTCTCATGCAGGACCATAACCCCTTCTAGGATGTTTTTGTCCGGCATGAAAGCAGTTTGGGACGGCTGCACCACAGAGTGCGCAATCTGCGTGAGTCTATTAGTCCCGACCTTGGTGAAAATTTTGAAACTAACGTTAAGAAGACAGATAGGCCTGAACTGCTCAATCCTCACGGCCTCTGTTTTCTTCGGAAGCAAGGTAATTGTTCCAAAATTTAGCTGAAACAATTGAAGCTGTCCAGAGAAAAGATCATGAAACATCGGTAGTAAATCCCCTTTAATAATATTCCAGCATTTTTTATAAAACTCCGCCAGAAAGCCATCCGGGCCCGGAGCTTTGTTACTCTTCATCTGTGAAATAGCTTCAAACACCTCTTTCTCCGTAAATGGGGCGGTTAACACATCGTTCTCTTTCATAGCCACTTGAGGGACATCCTCAACCCTAGACTCATCCAAAGACACAAAGTTATCTTCTGGAGGCCCAAAAAGCTGCTTGTAATAATTGGTTATGTAAATTTTTAGGTTGTCCTGTCCTAAAATCGTCCCCTCGTCTTGCTCAAGTTGAAAGATTCTTTTCTTTCTATGTTTGCCATTAGCAATCATATGGAAGAATTGAGTGTTGGCATCCCCTTGGATAACCTTGCGAACCTTAGCTCGCAACGCCCACTTCAATTCCTCCTCTCGCAGGAGTTCTTTCAATCTCATCTCAGCGTCAACTTTAGCACGAAGCTTCGAGGTTTCTAAAATTGTAGATTCTGCTTTCAAATCTAGGGAATGAATAAGCGTAAGGAGCCGTTCCTTTTCAACCTTATAAATCCCACTAAGATGCTTCGCCCACCCTCGTAAAAAACTTCTCAAGTGTCTAATCTTATTCTGCCATCTCTCGATCGACGTCCTTCCTCCAGCATCTTTCGACCATTCCCTGGCAATCAGATCTAAAAAACCTTCTCTTTCAAACCACGCTAATTCGAAGGAAAAGGTATTTTTATTGCCCACATGCGTTGCCTCGCCCGAGTCAACCAATAAAGGGGTGTGGTCTGAGATCCCGCGCGATAAAGCTTGGACTGTTACGAGAGGGTATTTATGCTCCCACTCGACGTTTGCAAGGACTCTATCCAGTTTCTCAAACGTCGGGTTTGGTAGGGTATTGGCCCAAGTGAATTTTCTACCCGAAAGCTCTATCTCTCTCAGATCCAAGCTTTCAATAATGGTGTTAAACATGAACGACCATCTGCCGTCAAAATTATCATTATTCTTTTCCTTCCTCCTTCGAATAATGTTAAAATCACCCCCAACCAAGATCGGAAGCTGCTCAGACCCGCAAATACGGACGAGATCCGCTAAAAAGTCTGGTTTGAGTTCTGGCTGCGCGGCCCCATATACCGCCACCAGGGCCCAGCTAAACCCATCAACCTTGGATCGAACCCGAAATTTGACAGCGAAATCCCCCATAACCACACTACGGACTTCCAGCATGTCACATCTAACCCCGAGCAAGATACCCCTGATCTTCCTCTTGGGGGCAGGCAATGCCAATCAAAATCTGCACCACCCGCTAAAGTACTTAGAAACTGTGGAGAAAAATTATCCCGTCCAGTTTCAGAGAGGGCGATAAAATCCAGTCTATATTCATTAGAGGCATCCGCAAGAAACCTTCTCATAGCCTTGTCTAAGTTCTAGCATATATGTTTTACTCATAGCCTTGTCTGGCTGATGCTTCAGAGTAAAGCATGTGTGCTGTTGGCTGATATCATTTGAAGAAACAAAAAGAACTTATGCTTGATAAAAAATATTTGATATTTCTTTGTTCAGGTGCATGAACTGTTGCAGATATACAATGAACATGATATCCCATCAGAACGTCTGCTATTCAAAATTCCTGCTACATGGCAAGTAAGTTTGCACTAAGTATGGTCTGGTTCATGCCTGTTGACTCTATGCATTTTTGTCGTCAACTTGTTTACAATCATCAGGGTATAGAAGCATCAAGATTACTTGAATCTGAAGGAACTCAAACACATCTAACATTCGTTTACAGGTACGTACGTGCACTTTGCTTAATTTGGTCCCAACCATATTTCTTGGATGTTATAAGTTGTAGGAATGTTTTTCCCTCTCTTCTTGTAGGGAAAAACATTCCACACACTTTACTGTTACGAATGTTAGATAGTCTTATATAAGTTGTAGGAATGTTTTTCCCTCTCTTGGGACCAAATTTATATGTTATACGTACGTACATTCCACACACTTTTAGTAGTTAATTTGGATGTTATAAGTTGTAGGGAAAAACATTCCACACACTTTACTACTAAAAGACATGCACTATTGTAGGTGTACGTAGACTATCAATTTATATAAGATTTTTTTTTCTTTTTTTTTCGAAAAGGGGTTTGGACCCCGGCCTCTGCATCAAAATGATGCATACGGCCATTTTATTAAAAACGATCCAACAAAAGTCATACAAATTCTGGATACAAAGGGAAACAGGACCGCCACAGCCGGCAGGCAAAAAACAGATAAGCTTCTAAACACCTATCCTATTACATGACCGCCATCCAAACCGGTTGTGAATATCCCGAGCTACCGTCTCCCAGCGGATAGACGCAGTAACCAAATGCTCCCTGGTCGCCGTCTGAGTGAGTAGCGACCACATACGGATAAGAGCAGTGGCCCTGAAAATAACCTGCAAGAAGTGAATATTTGTTGTTCTGTTAAAAACCAGATCATTTCTGCAATTCCAAATAGCCCATAGTAAAGCACATACTCCCACTCGGATATGTCTCGCTGTTACTACATCAATCCCTTGTAGCCACGTTCCAAAAAGCGTGTGGATGGAGACCGGGGGGTTGATATTAAAGGCTATCTGTACCGACCTCCATAAAATCTTAGCCATAGGGCAATCAAGGAAGATGTGTCGAATAGATTCGTCCTGATCACAAAAACTACATCTTTTAGACCCTGTCCAGTTCCTTTTTGCCAAATTATCTTTAGTTAAAATGACTCGTTTATGTACAAGATGGTAAGGCAATTTTGATGGTAAGGCAATTTTGGAAAGATATTTTTTTCTCTGTAGAATTTGTTACTGTGACCTGATAGTTAATAACTGAAGCCTTGTGCATGTCTTCTTCTTAAGTTTTGCACAAGCAGCAGCTGCAGCGCAAGCTGGTGCATCTGTCGTACAAATATTTGTGGGACGTATTCGGGTAAATCTACCATGTTCTGTTTTCATTACCTCGCGCTAAAATGTACTCCCTCTGTAAACTAATATAAGAGCGCTTAGATCACTAAAATAGTGATCTAAACTAATATAAGATGTTATGCTGACCAATGACCATAAACTATACAGGATTGGGCAAAGAATCACTCTGGTGACCCAGAGATTGATGAAGCTTTAAAGAAGGGAGAAGATGCTGGGCTTGCCTTGGTTAGCATCAGTTACCATTTCATTTTTGTGTTTATCAGCATAAGCTAATATCTGGAAACAGGGCTTCTTTACTCTGCAGTCCTGCAATTTTTAATTTTCCTGGTGTCGCTTTCCCCAGTACTCTTTTGTAGCTGTGTTTTGTGCTAAAAAGTGAAAATTTCAAAAGTCTTGCAGTCACTACCAGTAAGTAATAGCACTGACTGTTATTTTAAAATTCCATTTGATTCGCATCATCTCTTGAAAGCCAAACTGCGATCATGTGCTCAGTAGCAGCACGCCTCATTCAAGACGACATTTGCCTCCTTGTAGAGGGGGCTGGCCCATGAACAGGGCTCCTGTACATCGAAAATGTGCCGACCATTTCCAGTCCTTTGTACACTTATACTGTTTTTTGGTGAGAATAGATTAATCGAACAGTTGATGAAAATAATAAGGAAAGTATGAATGGACAAGAGTAGACTTATTCAGGAGATCATGTCTGCCCAATTAGATGCTAAAAATAACACAGCGTCGGGTTCAGTTTCCCATATTCGCAGTGGATTACATAATATGCTGTGCTACTTAGGGCATCTCCAACAAGGGCGCTAGCAGCCGGGTGCCAGGATTTATTCCCCGGCAAATTGGCGGTTACGTCACCGAATCCTGGCATCGGCTGCTTCCTCGGCACAAAACAAGGAGCCGTGCGCTAGGACCTTTTCCTTCACGAGCTGAGATGACGCACTGTTTTCAATCCAGATATTTAGCATCGCCTGTTAGCACACGCTTTGCATTGGAATAGACGGTGCTTAGCGCTTTTATTTTGTCTGTTTAAGCGTCTACATAAGCACTCCCCATTGTAGATTGACCTTACATGGCTAGGAGTTGGTACTCTCTCTATATATATATGATTCTGAGCTGGATTACAGGTGAAGAAAGCGTATGTGTATATTCACAAGAATGGGTACAAGACAAAATTGATGGCCGCTGCCGTGCGCAACAAGCAAGACGTATTTAGCCTTCTGGGGTAAATATTTGGCCTTTTCTTTTCTTTTCTTTTCTTAATATATAAACTATGAACATGGATTGGTAGGTTCTAATGAATGTTTTTAAATATTTAGGATCGACTACATCATCGCGCCCCTGAAGATACTGCAGTCCCTGGATGAATCTGTGACCGATCCTGACGAAAAGTATGGTTATGTCCAGAGGCTGACTCCTTCGCTTGACAAGATGTACAACTTCAGCGAAGAGGAGGTTTGTTTGTTTGGCTTATGTTCATATCATATGTGTGAACAGAACAAAAGTGTAGTTTTGATGTAGTATTTGTATGCTAAAGTGGGTAATTGCGATGAATGCAGCTTGTGAAGTGGGACCAGCTGAGCCTGGCGGCGGCGATGGGGCCAGCGGCGGAAGAGCTGCTCGCGTCCGGGCTGGAGGGGTACGCGAACCAGGCGCGGCGCGTGGAGGAGCTCTTCGCCAAGATCTGGCCACCCCCCAATGTTTGAACTTCAATTTGAAGCCGTTTCTTCTTTCTTAATATTGTCGTTCCAACAAAGGGTGTTTTGTTTGTTCTTGTCAACATGTTTTACTTTTGTCCTTGGAATGTCTGCTGGACTTGAAATCCGGACCATTTTGTGGAAATATGAATGCATTTTGTGGCGACGGTTTCTTTTATGCTCTACGGGCCAGTTCTTTCGGCGGCTTAAAAAATAAGCCGCCTTCTCCCCAGTTTCATAAGCCGCCTTCCTCATTCATTGGGGCTTCTAACCTAGTTATGGCATTACTAATTTAGAAGCATCAACAAATTTTGGAAGCGGCTTATTTTTTAAGCTGGGAGAGGCAGTTTATTTTTTTAAGCCGCCCAAAAGAACTGTCCCTACATCATCGTTTCATGAAAATGTGTGAGACCCCCTTTTTTTTTTTTTGACAAGGCAAAACTTTATTTCTCAAATAATAGCGAGATCGTTTACAATAAGATGAGAAATAAAGTCCGGGATAGCATCTTTCCAGAACTCGGAAGATCTATTCGCTAGAGATGATTTAGCTATGCAATTTGCTTCACGAGGACATTTACTTTCTTCATACTTTGCATAGTCCAGCCCCATCTCTTTTATCTCAAGGAGAATAGCCGATTCATGCCCAAGAAAAGCTTTGGAAATAGCCGATTCATGCCAGAAAAAGCTTCGAAATTGAGAGCATCAATTGCATTTAAGCTATCAGACTCAATGTGTAGTCTGTCGTAACCAATCTTGGCTGCTAAATAGAAACCATTACGAATAGCAATCATCTCTGCTACGTCCACTGACACCACATGCGATATAAACTAGGCTGCAACAGCAATAAACTCACAGTGTTCATCTCGTGCTACTGCTCCTGTTCCTGCCAACATATTTTCTGCACTAAATGATGCATCAACATTAACCTTAACCGTTCCTCTCAGTGGCTTATGCCACATATGATCACGCTTCACCACCGGCTGATTCGGTGTTAGTGAGCGAGTAAAATTTGTTGCTAGAACCCATATTGATATAGCAGTTTGGTGCGGCTGTCGGACTGTCTCGCCTTTAACAATTTGTCGTCGTTGCCACCAGATGTACCAGCTTCCCACCGCGGTTAACTCAGCCACGGACAATGTGTTTTTAGTATCTTGTCGCTCTACAATAGTAGCCAATGTGACTGAGCCCGGCGGGTCTTCCGCTACAACCTTCTGTACTTCTTCATCAAGTCCCAGCTCTTTCCAGATATTCATCGCTCTTTCACATGTAAATAAAAATGTTGTGCATCCTCAAAACCTGTATGGCATATCGGGCATTGTCCCGTGACTGGTATATGACGGCTTGCTTGAGTACCATAGCAAGGTAGGACTCCACTGATTACCTTCCACACAAAGTGCTTCACTTTTCCAGGAATTCAGAGTTCCCATACACGCTTCCAAATATGACTCAGCCGACTTCCTTGCGCTGCATTTTGACTTTCTATATGATCAAACTGGTGCTGGAATTGTACATGGTAGGCCGATCGTACAGTAAAGACTCCTGACCCGTTATGATGCCATGATACGAAATCTTCCATCACCTGCACCCGGAGAGGTATTTGTAAGATTCGATGGACATCAACTGGCCAAAAGACAGCCCGGATCAACCTCTCATCCCACTGCCCAGTATATGGATCAATTAATTCCTCAACCTTGCTCAACATAGTTACTCCCCTTGGAGTTATAATTTTCCTTGTTTCACTAGAGGAAATCCAAGGATCATTCCAGATGTTGATCTGCGATCCCGTACCAACACGCCAAATACATCCTCTCTTAAACGTTTGTATACCAGATACAATGCTTTGCCAAGTAAACGAATAACCCTTCTTCGGGCCAGCCATGAGTATATTGCCATCAGGGTAGTACTTTGCACCTATAACTCGTGCACACAAAGATCCGGGATTCTGGAGTAAACGCCAACACTGTTTTGCTAATAAAGCAAGATTAGAACTGTGAAGGTCTCTAAACCCCAAGCCACCCTTACTCTTCGGAATGCATAACTTCCATCATGCAAACCAATGCACCTTCTTCTTGTCCTCACTGTCCCTCCACCAAAACCCTGCAATCTCATCTGTAATTGCCTTGCATATGTTCTTTGGAATTTTAAAAACCGACATAGCATAAGAGGGGATTGCTTGAGCTACTACCTTCAACAATATCTCGTTTCCCTTCATTGAGAGCACTTTTTCCTTCCAACCTTTAATTCCCTGGCAAATTCTATCAATAAGATGCTGAAAACAATCACTCCTATCCACCCCTACCATGGTCGGGAGCCCCAGGTATTTATCTGTTAATGCCTCAGTTGGAATATCCAGATTTGTACAAACCTCTTCTCTAACAAGCACGCTTGTATTTGGACTGAAAAATGCTAGATTTAGGTGTACTTACACACTGTCCACTACTTCCACAATATACTTCCAAAACTCTCTTCAATGTGCTTGCATTCTGGGCATTTGCTTTCATAAGAATCAGCGAGTCATCTGCAAAAAGTAAGTGTGATATAGATGGTGCATCTCGGCATACTCATATACCTTCAATTCCTCCCACTTCTTCATGAGCCAATAAGCTAGAAAGCCCTTCTGAGCAGATTAAAAATAGGTAGGGAGATAGTGGGTCTCACCGCCTTACACCTCTAAAAGGTATGATCTCCTCCGTTTCCACTCCATTGAATCTTATTTTGTATGTGACTGAGGAGACACATTGCATTATCATCTCCACCCAAGCCGGGTGAAATCCCAATTTCAACATCATTTGTTTGAGGAAACCCCATTCTATTCGATCATATGCCTTCATCATGTCCAATTTTACTGCACACATCCCATTAGATCCATGGGTCTTCTTTTTTATTACATGAAAGCATTCATAAGCTACCAACACATTGTCAGTTATGAGTCTTCCAGGAACAAAAGCACTCCATGCTGGAGATATTACCTCCGGAAGTATCTTTTTAAGTCTATTTGCAATCATTTTTGATATGATTTTATAAACCACATTGCATAAACTAATCGGTCTATACTGTGTGATTACTTCCGGGCTATCAACCTTAGGAATTAGCATGATATTCGTTTGGTTCCATCCATTCGGCATTTTCCTATTATGAACTGCCTCTAACACCTCATCAGTAAGCTCATCACCTAGGATGTGCTAGCACCCTTTGAAGAAAATAGCATGCAGTTCATCGGGTCCGGGTGCCTTCATGTCTCCAATCTGAAAGAGGGCCTTGCACACCTCCTCCCGTGAGTATGGCGCTATCAAGAGGGTATTCATCTCCGCAGTGACTTTTGGTTTTACTGTATGCAGCAAGCCTTGGTCATATTCTGTAACATCAGAAGTAAACAGACCAGAGAAGTAATTTGAAATAAGCGGGCTGAGGTTATCATTGCCCTCAACCCATCCATTATTATTATCATTCAATTTATTAATCAAGTTCCTTCTCTTCCTTGCCGAGGCAGAGTGATGAAAGTACTGGCTATTACGATCCCCTCTACAAATCCATCTAACATTGCCTCGCCGGCCCAGAATATTTCCTCTTGATCTAATAAATTTTCAATCAGTACTGATAATTCCTTTTGCCTCGACCGAACCTCATCAGTAAATGGAGCTCGCATCAACTTTTCCAACTCCTTTTGTGCTTTATTCAAGCGAATTCAAGGACCTTTAAGGACTCTTCTGTCCCATTCATGCAAGTCAAGGTGGACAACATCAACTTTTTCTTTCAAAGTGGTTTGTAGGCCTCGATGGTGTGCCTTTTGCCATGCCGTTTTTATAATTCCAAATGTGTGAGAATCTCATCGTCACGGTGATGAGTGACTGTCACGAGTTTTTTTGAGGGGTATGTCACGAGTTAAGCTATGTACCTGAAGCCCAGTTAGCAAGCAAACCCAAGAGCAAAGGGAAGCAGCCCATGAGCGAGAGGGCCCAGACGCAACAGCTAAATAGGTGTAACGCCCCGAGTGTCAAGCTACAATAATCTCCCCCTAATGATTCCATGTAATCAAATTAAACTAAGCCAAATTATCACTTGATAAAAATCAAAGCCTTTTTCAAATTTAGAATAAAGTCAAAATATAATTTCTCAAAAAGTGAAACCAAAATGTTCACAATATGTCATAAAATCCCTAAGTATTAGTAAAACTAACATTAACTCCATTAGGGTGCCCAAATTGCACCTGGCAATTATTTTAGTGGACCAACAACGTTGAATAGACTCATTTAAATCCAAAACTACTTTTAAACAATTCCAATTGGGCCCAAACTTTTTGTGACAGTCCAACATATTGCAAAGTATTTTTTGGTCAAGTCTCTTATTCAACAAAACTCCTTTAGTAATAAAATAATTTTGAAACAGAAAAGAAAAAGAAAAAATCAGAAAAGAAAACAAGGACCTAAACCTACCAGGCACCTTAGCCCATTTAGCTAAAACAGGCCCAGCCCATTTAGCTAAAACAGGCTCTCCCTCGATGAAATTGCCCGAGCAGCCGCCATGGCCATCGCCGTCGCCGCGGCCACTGACCTCAGTGGCGGAGCCAGGAATTTCCTGCTTGGTATTCATTGGTATTCATCTCTGCAATACAATGGCAATATGACGATAAATATGCAGCAAGCTAGCATTAGTATACCAATGAACTACTCCCTCTGTCCTAAAATATAAAAATGTTTTTGACACTATGCTAGTGCAAAAAACGTTCTTATATTTTGGGACGGATATTTTGGGACAGAAGGAGTAGCATTTTTTGGGTATTCCATGGAAGTCCAGGGAAGACCCCTGACTCCGCCACTGGCCTCTACACGGCCGGAGCTCATATCCAGGAGGACCTCCGGCGCCGTCTCCTTCGTCACGTGCACCTGTTCGAGCTAGGACCGCTCCAAGCCTCGCCATCGAGCTCTTCTCCGCCGCGGACGTCACCATCTCACCGTCGATTCGTCTTCCTCCGGTGCATCCTCGGCCTCCCCGACCTCACCATCGAGCTCGTGGTGAGCCTCTCGTCCGATTCCCCTCGACCTCGGCTTCGATCTGTGCTGTTTTGCCCGCACTCGCCATGGAAGTGTCCGAGCTGTGCGTGCTCGAGCTGTTGGTCAAGGCCCCGGCCAGTCCTGCGTTCGCTGCACCCCACGCCCAACCCACACACTGGCCGCACCCTGCGCGTGCGCCCGTATGCATGTATGTTGCTCTTGCACTGCTACACTGATGTTGCTTGAGCCGCCGTTGCCTGCTTGCTGCTCCCATCGCAGCTCTGCTGCTGCCGCCGCCCGCTGCTCACCTGGCCGCGTCCCGCGCACGGCCACTCGCGCGTGCCCGCACTCGCTGCTGCCCACGACTGCCCGCAGCCGCATGCGCCCGTAAGCGCGCGTCCACCGCTATTCTGTTGCCACTGCTCTGCTTAAGCTACCTAGTTGGTGTTGATTGCCACTGTGTAGCACTAGTTATCTTTTCTAGTTTTACACTGACTAACCTGCTAGATAGCTCCTAATCAACTGTTAATCAATTGTTAATGGGGTAAAAATAATATGAGTAGGTAGTACACGTGACAAGGCTCAAATGTTTCCATCGGACCAAATTCATTTGATGCATATATTAAATCATGCAAAAATCATAAAATGCTATCTTGTGTTAACAAAGAACAAAATCAACCCCTAGCATAGTAAAGTGCGTGCTGTGTGTGTTGTGTGGTGTGTGTGGGGCCGGCTGGGCTATGCCCAGCAGTGGCCGGCCCCTTATTAGATTAGTACTACTAGGTGTGCTAAGTTAGTCTACTAGTAGATGACATGTAGGACCTCTTTTAAATAAGTTAGTCTGGGGCAGAGAGCTCCCTCCTCTGTCCGGTCGCCCCCCCCCCCCCCCCCCCCGCCCGCGGTCGCTCGTGGTCTGGGGCCTGTCCACCCACCTCCCCCCGCCTCATGGCGACCTGCCTCCGACGCCGGTGTGGCCTGCCCTGTTCGCCCCGCGCCTCCAGCCTCAACCTGTGCCTGATTCAGAGCCGGCGGACATCTGCGTAGTGCGCCGTTCGCGGTCCATGGAGGATCTGAAACGCCACCTACAGTTTGCCATGGTGGCGTATGTTGGAGGTGCGCGCAGGGACATCTCGCCGGAGTTCGTCTTCGAGGCGCTCATGGCGCAGGTGGAGGTGGACCGGGACTGGGTGTCGGTGCTCAGGTACCAACCGGAGGATTTCTTGGTCGTGTTTGGGCGAGCCGAGCACCGCAACAGAGTTAGTGTTCTTCCCTTCCTCGAGCATCGTGGCGTCCGGCTTTACTTCCGGCCATGGAATCGCCAGGCGCAAGCGGTGCACGCTATGTTGGGCTTCAAGGTTCTGATCGAGTTGGAGGGCATTCCGCCACATGCCTGGGATCGAGAGGTTGCGGAGCAGCTGCTCGGCACGGCCGCCATGCTGGATGAGGTCTCGCCGGAGACGAGCGCCCGCTCTGAACTCGCTTCGTTCAAGCTGTCTGCTTGGACTGCAGATCCGGAGGCGATCCCCTCTCTACGGTGGCTTGATGTTCCTGAGCCTGGGCAGGTTTCGCCGTTAATGGAGCCAACTATGCTGCAATACCGGGTGCTGATTCACATTGATGCTGTTACAGACTACTCTGCAGTGGTCGAGCCCCCATGGCGTGCTGGCGATTCGCCTAGCAGTGGTCAGAGTGGCATGCCAGGCTCCAGCAACTCCTCCGGTGGCGGACGGCCAGTCACGCGGCGACGCCAGTGGCAGAGGGGAGTTCGCGATGATCGGGGCGGGCATGGCCACGTTCAGAACGGCGGCTCCAACCGGAGTTTTGGGGCGGGTGCGGTTGCTGGCTCGTCGCCGCTGCCACAAGGCTGGAGATTGCCGCCGATGGAGCCGCTGGCTGAGGTACGCGGCATGCGTCACAAGGTGATGATTCAGGATAGGGTATCTGTCAGGCCCTCGGCTTTTGACCGAATTGCGGGACCGAAGACCACTCCTCGGATCCTCTCCAACCAAAACGAGAGGCTTCCAGTCCTTCCAGCTGGCGCGAAGATAATGATTGAGGCGAAGGATCCCTTACCGCGCAACAAGACACCGCAGGTGCTGGCAATGGAATGCCAGTTGGCGGCAATGGAGCCGTTGGAAGTGGAGATAGCGGTGGGGCCGAATCAGGCGGTCATGGATGACACTGAGAAGACGCTGGAACCGGCGGTGGTGGGTCCCTCGCAAAGGACAGGGAGTATGGGAGTTGGTGCGGCTACAACCACAAGGGATGCGCCGCTACAGCCTGAGGCCCCACCACATCCAGTCGTCGGCAGCCCGAGAGTAGACAGGAGAGAAGATCCCACCTGCCCTACTGGCCTGGCCCCAGCTGCTGTCGCTGTCTCGCAACCCTCGATGTCGCAAGTGCGGGACGTCGCTCTCACACAGATCCCGGAGACGATTCCCCTCGGGATCGATGCGCCCAACGTGCCCCCCGTGGATGGGACGTTCGCATGCATGCACGTACCTGTCGCATCCACCGGGGATATGGTGCTGAATGAAAACCTGCTGTGTGATGAGCGGGAAGTGCAGCAGAACATGATCGTGGAGAGGGGCTCGGGCATGACCCCGTAGGAGGAACTTGCATTTGCACGAATGAAGGTGTTCTGCTCCAACATCATTAAGAGGTTATCACCCCCCCTCATAAAGGAAGTCCAAGCCTCTGTTGCGAACAACAATGATACTGTCCCTTCCACACCACGACGCACCACCCGAGCCACCAAAAGGACGGGATCGGCGAACTTCCAAGGCGACACCCGCAGAAAACGTTATGCTCCGGGCCCTTGGCCTCGTGCCAGATGACTTGGAACCGGATGAGAGTGTGGTGCATGAGCTTAAGGAGCTCTTTGACTCTCCACTCCGTGAGCAGCATGTGAGGGTGATTGCGGCCATCTTTGGCAAGGCACCACCGCAGAGCGAGGAGATCGGAGGCAGCTCTCAGGTCATCATGGCTGCGTGATCCATGTTCGCATTCCGGTGTTGGGATGCCCTACGCTTGTTTATGGATATCCACCCTTCCATCACATGCTGGAACGTGCGTGGCCTCAACAACCCGGCGAAGAGGAAGGCCATTAGAGAATTCATCTCCTCTGTCAAGTGCAACATGGTGTGTCTGCAGGAGACCAAACTGGATGTTATAGACCAATATATGATCATGCAATGTATTGGACCATCGTATGATGGCTTTGCGTATCTTCCCGCGATTAACACGTGTGGGGGTATTGTGTTGGCTTGGGACTCCACGGTGGTGGAGGTGGACACCATCCTCAAGGATGCGCATTCCCTCACGGGTCGTGTGCGTAACAAGGATGGTTTCAACTAGTGGATCACGGTGGTGTACGATCCCCAAGGTGACGAGCAGAAAATGACCTTTCTGCATAACTTACGTCAGCGCAGGATAGGGTGTGCTGGCCCCTGGATGATCCTGGGTGATTTCAACATGATTCTTAGGGCGTCAGAAAAGAATAACACCAACATTAACAGGAGAATGCTCTATAGCTTCAGATCGTTTGTGGATGACATGGAACTAAAGGAACCGTATATGCACGGGAGGCGTTTCACATGGACTAATGACCGAAACTGCCCGACACTCACCAAGATTGATCGCGTGCTCGTCTCGGTTTACTGGGATCTGGCGAACCCGGACTGCTTCTTACAAGCCGTGGGAACTAACGTTTCCGATCATGCTCCTCTGCTGCTCACAACCAATGGGATCTGTAGCCCCGAGATTTAGATTTGAGCTGTTTTGGACCAAACTTGAGGGTTTTGAGGATGCGGTAAAGGAAGCATGGGTGTGTGACGACAGCATCACTGATCCTTCCAAACGGCTGGATGCCCTTCTTCGTAACACGGTGGTGGCCCTGCAAGCGTGGGGTCAAAGGAAGACTGGTAACATCAAGCTGAAGCTGGCGATTGCCAATTGGGTCATTCTGCGGCTCGAGCAAGCGCAAGAGAATAGGCCTTTAACCTGCAACGAACTCTGGCTGCGTCGCTCTTTGAAGATGGCTGTCCTGGGCCTTGCTTCTCTGGAACGCACCATATCTAGGCAAAGATCGAGGATTCGCTGGATCAGCGAAGGGGACGCTAACACAAGACTGTTCCAGGTGGTGGCTAATGGGAGGCGCACAAAGAACTATATCGCGCGCATCAAACATGGGGATGAGATCATCACTAAGCAGAGCAGAAAGGAGGACATTTTCACTCAGGAGTTCAGGGCATTGCTAGGCCAGCACCAGGCAAGGGAGTTCACTTTGGACCTCGAGTACATTGGTATGGAACATGTGGATCTTCAGGAGCTGGAAGCTATCTTCACCGAGGATGAAATTTGGAACGTGGTCAAGGATTTGCCCTCAGACCGCGCACCGGGGCCAGATGGCTTCATCGGGATCTTCTATCAGAAGGCATGGCCATTCATTAAGCATGATATCATGGCCGCGATCCTGAAACTTTATGTTGGCAATGGGAGAGGTTTTGCCAAGCTTAATAGGGCGCTGATCACCCTCATCCCCAAGAGGGCCGACGCTGAGGCTGTTGGTGACTACCGACCGATCAGTCTAACTCACAGCTTCGCTAAGCTCTTCACGAAAGCCCTAGCATGTCGAGTAATGAGAAGAATGCCTGAGATTGTGGCCACTAACCAGTCTGCGTTCATTGCTGGAAGATGCTTGCACGATAACTTCCTTCTGGTCAAGCAAATAGCCCGGAAGCTGCACACTCGGAAGACCCCGGGTGTGTTCCTCAAACTTGACCTCACCAAAGCCTTTGACTCTCTGGCCTAGCCCTTCTTGTTCCAAGTTCTGCGACAGAAAGGGTTTGGGGAAAACCGGAAGAGATGGATTGCGATCCTCCTCCAGACGGCAAATACCAAGGTTGTAGTGAATGGATGCCCAGGAAGGAGCTTTACTCATGCTTGTGGCTTGCGCCAAGGAGACCCGGTGTCCCCCATGCTGTTCGTCATCGCTATGGAAGCTCTCTCTTCCTTGTTCCAGAAGGGAGCGGAGGTGGGGGTCGTAAGCTCTTTCCCTGGCATTTCTGCGACCCAAAGGCTCTCCATCTATGCGGATGATGTTGCCTTGTTCATAAGGCCCACCCCTCATGAACTGAATTTCGCCAGGATGGCGCTGGACTGCTTTGGCAAGGCCTCAGGACTTGTCGTTAACTATACCAAGTCATTGGCTATCACTATTCGAGGGACTGAGGAGGATCAGCATCGCGTGAGGGACACGTTGCAGTGTGCATTAGGCAGCTTTCCCTGCAAGTATTTGGGGATCCCGCTGCCTATCAAACAGCTTACGCGGGTAGACTGGCAGCCCCTAATCAATCAAGCAAGGAAGTTCATACCAGCGTGTCAAAGAGGGCTCATCCAAAGGCAAGGCAGATTGGTGCTTGTTAAGTCCGTGGTTGCTGCAAGACCAATTCATCAGCTCATGGTGCTCAATGCTCCAGATTGGGTTCTCGAGGAGATTGATACATGGATGAGATCCTTCTTTTGGGCTGGAAAGGACAAAGTGAATGGAGGGCAATGCCTAGTTGCTTGGAACACGATCTGTCGTCCGACGTGCTATGGAGGTCTAGGTATAAAAAACCTAAAGCTGCAAGGCCTTGCACTCAGAGTGAGATGGGAGTGGTTGAGAAGAACTGATCCGGAACGGCCGTGGCAGGGCATCCCGTTTATGATTGACGACGATGCTCAAGAGGTGTTCAATAGTTTGGTGCACATTACGGACGGCAGTGGCGAGCGAGTCCTCTTCTGGAAGGACAGATGGATTAATGGGGCTGCGGTGGCTGATATCGCACTGGCCATATTGTCCTTGGTCCCAACTAGAGTGCAAAACATGAGAACGGTGTGCCAAGCTTTGATCGAAGATCAATGGGAGCAAGACCTTTCCGGCGAGCCTCCGTTCATGGCTCTAATCCAGCTCATGCATCTTCGTGCAGCCATTGCCGGAGTGCAGAGGGAACAGCTTGAGCCGGACGTGTTTGCTTGGCCGTGCGCTAGCTCTCGAACATACACAGCCAGATTGGTCTACCAACGGCTATGCCTCGGGCTACTCAGATCACCCACATATGAATGTATCTGGAAGAGTGGGGCCATTCTCAAATGCAAAGTTTTCGCTTGGTTGGCAGCCCAATATAGGCCATGGACATCGGACAGGAGAGCGAGGCATGGATTGCAGGACAACGCAACTGCTTGCTTCTTATGTCTCCAAGAAGAGGATACCGTCGACCACATCCAAGTGCAATATAGCTACGCTAAGGAAGTTTGGCACCTTTTCTTTGCTAAGGTGGGCATCAGCGCACCCTACCCGGATATAAACGACACCTTCACCAGCTGGTGGCTCGAGGCTAGGAAGAGCATTACTGCTAAACATAGGAGAGGTTTTGACACGATGGTCATAGCTATAGCCTGGTCTATTTGGAAACAACGCAATGCGCGGGTGTTTGGCCGCTTTGGGCAGCAGAGAACACCTCATCTTCTGGCGGATCAAATTATGGTGGAGCTTAAGGAATGGAAATTGGCGGGAGTGGGTAGATTACATCCTTTCGTGAGAGAGTAGCTTAGGTAGTTTGTGTGGTGTGGGTGTGCCAGCCAGATCCTTGCATCCTTGGCTTGCTTCTTGTAATTATGTTGCTCCCTTCTATAAAAATATGGTACGCCATTGGCGTACTCTCGAAAAAAATAAGTTAGTCTTTATTTACTTGTTTAGGTGACATGTGGGCCACACCTACCCTTTTGACTAGTCAAGTTGACTTGGTCAATTCGAATTAATTAGATATAATAATTTCAGAAATTCTAGAATTTTAATAAAACTTTGAAAATTAATATAAAATAAACCGTATATCGGACGAAAAACTTTTATACATGAAAGTTGATCAGAACGACGAGACGAATCCGAATCCGTGGTCCGTTCTTCTGTCAGACATCCCTAGCATAGCGAACATGAAACAATCTCCCCTTCGGTTCGTTTGTCCGAAAATGCTAACACCGGGAATACTTTCCCGGTTGTTATTCCCCTCGCCGGTATCATGTAGCACTGCGTTAGAGCACCCTAGCACCACTTATTGTCATGTCTTGCTCTGTGTTGTATTTATTTGCCGTGTATTTATCCATTTCCTCCCCCTCTTCTCTCCGGTAGACCCCGAGGCCGATGATGCCCTGGTGATCGATAATACGTCTCCAACGTATCTACTTTTCCAAACACTTTTGCCCTTGTTTTGGACTCTAACTTTCATGATTTGAATGGAACTAACCCGGACTGACACTGTTTTCAGCAGAACTGCCATGGTGTTATTTTTGTGCAAAAATAAAAGTTATCGGAATGACCTGAAAATCAACGGACAATTATTTTGGAATATATAAAAAATACCGGCGGAAGAAACCAGACCAGGGGGCCCACACCCTCTCCACAAGGGTGGGGGGGCGCACCTGTCACGCCCAAGATGCGATTCTATCTCGATCACTAGATAAAACTTGTGATTGAGGCACAATCGCATTTCGGGCGCTTAGCAAGATGGATATCATTACATCGTACCATTACATACATAGATGGGGATACATACAAGTCATACAATTCCACATGAATACAACACATCATACACCAAACATTCGACTACGGATGAAAACATGAAAAGGATAACGACATCCATCTGCTATCCCAGACTGCCGACCAGGAACCTATCCCAAGACTGAAGAAGAAGAAGAAAGAACTCCAGCATAAGTAAACATCGCTCTCACATCAAGTCATCGGAAACCTGCACCTGCAACTGTTGTTGTAGTACCTATGAGCCACGAGGACTCAACAATCCCATAACCATGGGTATCAAGACTAGCAAAACTTAATGGGTAGGAAGAGGTTAAGTTGTGAGGTTGCAGGAGCGGCTAAGCAATGTATGGTGGCTAACTTACGAGTACAAGAATAAGATGATCATCTACGCAAACGGCCGCAAACTAGTTATGATCGCTAAGAGATCCTGAACTACCTACGAGTCAAACATAACTCCACCGTGTTCTCTTCTCAAAATAAAAAGAGACGGTCACAGTTACTCATGCGGTTCGTGTATTTTATTACGGATCCTCTATCAAGTTTAGTACAACCGGACATTAACAAATTCCAATCTGCCACATCACCGCGGGCAGGGCTTTCGAAAGATTATAACCCTGCAGGGGTGTCCCAACTTAGCCCATCACAAGCTCTCATGATCAGCAGAGGTAAAAACCCCATATCTTAGGGACAACCCGATCAGACTCGGAATCCCGGTGCACAAGACATTTCGACAATGGTAAAACAAGTCCAGCAAGACCTCCCGGCGTGCCTACACCCTGATAGTAGCCGCACGTATCTCGTCTCAGGCCAGAACCGGATGAGACAAGCTACAGGTAAAACCATATACCTCGAGTTTCCCCGAGGCGGCCCCGCAGGTTGGCCGTTTGGGACCAACACCATTGGCACTGGCCCCCCTGTATGTAGAAAAGAATCCCCGGGACGCGACCCCCTATGCAATTTAATTAATTAATTAAAATTTTATTATGAGGCAAATAAAAACCAATGTTGGGCCTTGCTGGAGGAGTTTTATTCAAAGCGAACTGTCAAGGGGTCCCCATATACCCAACCGCGTTAGGAACGCAAACTAAAGGAACATAACGCCGGTTTATCGGTTCTTAAGGAGGCATGAGTGAAACAAAACACCGAGCAAAAGGCCAAGCCTTCCACCCATTGCCAAGTATATCGGTGTGTTAATTTAATTAAGAGATATTGTGATATTCCAACAACCAAGATCCGACATGGAGCAATCTTCATCTTCACCCGCAACTAACAACGCTATAAGAGGGGCTGAGCAAGCGGTAACATAGCCATACAACGGTTTGCTGGGATGGTGTCAAAGGTTAGAGGTTTCATGGCAACAGGGAGAGGCTGACAATTAAATGGATAGGTAGCGCGACATATAGCGATAACATCGAGACAACTAGCATATCAATGATAGTAAAGGTATCCAAGGTGACAGTCATCTTGCCTGAGATCCCGCTAGGAAATAGAACAAGTCCATGAAGAATATGAAGAAGAATCCACGAAGACGAACCAAGTGTAGACGAATGAATCCTCACGATCGCAACGAAACAGGAACTAATGAGAAGAAGCAAACACCACGGTAAACACACAACACATAACAAGACATGATGCACAACCAAGTATGATGCATAACAAGGCTACATGAAGTTACTCATGGCAAGAGATGATGCATACAAGAACAACACAACCAAGCAAGTTTAAATGAGGCCGGAAACAACATATAACAATTCCGGTAAGTCCTCATGTGCAAATTTTGAAATTGATCCAGATCTGAACAAACCTTGAGTTCAAGTTGTTAAACAGCAAGTTAACATGCACCATGATGATTTAGTCCAAATTCTACTCAAGTTACATATAAAGTTTATTTAATTCGGAGCTATGACCTAGAAGATATGAGCAAACCAGGTTAAGCATGACAAAGATGCAAGATGCATTCAAACAACAAGCAAACACACTCCAAAATGTATACACCATGGTATTATGCATCTAAATGCAAAAACACGCAAGTTTCATATAGGGCACACTCAAAACGGAGCAATGGATCAACACATACACATGAAACAAGATTAAAGGACAAGCTGTCCCAAAACAGCAACTAAGCACTTTGCAATCATCAAAACAACATGCTAGAGGAACATTTCATGGCATCAAAGGGCATGGCAATCATGTACATGTCAAGCACTACAAACATGATCCATGAGCTACTGCCCAACACCACTAGAACATGCTCAAAACATCATGACAAGATTGCAAATAATAACAGTTTCACAGACTTAGTGAAATAAACTAAACATGGCAGCAACAACAACAAGTAGGCATGTTTGCAAGCTTGTGCAACTCATCTCAAAGCATATCATGGCATGTGAATATAACCAACAGCAAGAAGACATGTTTATGAAGCTACTCATGGAAAGAACATGGTCATAGGATGCATATAGCACTAGCTATTCACATGGCAAAACTGAACTTACTGATAACAGGCTGACAGAAACATTTTGTAGCAATTTGAGAGCAAGAAAGAGACAAGCTACAACAACCTATAATTGCAAACAAGGACACAGATGGATAGAGCATAACATGGACTTCAAGACATGGTCATTGGACATCCCCAAATGTGCATGGATATGACCGTAGCATCAAGCAAACATGGCATCATGATATAACAGTTTCAGACTTGGCAGTTTTTAAAAAGTCTCAAAAAATAACAAACAGCGAGTAGGCCACTTTACAACCTTGTTCCACTCACCACAAGGCATATCATGAAAAGTGGATTGCACCATAACAAAGATGACATGATTGTGCTCCCAACACATGTTGACATGATGCTCAAACAAAAATCACACAAAAAGATATGAAAAAGACAAATCAGCAAGTTATATCAAGTTTCAGCAGTTAACAACCACTTAGCACTTTGCAACAGAGATTAGCATGGCAATATGAACCCTAACATGCATGAAAACTATACCATCATGTAGAGCACAGAGCGACGAACATTTTGATATATCATACACACAAATTGGAGCAACATGCACAAAGTTAAGACATCTCAAACATGGACACATAATATGAGATACTGGGGACTTACATAAAAAACCTCGGGGTTGGACGTGTCCGGAGGGGGGGCAGACATGTCCAAACGCGAGGGCCCATAGTCAGTGGCACATGCCGAGGGGGGTTCGGACATGTCCATGCCCAGCTGGACATGTCCGGCTGGCTGGGCGCGCGGGCCCACCGGCCAGGGACGGAGCGGGGCGAGGCAGAGGCCCTGCACAATGGCGGTGTGCGGCGGGCATCGACGACGGAGGTGCCGCGGTGGAGGCCGACACGGTCCGGCGGGGTCCGGGATCCACTGGATCCGGAGGAGCAGCGAAGGAGGCGGGGCCCCTAGGGTCCCGCGACAGCGGCGGCCGACGGAGAGGCGCGAGAGAGGTCGGGGCAAGGCGCCCGGCGGGAGGCGCATCGGTAGGGTCCGGCGAACGCGGGGCGGCGCTCGGGCCCGGTCGGAGGTGGCGACGTGGAGGCGGAGAGGCGGGGCGCGGGTGGAGTCTGGCATCGGCGCGGGCTTGAAGGCACCGGCGACGAGGTCGTGGGCGGCGGGGCTGGAGATGTCCGGCGCGGCGGCGACCGAAGGAGACGAGCAGTGCGGGGACGTGGGCGGTTGGGCCCGGTGGTGGGTTGCTGCGGGCCCAGATCCGGCCCGGGGCGGGCCAGGGACGGGCCTGGCGCGGTGGAGGCTGGGGGACGACGTGGAGTGGCCAGGTGGCGCGCTAGGATTGGCTAGGGCGGCGGTTCGGCCAATTAGGGCGAGACAAGTGGGGCTTGTGAGGTGTCCGGGCCGGAATTTGGTGGAGGAGGGGATTGGCTGCGCGCGGAAAACGAGGCAGCGGGGCTAGAGGTTAGGGAAGGGTTAAGGGAAGCCAAATTTGGCATGGGGGTGTTTATATAGGGAAAAGGACTAGGGTTAGGGGAGTTTGGGGCCGTTTGGACCCTCGGATCTCGATCCGACGGTTCCGGAGCGGAGGAGGGGCTAGGAGAGGCCTAGTGGGCTGTGTAAAGAGGAGGTGGGCTGCAAGAAGAGATAGAAGTGCACACTGACACAGTGTTTCGGAGACTGAAACGTCCGACGTTTTATCCGGCGATAGTGCCGCTATAGTTATCTGTTGGGCTATCAAACAGACTCCGAATGCGACGAAATTTGGCAGGCGGACTGTCTACACTATAGTAAGACCACACGCCAAGTTTCAACCCATTCCGAAAACATTTTCTGGCCACTTATAAAAATAAATATTCCGAGGTGCCGAGGGCGCGCGCGAGTGTGTCTGGGCTCCGAACGGACAACAGAAAGGATGGGCGGACTCGGACGGATGCAAGTTTTGAAAAGATGCTGATGAAATGCACATCATGACATGGCAAAGTGCAACATGCAAGCATATGACATGGCAAGAGCAGCGAATAACTGGAAGACACCTGGTGCATCGGTCTCAGGGTGTCACAGCGCCCCCCTGCCTCGTGGGCCCCCTGACGCTCCACCGACCTCAGCTCCGACTCCATATATTCACGTTCGGGGAGAAAAAAAATCAGAGAGAAGGATTCATCGCGTTTTACGATACGGAGCCGTCGGCAAGCCCTAATCTCTCTCGGGAGGGCTGATCTGGAGTCCGTTCGGGGCTCCGGAGAGTGGAGATCGTCGCTGTCGTCATCATTAACCTTCCTCCATCACCAATTCCATGATGCTTACCGCCGTGCGTGAGTAATTCCATCGTAGGCTTGCTGGACGGTGATGGGTTGGATGAGATTTACCATGTAATCGAGGATTGTTAGGGCTTGATCCCTAGTATCCACTATGTTCTAAGATTAATGTTGTTATGACTTTGCCATGCTTAATGCTTGTCACTAGGGCCCGAGTGCCATGATTTCAGATCTGAACCTATTATGTTTTCATGAATATATTCGAGTTCTTGATCCTATCTTGCAAGTCAATATTCACCTACTATGTGTTATGATCCGGCAACCCCGAAGTGACAATAATCGGGACCACTCCCGGTGATGATCATAGTTTGAGGAGTTCATGTATTCACTATGTGTTAATGCTTTGGTCCGGTACTCTATTAAAAGAAGACCTTAATATCCCTTAGTTTCCAATAGGACCCCGCTGCCACGAGAGGGTAGGAAAAAAGATGTCATGCAAGTTCTTTCCCATAAGCACGTATGACTATATTCGGAATACATGCCTACATTACATTGATGAGCTGGAGCTAGTTCTGTGTCACCCTAGGTTATAACTATTACATGAGGAATCGCATCCGACATAATTACCCATCACTGATCCAATGCCTACGAGCTTTTCACATAATGCTTGTTGCTTAGTTACTTTTCTGCTGCTACTGTTACAATCACTACAAAACTACTATCGTTACTTTTGCCACTGTTAGCGTTACTTCCATATTACTTTGCTACTAAATACTTTGCTGCAAATATTAAGTCTTCCAGGTGTGGTTGAATTGACAACTCGACTGCTAATACTTGAGAGTATTCTTTGGCTCCCCTTGTGTCGAATCAATAAATTTGGGTTGAATACTCTACCCTCAAAAACTGTTGCGATCCCCTACACTTGTGGGTTATCAAGACTATTTTCTGACGCCGTTGCCGGGGAGCATAGCTATATTCTTTAAGTCACTTGGGATTTATATCTGTTGATCACTATGAAGAACTTGAAAGACTCAAAAACCAAGATTTATCCCTCAACTACGAGGGGAGGTAAGGAATTGCCATCTAGCTCTGCACTCGATTCACCCTCTGTTATGAGTAAATTTGCGACATAGACTCCTGCTATTGAATCTGATATGTCGCATGTTCTTGATGATGCCACTTCTACTATGCATGATGAAACTACTTCTATGCTTGATAATACTGTGCCACTAGGTGAATTTCTTGATAAACAAGTTGCTAGGGTTAGGGAGAATGCAATTAATGAAACTGATAATATTGATGAAAGTGATGATGAAGATTCTCCCCCTAGATATGAATTGCCTGTTGTGCCTGAGGGTTATGTTATGGATAAAGCAACTGCTAGAGACTTTCTTGCTTGCAATGATAGATATGATCTTAAGAAATTATTAGCTAAGCTTAAAGAAAAGTCTTTGAATGCTAGAATGAAATATGACCCTGCTTTTGCTACTTCACCTATCTGTGTTCCTGATAAGGATTATGATTTCTCTGTCGATCCTGAGTTAATTACTTTGGTTGAATCTGATCCTTTCCATGGCTATGAATTTAAAACTGTTGTGGCACATCTTACTAAGTTGAATGATATAGCCACCCTATTCACCAATGAGGAAAAAATTCGCTACTATTATATCCTTAAATTATTTCCGTTCTCCTTAAAGGGTGATGCTAAGATATGGTTTAATTCTCTTGATCCTGGCTGTGTGCGTAGTCCCCAGGATATGATTTATTACTTCTCTGCTAAATATTTTTCCGCTCATAAGAAATAAGCTGCCTTACGGGAAATATATATTTTTGTGCAAATTGAAGAAGAGAGTGTCCCACAAGCTTGGGGGAGGCTTCTCCAATTACTTAATGCTTTGCCTGATCATCCTCTTAAGAAAAAATTAAATACTTGATATCTTTTATAGTGGACTACCGATGCTTCCAGAGACCACCTGAATAGTTGTGCTAGTTGTGCTTTCAGGGAAAGAACTGTTGATCAAGCTGAATTGTTATTGAATAATATGTTGACCAATGAAAACAATTGGACACTTCCTGAACTAGCTCCTAAGCCAACTCCGAAGAAAAGGGGTGTTCTGTTTCTCAGTCCTGAAGATATGCAAGAGGCAAAGAAATCTATGAAAGAAAAATGTATTAAAGCTGAAGATGTTAAGAATTTACCACCTATTGAAGAAATACATGGTCTTGATAACCCGACACAGGTAGTAAAGGTGAATTCTCTCTATAGATTTGATGAAGGTGATATTCCTCGTTATAAGTCTACTAGCCAATGTTTAGATGAGTTTGACAAGTTTATTGTTAAACAAGAAAACTTCAATGATTATGTTGGTAGACAATTGCAACGTAATGCTTCTATGATTGAACACTTGAGTGATTATATGTCTAGAGTCAAAGGTGAACTGAAACTCATTAGTAATCATGCTTCTATGGTTACCACTCAAGTAGAACAAGTACTTAAAACACAAAATGATTTGCTCAATGAATTAAATAATAAGAAAAATGATAATGCTGTTAGAGTTCTGACTAGAGGTGGTAGAATGACTCAGGAACCTCTGTATCCTGAGGGCCACCCAAAGAGAATTGAGAAAGATTCTCAGAGAACTAATGTAGATGCACCTAGTTCTTCTAAGAAGAAGAAAAAGAAAAATGATAGGACTTTGCATGCTTCTAGTGAACCTGTTGCTGACACACTTGAGAATCCCAATGATATCTCTATCTCTGATGCTGAAACACAATCTGGAAATGAATATGAACCCAATGATAATGGTAATGATGATGTTCATGATGATGCTCAACCCAGCAATAATGATGATGTATAGATTGAACATGCTGTTGATCTTGATAACCCACAACCAAAGAATCAACGTTATGATAAGAGAGACTTTGTTGCTAGGAAGCACGGTAAGGAAAGAGAACCATGGGTTCAGAAACCCATGCCTTTTCCTCCTAAACCATCCAAGAAAAAGGATGATGAGGATTTTGAGCGCTTTGCTGAAATGATTAGACCTATCTTTTTGCGTATGCGTTTGACTGATATGCTTAAAACAAATCCTTATGCTAAGTATATGAAAGATATTATTACAAATAAAAGAAAGATACCGGAAGTTGAAATTTCCACCATGCTTGCCAATTATACTTTTAAAGGTGGAATACCAAAGAAATTAGGAGATCCAGGAGTACCCACTATACCTTGCTCCATTAAAAGAAACTATGTTAAAACTGCTTTGTGTGATCTTGGAGCTGGTGTTAGTGTTATGCCTCTCTCTTTATATCGTAGACTTGATTTGAATAAGTTGACATCTATTGAAATATCTTTGCAAATGGCCGATAAATCAACTGCTATACCGATCGGTATTTGTGAGGATGTGCCTGTTGTGGTTGCAAACGTTACTATTCTAACGGACTTTGTTACCCTTGATATTACCGAGGACGATAGTATGTCTATTATCCTTGGTAGACCCTTTTTGGATACTGCAGGGGCTGTTATTGATTGCAACAAAGGCAATGCCACTTTTCATGTCAATGGTAATGATCATACAATACACTTTTCGAGGAAACAACCTCAGGTCCACAGTATCAATTCTATTGGAAATTTCAACGATTATTATTGGAGGTTTTGAATTTCCCCTTCCTACTATCAATAAGAAATATGATATTCTTATTGTTGGGGACATACATTTTCCCTTTGAGGTAACCTAGTGTTATTCGAAAATTCTCCGATTTCATGTTATTCGGAAAGAGTTTGTTAGCAAGACTTGATCAACCTTGTTAATGGATTCCTTTTGATGAGCATGAGATGGTTGAATTTAAAAAGCACAACTTTTTGTACCCTCCTTTTACTTTCTGTTAATTAGATTAAATAAAGCAAAAATAATATTTTTTGTTCGTTTTCGGAGTTACCCGTGCAATAAAAGAAATACCCCGAAAATAAAAGTTCTCCAATGCCCCAAAAATGAAATATGATTTTTTCTAGAATATTTAAGAATATTTGGCACCGAGAACACAACAGGGGGAGCCAGCACCTGGCCACGAGGGTACAGGGCACGCCCACCCCCCTAGGCGCGCCCCTACCTTGTGGGCCCCACGTGGCCCCCCTCCACTTACTCCAGCACCCACACACTCCTTCTTCCTCCCAAAAAAATCACCAACCAGCTCAAGCACGAGTTCTAGCTCATCTTGCAGCCATTTTCGATCTCCTTACTCAAAGCTCCATTCACAAAACTGTTTGGGGAGATTGTTCTTCGGTATGTGACTCCTCCAATGGTCCAATTAGTTATTATTCTAGTGCTCTATTTATTGCAAAATTTTGCTACCTAGGTGACCCTGTTCTTGAGCTTGCATGTCAAATTTATTGGGTCCCAAGTAGTTCCAATGCATGATATAGTCTCTAGGCACTTGTGGGAGTAGTTGCTATCAATCTTGTTGAGTTCGGTTCACTTTTATTTTGAGTCACTAATTTTTTTAGAAATTTTCAGAGGGAGAAAATGATGAGAAGATTGTTGAGAGGCTCTTCTAGTCAAAGCTCAAAGGATAAGCAGAAGGAGGAGAATAAGAAGCCCAAATATAATCTTTCTCGCACTGCGGAAGTACGGCCGTGTGAATGGCCTTGCAATGAGTTATTGGAAGCCGCCAGGATTTATAAAGACTTTTATTATTTGACTGAGAATGCAGGCCTCACTGACTTCCTCCACGACCAGCGCGAACGATATCTCTTACTCACTAATATTTTCACGCAAAATATTCATTTCCATGCTAAGAAATCGCCACCTTCAGTGGAGTTTCATTTATATGATGAGGTTAAGGAGATGTCGTTTTATGAATTTTTTCAAGTAGGTAAGATACCCTTTGATGGTAGCCTAGAGGAACCACATCGTAAGGATGTTGAGGGGTTTATTGATATGATAGCTGTAGGGGAAACGAGGAAAGTTTCAGGGGCAAGAATTACTAGTATACATTTTCCTATTCTACGTTACTTTGCGATATTTTCTAGTAGATGCTTAATTGGTCGCGGGAACAGTGGAAACCTTAGTGCCCCTGATATTGTTATTTTGCGCCATGCTTTGTTTCGAGATACAACTTTTAGCTTGGGTGACGTTGTTGCTAAACGATTAAGTCTGAACCGTACAAAGGGCCTCATCTTTGGAGGCATCTTTGCTTCACGCCTTGCTGAACACTTTAGAATACCTATTAGGCATCATGAGAAGGAAGAAAAGTTTCTGGCCTCGGCTTTTCTAAATTATAAGAGTATGATAGCGCATGATTTTATTGTTAAAGATAAGAAGAAGTCGCTTAAGTATAAATTGATATTTGATGAAAAGTATTGCGAGATTATTACCCTGCCTGCACCCTCTTTGTTTGATTTACTTTCAGGCACGTACCTCATTTTGCCGGATGCCGTTTATGCGTACTGGAGCCAAGCACTAGCCTCAGAGCGTGAGCCGGGCCATCACTTGACCCCTATCGGTAGTCGATTTATCAGTGGGATCCGGATTAGATTGCCAACCAGTGGCACCCAGAGGACACTCCTCCGTACACCGGAGAGAGTAGCTTTGATCCGTGGCAATAGACCAACTTAGGCCAAAATCCTAAGCTTGGGCGAGTACGTATTTCTCACCGACATTACATTCATGTTCACACGCTCATTCCAATAGTCGGTGCTCATACTTTTTCATTGTACTATCCATGCTAGTTTATTTTCTTTTCTTAATCTTTTTCTTGTGTGTTAGAAAAACCTTAAGAAAAAAAATTTGTTGTAGCTTTTTAGCTAGTTTACTTTTCATGCCTATAATAGTAGTAATTAAAAGAAAACCCAAAAATATTTCTCATTCTTCTTTTGCTTGTTGGGAGCTTTCCCATGTAAATAGTTTCTTTCTTTTCTTTGGGGGTCAAGAGGAGAAGACCATGATGATAATGTTTAGGGGCTCTCATATGCATTACTGTTGATTTAACCAAGAGCCATATTACTTTGCCTTCTCCCTTGTATTAAATGCTTGCAGATTTCAACTTAGTCGAATGCACGTGCACTATTATTATTATCCACACTATTCTGTCGTGCGAGTGAAAGGCAATAATGACGATATATGATGAATTAATTGAGATGAGAAAAGTTGGTATGAACTCGACCTCTCTTGTTTTTATAAATATGATAGTTTATCGTTCCTGATTCAGCCTATTATGAATGAAACATGCTTGCAATGATAATTAGAGATCATAGCTTCTCATGCCATGCTTAATTAGCTAGGAGTTTATAATGGTCTTCCTTGTGTGCCAACATGATATTAAAATGGTTGTGATGTGGTATGATGGGGTGGTATCCTCCTTTGAACGATTCAAGTGGTTTGGCTTGGCACATGTTCACGCATGTAGTTGAAACAAAATCAACATAGCCTCCACGATATTTATGTTCATGGTGATTTATATCCTACTCATGCTTGCATTCATTGTTGATTAATTTTAATGCATGTTCATGACTGTTGTCGCTCTCTAGCTGGTCGCTTCCCAGTCTCTTTCTAGCCTTCATTTGTACTAAGCGGGAATACTACTTGTGCATACACTTCCATAAACCCCAAAGTTATTCCATATGAGTCCACCATACCTTCCTATATGCGGTATCTACCTGCCGTTCCAAGTAAATTTGTATGTGCCAAACTCCAAACCTTCAAATGAAATTCTGTTTTGTATGCTCGAACAACTCATGTATCAACTAGGGCTGTCTATATCTTCCATGCTAGGTGGGTTATTCTCACGATGAGTGGACTCCACTCATCATTCATAAGAAAATGGATGGTAACCGGGATGCCCAGTCCCATGCTCAAATCATAATAATTAAACAAAACCCCCCAGGGCTGTTGTTCGTATGGACGGTACCCGTTGTTTCGGGCCAGCCGTGGAGTATGCTTGTTGGTGGTTGGGGGAGTATAAACTTTAGCATTCTGTTTGGGAACCGCCTATAATGTGTGTAGCATGGAAGATATCGAGATCTCTTGGTTGTTATGTTGACAATGAAAGTATACCGCTCAAAATGTTATTCATCTCTATTCCAAAATCAAGCTCTGGCACCTATACAAATCCCTGCTTCCCTCTGCGAAGGGCCTATATATTTACTTTTATGTTGAGTCATCATCCTCTTATTAAAAAACACCAGTTGGAGAGCACCGCTGTCATTTGCATGTATTACTATTAATTTACATTGAGTATGATTCTGACTGGATCTCTTTTACCATGAATTACAATGTCTAGTCAGTCCTTGATCTTCAGAGGTGCTCTGCATTTATGGTTTGCGGTATCAGAAAGGGCTAGCGAGATACCATCTTGTTATATCATATTATGATTGTTTTGAGAAAGTGTTGTCATCCGAGGTTTATTATTATTGCTCGCTAGTTGATTATGCCATTGATATGAGTAAACATTAGACCTAAAAGTTATTGTGAATGTGGTTAGTTCATAATCTTTGCTGAAAACTAGAATGCTGGCTTTACATATTTGCAACAACAAGAGCAAACAGAGTTTGTCAAAGTTTTTCTTTATCACTTTCAGTTTGTCAACTGAATTGCTTGAGGACAAGCAAAGATTTAAGCTTGGGAGAGTTGATACGTCTCCAACGTATCTACTTTTCCAAACACTTTTGCCCTTGTTTTGGACTCTAACTTGCATGATTTGAATGGAACTAACCCGGACTGACGCTGTTTTCAGCAGAACTGCCATGGTGTTATTTTTGTGCAGAAATAGAAGTTCTCGGAATGACCTGAAAATCAACGTAGAATTATTTTGGAATATATAAAAAATACCGGCGGAAGAAACCAGACCAAGGGGCCCACACCCTGTCCACGAGGGTGGGGGCGCCCCCCTGGGCGCACCCCCTGCCTCGTGGGCCCCCTGACTCTCCACCGACCTCAGCTCCGACTCCATATATTCACGTTCGGGGAGAAAAAAAATCAGAGAGAAGGATTCATCACGTTTTACGATACGGAGCCGCCGCCAAGCCCTAATCTCTCTCGGGAGGGCTGATCTGGAGTCCGTTCGGGGCTCCGGAGAGTGGAGATCATCGCCGTCGTCATCATCAACCTTCCTCCGTCACCAATTCCATGATGCTCACCGCCGTGCATGAGTAATTCCATCGTTGGCTTGCTGGACGGTGATGAGTTGGATGAGATTTATCATGTAATCGAGTTAGTTTTGTTAGGGTTTGATCCCTAGTATCCACTATGTTCTAAGATTGATGTTGCTATGACTTTGCCATGCTTAATGCTTGTCACTAGGGCCCGAGTGCCATGATTTCAGATCTGAACCTATTATGTTTTCATGAATATATGTGAGTTCTTGATCCTATCTTGCAAGTCAATAGTCACCTATTATGTGTTATGATCCGGTAACCCCGAAGTGACAATAATCGGGACCACTCCCGGTGATGACCGTAGTTTGAGGAGTTCATGTGTTCACTATGTGTTAATGCTTTGGTCCGGTACTCTATTAAAATGAGGCCTTAATATCCCTTAGTTTCCAATAGGACCCCGCTGCCACGGGAGGGTAGGACAAATAATGTCATGCAAGTTCTTTCCCATAATCACGTACGACTATATTCCGACTACATGCCTACATTACATCGATGAACTAGAGCTAGTTTTGTGTCACCCTAGGTTATAACTATTACATGAGGAATCGCATTTGACATAGTTATCCATCACTGATCCAATGCCTACGAGCTTTTCACATATTGCTTGTTGCTTAGTTACTTTTCCGCTGCTACTGTTACAATCACTACAAAACTGCTATCGTTACTTTTGCCACTATTACCGTTACTTCCATATTGCTTTGCTAATAAATACTTTGCTACAGATATTAAGTGTTCCAGGTGTGGTTGAATTGACAACTCAACTCCTAATACTTGAGAGTATTCTTTGGCTCCCCTTACGTCGAATCAATAAATTTGGGTTGAATACTCTACCCTCGAAAACTGTTGCGATACCCTACACTTGTGGGTTGTCAATCAACAATGTCAACGATGACCGTTCCTTTGCAGCAGAGCTTCCAGGCAAGCCAAACCCCTTTGATCATTCCGATATCGCCCATTCCCTTCTCTCTTATGCTTGCATTAGAACTGCTACTGTTTTTGTATGATCCTATTCTGATGCATAACCTGTTGTTGTTACCTACTTTCATACTTTACCTGTTTATCCTAAACTGCTTAGTATAGGTTGGTTGGTGACCCACCAGTGACCCCACTTTGTCCCGCCTGCCCCGGTGGATTATCAGATCCAATCAACAGGGTCAAAGACCAGGCCACGACACCGCACATCACTTCCCCTTAGTTGCTCGACACTACTGGGTTGCTATCAAGTGCCGAGGGTGATACCTCATCAGCAATTCTGATGTTAACCTTGTAGATTAGTTCATCAGTTATGGTCATCGCGGGTGATTCCTCCTTCTTCACCCCCGATAACGACACTGTCGTGCAACTCCTCAAGAGTGGACCTCGAGGGTGATTCCTCCTCCATTCACCTTGACGATAACATTAGGTGGAATTCCATCAAGGGTGATTCCTCAGGGTTCCCCTTGGTGTTAGACACACGGTTACTATGGTTACTATGACTTTACACTAAACCATGTTACTAAAGACGGGTCGGCCCTGAGGGGTACCCGCACGAGCTTATTTGCGAGTGATGTGGAGTCGGGTTGACCTGGAAGGTGCCCATGAGATAATTACGAGGCGTACTCGTGCATTCTTAGCCCTTGCCGCAAGTCCTCGAGGCAGGGCGATGGGGTCACATGATCGTGAGTCTCTGCTCATTACCGCGCGTTCCCAAGAAACTAAACGGTTTGGATATTTGATCCGAGGGGCCTCTGGCCTGATAGCACTAACCATCACGTGGGCATAGTATGGGCATTCTGCGTCGTATGCATCAGCCGAAGCTTAATTGACGTCATGCGACTGAGCGGCACGCGCCGGTTTGGACTGGTTATGCACCTGCCTTAATAAGGAGGTAGCTAGGTCTGCTCACCGGCCACCCCCGCAACATGCAGGAGTTCCCGAGGCGATGGCCCATGACCCCTGGGGGCATAGTGTAACGCCCCGGACACACACGCCGGTGGTCGTTACTCCTGGCGGGATCTAGACTGGCCTCACATATCAATACTAGTCTTTTCTGCGCACTTTGTCCTCACTCATGCGCACCCGGGAGCAACTTCCCGGTCAGTCACCCATCCTGAAACTACTCCAAGCTGAGCACGCTTAACTTTGGAGTTCTATCCGAATGGGCTCCCGGAAAAGAAGGAATTCCTTATTGATATGAGTAGTCTATCATCCCTAATAAGCCAGGCCATCACATACACCCTCACTTAGAGGAACCGACGTCCTCGTCGGGCCACAGGAACGTTCCCTCTTGGCACAACCGTCTGTGCTTCCAGGACAGCACATGTGCCATGCCGTGTGCCACGACGGGTCACAAACGTCATGCACAACATGACTGCAAACTGTCCGCAAACATCCGTGTAACCGCGAGGGTCGGCTCTGATACCAACTTGTAACGCCCCGGACACACACGCCGGTGGTCGTTACTCCTGGCGGGATCTAGACTGGCCTCACATATCAATACTAGTCTTTTCTGCGCACTTTGTCCTCACTCATGCGCACCCGGGAGCAACTTCCCGGTCAGTCACCCATCCTGAAACTACTCCAAGCTGAGCACGCTTAACTTTGGAGTTCTATCCGAATGGGCTCCCGGAAAAGAAGGAATTCCTTATTGATATGAGTAGTCTATCATCCCTAATAAGCCAGGCCATCACACATAGGTTTAGTCCGGCGTGCTGACCTCTCTATTAAGCCTAGGTCGGGTTGAGGCGTATTGTTTGGCAAGGCCGGGCATGACCTGATGGTGTGTCCGGCCGGAGTTAAGCGGGCGTGGTGGTTAAGTTGGTGCAACCCTGCATGGAAGAAAACATCTATCGATAGCCTGTCCTACGGTAACGGACACTTGGAGTTGTATCCCGATCGATACAACTAGAACTGGATGCTGATGCATGATTTTGATATGTTGCTTCGGGAGTCGAGAAAGGATCCCGGAGCGTTGATATAACAACATAAATATGACTTATGTTATACTACTCTACCCCCTCCTGTAGCTTTAAGACGGTGGTTTCTAGAAGATGCTAGTATTCGATAGGACTAGCTTATCCCCCTCTTATTCTGGCATTATGCAGTTTAGTCCACAGATACTACCCCTTTTGATTGATACCGATGCATATGTAGTGTAGATCCTTGCTTGCGAGTACTTTGGATGAGTACTCACGATTGCTTTGCTCCCTTTTCCCCCTTCTTTCTTCTTTCTGGTTGTTGCAACCAGATGATGGAGTCCAGGAGCCAGATGCCACCTTTGACGACTGCTACTACCCCGAGGGAGGCTACTACTACGTGCAAACCGTCGACGACCAGGAGTAGTTAGGAGGCTCCCAGGGAGCAGGCCTTGCCTTTTCGATCATGTTGCTTTTGTGCTAGCCTTCTTAAGGCAATCTTGTTTAACTTATGCTTGTACTCAGATATTGTTGCTTTCGCTGACTCTTATGTATTCAAGCTTATGTATTCGAGCCCTCAAGGCCCCTGGCTTGTAATATAAATCTTGTATTATTTTATTTGTGTCTTGAGTTGTGTTGTGATATCTTCCAGTGAGTCCCTAATCTTGGTCGTACACGTTTGCGTGCATGATTAGTGTACGGTCAAATTGGGGGTGTCACAATAGGCTAGAGCAGCGTGGGTGACGGGCGCTTCTATAGGGAAGTCCGAGAACTAGAGCTTCTATAGGGTGACTAGTCACTAGAGATAAGCTCCCAAGAATTGGAGGCATGTGGTGCATCGAGGCTATGATGGTCGGTCGTGGCCACATTTATCTGTGATTGACTCGTTTAGTGCAGTCCGCTGTCGTATGGGCCTACTTTTGTGTAAGTCGGTTTGACCCGTTTGGCTATTTGACCCATGTAAGTTACCGCACAGCCCAACAACCACCCAACCCTAGGGCTTTGCATGCCGCCGCTGCATTCACTTCTCCCCCTTCCATGCCCACCCGCGTCATCATCGGTGGAAGCTTCCTAGGAATGGCCGAACAGATGGCCATGAATACTTTCGTTGCTGACCTCCCCTCAACCTGAACCAGTACAGCGAGGCTTCCGAGGGTGATAGGCCGCGCCGTCGCTCCTCCTCTCCTTCAAATGGTGCGATGAGGAGGAGCAACAGGCCACCGACCCAAGGTGCCCAGCTCGATCTGCATCGGCACTCCACCACCAGCGCGCTCTCGGCCTCTCGCTACCGAGGCTTCACTGAAGCGACGTTGTATCCACACTGGTTCCGTACGGCATCTGGCGTCCCAGCCTCAAGGTCCATAGTTTTAATCTTGTGTCTTCCGACCTTTATTTCTCATTTTTTAAATCATGTTATCTCATCCCATCAGCAGCTCTTCTAGCTATTTACATTAGCAAGATGTGTTGTTCTAATCTATGGTGTTATATTGAGACCGTTACCTGTTCCCTTTTTCATAGTGCTTAGCTCCGTTTTTATATGAAAATCGTGTGTTTTAACTCATGGGCATAAACTTCGGTTTCATTATTATTTATGCAGGAATTGTGCCATTTTCTGAAGAGCATTTTGCTACTAGATCCTGAAGGAGGAAGTTTGTTGCTATGAAGTACTGCTATGTTGAGTGGCTGAATTATACATCCTTCACCAGACCCTCGATGTCATTGGAAAGCAGCAACCTATTTCGATCTTCAGCATTCTAATGATTTAGCCAAAAGCAGAAGCCAGATAGACATATCAAAGGTTTCTAGTGATTCTTTATGCTACAGTATTAATCGGCTATACTATGGTGAAATAGCGTGGGCCACACAAGCGACCTATTCTCAATGTCAAAAGAGGATCTAAGATACACCCATTATAAGGTGAAGGAGAAAGAATTCATTATCACTAATCAGAAAAATATCTGATCGAGTCAGTTTTATATCCCATTTTCTGTTCATTTAAAAGCACTTTTTGTTAGTTCGAACAATATTCTAATGCATCCTTAAGCACCAGAGGTGGTTGCTTAACACATCAAACTTATGTTCTGAGACCAAAAATATAAAAATGTAGCCGCAAGTATGTGTAACGCCCCGGATGTAACAATTCCATTTATGGCAATATATGCATCGTTGACTTAATCAATTCCATTCAGAGCTCTTCCTTAATTTCGAGTTTCTTCATTTTTGCCTTGTGCGTGTCTTGCATTTCACCATGTCATTTTCATTATGTGCATTGCATTGGCATAGTCTCACTTGCATCCGTGCGTAGTTGCATCGTCTCCGTTCTCTCCGTTGTCCGTTTCGAGTTCCGACACTCACACACGTGCCCGTCGCACCTCCCAAGCCTTTGTTTCGTGAGTGGGTTAAAAACATCATTGGAATGGGCCGAGAGTTGTCAAGTGGTCTTGGTATATCACCGGTAGACCGCCTGTAAAGTTTCGTCTTGTTTGGAGGTCGTTTGATACTCCAACGGTTAACCACGTGGGCTGAAAACCCCTTTCTCTGTTGGCCCAGCACCCCTCCACAACAGCCCACTAGCCCAACACAACCACCTCCATCCTCTCGGTCGTTGGATTGTGATTGTGTGGGCGAAAACCGCACCTCATTTGGACACTCTTAGCTCCCTCTACCTATAAAACAGCCCCATCCCCTCCATTTTCGGGTAAAAACTCTAGTCCCGAGCTCCCTGCGCCGCCGAACACGTCTGGATCGCACCGGACGCGTCCTCTCCGCCCAGCCACGTCGCCCCGACCAATAGGAGGGCGCCACCTCAGCCCCGCCACCACGTGGACGCCTCCTGTTGGCCCCGCCAATCACGTCGCGCCACCTTAGCATCCCCGCCGCTGCGCCCAACCCGCAAGCGCCAAGTGGCAGCATCCGCGCCTACCACCGCTCCTCGCGCCGCCGGCCCGCCGGGCCCAGGCGAGGCCCGTTCGGCCCGAGAAGGCCGCCCCCGCGTGCCCCGCGCCGCCGACGCGGGCTCGCTCCCTCGCCTCCGTGCCACTCTGGTCGCCGCCGCCCTGAGCCGCCTCCACCTCCCGCCGGAAGGACGCCGCCGGCCACCACCACTTCAACCCCGCCGGCCCCGTCCTCCACCGGCGCTGACTGCCCCCGTCCGCTGCCGCGCGACCTCACCGTTCGCGGCCGTCTGCTCCGCTGGCGCCGACCCCGGCCGCCGCCGCGCCCCCTCGCCGCTCCGGCCACCTCCACCAAGTCCGGCGAGCCGCCGGCCTCTATCCGGCGAGATCCGCCCGGATCTGGATCGGGACCAGATCCACCGGTCCCCGATCCAAACACCCGGATCCCTCTGTTCCGCTTCTCCTCGTCCCGCGTTGACTTTTTGCGGGGGTAATTTTCTCTAAGTCCCTGGATCCGTTAATTTTTATGCCTCCTTCATCATGTCACAACTTTGTGCTCGCATATAATATATCAAAATGTTCATCTCGAAGTGCTATACATGTTAGCATTAGTTTCATGCATGCTAGGGTTCATCTAGATGTCTTAATCTTCATGGAAAGACTGCTTCGTGATGTTACTATTTCAGCACTAGTTGCCTGTTAACAATTTGATGGTATGTTCGTGAGGTCACAACTTGGTGCATGTTGGTCCAAATGGAGTGTATTATATGTTAAAATGCTCATCTTGTGATGCTCTTAAAGATGGTTGCATTAGCATGCATGTTAGGTTGCATTATGCCATGTTTAACCCTGTTGCAAAAGTGCATGTGGCTGATAAGTTTCTGAACTTGTTATGTGATGATGTTTTGTCTTGTTCGTGTATATTAATCCTTGTGTCATATGAGCTAGGTGTCAACATGAGTTTTTCTCATTGGAATGTGCTCTAAATGATAGATTTATTTTCATGCCATGATATGTCCTGAGATGAGTGCAACAAGCTTGTTAACATGTCATCGTGATGTTAAATTTCTGCTAAGTGTGAATCTATTAATTTTTATGGCATGTTTCCATGAGGCTCCCGTCATTGTTGTGCATGTTTTGAGTTATCCACTGGATGTTCCTTGATGTATATGTTATGCTCTAGCTATCCATGCTCTTGTTTGACATGATGAGTTGCTGTAGCTTGTTCTTTTCATGCTCTCAAATTGCTATAAAATGTTTCTGTCAGCATGTTATCAACAAGTTCAGTTTTGCCATGTGAATAGCTAGTGTTCTATGCATCCTATTACC
>LR738715.1:490214879-490360894 GCA_902687465.1 Secale cereale | reverse complement strand
AGGTGTCAACATGAGTTTTTCTCATTGGAATGTGCTCTAAATGATAGATTTATTTTCATGCCATGATATGTCCTGAGATGAGTGCAACAAGCTTGTTAACATGTCATCGTGATGTTAAATTTCTGCTAAGTGTGAATCTATTAATTTTTATGGCATGTTTCCATGAGGCTCCCGTCATTGTTGTGCATGTTCTGAGTTATCCACTGGATGTTCCTTGATGTATATGTTATGCTCTAGCTATCCATGCTCTTGTTTGACATGATGAGTTGCTGTAGCTTGTTCTTTTCATGCTCTCAAATTGCTATAAAATGTTTCTGTCAGCATGTTATCAACAAGTTCAGTTTTGCCATGTGAATAGCTAGTGTTCTATGCATCCTATTACCATGCTCTTGCCATGAGTAGCTTCACAAACATGTCTTCTTATTGTTGGTTATATTAACATGACATGCTAAGCTTTGAGTTGAGTTGCACAAGCTTGCAAACATGCCTACTTGTCGTTGTTGCTGCCATGCCTTGTTTAATTGTGTTCCAGTAAGTTCTTGGGTGTGCTCTGAGTTCATGCTTGTTAATTGTCATGTCTATTTCACATACATGCCTTTTGTCTTCATGTTTGCGTGCTGTAGCATAATTATATTTTACTCCAAAGATGCCATGTCGCTGTTAATTGCAGTTTTGTATTGCATCTTGTTTTGCTTGTCATTTGCAAACCGTGCATCCGATTTCCATGATCTTTATATCTTTTTCGACTAAAATCTTCCCACCTATCCAGTGGCTTGCTTGGTTGCCCAATATGAAGCCATTTCCTTCATCTTCTCCTTTAAGTTCAAGAGCATCCTCATGCATACACACGTCATAGTTGCATCCCATGACATGTCTTGCATCATATGGTTTGTGCATTGCACCGTGATTGATCTTGTACCGTTGTTGTGCTCTTGTGTTGGGTAGAGCCGGGAGCCGATACCGAGTTCGAGGATCTTGTCGAGACTGAGTTTGAGGAGCCGTCTTACCATCCCACCGACGACTTACCAGGCAAGATGACCGTTGCCCGATATCACCTCTATCTTTGACTTGCTAGTTGTCTCGCTCTTTAGCTATGCCTCAATGTCTATTCCTGTTTGTCAGCCTCCTATTGTTGCCATGAAACACCCTAACCGCCTTCCTAGCAAACCGTTGATTGGCTAAGTACGCTTTTGCTCAGCCCCTCTTATAGCGTTGTTAGTTGAAGGTGAAGTTTGAAGATTGCCCCATGTTCGGACTTGTTTATTGGGATAACACAATATATATCTTAATCAAATTAATGCACATATATATTGGTAACGGGTGGAAGGCTCGGCCTTCTGCTTGGTGTTTTGTTCCATTCATGCCATCTTAGGACCTAATAAACCGGTGTTATGTTCCTTGATTTTGCGTTCCTAACATGGTTGGGGTTTATGGGCCCCCCTTGATAATTCACACTGCTTAAAGCTTTTCCAGCAAGGCCCAAACTTAGTTTTACCATTTGCCTAATAACTAAAAACTTGCATAGGAAGTTATAAACCCGAGTTTTTAATCAACCCCCGGGCCAATGCTCCTCATGAGTGTTGGTCCAAACCTGTGAACCGCCGGTGGCTGCCAGGGGCAACTCTGGTATTTTGGCCTACCGGAAGTTTGGACAATCCGGTCATGGCCTGAGACGAGAGACGCGCGGCTCTTATCAGGGTGTCGACACGTTGGGAGGCTTTGCTGGATTAGTTTTACCTTTGTCGAAATATCTTGAGCACGGGATTCCGAGAATACTCGGGTCTTCCCACTTTGGAGTTGCGACTCCTCAGCCCGTGAGCTTGTGATGGGCTAAGCTGGGACACCCCTGTAGGGTTTTGAACTTTCGAAAGCCGTGCCCACGGTTATGTGGCAGATGGGAATTTGTTAATATCCGGTTGTAGATAACTTGACACCATATCCTTAAGAATAAACTACATGTGTGAGTAACCGTGATGGTATCTTTCCGAAGGGCTTCGGGATGTGAACACGATGGGGTTATGCATGAACGTGAGTAGCTAGGATCACTTCTTGATCAACTTGGCGACCGTTGGCACATATTCTCATCTCGCTTTGAACTCTTATGCTAGTTGCTTAGTGCTTGCTGCAAACACTTTATTACCCTTCCACACCTAAGGCTTTGTTAGTTTTGATCCCCGGGAATGGGATTGCTGAGTCCTTGTGACTCACAGATTACAACACACACCAGATGCAGGTACAGCCGAGTACGATGCAGGAGATGGATCAGAATTTCAATGGGAGTTCGATGAAGAGCGCGGTCGTTTCCATGTTACATATCCCGACGATCAGTAGTGGCTTCTACTAGGGGCGATCAGGTCTTGTGGTCGTGGTATCTTTTCTCGTTTGGATTTCGTCCGTAGTCGGACCCTGTGTTATTTGGATGAATGTATGTTATTGTATTCTTTGTGTGACGTGGCGAGTGTAAGCCAACTATTTTACTCTTTCATCCATGAACTTTTACATGAGTTGTGCAAAGATACCACGCTTGCGTTCATTCCAGAATGCGCTTATGTCTCTAAGTCGTGCCTCGACACGTAGGAGATATAGTTGCATCCTGGGCATTACGAGTTGGTATCAGAGCCTTCTCTGACCTAGGAGCCCCCTGATTGATGGAACCGCTAACGGTTGAGTCTAGGCACACACACAAAATGTTTTGAGTCCTATATATATATAGATATATATCAGAGAGTAGGATTTCTTTTACTCATCATCCCCTTCATCGCTCTGGTGAGGACTCCTGACGTTGTTTTAACTGCACTATTCTCAAATTTCACCAATTTTTTTAGGATCACGCGGGTATTGTTTGGATTGTTCCGAAATCTTTGTGACGGGAACATTGTTCTTGGTGCCTCCTGTCATTTAGGGGTTGTGGCAGTGTCCCGGGGAGTTAAGCTCCAAGGTGTTGTCGTCACAAATGTATCGTGGCAGTTCTAGAATACCAGAGGCGGTCGACATCAAAAACTCTTCTATGCATGTCTGGTGTTGAGATAACCCCGACATCACCCAGTACTGGGGGATAGTTTGGGAGTATTGCCACATCTAGTATAGCGGATACATTTCGAAGGTCCGAGGTAAATGGTCTCCGAAGATGACTGGTTATGTGTTGACGGATGGATACAACTGGATGTAGGTTTAGAGTTGAGTGCGCGGTGCTTCCCCTGTATCCCCAACACCAGATTGCATAACCGGAAAGCTTCGGGAATTAATAGGTGGGATTCAAGTAGATCTTAGGTAATCTTCCAGCGGGTGCATGGTATGAGGTTTGGGGTTCAACATCTAGTAAAGAGGTTTCATGGGCGCTGTTCCAATTGGGAGTTCCATCTTAGAGGATCCTTGGCTATGCTGATCCGGGGATTGCAGGGCCCTTTGTAACACATGCCATGGGGCATTCAGCACGAACATGTGGGACGGAACCTCTATTATGTATTTCTTCCGTCTGTACCTTGTTGTTTTATTCTATTATTTTGTTCTCCCAGGTGGCTTCTCGACAAGTTGATGTATCACTAAGCTATGGAATTCATTCGTTCAATTTTGTTCGAATGTTCATTGTGAAGCCTATATGTTGCAAATATCTAGCCGTTGGTTCAGCTTATCTATTATTTGCTTCAATGGCTAACGGTTTTCATCATCTTCAGGATGGCACCTAAGAAAGTTCCCAACCAGAACCCAGAGGGTGAAGAAGAGCGTCCTCCTTCCCCTCCTCCGTCCGAGGTATGGAGAGCGATTATGCAGGCAACCAATTAGAACACCCAGATGCTCATGCAAATGATGCAGAGTTTCCAAGCAAATCAAGCAAATCAAGGCAATCAAGGGAACCAAGGCCAAGGCAATATGTTCAATCAACCTCACTTTGCGACTCTCAACCAATTCTTGGCAAATCAGCCCAAGTCTTTCAGTTACTGTATGGACCCACTAGATGCTGAAGATTGGATCACAGACATCAAGAAGCATTTTGAGTGCAGTAACGTCAGACCTGAGGATTATGTCAAGTTTGCCGCTTTCCAACTCAAAGATCAAGCTGCAGATTGGTGGCAACAGTACAAAGACTCGAGAGCGGGTCGTCAAATCTCGTGGACTGACTTCTTCCGCGATTTCCGTTCTCATCACATTCCTACCAGTGTCATTGAAGGCATGCGTGTGCAATTCCGAAATCTGAAGCAAGGCACCATGTCTGTCTACCAATACAATGTCAAGTTCCAGAATCTTGCCCGTTATGCGAAGCAAGACATCCCCGATGCCAAGAGCAAAATCTACCAGTTCTGAGGTGGTCTGAAAGATGAACTCCAACTTGCACTCACTTTGTTTGAGCCAGATGACTTTGATCAATTCTACAACATGGCTCTCAAGCAAGAGGCAACTCAGCTCAAATGTGAAGCTTCCAAGAAGAGGATAAGAGATGCTATTCACTCCTCCTCTTCCTCTCAGGTGGTCGCCAAACAGCAGAAGTTCTGGCTCCCGCCTCCTCCAGTGCTCCGTCCTCCGACTTAGAACAATCATTTAGGTGGTCATGGATTCTCCCACCCACCCAACCCAAGCAACCAATCCAAGTCTCAGTTCCAAGCTCCAAGACCAAGCGGTCCTTATCATCTGCCACTTTCAGAGGTTACGTGCAACAAGTGTACTCAGAAGGGTCACTATGCTAACAAGTGTCCCAACCAAAGGTGCCTTCCGCCTCCTCCACCTGTCAGCAGTGCTATTGTCAAGCACAATCCCAAGCACGCAAGAGTGAACCTGATGAATGCAGCTCAAGCAGAGAATTCTTCTGATGTGATTATTTGTAATATTCAAGTTAACTCAATTCCTGCAAAAGTCTTGTTTGATTCTGGTGCATCACTTTCCTTCATGTCATGTCCATTTGCATCTAAACACAACGTGGGCACAGTGGCTTTGCCAAAGGAGTTATCAATTATTTCTCTGGGCAAACACGTGACTTCTAATTTGGTGGCTCCGAACATATCTATTCATATGGGTGATTACAGTTTTTGGTTTCCCCGGTTATTCTCGGTAACTCGGACATTGATCTTATTCTTGGGATGGATTAGCTCTCTAAGCATGATGCTCTTATTGATTGTGCAAACAAGGAAGTCAATCTAACTCATCCTTCCGAGGACGTGATAATCTTCACAGCTCGAGATAACACAATCAGGCTATTCTCTCTCAATGACAAGGGAGAGATTAATGCCATATCCCAGATTCTGGTGGTTTGTGAATATGAGTATGTATTCCATGAAGAGCTTCCAGACATGCCTCCCAACTGTCCAGTTGAATTCGTCATTGAACTTGAACCTGGTACCGAGCCAGCCTGTCGGCGTCCGTACAAGATTTCTCCTAAATAGTTGAAGGAGCTGAAGAAACAACTCGATGAGCAAGAACGAATGGGTATGATCAGACCAAGTACTTCTCCTTGGGGCTGTGGTGTTCTTTTTGTCAAGTAGAAGGATGGTACGGAAGGATTGTGCGTTGATTACCGACCATTGAACAAGAAGACAATAAAGAATAAGTACCCGCTCCCCAATATCAATGAATTGTTCGAGCAGCTCAAAGGAGCCAAGGTTTTCTCGAAGCTTGATCTCCGGATGGGTTACCATCAGATTTGTATCTGTGAAGAGGATATTCCCAAGATCGCATTTAGGACAAGCTATGGCTCCTATGGATACACGTTCATGTCTTTCGGGCTTGCAAATGCTCCACCCACCTTCTCTCGGATGATGCACTTCATATTCAACCCCTACACCAATGAATTCGTTCTCGTCTACCTCGATGATAACTTGGTATTCTCCAAGAATAAAGAAGACCATGCCAAGCACCTCCGTTTGGTCATCGACAGGCTCCGTGAGCACCGTTTCTATGCGAAGTTCTCCAAATGTGAATTCTGGCTTGATAAAGTCCTCTATCTTGGCCATATTATCTCCGTCGAGGGCATTTCTGTTAACCCCGAGAAGGTTGAAGCTATTGTGAACTGGGAACCTCGTCATATTGTCAAGCAACTCCGAAGTTTCCTCGGTATCGCAAGCTATTGCAGAAGGTTTGTTGAGAACTTCTCCAAGATTGCCAAGCCTCTTTCCAACCTGTTGCAGAAGAATGTCAAGTACTCATGGACTCCTGATTGTGATGTGGCATTCAATACCCTCAAACAGAAGCTCATTTCTGCTCCGGTACTTACTCCTCCGGATGAGTCCAAGCCTTATGAAGTGTTCTGCGATGCTTCATTGTAAGGTCTCGGTGGTGTTCTCATGCAAGACAAGAAGATTGTTGCATACACTTCGCGTCAGCTTAAACCAAATGAGAAGAATTACCCCACACATGATCTTGAGCTAGCATCAGTTGTTCATGCCTTGATCACGTGGAGACACCTTCTGTTGGGTAGAAAAGTGGACATCTTCGCCGATCACAAGAGCCTGAAGTACATCTTCACCCAACCAAACCTTAACCTCCGCCAGACTCTTTGGGTAGAAATGATTCAAGAGTACGATCCAAGCATTGAGTATACTCCTGGCAAGGCCAATGTCATTGCAGATGCCTTGAGCAGAAAGGCTTATTGCAACAGTCTCCTCCTCAAACCATTCCAACCTGAGCTTTGTGAGTCATTCAGGAAGCTCAACCTCCAAGTCATTCCACAAGGATTTCTTGCCAACCTTCAAGTTGCTCCTACCATAGAAGATCAAATCCGTGAGGCCCAACTCAGTGATGCTATGGTGCAAAAGGTGAAACATGGTATGGCCAAGGGTACTCCCAAGTACAAGTGCTATCGCATTGATGACAGAGACACTTTGTTCTTTGAGGATAGAATTGTGGTTCCCAAAGGTGATCTCAGAAAGCTCATAATGAAGGAAGCACATGACTCACTCCTCTTGATACATCCAGGAAGCTCCAAGATGTACCATGACCTCAAGCAATCCTATTGGTGGACTCGCATGAAAAGAGAAATTGTTCAATTCGTGAACGAGTGTGATGTCTACAGAAGAGTGAAGGCAGAGCATCAACGTCCAGCCGGACTCCTTCAACCTCTACCTATTCCCGAGTGGAAATTCGATCACATCGAGATGGATTTCATCACCGGCTTTCCCATGTCCAAGTGAGGAAATTATGCTATCTTTGTGGTGATTGACAAGCTCACTAAAGTGGCTCATTTTCTTCCGGTCAAAGAATCCATCAACGCAGCTCAACTGGCAGAGCTGTAGACCTCCAGAAATGTCTCTTTGCATGGTATCCCTCAATAATCTCCTCAGATCGTGGAAGCTTGTTCACTTCCAAATTCTGGGATTCCTTCCAGTCAGCTATGGGTACCAAGATTCGCTTCAGCACATCTTTTCACCCTCAGACTAGTGGTCAAGTCGAAAGAGTGAACCAAATTCTCGAAGATATGCTCAGAGCTTGTGTAATCTCCTTCGGTATAAAATGGGAATATTGCCTTCCATTTGCCGAATTCTCCTACAACAACAGCTTCCAAGCAAGTGCAGACAAAGCACCGTTTGAAATTCTCTAGGGCAGAAAGTGTCGTACCCCTCTCAACGGGTCTGAGACTGGTGAACGTCAACTCCTTGGAAATGATTTGATCTCAGAGGCCGAAGAAATGTGCAAAGTCATACGTGAGAATCTCAAAGCCGCGCAATCGTGCCAAAAGAGCTACTATGACGGCAAGCATCGTGACTTGGCTTTCGACATTGGAGATCATGTCTATCTCCGTGTTTCTCCCATGAAGGGCACTCAGAGGTTTGGTATCAAGGGCAAGCTTGCTCCATGATACGTGGGCCCTTTCAAGATAGTTGGCAAGAGAGGCGATCTAGCCTACCAACTCGAGCTTCCCTCCAACTTTGCAAATGTGCACGATGTGTTTCACATGTCACAACTCCGCAAGTGCTTCAAGACGCCTGAATGCACCATTCCTTTCGAAAAGATTGATCTTCAGCAAGACTTGTCTTATCGTGAGCACCCCGTTGCTATCCTTGAAGAAACTGAGCGCGAGACCCGCAACAAGTCCATCAAATTCTTGAAAGTGAAGTGGTCACACCATATCGACCGAGAAGCTACATGAGAATGAGAAGATCATCTCCGTTCCGAGTATCCCGTTTTCTTTCAGTCCTAGATCTCAAGACGAGATCTTTTTGTAGTGGAGGAGAGTTTGTAAGGCCCCGAATGTAACAATTCCATTTATGGCAATATATGCATCGTTGACTTAATCAAATTCCATTCTGGGCTCTTCCTTCATTTTGAGTTTCTTCGTTTTTGCCTTGTGCGCGTGTTGCATTTCACCATGTCATTTTCATTATGTGCATTGCATTGGCATAGTCTCACTTGCATCCATGCGTAGTTGCATCGTCTCCGTTCTCTCCGTTGTCCGTTTCGAGTTCCGACACTCACACACGTGCCCGTCGCACCTCTCAAGCCTTTGTTTCGTGAGTGGGTTAAAAATATCCTTGGAATGAGCCGAGAGTTATCAAATGGTCTTGGTATATCACCGGTAGACCGCCTGTCAAGTTTCGTCTCGTTTGGAGGTCGTTTGATACTCCAACGGTTAACCACGTGGGCTGAAAACCCCTTTCTCTTTTGGCCCTGCACCCCTCCACAACAGCCCACTAGCCCAACACAACCATCTCCATTCTCTCGGTCGTTGTTTCATGATCGTGTGGGCGAAAACCGCACCTCATTTGGACACTCCTAGCTCCCTCTACCTATAAAACAACCCCATCCCCTCCATTTTCGGGTAAAAACCCTAGTCCCGAGCTCCCCGCGCCGCCGGACATGTCTGGATCGAATCGAACGCGTCCACTCCGCCCAGCCACGTCGCCCCGACCAATAGGAGGGCGCCACCTCAGCCCCGCCGCCATGTGCTGCCTCCTATTGGCCCCACCAATCACGTCGCGCCACCTCAGCGTCCCCGCCGCCGCGCCTAACCCGCAAGCGCCAAGTGGCGGCGTCCGCGCCTCGCACCACACCTCGCGCCGCCGGCCCGCCGGGCCTAGGCGGGGCCCGCCCGGCCCGAGGCGGCTACCCCCGCGCGCCCCGCGCCGTCGACGCAGGCTCGCTCCCTCGCCTCCGTGCCACTCCGGCCGCCGCCGCTCGGAGCCGCGCTCCGCCGCTTTCGCCTCCCGTCGGAAGGACGCCGCCGGCCACCACCACTTCAACCCCGCCGGCCCTGTCCTCCACCGGCGCTAACCGCCCCCGTCCGCCACCACGCGACCTCGCCGATCGCGGCCGTCTTCTCCGCCAGCGCCGACCCCGGCTGCCGCCGTGCCCCCTCGCCGCTCCGGCCACCTCTGCCATGTCCGGCGATCCGCCGGCCTCTCTCCGGCGAGATCCGCCCGGATCTGGATCGGGACCAGATCCACCGGTCCCCGATCCAAACGCCCGGATCCCTCCATTCCACTTCTCCTCGTCTTGCGTTGACTTTTCGTGGGGGTAATTTTCTCTAAGTCCCTGGATCCGTTAATTTTTATGCCTCCTTCATCATGTCACAACTTTGTGCTCGGTGCTCCGTTTTGCGCATATAATATACCAAAATGTTCGTCTCAAAGTTCTCTACATGTTATCATCAGTTTCATGCATGATAGGGTTCATCTAGATGTCTTAATCTTCGTGGCAAGACTGCTTCATGATGTTACTGTTTTAGCACTAGTTGCCTGTTAACAATTTGATGGCATGTTCGTGAGGTCACAACTTGGTGCATGTTGGTCCAAATGGAGTGTATGATATGTCAAAATGCTAGTCTTGTGATGCTCTTTAAGATGGATGCATTTGCATGCATGTTAGGTTGTATTATGCCATGTTTAACCCTGTTGCAAAAGTGCATGTGGCTGATAAGTTTCTGAACTTGTTATGTGATGATGTTTTGTCTTGTTCGTGTATATTAATCCTTGTGTCATATGAGCTAGGTGTCAACATGAGTTTTGTTCATTGGAATGTGCTATACATGATAGATTTATTTTCATGCCATGATATGTATTGAGATGAGTGCAAAAAGCTTGTTAACATGCCATCATGATGTTAAATTTCTACTAAGTGTGAATCTGTTAATTTTTATGCCATGTTTCCATGAGGCTCCCGTCATTGTTGTGCATGTTTTGAGTTGTCCAGTGGATGTTCCTCGATGTATATGTTATGCTATAGTTATCCATGCTCTTGTTTGCCATGATGAGTTGCTGTAGCTTGTTGTTTTCATGCTCTCAAGTTGCTATAAAATGTTTATGTCTGCCTGTTATCAACAAGTTCAGTTTTGCCATGTGAATAGCTAGTGTTTTATGCATCCTATGACCATGTTCTTGCCATGAGTAGCTTCATAAACATGTCTTCTTGCTGTTGGTTATATTCACATGCCATGCTATGCTTTGAGTTAATTGCACAAGCTTGCAAACATGCCTACTTGTCGTTGTTGCTGCCATGCCTTGTAATTTTCACTAAGTCTGACAAATCTGTAAACTTATTGAATATTTCCATGCTTGTTTAATTGTGTTCCAGCAAGTTTTTGGGTGTGCTCTGAGTTCATGCGTGTTAAGTATCATGTCTATTTCACATCCATGCCTTTTTTCTTCATGTTTGGGTGTTGTAGCATAATTATATCTTGCTCCAAAGATGTCATGTCGCTGTTAACTGCAATTTTGCATTGCATATTGTTTTGCTTGTCATTTGCAAACCGTGCATCCGATTTCCATGATCTTTATATCGTTTTTGACCGATATCTTCCCATCTATCCAGTGGCTTGCTTGGTTGCCCAAGATGAAGCCATTTCCGTCATATTCTCCTTTAAGTTCAAGAGCATCCTCATGCATACACACGTCATAGTTGCATCCCATGACATGTCTTGCATCATATGGTTTGTGCATTGCACCGTGATTGATCTTGTACCGTTGTTGTGCTCTTGTGTTGGGTAGAGCTGGGAGCCGATACCGAGTTCGAGGATCTTGTCGAGACTGAGTTTGAGGAGCCATCTTACCATCCCACCGACGACTTACCAGGCAAGATGACCGTTCCCCGATATCACCTCTATTTTTGCCTTGCTAGTTGTCTCGCTCTTTAGCTATGCCTTGATGCCTATTCCTGTTTGTCAGCCTCCTATTGTTGCCATGAAACACTCTAACCGCCTTCCTAGCAAACCGTTGATTGGCTAAGTATGCTTTTGCTCAGCCCATCTTATAGCGTTGTTAGTTGCAGGTGAAGTTTGAAGATTGCCCCATATTCGGACTTGTTTATTGGGATAACACAATATATATCTTAATCAAATTAATGCACATATATATTGGTAATGGGTAGAAGGCTCGGCCTTCTGCTTGGTGTTTTGTTCCACTCATGCCACCTTAGGACCCGATAAACCGGTGTATGTTCCTTGATTTTGCGTTCCTAACACGGTTGGGGTTTATGGGCCCCTCTTGATAATTCGCACTACATAAAGCTTTTCCAGCAAGGCCCAACCTTAGTTTTACCATTCGCCTAATAACTAAAAACTTGCATAGTGAGTTATAAACCCGAGTTCTTAATCAACCCCCGAGACAGTGCTCCTCATGAGTGTTGGTCCAAACCTGTCAACCGCCGGTGGCCGCCAGGGGAAACTCTGGTATTTTGGCCTACCGGAAGTTTGGACAATCCGATTGTGGCCTGAGACGAGATACGCGCGGCTCTTATCAGGGTGTTGGCAAGTCGGGAGGCTTTGCTGGATTAGTTTTACCTTTGTCGAAATATCTTGAGCAGGGGATTCCGAGAATACTCGGGTCTTCCCACTTTGGAGTTGCGACTCCGCAGATCGTGAGCTTGTGATGGGCTAAGTTGGGACACCCCTGCAGGGTTATGAACTTTCGAAAGCCGTGTCCGTGGTTATGTGGCGGATGAGAATTTGTTAATATCTAGTTGTAGATAACTTGACACCATATCCTTAAGAATACACTACCCGTGTGAGTAACCGTGATGGTCTCTTTTCGAAGGGCTTCGGGATGTGAACACGGTGGGGTTATGCATGAACGTGAGTAGCTAGGATCACTTCTTGATCAACTTGGCGACCGTTGGCACATATTCTCATCTCGCTCTGAACTCGTATGCTAGTTGCTTAGTGCTTGCCGCAAACACTTTATTACCCTTCCGCACCTAAGGCTTTGTTAGTTCTGATCCCCGGGAATGGGATTGCTAAGTCCTTGTGACTCACAAATTACAACACACACCAGATGCAGGTACAGCCGAGTACGATGCAGGAGATGGATAAGAACTTCAATGGGAGTTCGATGAAGAGCGTGGTCGTTTCTATGTTACGTATCTCGACGATCAGTAGTGGCTTCTACTAGGGGCGATCAGGACTTGTGGTCGTGGTATCTTTTGTCGTTTGGATTTCGTCTATAGTCGGACCCTGTGTTATTTGGATGAATGTATGTTATTGTATTCTTTGTGTGACATGGCGAGTGTAAGCCAACTATTTTACTCTTTCATCCATGAACTTTTACATGATTTGTGCAAAGATACCACGCTTGCGATCATTCCAGAATGCGCTTATGTCTCTAAGTCGTGCCTCGACACGTAGGAGATATAGTCGTATCCTGGGCATTACATTATGATTCACTGCATTAAAAATATTTAAGTGCTGCAACTAGATTGGAGGTGAAATGTCTCCAAGTTTTATTTTTGCTGGAAGAAATCATTCCAAGTTGAACATGCTTTAAAATTCCATATCCTCTGTGTCAATAGATCAACAAAACAAATGAGTAAAGGTTGTGGACGACCTATGCCAATCTTGTGTTAATCCCCCATGATGTTGTAACATACAAATACACAAATCTAGAGATGACGAAAGAGTTTAGACTTATTCTTATTTATGAGTGCATAAGCTGTGTGAAATCATTATGTACACACACAAACTGTTATCATGCTTTTATGTTTTTTTACTGTTTGTTTGTTTGTTTGTTCCTGTATGAAATATGCTATTTCAGTAACCTTGGACATACCCGAGACTGGGAGTGAAAAAGGTTTCTTCTATGGTGCATTTTCAGTTCGACACTTCTGTTGGAAATATGCCCTAGAGGCAATAATAATAGGATTATTATTATATTTCCTTGTTCATGATAACTGTTTGTTATTCATGCTCGAATTGTATTGTACGGAAACAACGATACATGTGTGAAAACATAGACCACAACGTGTCCCTGGTAAGCCTCTAGTTACTGGCTCGTTGATCAACAGATGGTCACGGTTTCCTGACCATGGACATTGGATGTCATTGATAACGGGATCACATCATTAGGAGAATGATGTGATGGACAAGACCCAATCCTAAGCCTAGCACGAGATCGTATAGTTCGTAATGCTTAAGCTTTTCCAGTGTCAAGTATCTGTTCCTTATACCATGAGGTTGTGCAACTCCTGGATACCGTAGGAATACTTTGGGTGTGCCAAACGTCACAACGTAACTAGGTGGCTATAAAGGTACGCAACGGGTATCTCCGAAAGTGTCTGTTGGGTTGGCACGAACCGAGACTGGGATTTGTCACTCTGTATGACGGAGAGGTATCTCTGGGCCCACTCGGTAAGACATCATCATAATGAGCTCAGAGTGACTAAGGAGTTAGTCATGGGATGATGGATTACAGAACGAGTAAAGAGACTTTCCATGACGAGATTGAACGAGGTATCGGGCATACCGACGATCGAATCTCGGGCAAGTACCGTACCGATAGACAAAGGGAATAACATACGGGATTAAGTGAATCCTTGATATCGTGGTTCATCCGATGAGATCATCGAGGAACACGTGGGAACCAACATGGGTATCCAGGTCCTGCTGCTGGTTATTGACCGGAGAGTCGTCTCGGTCATGTCTGCGTGTCTCCCGAACCCGTAGGGTCTACACACTTAAGGTTCGGTGATGCTAGGGTTGTAGAGATATATGCACATGGAAAGCTGAATGTTGTTCGGAGTCCCGGATGAGATCCCGGACGTCACGAGGAGTTCCGGAATGGTCCGGAGGTAAAGAATGATATATAGGAAGTCTAGTTTCGGCCATCGGGAGAGTTCCGGGGGTCACCGGTAGTGTACCGGGACCACCGGAAGGGTCCCGGGGGTCCACCGGGTGGGGCCACCCATCCCGGAGGGCCCCGTGGGCCATATGGGGAGGGGGACCAGCCCCTAATGGGCTGGCGCACCCCCCATGGGCCTCCCCCATGCGCCTAGGGTTGAAACCCTAGGGGTGGGGGCACCCCCCTTTGGCTTGGGGGGCAAGATACCCACCTTGGCCGCCGCCCCCTAGGAGATTGGATCTCCTAGGGCCGGCGCCCCCTGGCCCCCTATATATAGTGGGGGGGGGGAGAGGTCAGCCGCACCTTAGCCCCTAGCGCCTCCCCCCCCCGTTACACCTCCAACTCCTCTCGCAGGGTCTCGGCGAAGCCCTGCAGCTTTTCCCGTTGCATCCACCACCACGCCGTCGTGCTGCTGGATCTCCGTCAACCTCTCCTCCGCCCTTGCTGGATCAAGAAGGAGGAGACGTCGCTGTACCGTACGTGTGTTGACCGCGGAGGTGCCGTCCGTTCGGCGCTGGGATCATCGGTGACGAGGATCACGACGAGTACGACTCCATCATCCACGTTCCTTCGAACGCTTCCGCACGTGATCTACAAAGGGTATGTAGATGCGCTCCTTTATGCTCGTTGCTAGATGACTCCCTAGATTGATCTTGGTGAAGCGTAGGATTTTTTTGAATTCTGCTACGTTCCCCAAACAGTGGCATCTGAGCTAGGTCTTTGCGTAGCATCTTGCACGAGGAGAACACAAACAAGTTGTGGGCGTTGATTTTGTTCAATTCTCTTGCATTCGGCGGCATCGTGGGATGAAGCGGCCCGGACCGACCTTACACGTATGCTTACGTGAGACTGGTTCCACCGACTGACATGGACTAGTTGCATAAGGTGGCTGGCGGGTGTCTGTCTCTCCCACTTTAGTCGGATCAGATTCGATGAAAAGGGTCCTTTTGAAGGGTAAATAGAAATTTACATATCACGTTGTGGTTTTGGCGTAGGTAAGAAACGTTCTTGCTAGAAACCTATAGAAGCCACGTAAAAACTTGCAACAACAATTAGAGGTCGTCTAACTTGTTCTTGCAGCATGTGCTATGTGATGTGATATGGCCAAGAAGATGTGATGAATGATATATGTGATGTATGAGATTGATCATGCTCTTGTAATAGGGAATCACGACTTGCATGTCGATGAAAATGACAACCGGCAGGAGCCATAGGAGTTGTCTTATTTATTGTATGACCTGCGTGTCACTGAATAACGCCATGTAGTTACTTTACTTTATTGCTAACCATTAGCCATAGTGGTAGAATTAATAGTTGGCGAGACGACTTCATGAAGACACGATGATGGAGATCATGATGATGGTGATCATGGTGTCATGCCGGTGACAAAGATGATCATGGTGCCCCGAAGATGGAGATCAAAGGAGCAAAATGATATTGGCCATATCATGTCACTTTATTTGATTGCATGTGATGTTTATCATGTTTATGCATCTTGTTTACTTAGAACGACGGTAGTAAATAAGATGATCTCTCACTAAAAATCTCAAGATTGTGTTCCCCCTAACTGTGCACCATTGCTAAGGATCGTTGTTCCGAAGCACCACGTGATGATCAGGTGTGATAGGCTCTAACGTTCGCATACAATGGGTGTAAGCCAGATTTACACACGCAATACACTTAGGGTTCACTTGACGAGCCTAGCATGTACAGACATGGCCTCGGAACACGGAAGACCGAAAGGTCGAACATGAGTCGTATAGAAGATACGGTCAACATCAAGATGTTCACCGTTGATGACTAGTCCGTCTCACATGATGATCGGACACGGGCTAGTCGATTCGGGTCATGTATCACTTAGATGACTAGAGAGATGTCAATCTGAGTGGGAGTTCATTAAATTTGATTAGATGAACTTAATTGTCATGAACTTAGTTTAAATTCTTTACAATATGTCTTGTAGATCAAATGGCCCACACTCATGTCACCCTCAACTTCAACGCGTTCCTAGAGAAATCCAAGCTGAAAGACGATGGTAGCAACTATACGGACTGGGTCCGTAACCTGAGGATCATCCTCATAGCTGCCAAGAAAACTTATGTCCTAGAAGCACCGCTAGGTGACGCTCCCGCCCCGGCAAACCAAGATGTTATGAACGCTTGGCAGTCGCGTTGTGACGATTACTCACTGGTTCAGTGCGGCATGCTCTACAGCTTAGAATCGGGGCTCCAAAAGCGTTTCGAGCACCACGGAGCATATGAGATGTTCCAAGAGCTGAAAATGGTTTTCCAGGCTCATGCCCGAGTTGAGAGATATGATGTCTCCAACGCATTCTACAACTGTAAGATGGAGGAAAATAGTTCTGTCAGTGAGCACATACTCAAGTTCTCTGGGTTGCACAACCGCTTGTCTCAGTTGGAATGAATCTCCCAGACGAAGCAGTCGTTGACAGAATCCTTCAGTCGCTCCCACCTAGCTACAAGAGCTTCATGTTTAACTTCAATATGCAAGGGATGGAGAAGTCCATTCCCGAGGTGTATTCAATGTTGAAATCAGCGGAGGTGGAGATCAAGAAAGAGCATCAAGTGTTGATGGTGAATAAAACCACTAAGTTCAAGAAGGGCAAGGGTAAGAAGAACTTCAAGAAGGACGGCAAAGGAGTTGCCGCGCCCGGTAAGCCAGTTGCCGGGAAGAAGCCAAAGAATGGACCCAAGCCTGAGACTGAGTGCTTTTATTGCAAGGGAACGGGTCACTGGAAGCAGAACTGCCCCAAATACTTAGCAGACAAGAAGGCCGGCAACGTCAAAGGTATAAGTGATATACATGTTATTGATGTGTACCTTACCAGCGCTCGTAGTAGCTCCTGGGTATTTGTGTCACATCCCTAGATCAACCCCTGTGGTCCTTGCCTGATCATCATGTCATCATGTTTAATTTTTGTTAAACTTGAATTGGGGATTGTTTAAACCCTAGCACCAAATCAAAGCAATTAGGTTTAACCTAAAATCTTTTCCAAAGACCAAAATGCCTTCATCAATGTTTGCTAATTTTGGCAAGGCTTTGAGTCCAAACCAAAAATAGTGAACATTTTTGTAGATTATTTTGGGCACTGAATTAAATCATATCTTATTTGCATTTGGGCATTTAAATATTATATATTATTTTAAATGCTCAAAATAATCATAAACTAAAATGTTTACTGTTAGATTTATTCTAAACAATAGCCATGCTTGGTTTCATGATTTTTGAAATGCCCTGGCATTTTTTATTAAAGCCCTAAAGTTTACAAATATCAAAAAAAAAAAAAAATAGAAAACAGTAATTAAAATAGGAAACACAGAGAGAGAGGAACTACCTGGGCCGTTACCTGTCCAGCCTGGCGACCCCACACTGTTGGCCCAGCCCAGCACCGCCTCCTTCAACCTCGTGCCAGAAGGCACGAGGGCGTGTGCCCGCGGTGCGCCAGCACGCGCACGGCCACCGACGGCCACCTCCTGCTTGCCGCTTCGCCCTGGATGTCTCTGGCGTCTCCACGCACCCTCCCGGACCCCTCTCACTCTCTTCCCGTGTCTCTTCCCTCCCCTGGCTCTCTCCCCTCGCACCACCGAACACGCCGCCGCCGCCGCTCGTCGTTCGCCGCGGCCAGAGCCACTGCCCCGCCTCTCCGTTGTGTCCAGAAGAACCGCCTCGACGCCTTCTTCCTCCTCGCTGAGCCACGCTTCGCCGGAAGCTCTGCATCGTCTTCCCCGACCTCATCTTCAACCTCCGGCCGCCGACAACCTCGCCGTCGATTCGTGTGCTGGAGTTCGTCCCCGAGCCCTTTGAGCTACCCTACCGCCTCCCAGTGAGCTCCTACTTCGATTCCCCCTCTCCCCCGACCTCTCCGCGTTCTCTAGCTACGGCTCCACCTCCGGCCGAAGCTGTGGTCCGCCAGCCATGCCGCCGTCGTGGCTGCAGTGGCCGAAGCACGCGTCCAAGCACGCCTTCGCACTCAGCGCACCCCCAGGAGCACGCCGCACCCACCAACTCACCTCCCCGTGCCCCGCAGCACCTAACTCGACGGTGCCCGAACTCCCGCGCCGCCGTGAGCTCGTTTCCGATGAGCTCCGGCCACCCCAGCTCCTCCCACTTACGTGGATGGATGCGGGCGAGCAAGAGCTACTCCCCGGAGCCCTCAGCTCGCCAAACCACCTACCGTAGCTCAAACCCGAGCCGCTCCACCGTGCCTCCGCCGCGTTTTTGGTCGCCGCCGGCGTAACTCCGGTGACGCCGACGTGGCAAGTCATTAGCCACTAATGACGCTCTAACTACCCCCCTAGGGACACTAACATATGGGCCCCACACACCTAATTAAGCACAGTTTAGTTTCTGTTTAGCTTTAATTAACCACAGTGGCCCCACGCGTCAGTTTTGACCGTGCTGACGTGGGCATTGACTAGGCCCACATGTCAGCGACCCTAACCAGAACTGAGTCACTAACACGCGGGCCCCACTAGCAGTTTTGACCTGGACCAGCCCGTTGACCTGCTGACGTCATGATGACGCAGTGCTGACGCAGTAAGTATTTTCTGGAATTTTAAATAAATCAGAAATGATTTATTTATTTCAGAAAATAGCCAAAACTTCTAAAAATCACAGAAAATAATCCATAACTCAGATGAAAATAATTTATATATGAAAATTGATCAGAAAAATTCAAGGAATCTGTTTATGGCATTTCCGTGCATGTTTGAATAACTTACAGCCACTGTTTAGGACAATTTGAATAAATGGCATTTGAATAATCACATATGGAGTTTGAATTTGAATCTTTGGTTCAAATCAACTTCATTTAACATGGTTGCTAGTTGCATTAGCTCAATCAATAGCATATTGACATGTCATGATCATGCATCATATTGTTGCATGATGGGCCTCTAACCCCTCGTTGGTTACCCCAAGTGGAAGGTGTAAGATGCAGTGTTGTGGAAGTTTTTCCCTTAGCAAAGATGCCAAGGATCGAATCCCCAGAGACTCCTAGGTTCAACAAGTAGGTGTCAACTGCTAACGGCGCCAGATATTAGCAATCAACGTGGACCTGCACACAGATACAAATAACTTTGCTCCCAACGAGTACATAGAGGTTGTCAATCCCTCCGGCCTTGTAGTTCACAAAGGATTAAACGCAAATGATAGTAGTGATAGATAATGTTTGCAATAGTAAATAATAGCGAAAAGTAAATAGCGGATGTGATCAATGATGGTAATATGGAGCGGAGTCTCATGATGTTCACTAGGGATGTCTCTCTCCCAAAAGACGATAAAACAGCTATGTGAGGTAAACGAATTACAGCTGGGCAATTGACAGGACCACGAACGCAAACCAATGCTGACTACATTGCAAGAAAGGTTGAGGCTCAAAGCATGGGCGGTACGCCAAAGTAAGTAGACCGAAATCCATCAATATCTACTACTAATCATCCACCTTGAGATATCTATCCAGAACATCTCGCTGGTATTAAGTTGCGAGCCCCACCCATAGTGTAAACTCAAAGCAACAGACAACTGCATTAAAAGAACTTTGCGTAAAGTAAACAATCCTTGCACCCGCGGGCATAAGCACCGTTGTTTTCCCCCTTGTGGCAACAGCACATCCCCTAGACTCATGTTTTTGTCACTCAAGCTAGTCATCGAGGGGCATGAACCCACAATCGAGCATAACGTTCCCTCTTGGAGTCACTACGTATTACTTGGCCAAAGCAATAAATAACAACGGAGAACATGCAAGAATTACTTATGAACATAAATATAAAAGAGGTAGATCAAATATATTACTCAAGAACAATCTGAACATAATCTCATAATCCATCGGATCCCAGCAAACTCATCATAGCAACAGCATAAGGATTACATATGTGCCTCGGTCATGTAGGGCAGCTCACGAGGACTAATTAGTGAAGCACAAGAACGGGAGGAGAACATCACATAGCTACTGGTCATGGACTCATGGTCCAAGGGAGACTACTCACAACTCATCCGGGAGGCGTCCATGGTGGTGGAGAGGCTCCCGATGGTGATCCTCCCCTCCGGCAGGGTGCCGGGAAGAGTTCTCCTGGTGCTCCCGATCTTGGAAGCGGCGGCGGCGGCGGAACAGAGATGAGATCACGAAAAAGAGTTCCCGTCCCGAGGGTTTCGAAGGACGCTCTAAATATATGCCGAAGGGGGCACCAGACGGGGCTCGGGGGGCCCAGGCGCCCCCCCCGGCGCGGCCCAGGGGGGGGGGCGCCGCCGGGGCGCCTGGAGCCCTGGTGGCCCCCCCGGCTGTCCTTCGGGCGCAAGGTAGGTTCTGGAACGCTGATTTTTTATATAATTTTTCTGGATTTTTCCTGGCAGTTCTCGTAACGTGAAAACCTGAAATACAAAAACAACCGAAAACAGAAACTGGCACCAGGGTGCACTGGATTAGTAGGTTAGTCCAAATATGATCAAAAGTGTATGGAAGTGTATGAATATCATAGCAATATCACCCAAAAGTGGCATGGAGCAAGCAGAAATTATAGATACGTTTTGGACGTATCAACATCCCCAAGCTTAATTCCTGCTCGTCCTCGAGTAGGTAAATGATAACAAGAATAATTTCTGGGGTGACATGCTATTAACCATATAGGACTTATTCATAGTCATATGACAAAAGCTTACTGAGACAATGATTCTATAGTAATTAAGTTGCCTCATGAGAAAATCACAAATGTCTGAAAGTTTTACAACATGACATTGAAGCATCAAAAAGATTTGCAATGAACATGATGAGCAAATATGATAAAGTGATATCTAGCTTGCCCCCTTTAGTGAAGCAAAACATAAATGCAGGGGCACCTTCAAGGTTTAAGTGATGACTAGATACAATGATTTCAAAATAAACGATATCACAATCATGCAAAAGACAATGCTACTTTGGGACAATGCACATTACACTCAGAATGACAATCATGCTCTCAGTAGTTGGTGCTTGAAGAAAGAATGTGGAGACTCAACATAAAAGTAAAAGAATGGTTATGTGCTAGAGCTTTTTATTTTGAAAACATAGAAGCAATTTTGTCAACGGTAGTAGTACTTCATATGTGTCATGCATAAGACATCCTATAAGTTGCAAGCCTCATGCATCGAATACCAATAGTGCTCGCACCTTGTCCTAATTAGCTCGGATTTCCATGGGTTATCATTGCATTACATATGTTTCAACCAAGTGTCACAAAGGGGTACCTCTATGCCACCTGTACAAAGGTCCAAGGAGATAAATCGCATTTGATTTCTCGTTTTTGATAGATCTCAACTTGAGGACATCCATACCGGGACAACATAGAAAATAGATGATGGACTCCTCTTTAATGCATAAGCATATTCTCATAAGAGATTGAGGATTAATGTCCAAGCTAAAACTTCCACCATGATACATGGCTTTGGTTGGCGGCCCAATGTTCTTCTCTAACAGTATGCATACTCATTCAACCCATGGCAAATCACCCTTACTCCAGACAAGACGAACATGCATAGCAACTCACATGATATTCAACAAAAGTGTGACAGTTGATGGCGTCCCCAGAAACATGGTTACCGCTCAGCAAGCAACTTATAAGAAATAAGATACATAGGCAACATATTCTTTACCACAATAGTTTTTAAGCTACTTTCCGATGAGCTATGTATTGCAAAGTTAGTCTGCTCAGTATAGGTGGAGGTTAGCAAAAGACTGGGAGCGACCAACTAAGAGAGCAATGACGGTCATAATCATGCAGAGCGACAAAGCAACATTGAATCAGGCATGGTAGTTATATTGCTACTCAGAAATAAAAGATCATCAAGGCTTGACAGACTTTCGCTTAAATATGCGTGAGCATACGCCAAGTCAATCAAAATAAATTCTCGAAGGAAGATATTACTAAACCATACCACATCATCGGAAAACAAATCAAGTTGGTACTCCAATAACACATTGGGAATCCTCCAGCTATTTCAGACTAACCACAAGAAACCTGAACTACTAAGCACCATTATGCACGTAGCATCTTTATCATAGACATATTAACCAATGCAACGGAAGCAAACTCTCTTAATTAGATAAGCATGATAATTAAAGAGAGTTCAAGCAACCAACTAAACAAAAGCTCTTTGAAAATATAAGCATGAATACTAAGAGCAGAGCATGATAGTAGCTATTTAAAAGACGAAGAACACACACAACAAAGATATACATGAAAATTCTATGTTATGTTCTAGGTAGAAGTGGAGCGTGTTTCTCTCCCACATAAAGAAAGCTGAGTTCCGACTCGTTATGAAAAACTAAAAAGAAAACTAAAAGCAAGACGCTCCAAGCATAGCACATAACACATGAAGTGATAAAAATATAGCGGAACGAAAGACGAACTGATAATGTTGATGGAGAAGGGAATGCACGGGGGCATCCCCAAGCTTAGACGCTTGAGTCTCCTTGAATATTTCTTGGGGGTGCACGGGGGCATCCCCAAGCTTGAGCGCTTGACACTCCTGAATCTTTTTATCATCTTCCCTCGCACACTTGAAAACTCCCTTCATACATAACTCATCATAATCTGATTAGCGAGGTTAGTACCCTTAATAAAGTAATTATACCTTGCTGGAAATAAAGATATTCTTGAAGTTCTACTGTTTCTCAAGATTGCCAAAAGGTTTTTGCAAAGAAAAAGCAAGCTCTGGATTTGCAAAATGAAGGAAAGGCAAAACAGGACAGAATCTGTGAAAAACAGAACAACAGGTAGTAATTGATTTGTTCGGGGCACTTCTGCAACTCAAATCAAAAAACTCAGAACAGACGCACGAAAGACAATTATATAGAGAACGCTGTAGAAAAAATTCAGACCAAAAAAGATGATCTGGTGATTTTATACGAATTTTTCTATCCAAGGACAGAATCTGTTTCCTGGACAGCACCTCACAACTTTTGAACTTTCTAGCAATCAGAGGCTATACTTGGCACAAATATGAAAAGCAAAGATACAATGATGATGCTACTGTAGTAAACAACATCAAGACACAACAAAAGAAAAATATAAAAATTTATTCATGTGGGCTGCCTCCCAAAAGCGCTTTCTTTTATGCCTTTAAGCTAGGCATAATGCATATAGATCAAGTTTTATCAAGAGTAAAAGAATAGCTAGCCCGTACAACAGACTCAAAAGGTAACTTGATCTTCTTTCGAGGGAAGTGTTCCATCCCTTTCTTGAGAGGAAACTGAAATTTTATATTACCCTCTTTCAATTCAATGATAGCACCAACGGTGCGTAAAAACGGACGTCCCAAAATAATTTGACATGAAGGATCACATTCAATATCCATAATAGTAAAATCAACGGGAACATAATTATCATTAACAACGATAAGAACATCGTCGATCCTCCCCAAAGGTTTCTTTATGGAAGAATCAACGAGACGAACACCAAAAGAACAAGAATCATAAGGTTTTAGTTTAAGCATATCATATATTCTTTTGGGCATAACAGAGGTACTAGCTCCAACATCACATAATGCATAGCAAGAGAAGTCATTCAATTTAATTTTTATCATAGGATCCCAACCATCTTCTAGCTTTCTAGGTATGGAGGCTTCTACTCTAAGTTTCTCCTCCCTAGCTTTGATGAGAGCATTAGTGATATGCTCTGTGAAGGCAAGGTTAAGCGTGCTAGTGCGGGGGTCTCTAGACATCTTGTGAAGGAAATCAATAACTTCGGTAAGAGTGCAATTATCAAAATCAAGGTCATTAGCATCAAGTAAAGTGGTAGTGGTGTCCTTTAGGTTCATTTGTTTGGTAGTTTCTATAGTCATAGCATCACCATTAATAGGTCCATTGGGACCAGGAGTACATTGGGTGCTAAGAGTTTGGACATCTTTAACAACTTGGATAGTAGCAACAGTGTGGTGGGTAGGAAGGCTCTTAATTCTATCTTCTTCCTCCCTTTCTCTAGCCCATCTCTCTTTAAGTTTAGCCATCATCCTAATAATTTCATTAATTTGCACTTGAATAGCATTTATAGGAGTGACTTCCCTCTCCTCAAGAGGAGAAGTTTTAATTTTTAGCAATTTTACCTCATTGGCTAAATGGTCTACCTTAAAAGAAAGATCATCTAGTTTATGTAGTTTTTCTTCTACACTCTTATTAAAGGATTTTTGGGTAGTGATGAAATCTTTAAGCATAATCTCTAGTTCAGTAGTGGAGTTCTTGGTGCTAGGATAAGCATTGTTGTTCCCATAAGAATTAGAGGGGAACGGTCTAGGATTGCTACCAAAATTACTCCTATAAGCATTGTTGTTAAAATTGTTTCTAGAGATAAAGTTCACATCTACTTGTTCTTGAGCAATCAAAGAATTTAAAGGAACATCACGAGGATCAACAGAAGATTGCTTCGAAAGTAGAGACATGATCAAGTCAACTTTTTCATTTAAGGAGGAAATCTCCTCGACAGAGTTTACCTTCCTACCTGTTGGAGCGCGTTCGGTGTGCATTGGGAATAGTTGGTAATCATCTCATCGAGAAGCTTTGTGGCAGCACCAAGTGTAGTTGACATAAAAGTTCCTCCCGCGGCCGAATCTAACAAGTTCCGCGAGGTAAAGTTCAAGCCTGCATAAAAAGTTTGGATAACCATCCAAGTAGTCAAACCATGAGTAGGGCAGTTCTTGATAAGAGATTTCATACGTTCCCAAGCTTGGGCAATGTGTTCATTATCCAATTGTTTAAAATTCATTATGTTACTTCTAAGTTGGATAATTTTAGCATGTGGATAGTATTTTCCGATAAAAGCATCTTTGCACTTGTCCCATGAATCTATGCTATTTCTAGGCAAAGACTGAAACCAAATTTTAGCTCCTCCTCTCAAGGAGAACGGAAAAAGCTTAAGCTTAACAATATTACCATCTGTTTCTTGGTGCTTTTGCATATCACAAAGTTCAACAAAGTTGTTTAAGTGTAAAGCAGCATCATCTCCAGCACCGGAGAATTGATCTTTCATGACTAAGTTCAGTAAAGCAGGTATAATTTCATATGAAGGTGCTGAAGTGGCAGGTGTAGTGATAGGTGTGCTGATAAAGTCATCGTTGTTGTGACTAGTGAAGTCACACAACTTGGTGTTCTCGGTGGAACCCATAGTAGCAAGCAAGCAAGATAACTATTTTTGTGATTTTCGATAAAAGGTACTAAAGCAAAAACTGAAAGGTAAACTAACAAGACTAAAAAGCAAAGGTAAAAGATAGCATGCAACTCCCCTATCCTGAAGAGTGGAGTCCCCGGCAACGGCGCCAGAAAAACTCCTTGATGGGCCTCTAACCCCTCGTTGGTTACCCCAAGTGGAAGGTGTAAGATGTAGTGTTGTGGAAGTTTTTCCCTTGCAAAGATGCCAAGGATCGAATCCCCAGAGACTCCTAGGTTCAACAAGTAGGTGTCAACTGCTAACGGCGCCAGATATTAGCAATCAACGTGGACCTGCACACAGATACAAATAACTTTGCTCCCAACGAGTACAGAGAGGTTGTCAATCCCTCCGGCCTTGTAGTTCACAAAGGATTAAACGCAAATGATAGTAGTGATAGATAATGTTTGCAATAGTAAATAATAGCGAAAAGTAAATCGCGGATGTGATCAATGATGGTAATATGGACCGGAGTCTCATGATGTTCACTAGTGATGTCTCTCTCCCAAAAGACGATAAAACAGCTATGTGAGGTAAACGAATTACAGCTGGGCAATTGACAGGACCACGAACGCAAACCAATGCTGACTACATTGCAAGAAAGGTTGAGGCTCAAAGCATGGGCGGTACGCCAAAGTAAGTAGACCGAAATCCATCAATATCTACTACTAATCATCCACCTTGAGATATCTATCCAGAACATCTCGCTGGTATTAAGTCGCGAGCCCCACCCATAGTGTAAACTCAAAGCAACAGACAACTGCATTAAAAGAACTTTGCGTAAAGTAAACAATCCTTGCACCCGCGGGCACAAGCACCGTTGTTTTCCCCCTTGTGGCAACAGCACATCCCCTAGACTCATGTTTCTGTCACTCAAGCTAGTCATCGAGGGGCATGAACCCACAATCGAGCATAACGTTCCCTCTTGGAGTCACTACGTATTACTTGGCCAAAGCAATAAATAACAACGGAGAACATGCAAGAATTACTTATGAACATAAATATAAAAGAGGTAGATCAAATATATTACTCAAGAACAATCTGAACATAATCTCATAATCCATCGGATCCCAGCAAACTCATCATAGCAAAAGCATAAGGATTACATATGTGCCTCGATCATGTAGGGCAGCTCACGAGGACTAATTATTGAAGCACAAGAACGGGAGGAGAACATCACATAGCTACTGGTCATGGACTCATGGTCCAAGGGAGACTACTCACAACTCATCCGGGAGGCGTCCATGGTGGTGGAGAGGCTCCCGATGGTGATCCTCCCCTCCGGCAGGGTGCCGGGAAGAGTTCTCCTGGTGCTCCCGATCTTGGAAGCGGCGGCGGCGGCGGAACAGAGATGAGATCGCGAAAAAGAGTTCCCGCCCCGAGGGTTTCGAAGGACGCTCTAAATATATGCCGAAGGGGGGCACCAGACGGGGCTCGAGGGGCCCAGGCGCCCCCCCCCCCGGCGCGGCCCAGGGGGGGGGGGCGCCGCCAGGGCGCCTGGAGCCCTGGTGCCCCCCGGCTGTCCTCCGGGCGCAAGGTAGGTTCTGGAACGCTGATTTTTTATATATTTTTTCTGGATTTTTCCTGGCAGTTCTCGTAACGTGAAAACCTGAAATACAAAAACAGCCGAAAACAGAAACTGGCACCGGGGTGCACTGGATTAGTAGGTTAGTCCTAATATGATCAAAAGTGTATGGAAGTGTATGAATATCATAGCAATATCACCCAAAAGTGGCATGGAGCAAGCAGATATTATAGATACGTTTTGGACGTATCATTGCATTGCATTGATTGTGTTCTTTCTCTGTTTGTCGGTTTTGTCCCCTCTTAGGAGACGACGTTCCGACGATGAGTTCGATGACACCGATGAAGACTCATTGATATCTTCAGAAGTGCCAGGCAAGCAAACCCCCATTGAGCATCCCGATACAATCCCACTCTCTCGCTCCTGCTCTCTTTTACTGCACTAGGACAACAACGATTGAACTGCTTTTTGCTGCGGTAGTTGAACCCCTTTCCTCTGCATGACCTGTCATTGCCACAGTAAATAGTTGAAACCCACTAGCATGAGTAGGAATTGTTTGAGCCATGTTGTGCCTACTCATTCATGCCTTCTGGTTATGCCTGCTATTGCTTAGAGTTGTGTCAGGTCTGATTCATCAGGGATGAATTGGAATGTGGTGAACATGTCCTACTGTGTGTGAGCTAAGTGTGTGAACATGATTTGGTAAAGGTAGCGTTGAGAGGCCATGTAGGAGTACATGGTGGGTTGTCTCACTGGAACCGTCCTTAAGAACTGAGTTCTATGTAAGTTGTCCAATGACATAGCTACTACCACGCATTGGAATGCTTAAGTGCCCCTCTCGACTTATTAATCAACTCGATCTCTGTCCAGGAGTTGCAACTAGTTTCTGGTGTTTGTAGGTAGTGCTAGTAGTCTACCAAGTGGCACCCGGTACAGGTGGGCTTGGGACAGACTAGGTGCAGTGGCACGGTGTACCAAGTGGCACCCGTTTGGTGGGCTTGGGAATCCTGCACACATCGTTTGGGGCCGTGAGCGACACCCCGCCCGGATCTCCCCACGGATGGAACCCGAATAGGCAATAAACCTGGACTAGAGTCTTGTGTGGTTAGTCAGGTCGTGGCCGACACCCTCGCCAGGCTTCCGCTTGAAGGTTGCCGAGATACATGACGTGTACATGGCGGTAAGTGGCGAGAGCGTGTGTGAAGAAGTACACCCCTGCAGGGTTAACATGATCTATTCGAATAGCCGGGTCCGCGGTATGGACTTCTTGGATGCTTACGTGGTACATAGACAAGTGAAGTGGATACTCTAAAATACTCAAGACAAGTGTGAGTGCTATGGATGGCCTTCTCGTAGGGAGACGGGAGCGGATCCATAGTAGTGTATTGATTGGTGAATATGTGGACTTGTGTGCGCCACCTCAAAAGTTACTTGCAGTCATAGTTTAGGATAGCCACCGAGTCAAAGCTGGCTTGCTGCAGTCAAACTCCACCACCCCTTTGTTGATACTGTTGCATATGTAGTTAGTTCTGATGTAAGTCTTGCTGAGTACCTTTGTACTCACGTTTGCTTAATTATGTTTTTGTAGAGAGACTTCAGTCTCGCTAGTGGTTCAGCGTGGACTTCGACGTTTAGCTTGTTACCTCAGCTACGGTCTAGTGCCCTTGGGAGGGTCTTGTAGATAGTCGGGCTTCTTAGTCTTTTTCATTTGTAGTTGTCTGTACCCAGACATGTTATGCTTCCGTTTCCTGTATGCTCTGTATGTTGGGTCATGTGACCTCTGTTTGTAATAAATGCTATGATGGCTCTTCTGGGCCTTTATCTATATGAGTTGTTGATTTATGTTGTGATGCCATGTTGTACATCACATACTTGCATGTTATGCGTACGTGTAATGTGTATTGTTATGTGTGGGATCCGACACCTAGTTGTTTACCTTTGGTAGCCTATTTTACAGGGAAATGTCTCCTAGTGCTACCACTGAGCCTTTGTAGCTTGCTACTGCTCCGGAACACTTAGGCTGGCCGGTATGTGTCCTTCTTCGTTCCTGTGTCTGTCCCTTAGGGGAAATGTCACACGTTGTTCCTTTAAGTCCTTGTAGCTTGCTACGACTTGGGTTCATACGTTGATGACCGACATGTTCGTTGCTGGGTCATGTATGCATGTCTCTGTAATTTAGTGCCACTTTTGGTTTATAACTGGTCATGTCGGCCCGGGTTCTCTGTCATATGGATGCTAGCGACACTATCATATACGTGTGCCAAAATGCGCAAACGGTCCCGGGCCAGGTAAGGTGGCACCCGTGGGGATACCGTGCGTGAGGCCGCAAAGTGATATGATGTGTTATAGGCTAGACCTGTGTGACTTAGGATCGGGGTCCCGACAGCTTTGGTATCAGAGCCTGACTGCCTGTAGGATTAGCAAGCCAAACTGGTCGATGTCGTGTCTAGAAACTCTTTAATTACATAAGGGAATTGATTGTGGAAGGGAATGTAAGGCTCTTTTTACTCCTTTACCTATGACCTTCTGATCTGAGTCACCTTCTTCTTTCTACAGGGATTAAGAACTAGGCTTCTCATTCTAATTATCAGGATCACGTTAATTGTGGATTCAACCCTCAGTTCAATTTCTACTACTTCCGGTTGTTCAACTGTTGATCTCAGAACCTTGACATTATGATGTTGAGTGGTTATGCTATCTTGTGCATGACTCTCAACAGTATTTTCGAGCATTTACAGCCGTTATGCTGTCCGAGTCATCCCAGGTTTCTAAATAGTCTGTTGCATTTGCAAATCTTTCCTTCATGTTCTTCATGTCCTTTCAGGCCAGATTAACCACACTAGTCGGTGTGTGGAGGTACTCTGTTACCTCGACATATATGTTGGAGTTATTATTATGACCCTAAGTATCTTTGAAGATCACCCAGTAATCCAGTAATGCTTTATATTCCCAGTGTGATGATTCTGGCCATCATTCTCGAAAGCATCCCGTGATGCTATTTAGTTAGTAGGTATTCCATTTCTGGGTTCTTGAACCCAAGACTCACTCCACTTACCTCCTGTTGGTAGTAATTGCTCGTTCCTTTAGGATATTAGTAACCTTGTGATAGTCCTTGAGGTCCGTGGTATATCATTCTTCCAAATACCATGAACCATCCTTGGCAGAAGTTCTCCCGAACCAAAAGATCACAACCAGAGTGCTCCGAGTAGTACTCCATTCATACTGTGACACTGCCATTCCTACCTTTCTGCATAGGCTATCCGGAAGAAGTATGTTGAGAGTTCGACATGCTAGTCTATGCATCCATAGCTCGGAGAGTTATATGTTCCTTGAGTTGTCTCCTTTTAGTTGTATTATGACCCCGTCTATCAGTTGATAGTCAGGAGTAGTTGTGCGTTCATGTTCATCGATGCCTTTTACTCTTGCGGTTCGTCAAGCCATTCTATTCTGGAATGACTAGGAGAAACAAACTCCAGTACCTCATCCATTCCTAGGATTGGGTCAAGGAAGTTATACTCCGCAGATGAAGAATGTTAATCCATCTTCTAATCTGTTCTACCTTGGAGTATTACCATCTTTATATCAAGAATGTCATGGGAATTGCACAACCCCCTATAAACTCTTGATACAGTAATACTTCTCACTATCGTCGTTCATTCCTTGGTCTCCGTGTTGTTATGACCGGAATACCGACAAGTGAATTGTGATGTGTGAAATCAGTACTCCTAGCAACCCTTTTGCTTGGTGGTTAATGGATGATAATCTCATTCCTAGCGTGCTGGTTACTGAACCATCATTCTAAGATTGACCGTGCTACCTAGTCCATTTTTCTGGTGCACTCTTTGATCAATGAGTTAGGATTGCATAAATCCCTCATTCTTTTGATCATATCGTCTTGTCCTGAAAAGCAAGATTGTTCTCGAGCTTCATAACATATCGGTGGTTCGTGGTTTTCCGAATATCTTCTCGAAAGTATTACCAGGTTGTTTCCTGGCCGTTATGTTGAGCTCGTGATCAAGTTGGATTCTTGTAAACCATCCTTTCTCCAAGAATATGTGTTGGATACCCCGAACTAGTTGGTTAAGCTAAACAACAACTTGGAGAGTTGGAAGATAAAAGCTTAACCCACATAGCTCACTCCAAAGGGATATCTTGTGTGTGTATTGAAGATAGATGATATCTTCTTCAATTGATCCCCGCGATCATTTGTGGATCTATTGTCTTGTCCAAACTTTGATTTGAGTATGGGTTATCGTCAAGTCAAATCAGAACCAACGATATTCGTAATGTTGTCTTACTCATGGTTGTTCCCTTGAGCATACACCATTATATCTTTTGGGTCTGACCAATGCTATCACTTTGTTCACATTGTCATGGAATTCCATCTTTATGGAAACCTGGATGAATTGTTGTTGAGCCCATCAGCAACATTGTTATCTTCTCCATGATCTATGTTGAACATCCAGTTAGTATTGGAAACTTTTATCAGCATTATCTTCATGACCCGTTCGTGAAGCATATGTACGGAAGAAAGAAGTGACTTCCTCTAATTCATGTGCATTTGATGCAAGTTGCCGCCGTGAATTCGAGAAAGCATGTTTTTACCTCCTTTGGAGGCATCCCAAGTCAGTCATGCATACGTGCGAAGTATTCTATGGTCTGGTAGACTGATCATCTTCATTCTGTATGTATCCCTAGCACACCAAGCCACTGATTGATTTATTCAAGGAGAAGAAGTTTCTTCTTAAGAGCTAGACTTATGTAAGGACTTCGTTATCCGCAATGATGGTTCCCCCTGAACTCGGTAGTGTTTCGTTATAAGACTACCATGTGGTCATGCTTGTCTTGGGCAACGTGTTCACATGTATGTAGCAGAACCAGCTCATGTTTTGGAGCTTGCTATTGTAGTTCACTCCCCGAGAATCTCGCAACGTCATCTCGTCGATTTGGGTTGCAAACCTTCATTTTTCTTTCTAAATTCGATGAGTCTGGAATATCCAGACACCAACCAGAACTGAATCTCAGGCAGATATGATGGTTGCAGCATTTCCCAAGAACTATAATATTGGCCCCTCAATAACCGGTAAAGTGGATGTCATGGCCAACACACCCAGCCGGAAGACCTATTGTTGTAGTATCTTGATTGAAGAAGTTGGCCACCTCCCCATAAGGGGTTTCGTAGGATTTACTCCCTAGTTGTTCCTTATGGATTCTTGTGCTCCCGAAGTCCGACCTTTACTTGATGTTCAAGATACCAAACATATCTATGAATGGCTTACGCTAACACATCAAGGAGAACATTAGAAGCGGAGTGCTAAATGTCTCTCTGTAGATCATCCAGATTTTGCCCCTGACACCGCTAAGGTGGAATCTGAGAAAGTGTTATCTTCCTTTGCATCTGCACCGTCCATCGCTATTCATCATGGTCGTATGTTGTGTTGCCAGGATCCTTGACACGGATATTGGTAAAACCTTGATGAATATGGGAATGCTCAAGTTCTTGAGAGCACGCACAAGCACTAGGTGTTACCACCGGCACTAACCGGGATTGCTCCCAGTGTTCTTGGTTATGCTATAACCCCTCAAGAGTAGATTTACTCTCTACCGTTGGGATTCACCCCAGTTACCAGAATCATTCCCAACATTTGCATTTTGTTCCCAGCTTGCACCACCATCGTGCCAACTTTCCATTGGTTGCCCATCTCAGCAACTGATGTTCAGGATTATTTTCAGAAGTGGACTTGCCATGGGTCCCATCCATTTCCGATGATAACCAAAATCACCCCTGGTGTTGTCTTCAACAAGGTAGTCCACATCATACATTCTGGCCCGAGAATGTCATTCTTTCGGACTCCATCAAACGATCATTTGTGATTGCCTCAGGCTGGTATAGAAGGTTTCAATGATCTCTATATCAAAAGTAATTCTTTTTGCCACTTAAGGGAATAATTCTAAGAGTCACCTTCTCTAAGGTGCCCCATCTGGTGACCTCGATCACCATCCTCTTAGGTGTGGAATTTTCCCTGCCAAGTAAATCTTCATCGTTTGTTTCACTCCATCCCTCTGGATGTGTGTTTCGTATCTCGGCTCAAGAGATGTTTCAACGTCTCACTCCATGAGTTGGTCTTGAGTTGCTCGATCTTTCAGAGGATCAATTCTGTAGAGTTTCTTCCGTCTTCACCGTGTTGGACAAGACCTCGGAAGCAAGGATGCCAAGATCAACATGATGCAATGAATCAACAGCTTCGAGGAGGACAAATGGATCGTGAAGATTGTGCTAGCTTGTGTCCCCTCTGATTTCTTACCCTACGCTTGAATCTCGGGACGAGATTCTTGTTTTAGTGGGGGTGAGTTGTCACATCCCTAGATCAACCCCTGTGGTCCTTGCCTGATCATCATGTCATCATGTTTAATTTTTGTTAAACTTGAATTGGGGATTGTTTAAACCCTAGCACCAAATCAAAGCAATTAGGTTTAATCTAAAATCTTTTCCAAAGACCAAAATGCCTTCATCAATGTTTGCTAATTTTGGCAAGGCTTTGAGACCAAACCAAAAATAGTGAACATTTTTTTAGATTATTTTGGGCACTGAATTAAATCATATCTTATTTGCATTTGGGCATTTAAATATTATATATTACTTTAAATGCTCAAAATAATCATAAACTAAAATGTTTACTATTAGATTTATTCTAAACAGTAGCCATGCTTGGTTTCATGATTTTTGAAATGCCCTGGCATTTTTTATTAAAGCCCTAAAGTTTACAAATATCAAAAAAATAGAAAACAGTAATTAAAATAGGAAACACAGAGAGAGAGGAACTACCTGGGCCGTTACCTGTCCAGCCTGGCGACCCCGCACTGTTGGCCTAGCCCACTCCTGTAGAGGCCCAGCCCAGCACCGCCTCCTTCAACCTCATGCCAGAAGGCACGAGGGCGTGTGCCCGCGGCGCGCCAGCACGCGCACGGCCACCGACGGCCACCTCCTGCTTGCCGCTTCGCCCTGGACGTCTCTGGCGTCTCCACGCACCCCCCGGACCCCTCTCACTCTCTTCCCGTGTCTCTTCCCTCCCCTGGCTCTCTCCCCTCGCACCACCGAACACGCCGCCGCCGCCGCTCGTCGTTCGCCGCGGCCAGAGCCACTGCCCCGCCTCTCCGTTGTGTCCAGAAGAACCGCCTCGACGCCTTCTTCCTCCTCGCTGAGCCACGCTTCGCCGGAAGCTCTGCATCGTCTTCCCCGACCTCATATTCAACCTCCGGCCGCTGACAACCTCGCCGTCGATTCGTGTGCTGGAGTTCGTCCCCGAGCCCTTTGAGCTACCCTACCACCTCCCTGTGAGCTCCTACTTTGATTCCCCCTCTCCCCCGACCTCTCCGCGTTCTCTAGCTACGGCTCCACCTCCGGCTGAAGCTGTGGTCCGCCGGCCATGCCGCCGTCGTGGCTGCAGTTGCCGAAGCACGCGTCCAAGCACGCCTTCGCACTCAGCGCACCCCCAGGAGCACGCCGCACCCACCAGCTCACCTCCCCGTGCCCCGCAGCACCTAACTCGACGGTGCCTGAACTCCGGCGCCGCCGCGAGCTCGTTTCTGACGAGCTCCGACCACCCCAGCTCCTCCCACTTGTGTGGATGGATGCGGGCGAGCAAGAGCTACTCCCGGGAGCCCTCAGCTCGCCAAACCACCTACCATAGCTCAAACCCGAGCCGCTCCAGCGTGCCTCCGCCGCGTTTTTGGTCGCTGCCGGCGTAACTCCGGTGACGCCGACGTGGCAAGTCATTAGCCACTAATGACGCTCTAACTAACCCCCCAGGGACACTGACATATGGGCCCCACACACCTAATTAAGCACAGTTTAGTTTCTGTTTAGCTTTAATTAACCACAGTGGCCCCACGCATCAGTTTTGACCGTGCTGACGTGGGCATTGACTAGGCCCACATGTCAGCGACCCTAACCAGAACTGAGTCACTGACACGCGGGCCACACTAGCAGTTTTGACCTGGACCAGCCCGTTGACCTGCTAACGTCATGATGACGCAGTGCTGACGCAGTAAGTATTTTCTGGAATTTTAAATAAATCAGAAATGATTTATTTATTTCAGAAAATAGCCAAAACTTCTAAAAATCACAGAAAATAATCCATAACTCAGATGAAAATAATTTATATATGAAAATTGACCAGAAAAATTCAAGGAATCTGTTTATGGCATTTCCATGCATGTTTGAATAACTTACAGCCACTGTTTAGGACAATTTGAATAAATGGCATTTGAATAATCACATATGGAGTTTGAATTTGAATCTTTGGTTCAAATCAACTTCATTTAACATGGTTGCTAGTTCCATTAGCTCAATCAACAGCATATTGATATGTCATGATCATGCATCATATTGTTGCATTGCATTGATTGTGTTCTTTCTCTGTTTGTCGGTTTTGTCCCCTCTCAGTAGACGACGTTCCGACGATGAGTTCGATGACACCGATGAAGACTCATTGATATCTTTAGAAGTGCCAGGCAAGCAAACCCCCATTGAGCATCCCGATACAATCCCACGCTCTCGCTCCTGCTCTCTTTTACTGCATTAGGACAACAACGATTGAACTGCTTTTTGCCGCGGTAGTTGAACCCCTTTCCTCTGCATGACCTGTCATTGCCACAGTAAATAGTTGAAACCCACTAGCATGAGTAGGAATTGTTTGAGCCATGTTGTGCCTACTCATTCATGCCTTCTGGTTATGCCCGCTATTGCTTAGAGTTGTGTCAGGTTTGATTCATCGGGGATGAATTGGAATGTGGTGAACATGTCCTACTGTGTGTGAGCTAAGTGTGTGAACACGATTTGGTAAAGGTAGCGGTGAGAGGCCATGTAGGAGTACATGGTGGGTTGTCTCACTGGAACCGTCCTTAAGAACTGAGTTCTGTGTAAGTTGTCCAATGACATAGCTACTACCACGCATTGGAATGCTTAAGTGCCCCTCTCGACTTATTAATCAACTCGATCTCTGTCCAGGAGTTGCAACTAGTTTCTGGTGTTTGTAGGTAGTGCTAGTAGTCTACCAAGTGGCACCCGGTACAGGTGGGCTTGGGACAGACTAGGTGCAGTGGCACGGTGTACCAAGTGGCACCCGTTTGGTGGGCTTGGGAACCCTGCACACATCGTTTGGGGCCGTGAGCGACACCCCGGCCGGATCTCCCCACGGATGGAACCCGAATAGGCGATAAACCTGGACTAGAGTCTTGTGTGGTTAGTCAGGTCTTGGCCGACACCCTCGCCAGGCTTCCGCTTGAAGGTTGCCGAGATACATGACGTGTACATGGCGGTAAGTGGCGAGAGCGTGTGTGAAGAAGTACACCCCTGCAGGGTTAACATGATCTATTCGAATAGCCGGGTCCGCGGATATGGACTTCTTGGATGCTTACGTGGTACATAGACAAGTGAAGTGGATACTCTAAAATACTCAAGACAAGTGTGAGTGCTATGGATGGCCTTCTCGTAGGGAGACGGGAGCGGATCCATAGTAGTGTATTGATTGGTGAATATGTGGACTTGTGTGCGCCACCTCAAAAGTTACTTGCAATCATAGTTCAGGATAGCCACCGAGTCAAAGCTAGCTTGCTGCAATAAAACTCCACCACCCCTTTGTTGATACTGTTGCATATGTAGTTAGTTCTGATGTAAGTCTTGCTGAGTACCTTTGTACTCACGTTTGCTTAATTATGTTTTTGCAGAGAGACTTCAGTCTCGCTAGTGGTTCCGCATGGACTTCGACGTTTAGCTTGTTACCTCATCTACGGTCTTGTGCCGTTGGGAGGGTCTTGTAGATAGTCAGGCTTCTTAGTCTTTTTCATTTGTAGTTGTCTGTACCTAGACATGTTATGCTTCCGTTGCCTGTATGCTCTGTATGTTGGGTCATGTGACCTCTGTTTGTAATAAATGCTATGATGGCTCTTCTGGGCCTTTATCTATATGCGTTGTTGAGTTATGTTGTGATGCCATGTTGTACAGCACATACTTGCATGTTATGCGTACGTGTAATGTGTATTGTTATGTGTGGGATCCGACACCTAGTTTTTTACCTTTGGTAGCCTATCTTACAGGGAAATGTCTCCTAGTGCTTCCACTGAGCCTTGGTAGCTTGCTACTGCTCCGGAACACTTAGGCTGGCCGGCATGTGTCCTTCTTCGTTCCTGTGTCTGTCCCTTAGGGGAAATGCCACGCGTTGTTCCTTTAAGTCCTGGTAGCTTGCTACGACTTGGGTTCGTACGTTGATGACCGACACGTTCGTTGCTGGGTCATGTATGCCTGTCTCTGTAATTTAGTGCCACTTTTCATTTATAACTGGTCATGTCGGCCCGGGTTCTCTGTCATATGGATGCTAGCGACTCTATCATATACGTGTGCCAAAATGCGCAAACGATCCCGGGCCAGGTAAGGTGGCACCCGTGGGGATACCATGCGTGAGGCCGCAAAGTGATATGATGTGTTACAGGCTAGACCTGTGTGACTTAGGATCGGGGTCCCGACAATTTGATACCGGTGCAGTTGCTCACATTTGTAACTCAAAGTAGGAGCTGCGGAATAAGCGGAGACTGGCGAAGGACGAGGTGACGATGTGCGTCGGGAATGGTTCCAAGGTTGATGTGATCACCGTCGGCACGCTACCTCTACATCTACCCTCGGGATTAGTTTTAAACCTTAATAATTGTTATTTAGTACCAGCTTTGAGCATGAACATTGTATCTGGATCTCGTTTGATGCGAGATGGCTACTCACTTAAATCTGAGAATAATGGTTGTTCTATTTGTTTGAGAGATATGTTTTATGGTCATGCCCCGCTGGTCAATTGTTTATTTTTTATGAATCTCGAACGTGATGATAAACATATTCATAGTGTGAATGCCAAAAGATGTAAAGTTGACAATGATTGTCCCACATACTTGTGGCATTGCCGCCTTGGTCATATTGGTGTCAAACGTATGAAGAAGCTCCATGCAGATGGACTTCTGGAGTCTCTTGATTATGAATCATTTGACACGTGCGAACCATGCCTCTTGGGCAAGATGACCAAGACTCCGTTCTCCGGAACAATGGAGCGAGCAACCAACTTATTGAAGATCATGCATACTGATGTGTGTGGTCCAATTAGTGTTGAGGCTCGCGGAGGCTATCGTTATGTTCTCACCCTCACAGATGACTTGAGTAGATATGGGTATGTCTACTTGATGAAGCACAAGTCTGAGACCTTTGAAAAGTTCAAGGAATTTCAGAATGAGGGTGAGAATCAACGTGACAGAAAAATAAAGTTCTTATGATCGGATCATGGGGGTGAATATTTAAGTCATGAATTTGGCACACACCTAAGGAACTGTGGAATTGTTTCACAATTGACACCGCCCGGAACACCTCAGCGTAATGGTGTGTCCGAACGTCGAAAGCATACCCTGTTGGACATGGTGCGATCTATGATGTCTCTCACCGACTTGCCGCTATCTTTTTGGGGTTATGCTTTAGAGACTGCCGCATTCACTTTAAATAGGGCTCCGTCAAAATCCGTTGAGACGACACCGTATGAACTTTGGTTTGGCAAGAAACCTAAGCTGTCGTTTCTGAAAGTTTGGGGTTGCGATGCTTATGTCAAGAAACTTCAACCTGAAAAGCTCGAACCCAAATCGAAAAAATGCGTCTTCATAGGATACCCAAAGGAAACGATTGGGTACACCTTCTACCTCAGATCCGAAGGCAAGGTATTTGTTGCCAAGAATGGATCCTTTCTGGAGAAAGAGTTTCTCTTGAAAGAAGTGAGTGGGAGGAAAGTATAACTTGATGAGGTGACAGTCACCCCTCCCGAACCAGAAAGTAGCGCAGCGCAGGAAATTGTTCCTGAGGTGCCTGCACCGACAAGGGAGGAAGTTAATGATGATGATCATGAAGATACAGATCAAGTTACTACTGAACTTCGAAGGTCCACAAGGACACGTTCCACACCAGAGTGGTACGGCAACCCTGTCATGGAAATCATTTTGTTAGACAACGGTGAACCTTCGAACTATGAAGAAGCGATGGCGGGCCCGGATTCCAATAAATGGCTTGAAGCCATGAAATCCGAGATAGGATCCATGTATGAAAACAAAGTATGGACTTTGGTGGACTTGCCCGATGATCGGCATGCCATAGAAAATAAATAAATATTTAAGAAGAAGACAGACGCGGATGGTAATGTGACCATCTATAAGGCTCGGCTTGTCGCTAAGGGTTATCGACAAGTTCAAGGGATTGACTGCGACTAGACTTTCTCTCTCGTAGCGATGCTGAAGTCAGTCCGAATCATGTTAGAAATTGCCGCATTCTATGATTATGAGATATGGCAAATGGACGTCAAAACGACATTACTTAATGGCTTCCTCAAGGAAGAGCTGTATATGATGCAGCCGGAAGGTTTTGTCGATCCAGAGAATGCTAACAAGGTATGCAAGCTCCAGCGCTCGATCTACGGGCTGGTGCAAGCATCTCGGAGTTGGAATATTCGCTTTAATGATCTGATCAAAGCGTTTGGCTTTATACATACTTGGGGAGAAGCCGGTATCTACAAGAAAGTGAGTGGGAGCTCTATAGCATTTCTCATATTATATGTGGATGACATATTGCTGATGGAAAATGATATAGAATTCTTGGAGAGCATAAAGGCCTACTTGAATAAGAGTTTTTCAATGAAGGACCTTGGAGAAGCTGCTTACATATTAGGCATCAAAATCTATAGAGATAGATCAAGACGCCTCATTGGTCTTTCACAAAGCACATACCTTGACAAGATATTGAAGAAGTTCAATATGGATCAGTCCAAGAAGGGGTTCTTGCCTGTTTTGCAAGGTATGAGATTGAGCACGGCTCAATCCCCGACCACGGCAGAAGATAGAGAAAAGATGAGTGTCATTCCCTATGCCTCAGCCATAGGTTCTATCATGTATGCCATGCTGTGTACCAGACCTGATGTGAACCTTGCCATAAGTTTGGTAGGGAGGTACCAAAGTGATCCCGGTATGGAACACTGGACAGCGGTTAAGAACATCCTGAAGTACCTGAAAAGGACTAAGGATATGTTTCTCATTTATGGAGGTGACGAAGAGCTCGTCGTAAAGGGTTACGTCGATGCTAGCTTCGACACAGATCTGGATGACTCCAAGTCACAAACCGGATACGTGTATATTTTGAATGGTGGAGCAGTCAGCTGGTGCAGTTGCAAGCAGAGTGTCGTGGCGCATTCTACATGTGAAGCGGAGTACATAGCTGCTTGCGAAGCAGCACAAGAAGGAGTCTGGATGAAGGAGTTCATCACCGACCTAGGAGTCATTCCAATCGCGTCAAGCCCGATGACTCTCTTCTGTGACAATACTGGAGCTATTGCCATTGCCAAGGAGCCCAGGTTTCACAAGAAGACCAAGCACATCAAGCGCCGTTTCAACTCCATCCAGAATTATGTTCAAGATGGAGACATAGATATTTGTAAAGTGCATACGGATCTGAATGTCGCAGATCCGTTGACTAAACCTCTTCCACGGGCAAAACATGATCAACACCAGAACTCTATGGGTGTTCGATTCATCACAATGTAACTAGATTATTGACTCTAGTGCAAGTGGGAGACTGTTGGAAATATGCCCTAGAGGCAATAATAACAGGATTATTATTATATTTCCTTGTTCATGATAATTGTCTGTTATTCATGCTCGAATTGTATTGTACGGAAACAGTGATACATGTGTGAATACATAGACCACAACGTGTCCCTGGTAAGCCTCTAGTTACTGGCTCGTTGATCAACAGATGGTCACGGTTTCCTGACCGTGGACATTGGATGTCATTGATAACGGGATCACATCATTAGGATAATGATGTGATGGACAAGACCCAATCCTAAGCCTAGCACGAGACCGTATAGTTCATAATGCTTAAGCTTTTCCAGTGTCAAGTATTTGTTCCTTAGACCTTGAGGTTGTGCAACTCCCGGATACCGTAGGAATACTTTGGGTGTGCCAAACGTCACAACGTAACTGGGTGGCTATAAAGGTACGCAACGGGTATCTCCGAAAGTGTCTGTTGGGTTGGCACGAACCGAGACTGGGATTTGTCACTCCGTATGACAGAGGTATTTCTGGGCCCACTCGGTAAGACATCATCATAATGAGCTCAGAGTGACTAAGGAGTTAGTCACGGGATGATGGATTACGGAACGAGTAAAGAGACTTTCCATGACGAGATTGAACGAGGTATCGGGCGTACCGACGATCGAATCTCGGGCAAGTACCGTACCGATAGACAAACGGAATAACATACGGGATTAAGTGAATTCTTGACATCGTGGTTCATCCGATGAGATCATCGAGGAACACGTGGGAACCAACATGGGTATCCAGATCCCGCTGTTGGTTATTGACCGGAGAGTCGTCTCGGTCATGTCTGCGTGTCTCCCGAACCCGTAGGGTCTACACACTTAAGGTTCGTTGACGCTAGGGTTGTAGAGATATATGCACACGGAAACTCGAATGTTATTCGAAGTCCCGGATGATATCCCGGACGTCACGAGGAGTTCCAGAATGGTCCGAAGGTAAAGAATGATATATAGGAAGTCCACTTTCGACCATCGGGAGAGTTTCGGGGGTCACCGGTAGTGTACCGGGACCACCGGAAGGGTCCCGGGGGTCCACCGGGTGGGGCCACCCATCCTGGAGGGCCCCGTGGGCCGTAGGGGGAGGGGGACCAGCCCCTAATGGGCTGGCGCACCCCCCATGGGCCTCCCCCATGCGCCTAGGGTTGAAACCCTAGGGGTGGGGGCGCCCCCCTTTGGCTTGGGGGGCAAGATACCCCCCTTGGCCGCCGCCCCCCTAGGAGATTGGATCTCCTAGGGCCGGCGCCCCCCTGGCCCCCTATATATAGTGGGGGGAGAGAGGGAAGCCGCATCTCAGCCCCTGGCGCCTGTCCCCCCCGTTACACCTCCAACTCCTCCCGCAGGGTCTCGGCGAAGCCCTGCAGCTTTTCCCGTTGCATCCACCACCACGCCGTCGTGCTGCTGGATCTCCGTCAACCTCTCCTCCCCCCTTGCTGGATCAAGAAGGAGGATACGTCGCTATACCGTACGTGTGTTGAACGCGGAGGTGCCGTCCGTTCGGCGCTGGGATCATCGGTGACGAGGATCACGACGAGTACGACTCCATCATCCACGTTCCTTCGAACGCTTCCGCACGCGATCTACAAAGGGTATGTAGATGCACTCCTTTATGCTCATTGCTAGATGACTCCCTAGATTGATCTTGGTGAAGCGTAGGAATTTTTTTGAATTCTGCTACGTTCCCCAAATAACTTCAGCAGCTAGCTAACTTAATTTTTTGCAGGTTTCACAAACAAAAAATTCATTTCGAGATGTGTACACAAACAAGTAGAAATAGTTGTACTGATCAAGTGATTGTTCACCAGCTTTCCTTTAAGTTCGAATAATGCTTATCTGTCAACAGAACTACATTAATAAAGTTATGATTTGGTCCTAATGGAAATAATCAATCCTCGGTTTGATTCATAATATGGCAAGTATTTCTTATAGAACTTTCCAAAAAATGGACGTATATCATCTATACGCAGACAGTGGTGTTTTCCCCTATTTTTTCAAGTCTTACAGAAAACGTTGACATGTGATGTCCAGCGGGAGATTTTAAAATAGCGAGGTAAATGTGGGTCAAATTCAGCAACCTATAAAACAATATTAGATATTGCTGATGCCAAACAGATTGGCCACTGCAAAATTAATCTTTCAGTAGCAATAAATAGCAGAGTCCATTCCTACTCTGTGAATCACCACTTCCTATCTCCTAAGGTTTCTTGGTAAAAGATCTCTGCAAGGCGTTTACCTCGCTATTTACAAACTCAGAACAGCAAAAACAATACTCTTTATCCTCACCTCCCACAAACTCGTAATGTTGTAGTATAGCGGTCAAAATATTCATTTGGATGCTGGTTTGACAGAAGTAGGGAACATTTTGGATTGGCTTTTGATTATTACCGTTCTAGTTTAGTGGGAGGAAATCGAACTACCATCATATTCTGTTAGTGTTTGCATAGAGCTTCATGTGGTTCCAAGCTTTCTAAAATTTCAAGAAAGTGCTTTGTAGTATTGATCTGATGTGGTTCTGTAATTTTACGAACTACTAGCCGATGCTTTTGTGTGCTAAGCAGACTAGATCAATTTATTGATGAAGAGCAAAGGCACGCCGGTTTGCAAAGGCATCGGTTTCTCCTGGATATTATCATAAAAAGAAGCATGTAATTGTGAGTGCACGCTGGCATTGGTTTATGAATCCTTAATTGTTTTCACCCAATGATTGCCACATGCTATTGATTTAATATTGTATAACTTGTGCTTGTGATTTGCAAGGTCCTTGATATCTGTTGTTTGTCTACTAAGCAGAACAGAATGCCCACTCAGACAACTTTGTGTTTTTTTGCTTTTGGGTTAGATGATACAGGCTCATGTACATGCTCATTATAATTTTTTTTCTACTACAGTTTCAGGAAGGTGGGGTGTGTTCTTCGTAGAGCAGGAACATCTGAGCTCCTTTGCGTGATGTTACTTAGTTAATATAGTTAATAGGAGACCTCACACCCGTGCTAACAAACAAAGAGTAATACTGCTATTTAACCATAGGATCTCCTTTACATCCAGAATGATCTCACTCCTTTAGCAAGTTCTCCATGGACTAACACTATTGTGATAGTCACCATGCAGTGTTCTGTTTTGTTGCGAAAGTGAAGGAACATGTGCTAAGGAGAAACAAATTTATTTTAGATAGGATAGCCGATGTAAATTAGCTTTCGGTTGCATATTCATAGTGTATGTATCAAGCTCATTATAAATCATATTTGGTTCTTGGAGGAAGAAGCCTCAGACTTGGTTTTGTACATCGTATTGTCAGAACTGTGCTATTGTTTACCACGGCACTTATTTGGACGGAGGGAGTATAAATTATGCCTAATGAATTGTACTCTTTTTTTTGGACGGAAGGAGTACATCAGGATCATATAGTCAGAACTGTGCATTTTCTTTTCCAAAATATACATTTGAATCTTGCTAGGCCATTTGATGTCTGGTCTCTACGATTTGGATTCCTAGAGGATCACGCTGATGATCGAGTGACCCCAAAACCAGGATATCACATAGAGAAAATAACTGCCGCAAAATAGAAAGACTTTTCGCTGGGTCAAAATTGATAGAGCAATCCAATCACATTGAATGCATCAAACAGAAAACAACGGTTGATCAGTAGGTGTCACATGTCTGTGTTCCCGGCGCGGCAAAGCGCGCATATCCCTCTAGTAAGTCTGATGTTATCTGGAAGAAGCCGGCTGGGGACAGACTCAAAATTAATTGTGATGTAGCGTTCAGTGCATCGTCGGGTACAAAGTGCGTGGGGTTTTGTCATCAGGGACAACACAGGCGATGTACGAGCTTCGGGATCAGGATATCTGCAGAATGTCGCATCAGCCCTTCATGCAAAGATGGAGGCATGCGCACAAGCTCTAGCATTGGCTTCAGACTGGGGGATGACCAATATTGAAGTCGAGTCAGATTGTCAGGAATTAATCAAAACTATCCAGGGAATTGAAGCTGATCTTGCGCGAGAAGGAATACTCTTTAGAGAGATTAGAGCTTGTGCGAGTTTGAACTTCACTCATATTTCTTTTGGGTTTGCCCATCGGGCATGTAATAAGTTAGCGCATGCTCTAGCGGCATACAGTGCCAGCCGGCTGATGGTCAGGTAAGTTTGGGTTGATGACCTACCTGACGATGTAACGTTTAGATGGCCAGCGTTTTGGCTGCGCCATGTGATTTATGGAATCTGGGTGTTCCATTTAAAAATAAAATAAAATCCAAGAACAATTAGTTGACAAGCGCTTCTTTGGAAGCATCGTAACAATCACTCGCGGGAGGGATGAGAGCGCGTCACTTGGCGTGCTCTCAGCCGTCGCCACTTGTCACGTCCTGGACGCTCCCTCTGGAAAAAAATTGCGCGTGTTTTCGGCATTTTAGATGGTTTTTCCTGGTTTTTTCAATTTTTCGCTTTTCCAATTATCTTTCTTAGCTTTTTGAAAAAAAATGCGCGAAAAAATGTGTTTTCTTTTCTTTCTGCTTTCTTAAGAGGCACAGTTTTGCTTCCGTGGCATGGTTTTGCTTCCGCGAGAGGCACAGCGGTGCCTCTCGGAAACAAAAAAAATGTGTTTTAACTTTTTTTTTCCTTTTTGCGAGAGGCATGGTTTTTCTTCCGCCAGAGGCCCGTTCGTGCCTCTCAAAAATGAAAGAAAAAACGTGTTTTTTTTGTAAGAGGCACATTTTTGCTTTCACGAGTGCACGATCGTGCCTCTCAGAAACGAAAAAAACGTGTTTTCTCTTCTTATTTTTCCCTTTCCTGAGCGGAACGATTTTGCTTCCGTGAGAGGCACGGTTGTGCCTCTCGGAAACAGCTTCCGAAAAGGGAAAAACGTGCCCCCGCGATTCGGTTTTTTCTTTATAAAAGTTCGTCAAAATCTATCATCATGGGATTTAGTTTTGAAGATCTCGACGCGGGGAATCCAACTGTGAAAACGATTTGAAATTTAGACGCACGGGTTAAGAGATAAAACGTTTTGAATAAATAAATCTACGAAAAAACAGAAATTCCCAGATTGTGACAAGTGACGCACATACAACACAGTCACTTGTCACAACCTAAGAAGATGGGAGTGATCTTCGCAAAAAGTACTTCTCAATTGGTGATTTCGCAGAAATCCTATAAGACACTCTTTGCGTCAAGTTGCTGGGGCTTCACAAAGAGCATCCAGCTGGCGGGCTTGATGGGTCGTGACATACTAACAGAATTTGATCGAGTTCTGGCTACAAAAAAGGTGCCCGTGCAGGGTATCGACCCAGGATCTCATCCTGGGAGACAAGACGTTACTACCAGCTGAGGCAACACAAACAATTAAAACCCGAACCCCAGCGTAGATTCATATTTTTTTAGAAATTACGAGCACATTTTTTTCTAAGGCACCGTAAATCATTAAATATTGAAAAACATTTTCTGTAAATCATGAGCACTTTTCAGAAAACGGGAACATATTTTGTAATTCCAAAACAAAATTTTGAAAAACTGAACATTTTTTGAAACTCCTATAAAATGGAAATGTCAATACTTTTTAAAATTCTGTAAACAATTTTTCTAACGGTAACATTTTTTGAAGTTCTGAATAATTTTGTAATAACCTGCCGAACAATTTTTATAAAACAAAAACAAAATTTGAAAACACGAACATTCTCTTAAATTTGCGAACAATTTATTCAAATCGTGCAAAAATGGGAACATGATTTTTTTAAATATTATGAACTATTTTTAAAAGCAGGAGCCTTTTTCAAATTTTGAATATATTGGGGAAAAGTTGTGAACATTTTGAAGAAAAATATACCGAACAATTTTTTTAAAACGATCATTTTTTGAAATTGTGAACAGTTTTTGAAATGTGCACATTTTTGAACTCGTGAAAAGATGAACATCTAGAGGTTTCGCAAAATGTTGACGCAGTGTCCGTCCAATAGAAAACTCCGCTCCTATATCCGGCCTTCAGCGTGTCTAGCTTCCCGCTAGTTGAAGCCGTTTTTTCTTTTTTCTTTTTTATGTTTTCTGTTTTCGTTTTTTGCTTTATTTTATACGTTCAAATATTATATATATATATATATATATATATATATATATATATATATATAGTATAAAAATATTCTACGAAACAAATCTTAAAAATGTTGTACAAGTAATTGAAAAGTATTGAATAACTACTTTAAAAATGTTGAACAACTATCTTAAAAATATTAATCAAGCATTCGAAAAAATGTGAATGTGTATAGAAAATCTGTTGATCATGTATTAAAAAATGATGATTTTTTTTGTTAGGTGTATGAAAATGTTAATGAAGCATTTTGAAAACATTGTTGAACAAGTATTTGAAAAATGTTAATCTGTCATTTGAGAAATGTTAATGTGTATAGAAAAAATGTTGACCATGTATTAATAAAATGATGGATAAAATTGATAATGTATATAAAAATGTTAATCAAGTATTTGAAAAATAATTGAACAAGTTTTTGAAAAATGTTAATCAAGCACTTGAAATATGTTAAAAAATATTGTCCATGTATTAAAAAATTATAATTTTTTATCATGTACATAAAAATGTTAATCTAGCATTTAAAAAATGTTTAACAAGGGTTTGAAAAATGTTAATCAAACGTTTGGAAAATGTTAAATGTGTATATAAAAAATGTTGACCATGCCTTAAAAAATATTAATCTTTTTATATGAAACTGTTCATCAAGCTTTTAAAATGTAAAAAACGTGCATAGAAAAAATGTTAACCATATATTAAAAAAAGTTACATGTTTATTAGGAAAATGTCGTTGACATATACCAAAAAATATAATGAAATCAGAAAAATGAAAATGAAAAACAAAACCGAGGAAACAAATGAAAAAACAAGAAAAAAATGGAGAGGAAAGAAGAATAGAAATACAAGAAAGAGAATACAACCCGAAGAAAAGCGAATAAAACAGAAGAAAAACAAAAGTAGCTAGAAAAAACCCATGGAATACTAGCTCTTTTCCCGTCAAATACGCCACGCCTTGGAATACGAAATGCATGAATCCCATTGGCTAGTAATATAGGCTCTGAACCACGAGCTCGTGGGATTGACTCCCCGTCGCTCTACCTTTTCTTCTGCGAGAGATCCTTACACCTCGCTAAATGCGAGATATAGCGCTCGCGGTGGGTGACATGCATCGAAGAATACGAGACAATGTCTCCGCCTACCTTTCCATTTCCTTCCTCCCGCGTGACGCTGTGGAAATGTATCAGACCCACTACTGTATAAGCTAGTATCGTGCCACTTAGCTGCAATTTCTTACGATAATCTATTGTGTGAGTAGTAAAGTGCTAGTACATGCTTGTATATATATATATATTTTAGGACATATAGAAGTTGTATTCGTCTTCCTTTTTTACAGCTCCCCCACAAGCACCACCAGCAAATCCGTGGATTAGTCTCTCTTCTGCCTCACAATCGAAATTGTATAAGCTAGTATCCTGACACTTAGCTGCAATTTCTTACGATAATCTATTATGTGAGTAGTAAAGTGCTAGTACATGCGTGTATATATAGAAATTTTAGGACATATAGAAATTGTATTCGTCTTCCTTTTTTACAGCTCCCCCACAAGCACCACCAGCAAATCCGTGGATTCGTCTCCCTTGTGCCTCACAATCCGGCGGCCGATGGCGGGAAGAAATCCCAGTGCCTCTACTTTGGCTAGTAGTTTAGGTTAGGATTTTTTTAGTCCTCGCATGGCGGTGTTTGGGCGGATGACGGCGCATCTTTGAGTTGGTTTTCTGGGCTCCGATCCTCCTCGAGTTCATCATTTGAACATAATCGATAGAGCTCCCACATAGATTCCGGCCTCTCTCCTCGGCACAGTGAGATTAGGCTTTCTCGTCGTGAGTGTGCGGTGGCAAGTTATGGTGGCAGGCACTTCAGAACTATTCAAGGGTTCGACCATGATGATTGTGGCTCTAGGGTGCTCGTCCTTAAGGGCAAATGTATTTAGACTTTTCAACTGTCATCGACAAGGTCAGACCGGCTCCGGTATGAGAACAACGACAATGGCGCGTTGACGGCTCATTCTGACGGTTGTATTAGTAGTTTGGTGGTTTAAGTATCTTGATATAAATTTTATTATGTTTGAGATGCTTTTGTGCTTGTAATGAACTTTTATAAGAGATGTTTTTTTCTTCTTTAGAAAAAGTCATAGTATATTTATTTCAAGTGCAAACGACTCGTGGCAAGTGAATACCTGTTGAGAAGAAAGCTAATGTTGTCCTTTCAGGACTCTAGACGCAAGGATCTCACATATTGCTAAATTCCAAACTCACTTTTCTTTATTTCTGAGAATCGAGGTGCCTCCGCTGTTAAGATAATCATGATGCCTCCTCAATTTTCGCGCATGCCATTTACTGTTTCATCTTTCCCTTATCAATAGGGACGGGGGCCCTGTCTTTTCACCTTTACCCCCACCCCCTTACTTCTTTGTCTTCCTCGTGCTGCCACCGCGACCAGAGCTCCGCCGCCGCCGCCCTTTACCAGCGACTTCAACACAGGTCGCTGCATCAACCTGACTGGACCAGATAACGGCGACGCACCCCCGCTCTTCAGCCAAGCACCCATGTAAAGCTCTTTCCTTGACCTAGATTCACATTAGATCGCTCCTGTTCATAGGGTTCATCGGAGTTCTTCGTAGTTTCAACCCAGTTCATCCATCTGCTTATCTTAGAATACTTAGTCCAGTCCAAAAACTCAGAAAGAGTAATACAACCGTAGCTTTTAGCCTTTCACTCACACCCTGGATATATCCCATCTTCTGATAAGCTGATGCTCAACTTGCTAGTTTTCTACTGCCACACTTTAGGTTAGAAATATTTTTTCTTTGTGAAACTGCCATAGATCGATAAATATAGCCGCATTGAGTGAAGCCTGTTCGTTCAACACTTAGGAGAATTTTAGCAACTCCGGACTCATAAACTACTGACCCGCCATACCTTGTCTGGGCGGCTTATATAATACTCTTGCAACCTGCCAGCCTCTGGCCGGCTTAAACTATCCATCATCGGGACTGTTGTACTTTAGCCAATTTGTAACTCGTCTTAACCTTTGAAATAAGGCGGCTCATAACAACTTTCCACTTTATAATGTCCTTATGACTTTGCATGCGGCTCTGTACTGTAATATTTAATTCACGATATTTTATTTCCTAATCACAACCCATTACTTCCAGCTCATCATGACAAAGGCACCCACAACTTCGATTGGATCCCCTCCAAAGTCACCGAAAATATCCTCAATGATTACGTGGCCATGGGCGTTTTAGCCGCCAAGGAAGTCATCCATTCGCGGGTTCCAGGCTCCGAATGTCCTCCCGACCCTCGAGAGGGTGAGGTTGTAGTTTTTACGGGTCATCTTCTCCACGGCTTTTCCCCGCCCAGCTCAAGATTCTTCCGAGATGTTCTGCGCTTTTATAACCTTCATCCACAAGATATTGGTCCCAATTCTGTCTCCAACATATGCAATTTCCAAGTATTCTGCGAAGTATACCTTGGTGAAGAGCATTCTATAGATCTATTTAGAGATTACTATTACATCAACTGCCAAACTGAAATGACTGATGGGCCTAGTCTTGAACTTGGAGGCGTTTCTATTCAGAGGCGGTGGGATGTGACCTTCCCATCAGCCACCCTGCCGAGTCATCCCAAAGACTGGAACTTCACCTGGTTTTATTGCAAAGACACCTCTCCAGAAGGAGACAATCCCTTGTTGGGTTATCGCCCATACCAGCTCACCACCAGCGGCCCACTACCAGGTCGAATGACTGCCGCGAAACGTGGTCTTTATGCTTCCACCCTCTAAAAAATCCGGGCTTTAATTGCCAACGGCTTAACTGGAGTTGATCTGGTTCGCTGCTAGGTTACGTGGAGAATCTTACCTTTAAGCTGCCGCCCCGGCTTAATGTGCGAATATACTGGGATACCAAAGATCCACTGCGCTACAACCCCACACAGTTAATTGATAAATAAATCAATGATACTGTCAAGTCGCTCCTTGGTGAGTCATTGGCAAATTGCAGCAAGATGGGCCTGGCTCCTTTCTGCACTCTTAACCCGCCGCCGGCTATAAGTATCTTGCATAAACCTTGCTTGCTTGTCAATCTCTTGAATATCTGGTTTTGACCTTATTGTTCATGTATAATCAGGCCGACTCTTCCTTTTGGAAGAAGAAATTACCAACCACTACTGCCCCAGCAAAAAGGGTTAAAACAACAGGTCGAGGCCTAGGTCGTCCCAAGAAGCCAACGACACAAGAACAACTTGAACTAGATGAGTCAGAGGTAGAACTTGATTCCCTTGGTATTCTTTTTATGCAACTTTTTGATGTTGATTCACCTCAGGAGGAAGCGGAGACAATCCAAGCTGATGTCGTCGAGGTAATCCATGTCTCCTCTGACTCAGAACCCTTGCCAAGAGAGAAAACACGGCGGGTCATCTGGAAAGTTAGGTTTTCCCATCCTCTTGCTTACTTAGATCCAAACTTTCTTTTGAAGAAACAACAACACGAGTCCAGGCGCAACACTCGAAGCAGTGGCCAAGAGGAACTTGTGGCCGGCTTACCCAACACACCTACTGCTCGCAAATGTCATCATGAGGAGCCTCATAGTCCTACTTTATCTCTTCCATGATCCGGCCTCATATGGCAACCTCTTAATCCTTCTGACTCGACATATGGGGTTACGTTCGTCTGGCGACTCAACCAGAATGCAGATCCCCACATTCGTGGTTAACCTGACATAAGTACTAAAACTTGTTGAATAAATTACTTTGCCCTTTCATACTTATCAGACTGAATAACTTTCATCATAGGGCTAAGGAAAAGATGAGTAAAAAGCAAAAGGCTGGCTCTTCCAAGACTCTTGAAACTGCCGAGCAAGAGAAACAGGCGCCCAAGGCCAATGAAGCTCAAATCCAAAATCATGAAGGCCCTGAGAGCCGGCAAGATGACCCGCCTCCACAAGCTGATCCTGCCAATTCTGACGCGGCCACATATATCAATGAGGACCTGGCGAACATTCATCACCCACCAAGCCCTGAGCCGCCTTCTCCTGTCAAACAATCTAGCAAAACTCCTGCTGATGAACATATGGGAGAGGTGACCGTCACTAGATCATTTTATAAGCCGCACGGAGTCTCCACAGTGCTTACCAAGCATTCGGCCAAAGATGAAGCACATTTGTCAAAAAAGAACAAGTCCAAGCTTGATCTTGAGAGTTATTCTAAACTAAATGCTGGTGAGCTATACTCTGGCTATCTGAGCCATCTTCACACAAGTCGTGACCTTGAGGCCAGTTTGGTCAATATGATGCGATAGAAATATGAGGTATGAAATCATCCCCTCCTTTAACTTCTGCATATATATACTTATCCAGCCCCAAGTCTTAATCATAGGAAATAACATTGAGTATGCTTAAGACTTTTAGCAGCATGTGATTTATAATTTCGGGCCATAGCTCCCAAGAACCAGCTTATAAGCTATATGAACCATGTTGTTTTCAATATTCAGCCGGAAAAAACCTCTCAAACCCCTCAAGGGCTGGTTTATCATGCAAGGATGAGCCGGGTGTTCTATATTATGCTTTAATTGAAGCTTGAAGTCATAGCCCTCAAGGGTCGGCTTATCTGATAAAGATGATCCGGGTCTTCTATATTATGTCCATATCAGAGCTTCATTTCATATCCCTCAAGGGTCGGCTTATCTGATAAAGATGGCCCGGGTTTCAATAATATGCACCTGTAAAAAGAATCTTTTATAGCCCTCAAGGGCCGGGTCATCTTATGAAGATGAGCCAGGTCTTCTGCATTTAATTTGAGAAGAACTTCGTCATACATTAGCCCCCAAGTGCCAAGTATATTTCTTGAGAAATGTGCTTGGGACTTAAATACTTCTTGCATACCAACTTATACCCATGCTGGAATGTATTTATGATCTTCAATGCTCACTTATAGGACACCTTAAGCTTTAATGACTCGCAATTGGGCGAGTTAAAAAAAAGCTCAAACACCAGGAGTCTAAAACTCAGAAAGCTGAGACCAAGTTTAAATTTAGCTTGGATGAAAATGAAAAGATCAAGGCCAGATTTTCAACAGAGAGAGCCACCCGGGAGAAAGAGAGAACCACATTATTGCAAAGGGCAGAGGCCATTGAATCCTCCTTGAAGATCGCCACTGAAGAGCTCTCCGGCTTAAAGTGGTGAATTTCACAGATGACAGCCGCTATCTTTGGTAAGCAGCACCCGATTTTTAATCCTTCATAATGTTTTATTTCTGACTCACCCGACGACTCACATGTATGCTTGCTTAACTGGCCCCAAAAGCTCCAACCTTGGCCAAGATATCCTCTTGAAGCTGAAAGCCGTGTACTCCTTGGTTGAGCAACTATAGCAGGCACTGAACAAGCTCTTGTGGCCATTTCCAATGGGAAGCCGCCGCCGACTCTCATCAGGGTGGTGCTAGACCAGTTATCAGCAGTGCCCAATTAGGTGGAAGAGATGAAACTGCCAGCCGCCCGCTCTGGTGCCATTACAACGCTCAGCCGAGCCAAGGCATGGCAAGCAAAATTAGACCCGGAGAAATGGCCACCGAGTGTCCAAGATCGAAGGAAGGCATGTCTCCTTTTGATCAGGTGGACTTTGCTAAATGTGTAAGGAAATGCGTCCCTTGGCATGCAAACTAGCCTAGGAGATCGATTTGTCCAAGTACTAGCCGACTTACAATACAGAGAATGCTAGGATCAGAGCGCTGACTCACGACGTCGTGGATCTCACTCCTCCAATGCCTAAGCATACTTTTGCCTCTAACATTGATCCGTACCCAGTTATCAATGATGAAGCATATTCGAGACCTTAACTGGCATCGACTGGACATCGGCTGACCTTCAAATGGTCGACGATGAAGAGGCGGCGCAGGATGATGCATAACCCTCAAGGCGCCAAGAAGAAAAAGTGATGTGTGATCATCATAGCCAGGTGGCTTATAAGGCCGGGTTATAGGATTTCAGCTCCAAAAAACACTTTGACTTAAAGATCATCTGGGCATATTTGATAGCCTTGTAATAGGGTAGTCTTTTGAAACAATGATCCGTCTTGTCATGCCATCATGCATGTTTATCAAAGCTGCTTGGTAGAAATATTGTGATGCATGTTGAACTGAACCAAACATATGATTCGTATCACGACTCTTATTATCTTCTGAAGGCCTTGTTGGTCTGTAAGAGCCCAATCAACTTTTGTACTGGCAACTTATAAACCAAGAGCCAGGTGGGTGATGACCTCAATATCAGTAGCCTTTCATGACTAAAAATCATCATTTTCAGCTTTTCAAGTCAAAGCGAAACTGGTGACTCAACATCCAAAACCAGGGCGAGTTGTAACCCAGAATACTCAATCATCAGCCACAACATACTGGCGACTTAAAGTCAAAACCAGGGCGGGTATCAACCTAAATTAGCCACTCATAACTATCATAACCCGGAGCCAGGCAACTCTAGGATTCATAATTTGGCTCAAACCAAAATTTAAAAGCATAAAAACATCTAAAAACCAAAACAAAAAATATGCAAATCTCAAATAATCACTTGGCCAGCTTTCAAGGCATGACCAAAAAGATTGGCTCACAGGCCTCATATTTGTTTTCAAGGCCGCAACAGCCATTGGCTCACATGCCACATGATTGCTTTCAAGGCCGCAGCAGCCGTTGGCTCCCAGGCCACATGATTGCTTTCAATGGCCGCAACAGCCGTTGGCTATCTGGCCACATGATTGCTTTCAATGGCCGCAACAGCCACTGGCTCTCAGGCCACATGATTGCTTTCAATGGCCGTAACAACCCTGGTTTATCCTAGCTCACTGTAAGCCCGCTCTCATGTGACACAAGCTGCCATTTTAACCTTTAAAAGTAGGGTCTTAAAAAAGATTGACTGTTAAGAGTTCGGCGGGTCACTTGGTGGAGTAGCAAGTTGCAAACATGCATGTAAAACCTATAAGAGTGGCATTCAAGCCGGTTAAAGAGGGTATGAAAGCTAAACCCAGTGGTTGGAAGCCCCCAAGTGACCTTATGATCAATCAATAAAGGCTTAGATACTCGGAAATGAAACGACAGAGCCCCCTTAATTCGGGGATGTCAGATTTATTATATTGATCATAAAAAGTTATATCATTTATCAAAAGTATGTACAAAGATAAGAGCTGGTGACTCAAGTATAATAAGGCCAAAGATGGGAAATATTCCATGGCCGGTGGGTCTCCTCTTCTGACTTGAGGGAATCCTTGTGCCCACGCACATCAATGAGGTAATAAGACCCGTTGTTGAGATTCTTGCCGACCATAAACGGTCCTTCCCAAGGAGGGGAGAGCTTATGCATCCCTGTTTTGTCTTAAATCAAAGGAGCACTAAATCGTCTTCCTGAAAGGTCCGGCTTCGAACTCTATGGCTATGATAGCGACGTCGGTCTTGCTGATAAATCACCGGTCGAGTTGCTGCAAGGTCTCGCTCTTCATCGAAAGCATCAAGTGCGTTCTGACGTGTCGTCTCATTATCAGCTTCAACATAAGCTGCCACTTTGGGCGAGTCATGACAGATATCACTTGGGAGAACCGCCTCTGCACCATAAACCATGAAGATAGGCGTATAGCATGTTGACCTGTTGGGGGTGGTCCTTATACTCCAAAGAACTAAAGGAAGCTCTTCCACCCAACAACTCGGAGTTCTTTGCAAAGGAACCATAAAACCGGGGCTTAATACCTCTCAATATTTCCTGGTTAGCACATTTTGCTTGACGATTGGACTGGGGATGTGCAACTGAAGAAACATCAAGCCGAATATCCTCTCTTTGACAAAACTCCTTCATAGAACCTTTAGATAAAATTTTCCCATTATCAGTGATACTACTATGAGGAAAACCAAAATGAAAAATTGAAAGTGCGTTATATCGACTAGATGGGGGTGAATAGGCGATTTTTATGAATTCTTCACTGAGGAATTTGCTGTTGAGGAAATTCCTTAGTGAAGAACTACGTGTAGCGGAATAAGTACTCAGAAGTAAACATGACAGAATACAAGCATGTTCATCATGAAGAATTGAAGACAAACACAGAGTACAGAAAGCGTAATCACAGGATAACACATAATGAAGACAAACAGACTGAAGAAATTGAACTGAGGAAATTGAGAAAGTCTTCGGTCAAAGTCTTCAAACAGATATGAACAAGCACACAACACATATATGAGGAATTGAAAGAGGTGAGGAAATAGAACCAGTAAGCTTGGTGAAGACAATGATTTGGTAGACCAGTTCCAACTGCTGTCTCAGTTGTACATCTGGTTGGAGCGGCTAGGTATTTAAACCTGAGGACACATAGTCCCGGACACCCAGTCAAGGACACACAGTCTAAGACACCAAGTCCTCACCGTATTATCCTTGAGCTAAGGTCACACAGACCTCGCCTAATCACTCATGGTAAGTCTTCAGGTGACTTCCGAACCTTCACAAACTCGGTCACTCGGCGATCCACAATTCCTCTTGGATGCTCTAGACCATGCACCTAACCGTCTGGAAGAAGCATAGTCTTCAAAGGTAACAAGCGTCGGATCCACGCAGGATCAATCTCTTCAGTGATGCTCAATCACTTTTGGGTTTGAAAGTTTTGGGTTTTGTTTTGGGTTTTTCCTCACTTGATGATTTTCGCTCAAAGTCCTCGGACGATGGGTTGCTCTTATGACAAGTGTCAGTTTCTCGTGGAGCAGCCAACCAGCTAGTGGTTGTAGGGGGCGACTATTTATAGCCTAGGGAGCATCCAGTCATGATAAGACATAAATGCCCTTTAATGATATGACCGTTAGGTAGGTAGATATTTTGGGACAGCTGGCGCGTAGGACAGCAACGGTCGGAAATTTGAGTATCAAATTCCTCAGGGCTATCATGTTCTTCACTGTGTAGGTAACTCGCACTGGCGAATTCCTAACTCCCCAGTCAGAACAAATTCCTCAGAGATCAGAAGAACTTCGTCTCTGTCACTGAAGAATATGACTGAACTGTATGAGATTTCCAATGGATTCACTCGAAGGGATTGGTAGGTATAGGATTTTGAGTTGAGCATCACATGGAAACTTTTCCTTAGTATTTTCTCGACCCCCTTTAACAGTACGGTGTTTCCTATGACTCAAGAAAGAGAAAATGAAACTATAAAAAACAAAAGTCTTCATGCTTCATGTTCCTCAAATGAATGCTAAGTCTTCAGGGTTACACCAATTTCTTCACTTTCAAAGTCTTCAGAAATCCAAAGTCTTCAGTCGAAGAACTTCATTTTTAGGGGTCGAATTTCCCTGTAAATATCAAACTCCTCATAGACTTATAGACCTGTGTACACTCATAAACACATTAGTCCCTTAAACTATAAGTCTTCAATACACCAAAATCACTAAGGGGCACTAGATGCACTTACAATCTCCCCCTTTTTGGTGATTGATGACAATATAGGTTAAGTTTTCAATGGGGATAAACATATGAAGTGTAATTACTGATATTGAGGAATTTGATTGCAAGATATAGAAGAACTCCCCCTGAAGTTGTGCGTAGTGAGGAATTTGGTTTTGAAGCAATGCACATTTGAAGAGTAGAATCATGGAGATCTCCCCCTATATCTTGTAATTCATACACGCATTTGATATATAATATGAAGAATTTGAAATGCATGATGAAATATGGTGACTGATGTAATTCAGCATGCGTGCATAACATTAATGAGGAATAAGCATGCAGAAACACCACAACAAAAGTATCAGGTCACCATAGAGTTTAAGTTTACAACTCGATGCACAAAGTCATCAGAAGAACGAGAGTTGTAACTTAGCAAAAAACGCCCATAAATATAGAGACCTGCTTGAAGACTAACTCAAATTTCTCCCCCTTTATCATCGAATGACCAAAAGGATCGAAACTGAGGACTAACGCCCCTGAAGAATCTCAAGATGATGAAGGAGCGCCAACGTTGTTGGGGTCGATGGTTGAGGTAGGGCCTGCCACAGTGTCGTCCAGGTCTTCATACTCGTCGGTCTCGCACGATGAAGAATAAGAGCTAGCCACCAAGGGAGGAACCTTGACCTTATTGTATTTCTTCGCAGGAGGAGCAGACCAGTCAAAGTCATCCTTGGGACCCATTTTTTCAGATCTTCTTCGCCATATAGATGAGACAGAACAGCCCAGGTGCGATTGAGGGTTTCATGAAGGTAGTAATGGTTTTTCTTCAATGCATTATGTGTGGAGGTCATGTTGTGAAGAATTGAACCAAACTGACGCTTGACCCATTTTGTGGTTGCGATCAACCTTCTGATGAAGACTGAGGAGAAGCTCATGATCAGTCATCACCCTAGGAGCTGTGCCTTGTGGATTTTGCTTGGGAGTGTTGGCGGCAGAGTCATGAGTGGCAGAGTCATCATTGGTGGAATAAGATGCAGCTTTGCGAAACTGGCCATCGAATGGACGAGTGCCTTCATAAAAAACAGCAGTGGCCTTGCCCTTGTCATCAGCTGAGGAAAAGGTCCGTTTGAGGACTTCAATTGGGGGCAAGTAGCTGCAATGATTGAGAGTGTCAGCTTTGTAATTCACTGAAGACCTTGTCCTGATGAATCTCATAATCCATGGAGCATAAGGCTTCATGTTGAAAGGGGACAGTGCAACATTTGCCATTGTCCTCATGAAGAAATCATGAAAGTTGACGGGAACGCCATGGATGATGTTGAATAGCAGATTCTTCATGACGCCAACGACTTCTTCATCATTCTAGTCGTGGCCCTTGATTGGACTCAATGTCTTCGTTAAAATGCGATAGACAGTCCGTGGCAGAAACATCAATTCCTTCAGGAGGAATTTGGTCCGTGGGGCTTGACCTAGCTTTAAAGGCTTCATGAGCACTTGCATGTAGTGATCAGTGAGTTCAGTTCCTTCATACATGCTACATGCAGCTTCATTTGGAGGACTGAGGGGCAGAGCCTGAAGCAATTCAGAGGCTGGAGCTTTGTAATGAGTGTTTTCAGACATCCAGTCCAGCACCCATGAATTTATGTCTTCAGAATTGCCAGTGATGTGCAGGGTTGCATAAAATTGGAGAATCAATTCTTCATTCCAATCGCATATATCTGTGCAAAAACCCAGAAGTGCAGTGTCGTGAAGAACACTAAGGACTGGCACAAAACACGGTAGAGACTCCATATCCATGTGAGGAATATGTGATGATCGAAGACTTTGTCTTTGTTGTAAAGCACCGAGGAATAGAAATTCGCCTGACTGGCAGTCCAGAGCTTCCTTATGCGAGCAGAGTCATATGGATTGAAATCAGTGAAGAACACATGCTCGCCGAAGAAATCAGCCTTCTTGAAAGATTGCTTCCTTGAGAAAGGATCCTTTGGCTTTAATTGAGGAGTATCAGTCAATTGCATTAACGCCTCTGGATGCGCAATCTCAGGTTCTTCAGTCTGAGGAATTTCTTGTTCCTTTTCAGCGACAGTCTTCATCTATTCAGCAGCAGCAGCAGTTTCTTCAGCACTAGTGGCTGGAATGTCTTCATGAACAGACTGTGTGGGATGAGTTTCCTCAGAGCCCAATGGAACGGTTGGTGCTGGTGAATGAGGAATTTGTTGGAGTGGCGTGAACAAAGGGGAGTTGGGATGCTGACTATCCCAGAATTCATCAGTCATCAGTGGAGTGGCATTCCCAATGTCCATGTCAGAGTCTTGTTCTTCCATTTCTTCAAAGCCGGCCTCTTCAGCAGTAAACTGTGGCATAGGCGAGGAGATGACAGGGGTTGAAGGGATAGCATCCACTTCAATTTCTTCATCCGTCTGCTCTGAGGAAGCAGCAGAGGGAATGTCTTCATCCGATTCACTTGGAATCACATATTCTTCATCAAAAGGAACAAGGTTCTTTGATGGCATAGATGAAATTGGAATGGCATCAATTGGATTCTCAGCTGAGCTTGTCAATGGCTTCATTTTCTTCGAAACTGAAGAATCTGAAGAAGCTGATGCCTTCCTTTTCTTCATAGCTACACGCTCTGCAGCCTTTGTCTTCTTCACATCTAATGCAGATGGAAGGATTGGAGTTGGAGTAGGCGCAGGAGCAGCAGAGGAATTTGGTTCAATTTCTTCAGGCACAACTGATGCAGTTGTCCTGATTTCTTCACGGTCTTCAGGCACAGCCTTTGGAGCTTCAGTTGGCCTGACATTTTCTTCAGGCGCAACACTATAGGTTGCCCTGGCAATTTCTTCAGCGGCTGGAGTGGAGTCATCAGCCCTGGGATGTTCTTCAACAGCCTGATGTTCTTCAGCAGTGCTGGCAGGTCCTTCAGCAGATTGAGCAGATGCTTCAGCCTGAGGAATTTCAATGTGCTTCTTGCGAGCAGCACTTGAAGAAAAACCTTTGGTCAGGTTGACAAATCTGACTTTGGTGCCCAACCGGTCATCACGATATGCTTCAAATTCATCACTGAGGGCTTTGATTTCGCCCTGAATCTTGACTAGTTCTTCAGTTGTCATGTTGACAACATTTTTCTTCAGGAAGCGCTCCTTCTTGTACTGCGCTTTCATGGTCTGCCTGGCCTGTTCAAACTTCCATTTTTCTTCGCCTATGAAGGCGGTCAGCATATGACTTTGGCCAGGAGTCAGGTTGAAGTCAGGCATAGGAGTGTTGGGATCCTTGTGCCAGAGATCAATAAAGTCGAGGATCACCTTTGGATCCAAAAGAAGTGGCACTTCGCTTCCTTTGGCTCTAGCGGCCCTTTCTTGCCTGTCTATGATGATTTGAACAAGTTCTTCATCATCAGCTTCGTCATCAGACGACACTTGGAAAGCAACTTGCTTCTTATGAGAACTTGGGCGAGAGCCTCGTCCATCAGTTGTCTTTTTCTTCAGCAGCGAGGGACTAGCTGAGGAACTTGGTTTCGCTGAGGAACTTGGGGCAGATGAGGAGCTTGCAGAGGCTCTTGAGGCAATGGATATGCCTGCAGTCCTCTAACATGTGGCAAGATGCACTGGAGCAGAAGATTTTGTTGTAGCATCTGAAGACTTTTGCGGAGGAGCCGAGGACTTTGGAGGAGCAGGAGCAGTTTGAGGAATTTGCCGTGAGGGCTTTGAAGAAACTGGCCGTGAGGGCATTGCTGAGGAAGAAGCACTTGGCTTGTGAGCAGGCTTCTTAGCCATGGCCTTCTTAGGCTTGGAAGCAGAAGCCTCAGCAGAGGCAGCAACAGCAGCAGAGTCTTCATTGAATTTCCTCACTGCTTCTTTTTCTTGTTTGGCCAACTTGGCCTGGCGCTTAGCCCATTCTTCAGGAAAGTCCTCACCACACTTGATGCTTGTGGGATCAGCAACTTGGCCATGTGCCAGTGGAGGTCTTGGGCAGGGAGGATTGAGTGCGAATTTCTTCATGTATTTTGGAGTGACATATCTGTACTCCCTCCACTCACGTGCCCATCTCCTCTCTATTCTTTGTATGCGCACTTTGCGCTGATTCTTGTCCTATTTTCCAAATTTTGCCTCATCAGGGGTGCAATAATCAGCATAAATGTCTTTAGGCAGTTCAAAAGCAGTATTGGCCTCCAGCTTCTTTCCTCCTTTCTGCGGCTTCTTTCCGTCAGCCATTTTCTTCAGATGAGGAATTTGAACAATCGAATTCTCTGAAGAAGTATGCAACTTTTCTTCAAGGAACGCTGCAAATGAGTTAAGTTGATGAGAACCTAGTGATTCAGTAGCAGACATGAGTACCTATGAACATAGTATAGTTGCGAGGAATTGGAGAGGTCATATGTAATGCCCAGGATGGGACTATACCTCCTACGTGTCGAGGCACGACTTAAAGGTATAAGCCCATCCTAGAATGATCTCAAGTTTGGTATCTTTGCACGACTCATGTAAAAGAGGGATTAAATTGCAAAAGGAGATAGTTGGCTTACACTCTCCACTTCACACAATACATTACATAAGCAATCATCATTCAAAACATCACAACCCGACTACGGGTGAAGATCCAAAGAAAGATACCAAAACAACATAAAGCCACAGGTCAGGATCGAATCCTAGTAGAAACCACTACTGAGCATCGAAACGTCACAAGCATACGGCCACTCTTCATCGAACTCCTGGTGAAGTACTGATCCAGCTCCTGCATCAAACTCGGCTGAACCTGCATCTGGTGTGGTGAAGTAACTGTGAGCCACAGAGGACTCAGCAATCCCGTTCCCGGGTAACAAGACTATTTAAGCCTTGGGTGTGGATAAGGCTGAAGAAAGAATAAGAGGTGAAGGAAAAACAAGAGTCTGCAGCAGCACTAGCACTAACTTACGTAATAGAGAGCGAGAAGAGAAGTGCCTCGGTCGAAAGATGATCACGAAGTGATCCTAACTAAAGCCGGTCAAACATAACCCCACCGTGTTCAACTCCCGAATCCCTATTCGGAAATTGACAGTCACGGTACACACGCTGGTAGTGTATTGGAACATTGTGTCAAGTTATCTACAACCGGATATTAACAAGCTCCCATCTGCCACATAACCGCGGGCACGGCTTTCGAAGGTTCAAACCCTGCAGGGGTGTTCCAACTTGACCCATTACAAGCCCACGATCCGCGGAGTCGCAACTCCATAGGTGGGAAGACCCGAGTATTCTCGGAATCCCGTGCTCAAGATACTCCGAACTAAGGTAAGGCTAATCCAGCAAATCCTCCCGGCGTGTCGACACCCTGATAGTAGCCGCGCGTATCTAAGTCTCAGGACACGACCGGATGGGCGATCCCACAGGTTTTTACCAAACCTCGAGTTTCCTTGAGGTGGCCCCGCGTAACCCCCGTTTCGGACCAACACTCATGTGGAGCACTGGCCCGGGGTTGTTGAATTAAAATAAAAGGGATAGCTAGTCCACATGCAAGTTTTATTAGTTATTAGGCAAATAGTACCAATGTTGGGACTTGCTGGAAAAGACTTAGCACTTAGCGGTTTATCAAGGGGGTCCCATACACCCCAACCGTGTTAGGAACGCATAATCAAGGAACATAACACCGGTTTATACGGTTCCTAACGACATGAGTGGAACAAATGACCAAGCAAAAGGCTTAGCCTTCCACCCTTGCCAGTATATATATGATTTCATTTTTAAGCATAAATATAGTGTGATATAAACCAACCAAACTTCAACATGAAACAAGCATCTTCAATCTTCACCTGCAACTAACAATGCTATAAGAGGGGCTAAGCGAGCCTACGTATAGCCAATCAAAGGTTTGCATAGGTAGGGTGGTTAAACAGGTTCATGGTTACAATAGGAGGCTGACAGGAAAACATGGGCATCGAGGCAAAAACTATAGAGCGATACTCTAGCAATAGGCAAAGATAGTAATGGTATCCGGGTTCGGTCATCTTGCCTGGAATTCCACAAGGAAGAAGAACGGATTGTAATGCCTCGGATGTAATACTTTCCCTTTTGGGTATTTAATAAATCTCCGGCTTCATCTATTTCCATTCCGGGTTCTTTGTCTTTCGGGCTTTCGTCGTTTTGTTGTGTGAGTGTGTGGCATTCATTCATATCATGTAGACATGTGCATTGCATTGCATTTGTGTTGTGGGTTGCATCCGGTTCGTGGCGTTTCTTCCCGTTTTCCGTTTCGCGTTCCGGAGCTCCCTCACGTGTCCGTGACGTCCCGTAGGCCTACTTTGTTGTTCGGGCGTTTTACGTTACCGGTGTGCCGCGAGGTTGTTTTGTGTTTTGTTGTTTTGTTGTGTGCAACCCGCCTCTCAAATCTCGTCTCGTTTGGACTCCGTTGACTTTTCCCTCCGTTGTCCGTGTGGGTCCGATGTGCCTTCACTTCGTGTCCCGAAAACACCCCTGCTGCAGTCTTTTATCTCCGTCTAGGCCCTTTTATTCTATCCCCGCGATCGGATCCGTCGGATCACGATCGGAGGGCTCCTACCGCCCCTAAACTCCCCCTAACCCTAAAAACTACTACATATAGACCCCCCTAGTCTATTTGGGCATCCCCTTCTTCTTCCTCCTCTCTCCCCTCTTTTTTTTTTCCATTTTCTACCTCAGATCCACTATTCCTGCCCGGATGCTGAGGGGATCCTTCGATCCAGCCGCAGCAGAACAGATCCTTCGATCCGCGCCGGGATCCCCTCGGGGAGCCACGAAGTCAACGCACCGAGCGAGCGACCTGAGCCGCGAGGACCACATCACCAGTGCTCGACCGGCCCAGGCCGTCCTTCGCGACCGGCCCACTCCCTCCATCGCCGATCGGTCTTCGCCTCACTCGCCAGCCAGCGCCTGGGTCCCCGCCTCGGGACCACATCGTCGCCAAGGCCCAGGTCGGCCTCTCCACCGCCGCGCGGCCCGCGCCAGGCCAGGCCACCTCCAGGCGCCGCCGGGCCTCCCCGCTCCCGAGCTGGGCTCCTGCAGCCGCCCGAGGCCCAGCCCCGCGCATCGCCAGGCCGCCGCCCCACTCCTCCACCACGGGCCTCCGCGCTCCAGCGCCGGATCGCTGGGCCGCCTCCTTCACCGCGGCGCCGCCGGCCCAACCGCCTCCACCTCTCCGCCGGGCCGCCCAGCAGGTCGCCGCCGCGCCGGCCCGTACTGTTCATCGGATCTATTTTTTTCCCTGTTGAGGTTGACTTCTTCCCCACTAAGTCCTTTTAATCCTGATCTGTTATGCTAACTTTGGACTGCTCTAACTTTGTGCCTGTTGCTCCGTTTTGCGCGTGTGATATGTCCAGATGTTCGTGGAGATGTCCTCTACGTTTTACCTGTTGTTGTCATGCATGTTAGATGTCATCTTGACACTTGTTTTGCTGTTGCAAGAGTGCATCATGTTATAAACTGCTGTTGTGTGTTATTTTCATGCCACCTTTGACTTGTGATAACTTTTAGCTCGTTTGTCCAAACGATGCAAATGACATGTCCACGTGTTCGTCTTGCCACGAACTACGTGTTGTGTGTGATAGGTTGCATGGTAGGTTTATTGTTGCCTTGTTATCATCGTTGCAAAGTGCCATGTTCACATGTTGTGTTTTCACTTGTTATGAAATGCCATCTTGTTGAGCTCGTTGTAATCGTTGTGGTCACCTCTATGATGCGTGCTTGTGTGTTTCGGGATCACCTTCATGTGTATTTTGATGAGGTGCTTACCCTTTGCCATGTTTAGTTTCGAAGTGACTTAAACATGCTCTTTTTGTTGCTAAGATGATGTTGCTGTTTTAGGACTTAGTGAAATTTCACTAAGTCTGAAATCTGTAACGTTCCGATGCCATGTTCGTGTGATGTTGTAGGACAAAGCATGATAGTTTTGGGGTGGATTTTTGATTGTTCCCTGTAGTATATATTGTTGTCTTTCCATCCATGTCCTCACATGTCCATTTGAGTGGCTGTAGCATGCTTATCTTTTGCTCTAAAGTTTCAATAAAATTCTGCTGCCAGAATTTTATTGCAAAGTTCAATATGTCCAAGATCATTGCTATTGATCCGTGACTCCGTTGGGGGTGCACTTTGGACCTAGTTGCTGTACGTTATATCTAGTTTGTGTTCAAGTCCTTTGCCATGCCTTTTGGGTGCTGTAGTTTAATTATTTTGAGCTCCCAAGTTGCTATGTTGCTGTAATTTGCAGTTTTCGCTCAAATCTTGTTTCGGGCATAACTTTTAGCCCGTAACTCCGATTTCAGCGAATCTTATATCAAACTTGGGTGATTTTCTGTGTAGATTAATAATATCAGCTTGTTATCTTGTTTCGAGGTGTTTTGCTTGAGTGATGTTTTACGTGCTCCATGTGCATCCCTAGTGCATCCATCATGCATTCATGTTTTTCGAGTGCGCATTGCATCGTGTTGATTGGTGCTTGGTGTGTTTGTCTTGTTTAGAGCCGGAAGCTGAGACCGGGTTCGAAGTTGAGCACGAGTTTTCCAACGAGGTTGAGCACGAGGACCCTTCTTACGATCCGAACGACGTCTCTTCAGGCAAGATGACCGAACCCCGATAACATTACTATCTTTGTCTATTGCTAGTAGTCTCGATCTATAGTTTTGCCTCGATGCCCATGTTCTTCTTGTCAGCCTCCTACTTGCAACCAATTTCCATGTTTAACCTCCCTACCTATGCAAACCCTTGCTTGGCTAAGTACGCTTCGCTCAGCCCTTCTTATAGCGTTGCTAGTTGCAGGTGAAGTGAAGATGCTTGCTCCATGTTGAAGTTTGGTTGGGTTATATCACACTATATAAATGTTTTAAATGAAATCATCTATATATTGGCAAGGGTGGAAGGCTAAGCCTTTTGCTTGGTGTTTTGTTCCACTCATGCCGTTAGGATCCGTATAAGCCGGTTTTATGTTCCTTGATTATGCGTTCCTAACACGGTTGGGGTGTATGGGACCCCCTCGATAAACCGCTAAGTGCTAAGTCTTTTCCAGCAAATCCCAACATTGGTACTATTTGCCTAATAACAAACTAAACATGCATAGGGAGTAATTAACCCTCTTTCTTAATCAACAACCCCGGGCCAGTGCTCCACATGAGTGTTGGTCCGAAACGGGGGTCCTGCAGGGCCACCTCGAGGAAACTCAAGGTCTGGTAAAAACCTGTAGCATCGCCCATCCGGTCGTGTCCTGAGACCTAGATACGCGCGGCTACGATCAGGGTGTTGACACGTCGGGATGATTTGCTGGATTAGCCTTACCTTAGCTCGGTATATCTTGAGCACGGGATTCCGAGGATACTCGGGTCTTCCCACTTTGGAGTTGCGACTCCGCGGATCGTGGGCTTGTAATGGGTCAAGTTGGAACACCCCTGCAGGGTTTGAACTTTCGAAAGCCGTGCCCGCGGTTATGTGGCTGATGGGAGCTTGTTAATTCCGGTTGTAGATAACTTGACACAATGATGCTAATACACTACCAGCGTGTGTTCCGTGACTGTAAATTTCCGAATAGGGATTCGGGAGTTGAACACGGAGGGGTTATGGTTGCGAGCTTGTAGCTAGGATCACTTCGTGATCACTTCTCGCCGATGCCTTCTCTTCTCGCTCTCACTTGCGTAAGCTAGATGCTAGTTGCTGCTGCAGACTTGTTCTTTCTTCAGCCTTTTCCTCACCTAAAGGCTTAAATAGTTCTGTTACCCGGGAACGAGATTGCTGAGTCCTCTGTGGCTCACAGTTACTTCACACACCAGATGCAGGTCCAGCTGTGAGCTATCCAGGTGATGGCACCGAGCTGGATTGGGAGTACGACGAGGAGCGTAGTCGATACTACGTGCGCTACCCGGACGATCAGTAGTGGAGTCTCTTACTAGGATTCGATCCGCTTGTGGTTTACTTTATCTGAGTTTGGTACTTTGACATTTGACTTTTGCCCTTAGAGGGTTGTAGTGCTCTTAATGTATGATGCTTGAGACTTGTACTGTATTCTGTGAAGTGGCGATTGTAAGCCAACTATTTTCAGTTTACTATCCCTCTTTTACATGAGTTGTGCAAAGATTACCAAACTTGAGATCATTCTAGGATGGACTTATGCCTTTAAGTCGTGCCTCGACACGTAGGAGGTATAACTCCATCCTGGGCATTACACGGATCCTCGAAGTAGACGGAGCAACACAGACGAGAGAAACCTCACAACTCCAGAACGAAACCGAAGCTAAGAAGAGAAGCAACCGGAAAGAAAGAAACAACACGGTAAAGACACAAGCATAAACATGGCATACGATGCACAAACAAGTATGATGCATGTCCGGTTTAAATATGCATGGCATGGCAAAGTGCACAAACAACACTACAAGTTAAGTGGAGCTCAATATGCAACGAGTTGCATATTGACGAAACACCACATATTAATTATTTAGTTGACTCTCGTTATTTACAAGACAAGATTAAATGTTGGTTAACATGGCAAGAGGTGAAGCATAAAGAAACTACACTATTTAGACATTTTAAATGAGGCCGGAAAAATAACAACAACATATCCGGAAAATCCCCATGAGCATGTTTAGTGATCTTAAGCAAACAACAATTACACACATATTAAATGTTGTTAACATGATGCGGATGACATGAACAAGTTATATGCAATTATTAAAAGGTTGACTTAAAAGAGATATGAAGCATTTGTCACCGTGGTGGAAAGAAAAGGGTGCCACGGCAACGATCCAAAAATGATGCAACGACATCATATCGGTTCCGGTAACTCGTTGAGAGACCGGTGCAAAAGATGAAGGTGGCGTGGGTGAGTCAAACGAGATGAAAGGTGGGGCGATCCCGTTGTCGGGTTCCCACGAGTCGGTGACGAGGCAACCGAGGAACATGACAAAAGGAAGTGCACAACGGGCACGGAGCACACAAGGGATGCATTTCATACAACACAAGCATGCATTCACGGGTCATCGGCTCGAAGGTTATACCTTCGGAACAAACGTTCTCGAAGCGGTTCGAGTGTCGAGGGACGTAGTGGTAGTACTTGTTCTCGGGAGTCGTGGTACACGTTCGTAGAGGAAGAAGTTGTTCTCGTTTTCGAAGAGGAAGTAGTCGTTCCGATATCGTGTCGTGGTACTTGCGGCGTCGGACACGTGGTGGTACTTGGCGCATCCATCGTCTCCGGGCGACGGTAGTGGTACATGTCCGTAGGGGTACTTGTCGCATCGCCATGTAGTTGTTCACGTTCATCGGAGGGGTACTCGCCATCGTAGCCGTTCGGTCGTCGTGGAACTTGGGTCTTCAACTCGCCGGTCTTGACGAAATGAAGGGGTACTTGATGATCCCTCGAGTAGTCGAACTTGCCTAAACTTGGGGTCCTCGTGCACTTGGCGAAAAACAAAACAAAAACAGCAGCAGGTCTAGGCGAACAACATCAGCAACAAAACGACGGCAGCACGGGGCGTCGAGGCCGTGCAGCGGCAAGATAGCACCGAAGGAGGCCGGCGACGAGGGGCGCGGTGCTGCTGCAGCTCCTGGAGACGGGCGCCGGGGCTCCTGGCCGCTGTAGACGAAGGGAGGTCGCGCCAGGAGGAGGCCATGGCGACAGACGGAGCAGGGCGCTGCTGGAGCTCGGGAATGCACGACGCACGGGACGGGCGCGGCGTCGAGGCGCTCGTGGCCGCGGGAGGAAGGAGGCGAGCCCTCGGCTGCTCGCGCGCTGGGGACGAAGCAGAGGACGGCCCTGGTCGCGGGGAGCCCTGGCGAAGGAGGAGCAGAGCTCGGGGCGACCTGGAGGCAACCACGCGAGGGGGGGGGGGCGCCGCGAGGCAGCTGAGGCGCGGGAGCTGCTGCCCCGGCTTGAGGAAGGAGGGAGGCGGCCTGGGACGCGCAGGCGGCAGCCATGGCGACGGAGATGGGGAGCAAGAGGGAGATCGAGAGGGCCGCGAGCTGGGTCGAGGGGAGAGGCAGAGGGCTTGAGGGTCGAAGGGGAGAGGAGCGTCAGGCTCGAGGGAGAGAGGGGAAAGGTGCGGGCGAACGAGAGGAGGCGGCGGCTCGAGGGAAGGAGAGGGAGTGGGTCGCTGCGCTAGGGTTCGGTCGGGTGTGGCCTGGAGACGAGCCTTGGGCCAAAGACTAGGCCAGGGAGGAGTTGGGCCTAGGGGGAAGGGCTACTGGGAAAAAGCGGCTGGGCCCCTCTTCTTCTTTTTATTTCTTTAGCAGAAACAAAAGAGAAGAAAAGAAAAAAAAAGGAGGGGGGTTAGGGCAAGAATTAGGACAAAGGTTAATTTTTCCCGGGCTCGTAAAAATGAGCACGACCGGAGAAAAATACAAAAGGCCAGATCGGAAAATAATTCAAACACATTTGAATTTAATTCAAATGGGTTTGAACTAAGACTTGAATATAGAAGTGTCCAAAAATGTTCGAATTTTCGGAGGAACCTCGAAACAGCGGAAAAGAATTATTGGCAAGGTTTTTGACGATGAAACTTGAAGTGAAAAGGCATGGGGAAATATGCAAGTGTGTTATGCTTAATTCCAAGAATGGAATATTTATTTATATAGCTCCCTAATAATATTGAGAGGCTTTTATATGTTATAAAGAGAAGTCACCTTCCCTCGATTTAAATGAACCGAAGGTCCACACGATTTATTTGGTTGAGATGCAAAATAAAATATGACATGATGGCATGATGACATGATGCAATGAAAAAATAAATAACGCAAGCACAAAAGAAACACACGGGAGAAACCCGGAACATCTGGAATCTTCTGGAATCTTCTGGGACGTCGGTCTTCGGGCGTCACATCATATGCGTTCTCAGAAGTTTTTGAAAAAAAGAACAAGTTTGAGGAATTTGACCAGATGAGTCTTGAAGAATTTGACTAAGCGTTCTTTGTCTTAGGTTCCAGAGTTGTATAGATTTGAAAAATCCACACAATTGAGGAATCTTGAAGAAAATCATAGCTTAGAGAAATCAAATCAAGAACAGAGGATATGTGAGGTGTTTAGTGTGTGAAGATTTGATGAAGATAACACCTTTTGAGAATTTTGAAGAACACGTTTGAATCAAAGAGGGCAGTAAAAATAACTTTTAATTACCCTAGATGAAGAACACGACGAACTGTGGGATGGAGAAGTTAAGTTCGTCTGTGCATATCTTCCACTCCCTAACTTGGCGGAGGAAGACATCTACGGTGGCGGCGGAGTGAAGAAATCCGCGGCCGGCGCGAGTACGACGGCGACGAGGTCGAGGCAGTGAAGCTCTTCCTCACCGGCGATGATGGAGTAGCGGCGGCGCTAGGGTTGGAGAAGCTCGAGCGGGAGAGTGAGAACGAGCGGAGTAAAAAGTGAAGTGAGGGAAGGTGAGGGGTATTTATAGCTGAGATGAAAAACCGTTCGCCCGAAGAAATAGGACGAACGTGCCCCTGACCCTTCTCATTCGCACGACATGTGTCACCCACGTACTGTGTAGTGGAGATCGTGTGAGATCGTGGGTGAATAGATAAGTATAGTCATGGGAAGCGGAACATTGTGAGTGAGAAAACCGAAATTTTTGGAAAGGATAAGTTTTAACGTTGCGTTCGCAATTTCTTCAGCTGACAAGGACATAGTGAAGATTTTGAACAAGTTTCAAACAGAACGCATATGAAGAATTTGTGAATGGAATGGGTTGAGTTTAGCATAGAGGGGGAAGGGTCCGATCACATTCACTTAGCAGAAAAAGCAACGTGAAGAAATAGCAATAAGTGAATGATGATTTCAGACACCGCGTACAATTGTCGTAGGGTTCTGAGAATCAAATTCTTCATTAATTTCTTCACACCTAGAGCGTTATTCTTCATTGATTGAAGAAAAACAAATTCTTCATGTGTTGCACATCTAAGTCATCAATTTTGCATGAGTGTTAGGATGAGTGTCCAATTCAAAGAACATTCGAAGATTCTAAGATATTTAGCTCATACCACAACTTGCTAAATCTCTTCTCATCCAAGAGCTTTGTGAAGATATCGGCTAGCTATTCTTCAGTCTTCACATGTTCAATAGAAATGTCGCCCTTCAACACATGATCACGAAGAAAATGATGACGAATCTGAATGTGCTTTGTCTTCAAGTGCTGAACTAGGTTGTGAGCAATCTTGATGGCACTCTCATTGTCACAGAGTAGAGGCACATTCTTCACGTTGACACCATAGTCCTTGAGAGTTTGCTTCATCCATAACAATTGAGCACAGCAAGAGCCAGCAACAATATACTCAGCTTCAGCGGTAGATAGTGATACACAGTTTTGTTTCTTCGAGGACCAACCGACCAAAGATCTTCCGAGGAAATGAGTTGTACCAGACATTGATTTGCGGTCCACACGATCACCAACATAGTCAGAGTCTGAATATCCAATGAGATCAAAAGCCGAGCCCTTGGGGTACCATAATCCAAGTGTTGGTGTGTGAGCTAGATATCGAAGAATATGTTTCACAGCCTTATGGTGTGATTCCTTCAGTGCAGCTTGAAATCGGGCACACTTGCAAACACTAAGCATTATATCTAGCCTAGATGCACATAAGTACAATAGAGAACCAATCATGGAGCGGTATACCTTATGATCGAAGTCAATACCAGTTTCATCAGTGCACAGATGGCCATTTGTGGGCATAGGGATTTTGACGCCTTTACAATCGCGCATGCCGAATTTCCTCAGTACATCCTTGAGGTATTTCTCCTGAGATATGAATATGCCATTGCGTTGTTAACGAATTTGAAGACCTAAGAAGAATTTCAACTCTCCCATCATAGACATTTGATATTCTTCACTCATCATATAGGCAAATTCATCACTATAGCATTGGTCAGTACAGCCAAAGATAATATCATCAACATATATTTGGCACACAAATAATTCACCATCATAAGATTTAGTGAAAAGAGTTGGATCGAGTGAACCGTGTTTGAAGACTTTCTTCATGAGGAATTCTTGTAAAGTATCATACCAAGCCCGAGGGGCCTGCTTGAGGCCATAGAGAGCCTTATTGAGTTTGAAGACTTTGTCAGGATTCTTTGGATCTTCAAAACCTGGGGGTTGAGCAACATATACTTCTCCCTCAAGCTTACCATTGAGGAATGCACTTTTCACATCCATTTGATAGAGAATGATATCATGATGGTTAGCATAAGCAAGTAATATGCAAATAGCCTCAAGTCTAGCAACATGTGCAAAAGTTTCATCGAAGTCAATTTCTTCAACCTGTGTGTAGCCTTGAGCTACAAGCCGTGCCTTATTCCTTACCACAAGGCCATTTTCATCTTGCTTGTTGCGGTAGATCCACTTTGTGCCGATGATATTATGCTTGCGAGGATCTGGACGTTTGACTAGTTCCCAGACGTTGTTGAGTTCAAACGGATGTAATTCTTCTTGCATCGCTTGTATCCATTCAGGCTCCAGAAATGCTTCATCTACCTTAGTGGGCTCTGTCATAGAGACAAAAGCAAAGTTCCCACAAAAGTTAGATAAGTGTGAAGCTTTTGAGCGTGTAAGAGGACCTGGTATATTGATGTCGCTGATGATTTTCTCAATCTGCACTTATTTCGCAACGCGAGGATAAGCTGGTTGTCGTCGAGGAATTTGATCAGCCTTTCTTCAGCACCATTCTGTTCAGCATTTTCCTCAGGTACATTAGCTCGACGATCTTCAGGTTCTGGAATGAATTCTTCAGCAGATTCTTCGGTGGGAATGACATCCTCAGTAGCCAATGACATGCTTCTTCTTCGCAAGCGTGTGCAAATTCCTCATGCCTGCATGACCAAGTCGTCGATGCCATAGCCAGCCTTCTGAAGCTTTTGCAAGTAGACACACAACTGGTTGAGGTCCTGTAGAGAAATCAACAATATACAAGTCTCCTCTCCTAAAGCCTTCAAAGACTATGGAGTTATCAGATTCCTTGATCACAACACAACGATGTTTGCCAAAAGCAACAACCATATCCAAATCGCAAAGCATTGAGACAGACATGAGGTTGTATCCTAAGGACTCGACAAGCATGCCTTTGTCCATGTGTCGATCCCTAGTGATTGCAACCTTACCTAGACCCAATACCTGACTTTTGCCTTTGTCAGCGAAGATGATGTGCTTTAGATGAGATGGTGATAAGGGAGCATCCATCAAGAGATTCTTGTCACCAGTCATGTGATTTGTACATCCACTATCGAGGACCCACTCAGTGGCTTTGGGTTGATCATCCTGCAGATGAATTAGTGCAGCTTACAAACTCATATACTTCATCAGTGAAGAATGTGACATCAAATCATCAGATCAATTTCATCAAGTAATGCAACAGATAAAGCAGTATGAGGACGTGAGAAATGAGAGTTCATTTCTTCGAGATTAGCCTGCGTCCTTTCAGGCACATTTCAGGTCTCCAGCAAATTCTTTAGACGTTTGAGCACATCTGGAGACCTGACCCTGTAGAAGAGATTAGTTCCTTTTCTTCACCACCCACATCTGAAGGGGTGCCAAAGAGTTCATCACTCTGCGAGCTCCATATGACAAATGTGGCATAGACGCCAGCCCGTTTCGTTTCACATAAGAGGAGTTAGGATAAGCATATGAATAAGCAGAGTATTTCTTCGAGGACTTATGAACATAATGGTTAGAAGAATAATGCTCATATTCATAGCCCTTAGCTCTTCCCTGCGAAACAGAGTTGTTAGCACGATGATATTCATATGAGGAATTTGATCCATATGAGGAATTTGGTCCGTATGAGGATTTTACTCCATCTGAAGATTTTGATCCATATGAAGAATTGGATCTGGGGTTCCTATTCCTCACACGAGGTGTCATGAGAAAATTCACTTGAAGATTTTGAAGGTGCCTCTTAGGGACTCAGATTTTCTTCACAGGGTGACCATTCCTGCAGTTAGTTCCAACATATCTAGCAAATACTTCACCATTCTGATTTTTGGATAGTTTATAGTTGGAGTCAAATGACTCATCAGAAGAATGAGGAGATTGACATGTAAATCCAGATAAATTGGATGGATCAACTGGAGGTCCCTTTGCAGCAACCCGTGAGGTTTTGGGATACTGCTCAGGCTTCCAATATGAACCATCAACATTAAGTTTCCTCTCAAAGGCAATTCCCTCTTTCCTAGGGTTCCTGTTGAGGATCTGCTTTTTAAGCACATCACAAAGAGTCTGATGCCCTTTGAGGCTTTTGTACATGCCTGTCATGTACAATTCCTTCAGCCCTGCATTGTCAGTGATACTAGCAATGTCCTCAGATGAGGAATTAGTGATAGCAGAGACAGTTGAAGAATTTGTAGCATTTGAAGCATTTGAACATTCAGGTGAAGAATTTGCAGTTTCACGTTCAATGCATTTCAAGCATGGAGGAATGAATTCTTCCTAAGAAGTGCTGATTTGTTGAGCAAGTACTGATTCACGCTCCTTCTGAATATCTTCATAACTCACCCTTAACTTTTCAAGATCTTGCTTTCTTTGAAGAAATTCATAAGAAAGCTTCTCATGATCAGACAAGAGAGTGTTATGATGACTTTGAAGGTTATCACACTTGGACTGAAGTCTTTGAAGATTTTCAATCAAGATTTTAGTTCGATCCATTTCTTCTCCCAACATATGATCACTTTTATCTAGCATGTTTTGAACCTTATCAAGAGCCTTTTGTTGTTGCACAACAATTTTAGCAAGTTTAGAATAGCTGGGCTTAAGGTTTTCATTAGATTCATCCTCACTAGATTCAGAGGAGGGATATTTGAGTACCTTGGCACCCTTTGCCATGAAGCAATAGGTAGGAGCATATTCATCATTGTCTTCATCAGCCTTGTTGGTGAGATCATTTTCTTCAATGTTGAAGATAGACTTGCTAACGAATGTAGTAGCGAGAGCTAGACTTGACACACCAGATTCGGATTCCTCAGATTCCTCCTCTTCCTCATGATCCTCAGATTCAGCTTCAGAGTCCATTTCCTTGCCAATGAATGCCCGAGCCTTTCTGGAGTTGTTCTTCTTGTGAAATGAAGACTTTGAGGATTTTGATGATGAAGATTTTGACGATTTCTTCTTCTTCTTTGCATCATCAGAACTATAATCCTTTTATTTCTTCTTTTTGGATTCCTTTTCCCACTGAGGACAATCTTGAATGTAGTGACCATGCTTCTTGCATTTGTGACATAGCCGTTTGTTGTAGTCACTGGATGAGGAATCATTTCTCTTAGTGAACTTTCCAAAGCGACTACGTCTTGAAAACCTTTGGAATTTCTTCACAAGCAATGCTAGTTCCTGGCTCAATTCTTTAGGATCACCAAGGCTACTACCAGAATCTTCACCTTCAGATTCAGAGACGGCCTTGGCCTTCAGGGCACGTGATCTTCCATAGCTTGGACCATAGAGATCTCTCTTTTCAGCAAGCTGGAACTCATGAGTGTTTAGCCTTTCGAGGATATCAGCGGGATCAAGTGACTTGTAATCACCACACTCTTGAATCATCAAAGCCAGAGTGTCAAATGAGGAATCAAGCGATCTCAGCAATTTCTTCACCATTTCATGGTCGGTGATGTCAGTGACACCAAGTGCTTGATGTTCATTTGAGATGTCAGCGAGACGATCGAAGGTTTGCTGAACATTTTCATTGTCAAGTCTTTTGAAACGGTTGAAGAGATTGCGAAGAACATCAACTCGAGAGTCACGTTGTGTTGAGACTCCTTCGTTGACTTTGGACAACCTATCCCAGATGAGCTTCGCAGTTTCCAAAGCACTCACTCTTCCATACTGTCCTTTGCTCAGATGGCCACAAATGATATTCTTCGCATGAGAATCGAGTTGCTTGAATCTCTTCACATCAGCAGCATTCAAAGAAGGTGATATCGAGGGAACACCATTTTCCACAACATACCAGAGATCGTTATCAATTGCCTCAAGATGCATCCGCATCTTGTTCTTCCAGTAGGGGTAGTCCATCCCATCGAAGGAAGGACACCCAGCTGAGACCTTGATCATACCTACGGTCGACATAACTAAAACTCCAGGAGGTTAAACCAAAGTCACACAGAACAAGGGAGTACCTTGCTCTGATACCAATTGAAAGTGCGTTATATCGACTAGAGGGGGGGGGTGAATAGGCGATTTTTATGAATTCTTCACTGAGGAATTTGCTGTTGAGGAAATTCCTTAGTGAAGAACTACATGCAGTGGAATAAGTACTCAGAAGTAAACATGACATAATACAAGCATTGTCATCATGAAGAATTGAAGACAAACACAGAGTACAAAAAGCGTAATCACAGGATAATACAAAATGAAGAAAAACAGACTGAAGAAATTGAACTGAGGAAATTGAGAAAGTCTTTGGTCAAAGTCTTCATACAGATATGAACAAGCACACAACATATATATGAGGAATTGAAAGAGTTGAGGAAATAGAACCAGTAAGCTTGGTGAAGACAATGATTTGGTAGACCAGTTCCAACTGCTGTCTCAGTTGTACATCTAGTTGGAGCGGCTAGGTATTTAAACCTGAGGACACACAGTCCCAGACACACAGTCCAAGACACCAAGTACTCACCATATTCTCCTTGAGCTAAGGTCACACAGACCTCGCCCAATCACTCGTGGTAGGTCTTCAGGTGACTTCCGAACCTTCACAAACTCGGTCACTCGGCGATCCACAATTCCTCTTGGATGCTCTAGACCATGACGCCTAACCGTCTGGAAGAAGCATGGTCTTCAAAGGTAACAAGCGTCGGATCCACGCACGATCAATCTCTTCAGTGATGCTCAATCACTTTTGGGTTTGAAGGTTTTGAGTTTGGTTTTGGGTTTTTCCTCACTTGATGATTTTCGCTCAAAGTCCTCGGAGGATGGGTTGCTCTTATGACAAGTGTCATTTTTTCGCGGAGAAGCCAACCAGCTAGTGGTTGTAGGGGGCGGCTATTTATAGCCTAGGGAGCATCCCGACATGATAAGACATAAATGCCCTTTAATGATATGACCGTTAGGTAGGTAGATATTTTGCGACAGCTGGCGCGTAGCACAGCAACGGTCAGAAATTTGAGTATCAAATTCCTCAGGGCTATCATGTTCCTCACTGTGAAGGTAACTTGCACTGGTGAATTCCTAACTCCTCAGTCAGAACAAATTCCTTAGAGATCAGAAGAACTTCGTCTCTGTCACTGAAGAATATGACTGAACTGTATGAGATTTCCAATGGCTTCACTCGAAGGGATTGGTAGGTGTAGGATTTTGAGTTGAGCATCACATGGAAATTTTTCCTTCGTATTTCCTCGACCCCCTTTAACAGTACGGTGTTTCCTATGACTCAAGAAAGAGAAAATGAAACTATAAAAACAAAAGTCTTCACGCTTCATGTTCCTCAAATGAATACCAAGTCTTCAGGGTTACACCAATTTCTTCACTTTCAAAGTCTTCAGAAAGTCTTCAGAAATCAAAAGTCTTCAGTCGAAGAACTTCATTTTTAGGGGTCGTCTTTCCCTGTAAATATCAAACTCCTCATAGACTTATAGACCTGTGTACACTCATAAACACATTAGTCCCTTAACCTATAAGTCTTCAATACACCAAAATCACTAAGGGGCACTAGATGCACTTACAAAAATCAGCTTCTTGACAAACTGAACTGCAGTCTCTGCATCACACTTGCTGACTGGTTCTGCCTCAACCCACTTGGTAAATTTATCAACCTCCACCAAAAGGTGGGTGTTCTTATCTTTAGATCTTTTGAATGGTTCGATGATATCAAGCCCCCAGACTACAAATGGCCAGGTTATCGGGATCATCCGCAATTCCTGAGCCGACACATGAGCTTGTCTAGAATTTTTTTGACACCCGTCACATTTGCTGACAACATCCTCCGCATCAGCATGAGCCGTCAACCAATAAAACACGTGCCAAAAATCCTTAGCAATCAAAGATTTTGAGCCGGCATGATGACCACAATCGCCTTCATGAATTCCTCGTAGAATCTCATGGCCCTCCTCAGGAGAGATACAATGCTAGAACGCACCCGTCACACTGCGTCGATGTAACTCGCCGTTGATAATAATCATAGACTTAGACCTCCTGGTGATATGTCGTGCCAACGTCTCATCCTCAGGTAACTCGCCCCGGCTCATATAAGCCAGATAGGGCATCATCCAATCCGGAACAATGTGAGAGCCGCCACTAGTTGGCCCTTCGGGGCAGGTATAACAATATCCTCCTCAGATGGTAATTTAATCGACGGGGTATGCAAGACGTCAAGGAAGATATTAGGGGGTACCGGCTTACGTTGAGACCCCAGATGGGATAATGCATCAGCCTCCTCATTCTTCCATCGATCAATGTGATCCACCTGGTAATCTTTAAAGTGACCAGCAATGTTTTCAACCGCCCAACGATAAGCCGCCGTGAGCGGGTCTTTGGAGTTCAACTTGCCTGAGACTTGCTGAGCCACCAAATTTGAGTCGCCGGGCACCTAACCCGGCTTAAAGTCATCTCTTTGGCTATATGAAGCCCATGGAGAAAAGCTTCATACTCAGTTGCATTGTTAGTATAAGGAAACAACAACCTTAAAACATAACAAAATTTATCACCTGGTGGGGAAGTCAATAAAAATCCAGCCCCCGAGCCTTCCAACTGTCTAGAGCTATCAAAGTGGATTACCCTTCTCCTCAGGCGTCTGCAACTCTATCCAATCATTAATAAAGTCCAGAAGAGCTTGAGATTTAATAGCTGTCCTGGGCACATATTTCAAACCGTGAGGCCCAATTTCAATTGCCCACTTGGCGACCCGGCCAATGGCCTTTTTGTTTTGAATAATATCTCCCAAAGGAGCAGAGCTAACTGCAGTAATATGATGTCCTAGGAAATAATGCTTTAGTTTACGACTTGCCATGAACACCCCATACACCAACTTCTGCCAATGTGGGTATCTTTGCTTGGACTCGGTTAAAACCTCACTAATATAATAAGCCGGCCGTTGGCTGGGTACTCCTTACCCGCTTCCTTGTGCTCCACAACAACTGCTATGTTGACAACTCTATTATTAGCCACCACGTATAGGAGCAATGGCTCTTTGTCAATTGGAGGAACCAAGACTGGCAGCTCAGCCAACTGTTTCTTGAGAGCTTCAAATGCTTGATTTGCTGCCTCACTCCAGACGAAGTGGTCGGACTTCTTCATCATCTGATATAAAGGCAGAGCCTTTCCCCCCATGCGACTTATGAACCGGCTTAAAGCCACAACACGACCTGCCATACGTTGAACGTCATTGACACACGCCGGCTTAGAAATCAAGGTGATGGCCTTAATTTTCTTTGGGTTAGCTTCAATGCCCCGTTCTGAGACTAGGAAACCCAACAGTTTACCTGCAGGCACACGAAAAACACATTTGGCCGGGTTAACCATCATCTTGTAGACTCAGAGATTGTCTAAAGTTTCTTTTAAGTCGTCAAGAAGAGTCTCTTTCTTCCTAGACTTGACCACAATGTCATCCACATAGGCATGCACGTTACGCCCAATCTAATTCTGAAGACAATTTTGAACACATCGCTGGTAAGTCACCTGGGCACTCTTAAGCCCAAAAGGCATAGAAACATAGCAGAAAGCCCCATAAGTTTTGATGAACGATGTCTTCTCTTGGTCTTTGACTGCCATCTTGATCTGATGATAACCAGAATATGCATATAAGAAACACAAACTCTCACAACCCGCCGTTGCATCAATGATTTGGTCGATACAAGGGAGAGCAAATGGATCCGTTGGACACGCCTGGTTGAGATCCGTGTAATCAATACACATATGCCACATGCCATTTTTCTTAAGTACCAGCACGGGATTGGCCAACTACTCAGGGTGGAAGACTTCTACAATAAACCCAACTGCTAAGAGTCGAGCCACTTCTTCTCTAATTGCTTTACGTCGCTCCTCATTGAAAGGACGGAGGAACTGTTTAACCGGCTTAAACTTAGGATATATATTAATACTGCGCTCAGCGAGCTCTCTCGGTACACCTGGCATGTCACAAGATTTCCATGCAAAAATGTCCTGATTCTCACGGATGAACTGCTGAGATGAGCGCGCTTTCCTATTTGGGATCGATAGTAGCACTTATTGTAAACTGCTGAGATGAGTTGCCCGGAATAAAATCCACCTGCTTGGTATCATCAGGATATTTAAACTTCAATAATGGCTCTTGCTCAATGCTAGGCTTCTTCAGAGGGGTCATACACTACAAAAAACCCACTTCCCCGTGATAATCTTGTTTGTCACAGTAGGTCACATTTTCTGTCATGCATGTACATCCATGACGATTTTATGACAGAATCAAGATAGTCATTCCTGTGCTGTCGTAGAAGTGTTCCATGACAACACCAAAATTATCATCATGGAACTGTTCACTTCCATGACGATAAATGGCGCGTCATGTAAGTGCTTTCGTCAAGGGTAACCGACATGTGGCATCCACCATAACGGGTCGCTGTTAAGCTATCGGGTCTAGTTTTGGATCCGATAACCTGCTAATAGCGAGGACCAATGGGGATTCTCCATGTGTAAAATTCTCATTGGCCGAAGGAACCATGTGTCAGCTCCACGTGCGGACAGATGTCAACAAACCAATGGACAGGAGGCGCCTATGATACGTCGACACGTGGCACAGCCCAACAGTGGCCCATTTAGGTCAAAAGGACAGCTCGTTTGACTTGGTTAAAGGTTAACGAGCAGGCCCATCGAAAGCCCGCTAACGGCCTGCTCGCATATAGCCCATTCGGGCTTGATAACTCACAACCCATTATGGCCTTTCGGAATTCGTCCCACAAGATTTATCTAGGCCGTCCAATATGATTCCGGTCCGTTATAACTTTTGGCCCATGTACGACCCATGACATCTTTCGGCCCATATGAGGCCTTTTGTAACTCTTGGCCCATTAATGGCCCATAGTGAAATTGGCCCACAATGAACAATATATCTCTTCATACCCATTAACGGCCCATTACTCCATTGGGCCGTTCCCAGCCCGTGTTATCTTTTGGCCTTTTAAGGCCCATTTATTCTTAGGCTGATTTGTAGCATTGAGTTGCTTAGGGTCCGTTACTGGCCTTTTCCTCTTGAGGGCCAAATTCAATCGTGGTTAAAGTCGGCCCGTTTGTGGCCCGTTAATTTGTTGGGCTATTTTCATAGTGTCATCAAATACGGCCCATTAACAACCTGTTATGCCTGTTGATAGAATTAGGCCCGTTATACTCGTCGGCCTCTTAAAGGCCCGTTATGGTTGGCCCATGAACGGATGGTTGCCACTCTAGCCCGTTTACAACCCATAATGCGGTCCGTTACTGGCCCATGTTTGGCCAATCTTTCATACGGCCCGTAGAAGGCCCATTTATTCTATGGCCCATAGAAGGCCCGTAGGAGGCCCATGGTCACTACAGCAGATAGCAGGACAATGTTGACAACGGTTCGTATGTTGCCCATGGTTATTGTGGCCTAGTTTTAAAAAATGGGCTATTGCGGTCACTAGCACACTGCGGAAAAAGAACTGCACTAACTAGAAGCAAACAAATAAATAGGACAACAAGGAAATAAATAAGCAAGCAACATACGCTAGACTATTACGACTATTACACATATTACATCCACTAGGCATCAAAGTTCGCCACCAGTGCAAATATGGGGAACAAAGCAGCGTATTACATACGCTGATTGTCAAAGTTGGCGACCAGTGCAAATTAACACCGTAGCAATACAAGTCCAGAACTAAAACCACTTCGCAAAAGCTCAAGAAACAATATCCTAGGTATCCACCATGCTGGCAAGACGCTTAGCAAGCTTATTAGCTTTCTCTTGTTTGGCGCTTAAATCCTCCAGCGCCTTCTGTTGCACCAGAAAGTATGCATTTGAATTCTCAAGGGACTTCCGCAGTCCGTCGGCTTCTTGTCGCAGCACAGCTGATCAATGTCTTTCAACTTGTAGTTGAGACTCAAGAAACCGAACTGGTTCACAAAATGAGTTCGAGGAGCTTGTGCCAGCAGTAGTGGCCAGTAACTCAAACACTACACCAAGATAGGACTTTGGGGTTGTCTCACTCTCTTCAAGATAGTTTTCATTAGCTTTTTTATCAGCTTTTATGGAGACCAACAAGGATGTCTCACTATCCTGAACCTTATCTGCATTACTTCCTTTACCATTGCTTAATAAGGCACTCTCCCCAATATTCTGTTAGCATTCTAAAAGAAGAAACAAGCAGACACATAACATGCTTAGCATGTAGTATAGGAAACTCATTTCAGTGAACCAACTCAGTAGTATGGTGGACATGATTGAACTACCAAGTCTTCTATTTCCAAGTAGTACATAATAAAAGCATCAAACAAACATATATCTATGTCCTATGGTCACTTCATTGTCTTGCCAAATCAAAATAGAGACACGGTTCAAATCATATCAGTTCAAGACAAAGCAGCATTGAAATAATACAAGTGTGGAAAACTACACGTCACAACAAGATTTCAGATGGGTACCACAGGTATACATGTACAACAACACTATTGGCTTTGTTGTGATGCTAGTAATGTGCATGAGATGAGAAGTCAACTGTATACACAATTGAAATTGATATCAACAGAGCAATTTAGAAGAGCAAACTTGTCAAAGAAACATGCTTAAAGATACCTGTTGTGCCATTGGGGTTTCGATTGGATCCTTCAATTTAAAAATAAGTTTGTATGAGTAAATACAGTGATACAAGAGCAAAGCAGTATGCACCATAGCAATGGAATCTTAAATGAGAATAGTTGTTCTTCAGTTTTAAGCACTTGTTCTACACGAAAAGAGTACAATATGACGGAGGATATAGTACTTAAAAATAAAAAATGAGCTCATAGACCTTACCACATTCTTGGTTCGGGACCAGTACAGAACAAGGTGTTCCCATTCATCGTCCCATAAATGTGTCTTGGGAAAACGTAAGGGAATTTGATGAGTTCATTTGCTAGTGAGGTATGTTTTCTTCAGGTAATTCCAATACTGCCACCAAGCATTCCTGAAGACAGCAAAGGTATTAGCACAGGTTACCTCATCTTGAGTTTCCAAATCGGTCCTTCTCTATAGAAAAAATGGGAACATTTGCTGTATTATAACCAACATGGAGGTAGAATATATGGGACACAACAAAGTAATTGCCATGAATAACATTACTTACACATAACTCCTGGACGTACACCTACAACTGGCATTTTCCTTCATCTTCAGTATAATATTTCCATGATGGGAAGATACACACATAGGATTTGACAACATCAAATGCGGTAGATGCTAAACTACGAATGGCTAGTTGTGCTTCGTCCACAGGAATAGGTGTACTAACTGGTGGAGTTGGGGTTCGCCGTGGTAGTACTGGCGCTTTGGGCATTGGAGCTGCCTTAGCAACTGCTCTTGTTTGGGAGCTCTGTGGTGGATAAGGTGATGTGTCAACTTGAACTGGGTCACAATTTTCTGGGGTTTGGGTTAGACTGGGTGAAGCAGGTTCTCTGTCCATCGCAGTAGGGGTACAATCTGCGAGAGTCTGGGTTATGTGTGGTAGGGTTGGTTCTCGTGCATGTACAACCGGGGTGCTATCTCCACCAAGAGGTAGCACTGTTTTATTTGAAGATCGTGTTTTTACTCCGCTAGATACTGCCATCAATCGCTCCAGTTCAAATGGCTGATAAACAAGAAACATAGTTGAATGTACAGACCTTTTATGAGAGACATATGCGATAGATAGTGTGGAAAAAGAGGACATGAAATAGTTCACATGTATATTGTTTAACTAAAAAGGATAGCATGCCTTAATTTCACATATATGATGTGTATCTAAACTGGATAGCATAGGATGACATAATTCAAAGATATGATGACTTACTAAACATGATGGCATGAGATAATTATATGATGTCTTTAGTAAACAGGTTCGCATGACATAATTCACATACATGTTATCTTAGTAATCACGATAGCATGATATAATTCACATATGTGATTTATATACTAAGCAGAGGGCATTCACATATACGATGTCTGAACTAAGAACATGGTGTTGAATATTGTGTATATGATGTCTAAACTATGCAATGCAAGACACCATATGCATGATATGAGCAGTATAACCATGTCAAGTTAGAGCATACACCTCGGTGGGGGAATAGGACTGGTCATCTGTCTCCGAATCCATCTTTGAGGAGCTATCAGGACCCAGCAAGAGATCAGCTTCGACAGGTAGCACTGTCTGCTCTGAAGACCTTGTTTCCACTCCAGATTTTTTTCATCACCCACTCAAATGGCTGATTGACAGGAAGAGTAGTTGAATGTACGAACATTGTTGACAAATGGAAATGTAATGAAGAAAAGGATTGACAAGATATCATTCAAATATATGATGCTTGGCTAAACAGGATGGCATTGCATATTTCACATATATTATGGCTGGCTAAAAGAGATGAGATTGCATAATTCACATATATGATATAGAAACTAAATATGTGTCATTACAGAACATGTCTAAACTAAGCAGATGACATACATGATGTCGAAAGTAGGCACTGCAAGGCAACATATGCATGATATGACCAACATCAACATGCCAAGTTAGAGCAAACACTTCGGGGGGGGGGGTAAATAGGAGAGGTCAGCTCCGTCTGAATCTGCCTCAGAACATATATCTTCCTCTGGATTACAATCTAGAGGGGGAGGGTTTGCCAATGCACCCACCATGGAGCGATGTCTGCATGACATTGTATTGCCGCACAAAACTCTTCTCTTTTTCTCTACATGTTCAGCATGACTGTGTACAATGTCTGACATGCATATAAAAAAATAGTGAGATTATGTAAGGAGAGCATGCAAAATCTAGAGCGATGGTAACAACTAGTGAATAGATCCAAAAATAATGATAGCAGGCTCATGATAGCTTTGATTTAATAAAAAGACAAATGATGATTGCTTTACTGTTTGTTTCCCACCCAAGATGAACAACATAAGCATACCCTAGGTGAACCAGATAATAGACATATATACTATTCATTGCTGCCTCGATATGTGCCCCACAAGCATTTAAAAACTCAAGCTTGAACATTAATTTGGACCTGACTTGGAGTCTAAGAGATGAACATGACGATAAAGTAGCAGATAATATTAAGCAATGCATAACATAAGCAGAAACAAAAGAGTGTGACCTATCTTGCAGACCCGTGCACTCCTCAGGTTCATCTGCTGAGTCGATGATGGTGATGCAGTTGCGATGGGTGCCGGCAGCAGGGAAGGAGATCTGAGGCGGCGAAAGACGGTCAAGAGTCGTGATGTCTGGTATGGTGGATGCTTCTATTGATGGAGCAGCTCAAGTGAGGTGGACGACGTCGCGGCAGGAGCATGACAAACCACACAAAGTTTTCTTCGACACCTATCTATAGCTGAAGTAATTCTGTAAGGGCTCCTTTGGCTTGCAGGATTCTAAAATCGCAGGGATAGGTAAAACACTGGAATAGGATAGGAATGCACGTGGGAAACATATCATTTGTAAACATAGGATTTCTGTCAACTTGGGTGTTTGGTTCACAGGAATTGGAAGAGAAGAGGAATGCAAAGCAACATGGCCAAATTAAAGTGAAACCAAAGGAAAGTGTGTACAGTTATAATGCTATTCTGCCACTAATGCACTTAGTCTTGTTTTCATGCATATGATTTTAAATACTAGGTCCATGTGGATGGTTTGTTCCATTCCTTTCAATGAAATACATGAATAATTCAATAGTGGAGTGCAATAGGAAAATTTCCTATTGCTATGTTTTCCTTCACTTTTTCCTTTGAACCAAAATAGCCCTAATGGATCGACATGTGTCCGTTGCCCCAGACTGTGCATAGGCCCAAGGACAAGTTTGCTATACCAGCATCAGATCAAGGCTCAAAGGGATCAGCTCTTTGAGGAAACAGAGAACTGGTCAAGGAGATCAAGACAACCAAGACCAGCCGAAGAGGCAAGATATCACCAGAAGAAGAACCCTCCTTGCTGCCACTTCCTACAGAAAGAACCTGCAAATGACACCTGTCCTACGACCTGTCAAGCAAGTAGGCACGAAGCTGGCGAAATAGCCCGACAGGCCTGCCGGGCGAGCCGTGATGTGACACTGAACAGCACATTTGATGCGCTGTGTCAGCCTGCAGAGTTAGGTATGATAGCACTGTTTTCTATCTAATCAGCCTAGAAAGACTAATTTGCCACTGTGGTGACCCCTTAATCTATAAAAGGAGGCCCATGGCAACTATGGAAAGGACTCGGCCATTCGAACCTACACACACTCATAGGCGCGTGACCGCTCTCGCCCCGAGGCAACCTTGCTGGGCAAGAGCGCCGTGCTCTTTTCCACCATTCCACCATCAATCCATCAAAGAAGAAGTAGGGTTTTACGCCTCGCGGTGGCCCGAACCTTGGTAAAAACTGCCCGTGTGATCTCTGCCGTGCTGCGCTCTGCTTTCCGCTCTTTGTGCAACATGCCCAGCCCCCCGCCGAACCAAAAAGGGACCCCTGTCCCATAGGTGGCCGTGGTTTTCCCGCAACATATTTGGCGCACCAGGTACGGGGGTCACTTGCGCGAACCCGAGGGCATGAGCAGCGCGCCATCTTCATCACCAGCTCCATCGCCTTCGGCTCCATCGACCATGGCGCCCAAAAAGAAATCCGGTGCTGCAGCTCACCCGTCCACTTCAAGGGCCTCGCCGCCCGTGGCCACCAACACCATGGGGAATGCGGGGCGCATGGGACTGCGGATGCTGCGGGGGACGTGGTCGGCGCAGGCGGCGTCGTTACCACACACCTGCGGCCGAAGCGAGAGCAGGAGGCACCGGAGAAGGAAAATATCCCATTCGCAATGCTCCACGAGGTATGAGCTGAGAGATTATTCTTTCTGTACCTCCTCGCCCAGTCGAAGAGCATAGTCTTAGCGGTGTCGCTCGTTCGAGGGCGAATCACAACTCTCCGGTCGCTCCTGTCGTGGGCGCGACCGTAGAGCATGCGCCACCGCTGGGAGGAGCTAACCTAACCACTATGTTCGACGAATCCGCTGGCATTCATGTGCCTCTGCCTCGTTCCCACGCTGTCCAAGCGGCTGGCTCCCAGCGATGAGAACACGGTGCGGTCATCCTCATCACCATCAGGAGTCAGGCGACGCTGCGGTCCACATCATCATCACCTATGCCAAGCACCGCCTCGGAGGCTATGGCGCGGGCTCAACTGCTACTGAGATTTCCGCCGGCAGCCAATCAGATGTATGAGTGGTGAGCCACCATCCAAAGTCTGATATGTTTTGCCGAGGAAGGAGGATCACATCAAGCTGGCCCATCATGGCCTCCCCAGGCAACGGTGACGGCCCATGCTGCTGGTTCTACTGAAGGGGCCACCCCCACTGTGCAGTTCCCGCCACGGTGGCCATCGCGTGAGCCACACTATTAGGAGCCATACAACGTCTCGATGGCCTCGTCAGACCCTCGAGCGCATCAAGGACAACAACGAGCCTCACAGGGCAGGCAGGGGGAGTGCGCGCGCATCACCATCGAGCAACGCCGCGGCGACCACTGCTAGCCGGACGGGCGTGATGGCCCCAAAGTCGACGAGCCTGCACTCGATGGGGGCGGGTACCTGCCATTCGAGGTAGGGTTCCCTGCCTTCACCCGAGAGTTGCGGCAAGTCCGTTCGCCGTCTGCTTGCATGTTCAAGCTAGAGATTTGAGAGAAGTATGATGGAAGACTGAACCCGGCAGTGTTCTTGAGCATCTACACCATCGCTGTTCAACCTTCCGGGGGAAGAGATGAGAAGGTATTCACCAGCTACTTCCCTTTGACACTTAAGCCAAATGTGAGGTCTTGGCTGATGCATATGCCGAAGAACTCCATTTCGACCTAGGCTGACCTGTGCCATGACTTCGTTGGCGCCTTCACGGGCGGCCACCAAGAACTGGGGCAGCCCAGTGATTTGCAGTTGCTCTCGCATAAGGAAGGAGAGACTCTGCGGAAGTACATGCAGAGGTTCAGTCGAGTCCATGAAAATATTCCAGACATCCACCCAGCTGCAGTGAGAGTAGCGTTCCATTCCAACATGCGCAATCGTCAGGTACATTCCGAGATGAACGTTCGGTTGCCCAATACTATGAAGGAGCTTTACACCTTTGTGGACAAGTGTTCTCGGGCGGAAGAGGGGAGGAAACTCCCTGGAGAAGAAAATGGCGTCGACATTGACTCAGAGGATGACGACGATGCCACCAGTCAAAAGAAGAAGAACAAGAAGCGCAGTAAGAAGCGCAAGGATAAGGCAGTGATGACAGTCGAGGGGTCAAGCACGCCTAGTACCTACAAGAAGGATAAGACTGAGGCCCCCGGCAAGGAGATTGCCGTGTGCAATGATAGCCGGGAAGCTGTGGCTGCCGAGAAGGCTGGGAAGAGTGATGGCCCTTACTGCAAGATCCATCGGACCAAGGGCCACGATCTCCAGGAGTGTCATCAGGTTTAGCAGCTTGTCAAGAGACAAAGGGTTGAATATGAGAAGCGAGATAAGAAAAAGGTCAGAATGGCGCTGGCGGGAAGGGCCAGAGCGGTGAAGCAAATTGCCCCGACAAGGATCCTAGGAACCAAGGGAAACCCGCCAGGGGCCGTGAGAAGGAGGATTGCAATGAAGAGAGTGATGGACGGGATGAAGAGGAAACCAGTGAGAAGGAGTTCCAAAAGGCCACTCACGCCTTGTGCATTGACGGTGGTGCATCTCTGCATTCCTTTCACCGCCAACTTAAACAGTGGGCGCGTGAGGTCAATGTCGTGGAGCCAACAACGGAGTTTCTCAAGCCTCTCAGGTGGTCCCTCATGCCCATCATCTTTGACAAAGAGGACCACCCCGACCGCACCATCGCGGGAGGGTGCTTGCCGTTGTTGGTCTCACCAACAATCCGCAACCTCAAGGTCACAAAGATGTTGGTTGATGGCGGGGCCAGGTTGAATCTGATTTCCCCAAAGGTCATTAGCAGACTCAAGATAGCAGAGGAAGAGCTTGAGGTTACCGGCACATTTCAAGGAGTTAATCCCGGTAGGAGCCATCCTAAGGGAAAGATCACGTTGGTGGTAACATCCGGGGGAGAGTTGAACTACCAGACTGAGAAGGTTGTGTTTGATGTGGTTGATTTCCCCTGCCTTACAATGGAATCCTTGGACACCCAGCTTTGGCGAAATTCATGGCGACATCCCACTATGCCTACAACACCTTGAAGATGTGAGGGCCAATGGTGGTCCTTTCCATTCCATCAGACGAGAAGGACACAATCATTTGCATGGATAAGATGTACATGGATGTGGTTGCGGCAGAGGCCGCGGAGATCACTGGTCCCACCAAGGAGAGCAAGAAAAAGAAGAGAGCGGTTAAGAGCCCCGGTGAGGAGCCCGAGAAGCGCACCTCTCCGGAGTACGCTATGCATGTTGACGACTTGCTGGAAAGCTCCAGCAGCAAGAGATCCAAAGCTCCCGCCCCCGATGTAAAGAAGGTCCCGGCAGGGCTGGATGGCACTGGTGGTACCTTTATATTCAGTGCCATCCTTGATGACAAATAGGAAAGCATGCTTGTTGCCTTCCTGCAGGCGAATGTCAATGTGTTTACCTGGCAACCATGTGACATCCCCGGTGAGCACCATCTCGCTGTCTGCCGACATCCTCAACCTGTCAAGCAGAAGGCCCGAAAGCAAGCTTTGGAGCAGCAGTAGTTCATTGCCAAGGAGATCAAGAAACTTGAGGCAACTGGTTTGGTTAAAGGAGTACTGCATCCAACATGGTTAGCAAATCCAGTGGTCGTATGCAAGGCTAATGGAAAATGGAGGGTATGCATAGATTTCACTGATCTAAACAAGGCCTGCCCACATCATGGACTCCACTTCAAGTTGGGATCTGCTCTCTTTCCTGGATGCTTATTCCAGGTATCATCAGATTTTTATGTCCAAGGAAGACGAAGAGAAGACCTCGTGCATCACCCCATGTGGCACATACTGCTTCGTGCGCATGCCTTTTGGGTTGAAGAGTGCTAGGTCTACTTTTGCAAGAGCAGTCCAGATTGATTTTGAGTCACAGTGGCACATGAACATTGATGCCTATATGGATGATATTGTGGTCAAGACCAAGGACAGATCAACCTCATCCAGGATTTAGAAGAGACATTTGCCAATCTACACAAGATCAACTTGAAGCTGAATCTAGGGAAGTGCGTGTTTGGCGTCCCCTCCAGCAAGCTACTTGGTTTCTGTGTGTCCCACAGCGGGATAGAGGCCAACCCCGGTAAGTTCAAGGCTAATGAGCAGATTCAGGCACCCAAGACATTCAAGGATGTCAGGCATTTGATAGGGTGCGTTGCCGCACTTAGTAGATTCATCTCCAAGTCTGTCGAGCGTGCCTAGCTGTTTTTTAAGATCTTGAAGAAGGCAGGACCCATGAAGTGGACACCGAAAGCAGAGATGGCACTATAGGAGTTGAAAACCTACTTATCGTCTGTGCCTGCTTTGGTTGCTCCTAAGCCATAAGAGCCGTTGCTGCTATACCTAGCGGCAACTAATCAAGTGGTTAGCGCAGCCTTAGTGGCACAGGGGAAGTGGAGGAAGAAGCAGCGTCAATTAGTGTCCCTTCTGTAGAAGAGTATGAGAGAAACTCGGCAAGGTTAGATATGGGCCATGACAAGGAAGAGCACGGTAGCAGAAACAGTCCCAAGGACACGACAAGGAATAAAGTGGTGCAGCGCCTAGTATACTTCGTCAGCTCCCTGTTGCAGGGGGCTAGATCTAGGTACTCCAGCGTGCAAAAGTTGATTGTTGGCCTAGTCATGGCCTCAAGGAAACTGCACCACTACTTCCAAGCCCATGAGATCACGGTTGTTACATGCTTCCCATTGCAAAGGATACTCCGGAACCCAGAGGCTACCGGCAGGATAGTGGAGTGGGCATTGGAGTTATCCAGGTTTGGCCTGAAGTTTGAAAGCACCTCAACAATATAAAGCAGGGCATTGGCAGAGTTTATTTCAGAATGAACGCCAACCCCCGATGAGGAAGTACTAGAGACAGTTGTTCACGATAAGGAATCCCACTAAGAATGGATAATGTATTTTGATGGCGCCTTTTCCTTACAAGGTGCGGGGGCTAGCGTGCTTCTTGTCGCTCCCTCCGAGGATCACCTAAAGTACGTTGTCCAGATGCATTTTCCCGGGGAGGAGGCGACCAACAATATAGCAGAGTATGAAGGGCTCTTTGTCGGGCTCAGGATCACCATAGAATTGGGAATCAAGAAGCTGATCATCACAGGAGATTCACAACTTGTGGTGAGATAAGTCAACAAGGATTACCAAAGCCCATTGATGGAGGCATACGTCGAGGAAGTGAGAAGGTTGGAGGAACACTTTGATGGATTGCAAACAGAGCACGTACCCCATGCAGAAAACAACATTGCTAACCATCTGTCAAAGTGTGCTGCGCAAAAGCTTCCTGTGGGACCAGAAACTTTTGTTCTCCATCTTACTTAGCCCTCCGTATCCCCAGCAACAATGGCCCTAAAGAGGAGGAAACCAGACTCCGGTAAGCCTCTCCCAGTAGAGCCCTCTGGGCACCTGGTAGGGACCCTACCGGAAATCACTCCCATTCGCTTGCCGAGTTGCACCCTCCTGCCGGGCCTCAGGTCCCCGCGGTTGAGGAACGCGCTCCAACGAACGCGAAGGTGCCGCTAGTCCTCGTTGCCGATCCCCAGGCTCCAACTTGGGCAAGGCACATAGTCCACTTCCTCCAGACTGGAGAACTTCCCAAAGAGCAAGAAGAATCCGAAAGAGTAGCCCGGAGGGCCAATATGTATCAGTTTGTCGATGACACTCTATACAAAAGGATGCCCAATGGTGTGAAATTTAAGTGCATTTACCGGGAAGGAGGAAATGAACTGCTGGCAGAAGTACACAAAGGCATGTGCGACTCCCACATTGGATCAAGGGCATTAGTTGGGAAAGCATTCCGGCAAGGATTCTATTGGCGCACAGCCCTCCAAGATGCAGTTGAGCTAGTCACCAAATGTGAAGCCTGCCAGTTCCATTCCAAGAATATCCATCTGCCGGCCAAGCTCTTCACACAATCCCTTTGTCATGGCCGTTTTTGGTCTGGGGGCTCGATATCCTCGGCCCTTTCCCCCGAGCTACTGGGGCTTTGAATTCTTGTTCGTTGCCATCGACAATTTTACAAAGTGGCCGGAAGTAGATGCCGTGAGAAAGGTGACTGCTCACTCAGCTATCAAGTTCTTGAAAGGATTGGTGTGCCGCTTCGGGGTCCCTGCCCGGATCATCACTGACAACGGCACCCAGTTCACGAGCCGTGCCTTCATGCAATATGTTCATGCCCTCGGAAGTAAGATCTCATTTGCCTCTATTGCACATCCCAGAAGCAATGGACAAGCTGAGAGGGCGAATGCAGAAGTGTTGCGGGGCCTCAAGACAAGAACATTTGATAAGCTGCAGAAGTGTGGCAGACGATGGATCGGTGAGCTGCCGGTGGTTCTCTGGTCCCTCAGAACGACACCAAACCAAGCTACCGGGAAGACTCCCTTCTCCCTTGTCTATGGGGAAGAAGCAATTATCCGCAGGTCTCCTCGAGTGCTTGCCTACGATGAAGTAGTGCAGGATCAGCACCGGCATGATGACGCTGTGCTTCTCGAGGAGAACCATCTTCGGGCTGCTACGCGTGCCGCACGCTACCAGCAAGCCCTGCGTCGCTACCACAACCGTAGGGTTCATGCCCGGTGTTTTCAGGAAGGCGACCTTGTCCTTAGGTGCGTTCAGTCCGCCAAGGATGCAAACAAGTTATCGCCGAAGTGGGAAAGCCCTTACCGGGTGGTACGAGTCACCAGACCTGGTGCAGTCCGTCTGGAGACCAGAGACGGCATTAAATTGCAAAACTCATGGAACATTGAGCATCTCCACAAGTACTACCCGTAAGGCGCGGCTGTCGGGCCCTGCCCAACAGCCACCCTTTTGCACATGCCTTGCTCTAGTTGCATGTAACCCCTTGTACAAAGCCAGGTGCAGAACCTGAGCAACATAGAAATAAATGAAGTGCTGAGAGCCCCCCCGAAAAGTTGCATGCATGCACAAGCATATCATGAGCATCTCATGTTCATGTAGATAAGATTGCATTTGGCATCATTTTCATCTGCATAAACCACATGTTCCTGTCGTGGACTTGGTTCCCCAAGAGGAGAAGAAAGGAGAAGCCAACATTGCAATCTCCCGCAAGCCAAACAGATAAGTCCTTTCCTTTATCCATACTTTTCCTGTAAAGGCTTGTGCCTAAGAAAACCTCGCTACCTTCCGAGACTTAGGTTCTCCCATCTTTCGACCCGAACGTTGCTTCGGCCAGGACGGTCGTAGTGGCCTTTGTTGAAAAGGGATTGGCAGGGGGCTAGTCCCTCTTCATATCTTCCGCCCGGTAAGATTAGCTCCGCGGCAACAAGGCTGAGGGTACCAGCAAGGTAGCATGTCGGGGAAAACTTGTCTACTTAAAGTATAGAGGCATCCCACCTCTTTATGGACACATTACATGCCCAAGTCCCCGGCAAGGTTCATCTTTGTCGGGGAAACTGATCGCCCACGAACACCTATGGGACCGGAGCCCCTTTTCGGTACGGCAAGGGGGCGGAGGATGCACAAAGAGTAGATCGAGGCAAGCACGCGAGCAGTTTACCCAGGTTCGGGCCGCACGGATGCGTAAAACCCTACTCCTGCCTTGGTTCGTATTGCGTTCTTGGCTCGGGAGCGAGAAGAACTACAGTGCTGATCGCTAACAGGACCGAGCGTAGGAGTGATGGATGATAGGAACCTCCTCTACGTTGCGCATGGGCCTCCTTTTATAGGTCAAAGGGGTCACCGACAGGTGGCAACGCAGTCGAGGGTAAAAATGTAAAATGGGTGGTAGTTGGAACAGTGTATGCATAGTGCTCTATACCTAACCCTGACGGCAGGGGACAAGGGCATTAAATGCCCGTCGCCGTCGCCCCGAACAGTGCAAAAAGCGTCCGTCAGGGCGCCACCGTCCGCCACGACGGTGGCCTTGTCATCGCAGCTTGCCACCGTGTATCCCAGGCTGCACAGCCTTCCGCCACGTGTGCCTGGAAAGGTCCCAGGGCGACGCGTGGGCGGATGAGCTGGAGCGCGGGTACTTAGTGGAAGTTTGCCGCGGCAAGCGCCTTGCCGCGGCTGCTATCTTGTCGCGCCCGGAAGTTTGTCACTCTCCGGGCCTTGCTGGGACGCGTGGCACGTCGCGGCAAGTCTCTTGAAATGACATGTTTGGGCCTTCCCGGCAAGCTCCTCTTGCCAGGGTCCTGTACCAAAGAAGTGGTCTTGAGCCTTGAGTGGCCTTCCCGGCAAGCTCCTCTTGCCGGGGCCTTGTCTCTTTTAAATTGAATACTTTGTTCTTGAATGGCTCCAAAGGAACCACAGTGAGCCTTGGCGGTCGTGCGGCAAGCCCTGCCACGGGACGCTGCAACTGCCCGTGCACGAGTTCGGGATACTAAGGTACCCCTACTTTAGTACACCGACAGGAGCCCCCGGGCCTGGGCCACACACGGTGCCGAGCATTGTTGGGCCAGGCCCAAAACAGTGCACGGGCACGCACGGCCCGCGACACGCCGTATCCCACTCCGTATCCACCGCGCCCCTCCCTAACGGCACGCGCCGATCGCGACATCGTGGGAGAGATCGTGGCCTGTTTCTTTAATGGGGAAATGCGGAACGTCCCCCCTCCCCCCTTAAAAGCAGGGGAAACAGGGGGAGTTCCTTTCATTCGCCCGTTGCTTCTTCATCCTCTAGAAACCCCCGCCGCTCCCCTCCTCCCCGAAGGTCGAAAGAGAGCAGCGCTCCGCCCCCCCTTCCGCCGCCGCCAGCATTACCAGTGCCGTAGGCTTTCCCCGTCGTCCCCGCCATGGCCCCTAAGGGCGAGAAGGCGAAGGCCGCGAAGTCCGCCAAGGCGCTGAAGCTAGTAGCAATGCGGAAGAAGATGGCGGTCTTCTCGCCGAGGCTCAATGCGGAGGAGCTGAAAGACACCTTCTACCTCTTCTGGTCGAGGGAGACAAAGGCGCATCCGCGCACCAAGGTACTCCCCGCCATGGCCTGCGAGATGTTGCCGGGCGGCTATGCCTTTTTTGCTCTTTTCTTCTACTACGGGCTCTGCCCGCCCTTCTCGGAGTTCTTCTGTGATATCATGAATACCTACGGGTTTCATCTCCTTGACTTCACCCCAAACGCCGTCTTGACCATGGCCATTTTCGCACATCTGTGCGAGAATTTCGTCGGAGTTTACCCCAATGTAGCTCTCTTCCGCCATTATTTCATTCCTCGAGTCGAGTCAGGGCCTCCTCTGTCCGGCGGAATCTCTTGGATCTTTAGGCTCCATAAGAAAGAGGCTTACTTGACGGGGGAGCTCCGCGGCAAGTGGGATGAGTGGAGAGCCAACTGGTGTTGGATTATGGAGGACGACCCGCAGCAGTTCACTTCCCGGCGCCAAGTCGCAGTAGTGCGCGGCAATGACTGGAGTGACCTGGCCCCCGAGGACGACAAGCTGAAGATAGCCACCACTCGGATCCTCCGCATCCGGCAAGCCAGGCTCACTGTAGGTGCCGTCGGGGCAGACTTCCTCCGCCGCGGCATCGCTCCCTTGCAGGAGAGGAAGAGGGCTGCTTGGGAGTTCGAGAACGCGGCAGACATCATGAGGTTGCGCCCGGGCCTTAATTGCAACTTCACTGTCATAGAGCTCAATGCAATGCTTCAAGCGCTGTTCAAGTACGACTCCGCCCACCCTGAGTGGTTTGCGTTGCCACCGGGCGTAGTCTCATTGTGCAATAGCTCTGCGCTCAGTGCCGCCCGCGCGGCGATGCTGTTGTGTGATTCCCAAGGGATCAATCCCACTTGGCGGGAACCTTCCGACGAGGCCGTGCAGACGTTCTTCGACAACCTGGTGGAGCTGCCAATCGACGCCGACCAGAAGAGGGGACTCACCCGCGACACCACCGACTAGGAGATGGCATATATTGCCACCAGGCTAGAAGAGGCAGCGGCGGCCAGGGCTGCGGGTGAGTTCCGGTATACTGTGGAGGAGGCGGAGGCGGCGGAGGCGACAAGCCTCGCCGAGGAGGAAGAGCTCCGTAAAGCGGGAAAGCTTGCCGGGCGACTCGCCGAGACAAGCGAGCCCATCGAGCAAGTCGCCGAGTCGAGCGGGCACGCCGAGCAGGGCGTCGGGTCAAGCGATCCTGCCGAAGACTCAGGCGGCTCGCTGAACCTTGGCTCGTCGTCTTCCTCGTCGGGCAGCTCGCCACCTCCAGCAAGTCCTCCGGCTCAAACAAGGAGGCGCCTCCGCAAGGCCGCAGACGTGGCGGGACGGCAGGCGGGTCAGCAGCCACAGCGCCGCCCGACACGCACCACCGCGACGAGCAAGGCCGCCAAGGGAGTTCCTCGCGCTTCAGCGGCGACTGAAGGGGGATCTTCCCGGACCGGCTCCACTGCTCCTTCCGCCCCTCGTGCTTCGGCGACAACCGGAGCGGGGTCTTCTCAGACCACCACTGCCGCTCCCGCCAAGCGGCCAAGGGAGCCCACTCCCCCCGCTCCTCGCGTCGGGGTGCGCAAGCCGGACTTCGATTTCTCGGCGCTTAGCTCCGACGACGAGGACGAATGAGAGTAAGTCTTCGCGGTTCTTGTTTCTCTTTGGTTTTCTGTTGATTCTTACCTTGTATTCCTTTTGCCTGGTTCTGATCTTGTCTTTCTTCCAGGACTCTGGCCCAGAGGGCGGCGAAGAGGGCCAAAGTCCCAGTGATCGTCATCGAGGACGAGCCCGCCGCTGCAGCAGGGGGTGCGCCTGCGACAAGCTTGCCGGACCCGGCAGCTGTTCCCCAGAGCAGCCCCCAGCGTAAGTCCTTTGTCCACTTTCCGCTTGTCGGGCGCGCGTGGGTCTTCAATCTTTGTTGATATCTGGTTTGTTGACTCGTGCAGAAACGAAGCAGCAGCATCTGGAGCGCCAGGAGACCGCCCCGGACGCGCCGCATGTCCCGACCGCACCGCAAAGGGGAAGCTCCCCGGCAAGGGAGGGCACTCCACCAAGGGCGAGTACCCCACCAAGGGCGAGTACCCCGCCAAGGGCGAGTACTCCGTCAAGGGACGGCGCCAGCGGCCCTCCGCCCGCGGGAGCTACTACCATGCCGCCGAGGGAGAACTCTCCGGCGAGGAACCCCACCGAGGAGGAGGCCCGCTCAGGTAAACCCTTGGACTTTCCTTCTCTTGAATTTCTCTTTTTGGATATTTGCTTGACAGTTCTTCTTCTTTTCCTTGTCTTCAGATCCTTCCGCCGCGGAACCGATGGAAACGGAGGTCGCCGCTGAGGAGGACGCGCGCGGCAACACCGGCGATGCCGCAGCTACTGAAGGGACGGCTGGTGCCGACGAGCCTGCCACCGACGAGACCGCCAAGGCTGCTGGCGCGGCAGCTGAGGGGGAATCCGGCAGTCGCACTGACGGCCCTGAGGCCGCAGGAGCGTCAGACGCTGCGCCGGCTGCAGACCCCTCTGCTGCCGCGGCTGAGCCAGGCGCCTATCTGGAGGCCGGCAACGGAGTCTTCATCCAGCTCCCGTGGGCGTCCACGTCAAGGGCGCCCGCGGAGGGAGAGGTCTTCGATGGGGAGGTTCTTGCCTCCGCCAGATTAAAGTTTGTCGACGTGCCAAGCAGCAGCAGCGAGCCCGAGGAGGAGCGGCTTCTACGGAGGCTTCTATCCCTGTACCGCGCCAGGCAGGCCAAGTTGGAGTCCCGAGAGGCTCTGGCCGCCAAGGCGGGCACTGACTTGGAGAAGCGCGCTTGATACGTCCAAAACGTATCTATAATTTCTGCTTGCTCCATGCCTCTTTTGTGTGATATTGCTATGATATTTATGCACTTCCATACACTTTTGATCATATTTGGACTAACCTATTAACTCAGTGCACCCCAGTGCCAATTTCTGTTTTCTGCTGTTTTTGTATTTCAGGTTTTCCCATTACATAAACTGCCAGAAAAATTCCGGGAAAAATATATAAAAAATCAGTGTTCCGGAAGCTTCCATGCGGCCAAAGTAGGGCCGAAGGGGGGCCACCAGGGCTCCAGGCGCCCTGGGGGCGCGGCCCCCCTCCTGGCCGCGCCGGGGGGCGCCTGGGCCCCCCAGGCCTCCGCTGATGCCCCCCTTTGGCATATATTTACACCACGTCCCGAAACCCTCGAGGACGGAACCCTTTTTCGCGATCTCATCTCTGTTCCGCCGCCGCCGCGCTTCCAAGATCGGGAGCACCAGGAGAACTCTTCCCGGCACCCTGCCGGAGGGGAGGATCTCCACCGGGAGCCTCTCCACCACCATGGACGCCTCCCGGATGAGTGCTGAGTAGTCTCCCTTAGACCATGGGTCCATGACCAGTAGCTATGTGATGTTCTCCTCCCCTCTTTGTTCTTCACCGATTAGACCTCGTGAGCTGCCCTACATGATCGAGGCACATATGTAATCCTTATGCTGTTGCTATGATGAGTTTGGTGGGATCCGATGGATTATGAGATTATGTTCAGATTGTGTTTGAGTAATATATTTGATTCACCTCTTTTATATTTATGTTCTTGAGTAATTCTTGCATGTTCTCCGTTGCTATTTATTGCTTTGGCCAAGTAGTAGGTAGTAACTCCAAGAGGGAACGTTATGCTTGATTGTGGGTTCATGCCCCTCGATGACTAGCTTGAGTGACAGAAACATGAGTCTAGGGGATGTGCTGTTGCCACAAGGGGGAAAACAACGGTGCTTGTACTCGCGGGTGCAAGGATTGTTTACTTTACGCAAAGTTCTTTTAATGCAGTTGTCTGTTGCTTTGAGTTTACACTATGGGTGGGACTCGCAACTTAATACCAGCGAGATGTTCTAGATAGATATCTCAAGGTGGATGATTAGTAGTAGATGCAGATGGATTTCGGTCTACTTACCTTGGCGTACTGCCCATGCTTTTGAGCCTCTAGCTTTCTTGCAGCATAGTTAGCATTGGTTTGCGCACATAATCCTGTCAATTGCCCAGCTGTAATTTGTTTACCTCGCTTAGCTGTTTTATCGACTTTTGGGAGAGAGACATCACTAGTGAACATCATGGGACCCCGGTCCATATTACCATCACTGATCACATCCGCTATTTACTTTCTGTTTTTACTTACTAGTTGCAGTAATACCTATCACTATTATCTCTTGCGTTTGATCCTTTGTAAACGACAAGGCCGGAGAGATTGACAACCTCTCTGTACTCGTTGGGAGCAAAGTTATTTGTATTTGTGTGCAGGTCCGGTCGATCGCTAGTTGCGCCGCTAGCAGTTGACACCTTCTTGTTGAACCTTGGAGTCTCAGGGGAATTCGATCCTTGGTATCTTTGCCAAGGGAAAACTACCGCTACACTGCATCTCAAACCTTCCACTTGGGGTAACCAACGAGGGGCGAGAAGCCATCAAGCAAAGTTTTCTGGCGCCGTCGCCGGGGACTCCACTCTTCAAGATAAGGGAGTTGCACGCTATCTTTTACCTTTGCTTTTTAGTCTTGTTAGTTTACCTCTCCGTTTTTGCTTTAGTGTCTTCTATCAAAAATCACAAAAAAATTATTTGCTTTTCTGTTAGTAGTCCTTTCTGTTTAGTTAAGCATGTTAGGATTTGGTGCTTTGAGGGAATCAGAAGTTCTAGATTTCCATCAAAGGGATGGAGAAAATATGAAGAAAGCATGGGACAGAATGTCTGATGCACATAGGAGAATTATGCCTTGGATACCTATAAAAATTGTGCTTAGAAATTTTTACCATGGTCTTTTTAAATGGTGTAAACACTCTCTTGATATTATAGCTGAAGGAGATTTCCTAGAGTGTGATGAAGCTAGAGCTCTTGAAATTATACATGGTCTATCTAGTTACTTTGTTTATGATCATAATTTTGATACTGTCATAGATAGACTTGCTACTATTGCGAAAAGAATGGATGCTCTAGACTTGATGAAGGTAGAGAAACCCAAACCCAATAAGAGAGACATTTTGGAAATAGACAATGATTGGGAGCCTTTTGTTAGGATTAGCATCTCTAATCAAGACTTCCTTGCTTATTGTGATATTGGATCTATGGTTTCTACTATGCCAAAAATTGTTCATGATTCTTTAAAATTTAACATGGATAGATTATCATCTTATCATGAACACACTAATGGAGATATTTTTGAGATCCAGGGAAGAATAAAAGACGTGCCAGTCACATTCCTTAAAGGGATTGCAATGGTTGATTTCTTCATCATGAAGCCAAAACAAGGAAATATAGTGCTTGGAAGGGACTTCCTCCGAGCAGTAAAAGGCTTCACCGATATAGGTAAGGGACAAATCCGCTTACGCGGGAAGGCAAAAGGTGTGTACCCCTTTCCTAGAAGGAACAAGAGTGAACTTGATGAGGAACCATTTGAAGCAATTTATAACTCCAATTATTATGATGATTATTGATTCCTCTTTGCATTATGCCTAGCTTAAAGGCATAAAAGAAAGCGCTTTTGGGAGGCAGCCCACAATGAATAAAATTTTATTTTGATTTTGTTGTGTCTTGATGTTTGTTACTACAGTAGCATCATCATTGTATCTTTACTTTTCAGCTTTGTGCCAAGTTTAGCCTCTGATTGCAAGAAAGTTCAAAAGTTGTGACGTGCTGTCCAGGAAACAGATTCTGTCCTTGGACAGAAAAATTCGTATAAAATCACCAGATCATCTTTTTGGTCTGAATTTTTTCGACAGCGTGCTCTATACAATTTTCTTTCGGGCGTCTGTTCTGAGTTTTTTGATTTGAGTTGCAGAAGTGCCCCGAAAAAATTATTTACTACCTGCTGGTCTGTTTTTCACAGATTCTGTCATGTTTTGCCTTTCCTTCATTTTGCAAACCTTGAGCTTGCTTTTTCTTTGCAAAAACCTTTTGGCAATCTTGTGAAACAGTAGACCTTCAAGAATATCCTTATTTACAGCAAGGAAAAATTATTTTATTAAGGGTACTAACCTCGCTAATCAGATTATGATGAGTTATGTATGAAGGGAGTTTTCAAGTGTGCGAGGGAAGATGATAAAAAGATTCAGGAGTGTCAAACGCTCAAGCTTGGGGATGCCCCCATGCACCCCAAGAAATATTCAAGAAGACTCAAGCGTCTAAGCTTGGGGATGCCCCCGTGCATCCCCTTCTCCATCAACATTATCAGTTCGTCTTTCGTTCCACTATATTTTTATCACTTCATGTGTTATGTGCTATGCTTGGAGCGTCTTGCTTTTAGTTTCCTTTTTAGTTTTCTTTAGCTTTGCTTGCTTTTCATAACGAGTTGGAACTCAGCTTTCTTTGTGTGGGAGAGAAACACGCTCCACTTTAACCTAGAACACAACATAGAATTTTCATGGTTATCTTTGCTGTGTATGTTCTTGGTCTTTCAATAGCTACTATCATGTTCAGCTCTTAGTTTTCATGCTTTACTTTTTGAAGAGCTTTTGTTTAGTTGGTCACTGGAACTCTCTTTAGTTATCATGCTTATCTTGTTAAGAGTGTTGGCTTCTGTTGCACTGGTTGATATGTCTATGATAAAAATGTTATGTGCATAATGGTGCTTAGTAGTTCATGTTTTCTTATGGTTAGTCTCAAATAGCTGGGGGGGTTCTCAATGTGTTATTGGAGTACCAACATGATTTGTTTACCTATGATGTGGTATGGTCTAGTGATATCTCCCCCCAAGAATTTATTTTGATTGACTTGGCATATGCTCACGCATATTTAAGACTGTAAAGAAAGTCTATCGAGCCTTGATGATCTTTAATTTCTGAGTAGCGATATAACTTCCATGCCCGATTCAATGTTGCTTTGTCGCTCTGCATGATTATGACCGTCATTGCTCTTTTAGTTGGTCGCTCCCAGTCTTTTGCTAACCTTCGCCTGTACTAAGCGGACTGACTGCTTGTGCATCCAAAATCCCTTAAACCAGTTATGCCATATGAGTCCACCATACCTTCCTATACATGGTATTTACCTGCCATTCCTAACGAAGAATTTCATGTACCATCTCGAAATTATTCAAAAAAGCATTTCTCTTTTGTGCCTCTGTTTTAGCTCATGAGGAAGTAGTAGTTAATTCATGATCTTTTTAAGTTGGACAAGCTTCACCCCGGGATTGCATGTCTAATGTGCAAACCCATAATACGAGAAGGAACTGTCATAGAGTGCGCCCGGCTTATTAAAAAAATATACAACAAACAAACCCTCCTTCAAGCTTTGTTCATGAGAAATCAGAAAACTTTGGCAGTGATAAACAAAGGAGATTAAGAGGATGTGATCGTCCTCATTCGGGAGCCGTTCCTCGAAACTTGTCCAGCTCAAGAAGTAATTGAGTTATCTGCTAGCATTCGTTGACGAAATATGCATATCCAAAAAATAATAATTTTTACCTCTGTTTTTAAAACCAAGAGCTCTGGTACATGTTTAGTTTTTGTTTCCGACCACGGGTTTTCAACCTTGCCATCAAAAGCCACGGTTCGAGAGTCTCCACCTTCTTTAAAGCACCAACTATTGAGAGCATGATTGTCATTCTGAGTGTAATGTGCATTGTCCCAAAGTAACATTGTCTTTTGCATGATTATGATATCGTTTATTCTGAAGTCATTGTATCTAGTCGTCACTTAAACCTTGGAGGTGCCCCTGCATTTATGTTTTGCTTCACTAAAGGGGGCAAGCGAGATACCACTTTATCATATTTGCACACCATGCTCACTACAAATCTATTTGATGTTTTAGTATCATATTGTAAAACTTTCAGTTCTTTGTGATTTTCTCATGAGGCAACTTAATTACTACAGATTCATTATCTCAGTAAGCTTTTGTCATGTAACTGTGAAAAGTTCTTATATGGTTAATAGCATGTCACCACAGAAATTATGCTTGTTATCATTTACCTACTCGAGGACGAGCAGGAATTAAGCTTGGGGATGTTGATACGTCCAAAATGTATCTATAATTTCTGCTTGCTCCATGCCTCTTTTGTGTGATATTGCTATGATATTTATGCACTTCCATACACTTTTGATCATATTTGGACTAACCTATTAACTCAGTGCACCGCAGTGCCAGTTTCTGTTTTCTGCTATTTTTGTATTTCAGGTTTTCCCATTACGTAAACTGCCAGAAAAATTCCGGGAAAAATATATATAAAATCAGCGTTCCGAAAGCTTCCATGCGGCCAAAGTAGGGCCGGAGGGGGGCCACCAGGGCTCCAGGCGCCCTGGGGGCGCGGCCCCCCTCCTGGCCGCGCTGGGGGGGCGCCTGGGCCCCCCAGGCCTCCGCTGATGCCCCCCTTTGGCATATATTTACACCGCGTCACGAAACCCTCGAGGACGGAACCCTTTTTCGCGATCTCATCTCTGTTCCGCCGCCGCCGCGCTCCCAAGATCGGGAGCACCAGGAGAACTCTTCCCGGCACCCTGCCGGAGGGGAGGATCACCACCGGGAGCCTATCCACCACCATGGACGCCTCCCGGATGAGTTGTGAGTAGTCTCCCTTGGACCATGGGTCCATGACCAGTAGCTATGTGATGTTCTCCTCCCCTCTTTGTTCTTCACCGATTAGACCTCGTGAGCTGCCCTACATGATCGAGGCACATATGTAATCCTTATGCTGTTGCTATGATGAGTTTGCTGGGATCCGATGGATTATGAGATTATGTTCAGATTGTGTTTGAGTAATATATTTGATTCACCTCTTTTATATTTATGTTCTTGAGTAATTCTTGCATGTTCTCCGTTGCTGTTTATTGATTTGGCCAAGTAGTAGGTAGTAACTCCAAGAGGGAACGTTATGCTTGATTGTGGGTTCATGCCCCTCGATGACTAGCTTGAGTGACAGAAACATGAGTCTAGGGGATGTGCTGTTGCCACAAGGGGGAAAACAACGGTGCTTGTACTCGCGGGTGCAAGGATTGTTTACTTTACGCAAAGTTCTTTTAATGCAGTTGTCTGTTGCTTTGAGTTTACACTATGGGTGGGACTCGCAACTTAATACCAGCGAGATGTTCTGGATAGATATCTCAAGGTGGATGATTAGTAGTAGATGCAGATGGATTTCGGTCTACTTACCTTGGCGTACTGCCCATGCTTTTGAGCCTCTAGCTTTCTTGCAGCATAGTTAGCATTGGTTTGCGCACATAATCCTGTCAATTGCCCAGCTGTAATTTGTTTACCTCGCTTAGCTGTTTTATCGACTTTTGGGAGAGAGACATCACTAGTGAACATCATGGGACCCCGGTCCATATTACCATCACTGATCACATCCGCTATTTACTTTCTGTTTTTACTTACTAGTTGCAGTAATACCTATCACTATTATCTCTTGCGTTTGATCCTTTGTAAACGACAAGGCCGGAGAGATTGACAACCTCTCTGTACTCGTTGGGAGCAAAGTTATTTGTATTTGTGTGCAGGTCCGGTCGATCGCTAGTTGCGCCGCTAGCAGTTGACACCTTCTTGTTGAACCTTGGAGTCTCAGGGGAATTCGATCCTTGGTATCTTTGCCAAGGGAAAACTACCGCTACACTGCATCTCAAACCTTCCACTTGGGGTAACCAACGAGGGGCGAGAAGCCATCAGCGCTAAAGAGCTCCGGGCCGCCAACCAGGCGGCTCTCCGATCCTTGGCGGAGGAGCGGGAGCAGCTAGCCGAGGCGCATCAGGCGTTTATTCTGGAGAAGGCTGAAGCAGAGGAGCAGCAACGGCTCGCGGCCGAGGAGTTGTTCCGGCGAGAGGGTGAATTGACGCAGCGGAAGGTCGACCTCGACAGCCACGAGGACGAGCTTGCCGCGCGCGAACAGTCTCTTGGCGGAGCTTTGCAGGAAGCGAAGGACGCCGCTGCAGCTGCTGAGACCGCCAAGAAGGACTTGGAGGCGAGGGTGGCGCAACTGGAGGTCAACTTGAAGACGAGCGAAGAGAAGGTTGCCGCCCTTGTGCTTGAGAGGGAGAAGGACGCCCACAGCCACTCCGAGCTGCAGGTCTGCCTCTCCGACAAGGGCAAGGAGCTCGTCATCGCCAAGGACTCCATCGCCGATCGGGAGTTGAAACTTTCCACCCTCACCACAACGCTTGACGGCGCCAGAGAGCGGGAGACGAAACTGAAGGAGGACCTCAGGGCCGAGAGGGCACTGTTGGACAGCGCCGCTCTCTCCCAAAACAACTTCAGGCTGACGGTGGAGCACTAGACCGAGGGCCTTGTCGCCGCCGCTGCCGACGTCGACAAGGAGCTGGCGGAGCTGGGGGCGGAGCATCTCAGGTACTCCACCGACGAGAATCTCCCTGACAGCACCAAGCTGAGCTTGTTCTTCAGAGGGGTGGCGCCGGCCCTCCAGCAGCTCCGGGAAAGGATCCCAAAGCAGCTGGCGGACGAGTCGCGCAGGCTCTGCGCGGGGGCCCTCGAGAAGGTGTTGATGAAGATAGTGCACCGGAACCTGGGCCTCAATCTCACCAACGTCCTCAGGACCTTGCCGCCGGACGTTGACCAGGAGGCGCTCAAGGCCCTTATCGCGCCTATCGTGAACAAGGTGGGCGGCATCAAGAGGGTCGAGGGCGACCGCGCGGATTAGTCTCGTTTATCTCCTTCTTTCCTTGTCGCTGCCAACCACGTTATGAACAATAGTTTATTAGCATTGCGACAAGTTGCTTTGTAATATAACTTTATTTTGGATAGTTAATGCAATGTTATTTCCTTTACTTGACTTCCTCGCTTTGTATGTTTTCACCCTACGCTTTTAGGGAACTTGCCGGCGTAGGGACCCTTGCCGCGAGCGCTGAGTGCGGAACTTCAGCAGCCTGCTGGCAATGCCGTTGCCGACAAGAAACCTTGTCGCAGCTAGTCGCAACACACTTAAGCTGTTGAGCGAACTCGAAAACGAAGTAAGGGTGCGACACTTGTCGCAGCACACTTAAGCCGTTGAGTGCGCTCGAAACAAAGTAAGGGCGCGGCTAGCCACGAGTTGGTTCCTCCGCGCACAGGTTTTCCATACAAAGTGCGGTCGTTCAAGGAAGATAACTCAAAAATTAAAAAATTTGATTGCTCAAACTTTGGCAACTTAGCTTTTGTGTCGTTTGCTTCCCGGCAAGGCAAGGCTTTCTTGAACGGCACTCGGTCCATACCACTATCTCCTTCCCCCCGGCAAACTTGTGCGCGAGGAAAACTTCTTCTGCTTGAGAGAAAAGAAAGGGGAGAAAACAAAGATATGGAGCCTTGCGGCTCGTTATTGCTTACCGGGGATAGGTGCTGCACAAAGTGTCAGATAGTATATGCAAGAAAGTAAAAAGGGCATGAATTGACAAGTTGTGCGATGCACATAAGCTTTACTGATGCACGGGGTCTGCGCCCGGCTTTGTACAAAGGTTTACATGCAACAGCGACAAGACTTCTACAAAAGGTGGTTGCCAGAGCGGATCACGACAACCGCGCCTTACGGGTAAAACTTGCGAAGATGCTCAATGTTCCAGGAATTGCTCACCGGTAAGCCTTCTTCGGTCTCAAGGCGGACAGCGCCGAGCCTTGTGACTTGTTTCACCCGATAAGGGCCTTCCCACTTCGGCGTCAACTTGTTGGAATTCTTCGCGGACTGAACGCGCCGAAGAACAAGGTCTCCTTCCTCGAGACTTCTGGCTTTAACCTTGCGGCTATGATAGCGGCGCAAAGCTTGCTGGTATCGAGCAGCTCGTACAGCAGCCTGAAGACGGTCTTCCTCAAGGAGCAGTGCGTCATCTTGTCGCAGCTGCTCTTGCTCGAGCTCATCGTAAGCGAGCACTCGAGGCGACCCGTATACGAGTTCCGTGGGGAGAACTGCCTCTGCTCCATAGACAAGAGCAAAGGGTGTCTGTCCAGTGGCTCGATTTGGCGTCGTCCTGATCGACCAAAGAGACGCTGGCAACTCCTCGATCCAGTTTCTTCCGCACTTGCGCAGCCTGTCGAAAGTTCTCGTCTTGAGTCCGCGCAGCACTTCAGCGTTTGCCCTCTCCGCTTGACTGTTGCTCCTCGGGTGAGCAACGGAAGAGAAGCAAACCTTGGCGCCAAGGTCTTGGACGTACTGCATGAAGGTGCGACTTGTGAATTGCGTGCCGTTGTCGGTGATGATCCTGTTAGGGATCCCGAAACGGCAAACAATCGACCTGAAGAACTTGACTGCTGACTGTGCGGTCACCTTTCTCAGTGGTTCCACTTCCGGCCACTTTGTGAACTTGTCGATGGCGACGTACAAGTACTCAAAGCCACCGGCTGCGCGGGGAAAGGGGCCGAGGATGTCGAGTCCCCAGACCGAAAATGGCCAGGACAAAGGGATCGTCTGGAGAGCTTGAGCTGGTTGATGTATCTGCTTCGAATGGAACTGGCATGCTTCACACTTGGGCACTTGCGCAGTTGCATCCTGGAGGGCTTCTGGCCAAAAGAAACCTTGCCGGAATGCTTTGCCGGCAAGTGCTCTGGCGCCAATGTGGTGGCCACATATGCCTCCGTGTATCTCTGCCAACAGCTTCTGTCCATCTTCCCGGGAAATACACTTCAATTTCACGCCGTTGAGTCTTCTTCTGTACAGTTCGTTGCCGACAAACTGATACATACTTGACTGCCGAGTTATTCTTTCTACTTCTTCTGGCTCTTCGGGAAGTTCTCCTGTTTGAAGGAAACGGACAATCTGCTGCGTCCATGCCGGAGCCTGCGGCTCGACGACAAGGACTAAAGGCATCTGTGCTGCTGCGGGAACGTCAGCTTCCACGGTAAGAACTTGCGGTTCAGCCGGAGCTTGACGTTCCCCGGCAAGCTTGCCGGGGCAAAGCTTGTCGGGAACGCCTGCTTCAACTGGACAAACCCTTGGGCTTGCAGGAGCAGACTGCTCTTCAGCAATCTTGTCATTGATCTTGGGGACCTTGTTGGCGGCGGCTTCAGGAAGCTCTGCCGGCAAGTAGTCACCAGAAACCAACTTTCTCTTCTTACTCTGCCCAGTTGATGGTGTTACGGATGGCTGAGTCAGCTTGAGCACGAAGATCCCTGGTTCCACAGGTAACTTTAGTGCAGCACACTTAGACAGGCCGTCTGCGATGTCATTCTGAGCTCTTGGAACGTGCTCCATCTGCAAGCCTTCAAAGTGATCTTCAAGCTTTCTCACTTCGTCGACGTAAGCTTCCATCAATGGGCTCTGGTAGCTCTTGTTCACTTGGCGGACGACCAACTGTGAATCACCCCACAAAATCAGCTTCTTGATCCCAAGTTCCGCTGCGATTCTGAGGCCGGCAAGCAAACCTTCATACTCCGCAGTATTGTTCGTTGCTTGCTCCTTGGGAAAGTGCATTTGGACGACGTACTTGAGGTGCTCTCCGGTGGGTGCGACAAGCAACACGCCGGCACCGGCGCCTTGCAGCGAGAAGGCACCATCAAAGTACATGATCCATTCTTTGCTTGCTTCCTTGGCGGGGATGCTCATCTATGGAATCTCTTCGTCTGGCGTTGGGGTCCATTCTGCTATAAATTCTGCCAATGCTCTGCTCTGGATAGTTGAAGTGCTCTCAAACTTAAGGCCAAAGCTTGACAGTTCTAGTGCCCACTCGACAATCCTGCCTGTTGCTTCCGGATTTTGCAGTATCCTCTTCAGCAGAAAGCGAGTGACCACTGTTATCTCATGTGCCTGGAAGTAGTGGCGCAGCTTTCTCGAGGCCATGAGAAGGCCGAAAAGCAGCTTCTGCACCCCAGAGTACCTTGACCTAGCCCCCTGGAGAAGGGAGCTGACAAAGTAGACTGGGCGCTGCACCATCTTCTTCCGCACCTCTTCCTGCATCTACGCAGACCCATCCTTGTCGGAACCAGAACTTGTCGGGGAAGCCCCCTGCTTGTCGCTGGATGTGCTTGCCGGGGCTGTTGGCTCATCATCTGCCTCCCTTTCCGCTACTAACGCAGCGCTAACCACTTGATTGGTTGCTGCTAAGTACAACAACAACTTCTCTTGTGGCCTAGGTGCGACAAGTATTGGAGTGGAGGACAGGTACCTCTTCAAGTCTTGCAGTGCTGCCTCCGCTTCCGGAGTCCATTTCATCGGACCTGCCTTTTTCAAAATCTTGAAAAACGGCAGGGCGCGTTCTGCTGACTTAGAGATGAATCTGCTGAGAGCAGCAATGCAGCCGGCGAGTCTTCGTACATCCTTGACGCGCTTCAGAGCTTCGATCTGCTCGATGGCTTTGATTTTGTCGGGATTGGCTTCAATCCCCCTCTGGGATAGAAAGAACCCGAGAAGCTTGCCGGAGGGGACTCCAAACACGCACTTCTCGGGGTTGAGCTTGAGTAGGATCTTGCGCAGATTCGCAAAGGTTTCGTCTAAATCTTGTATCAGAGTAGCCCTGTCCTTGCTCTTGACCACTATATCATCCATGTAAGCTTCTACATTTCTGTGTATCTGTGGCTCAAAAGCTGTATGGACTACCCTTGCAAACGTTGAACCGGCATTCTTCAATCCAAAGGGCATGCGTATGAAGCAATAAGTGCCGCATGGAGTGATGAATGCGGTCTTCTCCTCATCTTCTTCAGCCATAAATATCTGGTGGTATCCTGAATATGCATCAAGAAATGAAAGCAACTCACATCCGGCTGTGGAGTCAACAATCTGGTCAATGCGCGGCAAGGGAAATGGATCTTTGGGACAAGCTTTATTCACGTCGGTGAAGTCTATACAAAGCCTCCACTTCCCGTTTGCTTTACGCACGACGACAGGATTGGCCAACCACGTGGGGTGGAGTACACCTCTAACAAGGCCCGCCGCTTCCAGCTTCTTGATTTCTTCAGCGATAAACTCTTGGCGCTCCACCGCTTGTTTTCTAACTTTCTGCTTGACGGGCCGCTCGTGAGGACAAACAGCAAGCTTGTGGTCAATCACTTTCCTGGGAACACCGGGGATGTCAGACGGTTGCCATGCAAACACGTCGACATTCGCCCACAGGAAAGCAACGAGCGCGCTTTCCTATTTAGGATCAAGCGTGGCACTGATGGTGAAAGTACCACCAGTGCCGTCCTCCCTGGCGGACACCTTCTTGGTTGCAGGTGGAGCTGCCATCGCCTTCTTGCACTTGCCGGTGGAGCTTGATGGTGCATCCTCGACGGCAGCACAACACTCCGAAGAGGTGCGTTTGCCAGAGTGGGCCCCAGAGCTCTTGCCGGACTTGGTCTTGTTCTTCCCCCCGGGAGCTTCAGCGGCAAGTGTTTTGCTATCTGTTGTGGCTGCTGCGTCCCGGTAAATCTTGTCGGCACAGATAAGGGCGTCCTTCTTATCGCCGGGGACAGAGATGACGCTTATCGGGCCTGGCATCTTGAGCATGTTGTAGGCATAATGAGAGGCTGCCATGAACTTGGCGAGCGCTGGACGACCAAGTATCCCATTGTAAGGCAATGGGATATCGGCAACGTCAAAGGTGATCCTCTCAGTCCTGAAGTTCAGCTCTCCGCCAAAAGTCACTGGCAGTGTGATCTTCCCCTTCGGCTTGCTCCTTCCCGGGTTGATCCCTTGGAATGTGCCGGTTTCCTCGAGCTCGCTGTCGGGGATCTGGAGTTTCCGGACCACAGCAGAGGAGATCAGGTTCAGGCCGGCCCCACCGTCAACCAACATCTTGGTGACCTTGAGGTTGCAGATAGTTGGTGAAACCAACATCGGCAAGCACCCCACCGCAGTTGTGCGATCAGGGTGGTCCTCAATGTCAAAGATGATGGGCGTGTTGGACCACTTCAGAAGTTTGCGCGACTCGACGGGTGGTTCTGCCGCATTGACTTCCCGCACCCATTGTTTGAGTTGGCGGTGGGAAGTATGCAGAGAAGCACCACCATCTACGCACAAAACCTCTGTTGCCTTCTGGAACTCCTGCTCGCTGTTATCTCCGTCCTCCATGTCTTCGTCGTCGTCTTCGTCTTCGTCCTTGTCGCGGCCGCGGGAAGGTCTATCTCCTTGCTGCTGCTTGGCCTTGCCGCGGCGTCCTCCCCGCCCATTGAAGGGCCGCTTCTTGTCGGACTCTCCACCACCTCCCTGGGCCTTCTCCTTGTCGCGTCGCTCGTACTCAGCTTTCTGCTGCTCGATGAGGTACTCGACCCTTTTGCAGTTCTGGAGGTCGTGGCCCTTGGTGCGGTGGATCTTGCAGTACTGCTTGTCGGAGCCGTCCTGCTTGTCGGCGGCTGCCACAGTCTCCTTGCCGGAGCTACTAGCCTGGGCTTTCTTGGCGCCAGCCTCCTTGCCGGACTGCTCAACGACCAGTACTTCTTTGTTCTTCTTCTTTCTGTTGTTTCGCCGCCGGTTCTTCTTTGCCGGGGCGGCATCCTCGCTATCCGTTCCTCTTGCTCCGGTATCCTCTCCGGGGAGTTTCCTCCCCTCCTCAGCGCGTGCGCACTTGTCGGCCAGGGCATAAAGCTCACTGACGTCTCGGATCTTGCACATCGCCATCTCCTCCCTCATCCTGCGGTTACGCACGTTCTGGTGGAACGCGCTAATAACCGCGACGGGGTGGACGTCTGGGATGTTGTGCTGGACGCGGCTGAACCTCTGGATATACTTTCGCAGGGACTCTCCTTCCTTCTGGGCGAGTATATGAAGGTCACTCTCCTGGCCATGGGGCTTGTGGCCACCTGTAAAGGCGCCGACAAACTGATGGCACAGGTCGGCACAGGAAGAGATGGAGTTCTCCGGCAAGTGCATGAGCCAAGATCTGACGTTTGGCTTGAGCATTAGCGGGAAGTAGTTTGCGAGTATCTTCTCGTCTCGTCCCCCGGCAGCCTGCACCGCGATGGTGTAGATGCTGAGGAACTCCGACGGGTGAGTCTTGCCGTCGTACTTCTCGGGTACGTCGGGCTTGAAGTTCTTCATGCTGGGCCACTGGACTTGCCGCAGCTCACGGGTGAACGCAGGGCATCCTGCCGCGTACGGCAGGTCGCCTGGTCCCCCGGGCGCGTGCACGTCAACAGTGGGCCCAGCACGCTGGTCGGATTGACGCCGAGCTTCTCTCCGACGCTCGATGTGGGTTCGAGCGTCCTCTTGTCGCCGGTCGTCAAGGACTTAGCGCTGATCGCGGCGAGCCCGCGGATCCGATGACGCTGTGGAGTCGTCGTCGAGGTTGATCCGGCGGGTCGGCGATTTTGGCCTTCGGGGCGGGGAGTGCACGGTGGTTGCACCCCCGGCAGTTTTGTCACCATCAGCCCGCGCCTGGCTAACTTGCCGTGGCCGCGACGTCGTCGGCTGCTGCAGAGTGTCGTTGTTGGCGAAGGCGATGAGGCTATGGATGGTGGCCCTCCAATCGTCGGCCTTGTCTGCCGCTGGAGGGAAGTCGAGGAGAAGTTGAGCTCGAGCTATAGCTTCTGCTGGAGTGGCGGGGAGCGGTGGCGAGCGGTGCAAGGAGCGAGATATGCTCGGACTTCTAACTGCGTTAGAAGGAGCAACATCTCGTCCCGGTGACCGCGCCTTGCTCGTGCCAGCATGTTGGCCTTGAGCATCCCGCGAACCGCCAGCTTGACCTTGGCCCAGCAAGCGTATGGTACCTTGTGTACCACGTCGCTGCCGGTCCCGCGCCTCCTGAGAGGGACGCGGTGCGTGCACGGACGCCGAGGTCTTGGAGTGCGCTCGGTCGTCCGTCTTGTCCTTGGACTTGGCGGCGCCGTGAGTTTCCTCGCCGACGTCCGCCCTTCCGCCGGTGTCTACCCCACCGGTCGTTGGCTCCGGTGGCGGTGGGATCGACGCGGACGGGCCTGCTACCTCCGAAGCTTTCTTCTTCGGCGGCATGTCGATGAAGTTGACGAAGCTGGTGGAGATTTCGCTCGTGTGAACGCCGGATCAGGTTCACACAAACTCGACGCACCCCCTACCTGGCGCGGCAAAGATGTCGGGGAAACTGATCGCCCACGAACACCTATGGGACCGGAGCCCCTTTTCGGTACGGCAAGGGGGCGGAGGATGCGCAAAGAGCAGATCGAGGCAAGCACGCGAGCAGTTTACCCAGGTTCGGGCCGCACGGATGCGTAAAACCCTACTCCTGCCTTGGTTCGTATTGCGTTCTTGGCTCGGGAGCGAGAAGAGCTACAGTGCTGATCGCTAACAGGACCGAGCGTAGGAGTGATCGATGATCGGAACCCCCTCTACGTTGCGCATGGGCCTCCTTTTATAGGTCAAAGGGGTCACCGACTGGTGGCAACGCAGTCGAGGGTAAAAATGTAAAATGGGTGGTAGTTGGAACAGTGTATGCATAGTGCTCTATACCTAACCCTGACGGTAGGGGACAAGGGCATTAAATGCCCATCGCCGTCGCCCCGAACAGTGCAAAATGCGTCCGTCAGGGCGCCACCGTCCGCCACGATGGTGGCCTTGTCATCGCAGCTTGCCACCGTGTACCCCAGGCTGCACAGCCTTCCGCCACGTGTGCCTGGAAAGGTCCCAGGGCGACGCATGGGCGGATGAGCTGGAGCGCGGGTACTTAGTGGAAGTTTGCCATGGCAAGCGCCTTGCCGCGGCTGCTATCTTGTCGCGCCCGGAAGTTTGTCGCTCTCCAGGCCTTGCCGGGACGCGTGGCGCGTCGCGGCAAGTCTCTTGAAATGCCATGTTTGGGCCTTCCCGGCAAGCTCCTCTTGCCAGGGTCCTGTACCAAAGAAGTGGTCTTGAGCCTTGAGTGGCCTTCCTGGCAAGCTCCTCTTGCCGGGGCCTTGTCTCTTTTAACTTGAATACTTTGTTCTTGAATGGCTCCAAAGGAACCACAGTGAGCCTTGGCGGTCGTGCGGCAAGCCCTGCCACGGGACGCTGCAACTGCCCGTGCACGAGTTCGGGATACTAAGGTACCCCTACTTTAGTACACCGACAATCTTTTTCATTAATATGCTGATCAAAAAGCACAAATCTTATAGAACACAAGCATGGATAAAAGAGATTACATTTAGTTGAATTAAAGTTTGGCAAGTGCCTACAAGTTTAAGATTGAAAAAAGATAAGTGCCCCATAATGCCCTTTGTCGTTCCTCTCCTCCTAGGCACCACATCAGGAGGTGAAGAGGGAAAAAAGTGGGCCGGACAGAAGCCCAGCCTGACCCCATTAGGCTCCAGGAGAGGTAGCCTAGCCAGGGGGCGGAGGGTGCAGACGAAGGTGATGAAGAAGAGGTCGGCGGGAACGGCCCGCCGAACACCACCACCACCAAGGCCAGCAGGACATGGTGGGGTTGATGGAACTGCAGCCCACGAGGAAGCCTGCTGGGGTCCAGCTGGAAGACTGCTGGAGGAGCGAGAGGGGGCGGGTGCCACATCTGCCCCTGCATCCAACCCCCCGGCAAGTCACCTCACTAGGGGAGGAGCACATGTGCAGATGGTGGTGCCGCAGCCTGACAGTGATGGAGTGACCGATGCTCAGCCGGAGTCAGATTCGTCGCCCTCCTGGTCGACGACGTCGTCATCGCCATCACTGTCCTCCTCGTCATTATCGCTCGACGAGGAGCTTTCATCATCGGTAGAGCTCTCCATGCAGCACCCTAAGCGAGCACCTGAGCTCCCAAAGACCTTGACGGAAAGGAAACTGTCCTCCATTAACTTGAAATGGAGGACGTGCCCTTCCAACAAGCTATGGTCACGAGCAAAGGTCTTCCAGCCTCGACAGAAGTACATGACGTGAGGAGCTCGGAAGTCGACGTCCACCCGTATGCTGCCATTTCCAAAGCCCCTCATGCGCAACCTCAACGATCATGGCTATTCGAGCTCCATCACCCTCGCAAACGGAGTAGGGAGGCGGAGGCAGCCGCGCGGGACCTTCTATAGCCTGATGACGAATTCCAATGGCTGGTCCCCAACATGCTCTTCCATCAGGGGAGGGGGACCGGCGGAGGCGTGACCGGAGCGCCGCCCCGTCCCCCTCGGCCCCGATCGCCACGATGACCGGGACCTCTCCCTCTTTCGCCTCCTCTCCCAGCGGACTCCGCCCCCGCACCATCAGAGGAAGGAGGGAGGCGCTGTTGAGCAGAAGTTCTCGTCACCACTGGAGCAGGACCGAAACCTCTGCCCCTTGCCATGGTGGGCGAATACTACTACTACTAATAACAACGACAACAACAACAACAACAACAAAGCCTTTAGTCCCAAACAAGTTGGGGTAGGCTAGAAGTGAAACCCATAAGATCTCGTGACCAACTCATGGCTCCGGCACATGGATAGCAAGCTTCCATGCACCCCTGTCCAGTGGGCAAATACTGCTATGAAGATAAAAAGAAGCGAAAGGTGTGGAAGAATGCCTTGCCCCTCACACCTTTTATATGCAGACGAAGCAGGGAGGGGCAAAATTCTCACACTGGGATGGCCGCCCCATTCGGCTAATCTGGCTTCCCTCCTGCCATTAACGGCTCGAGAAATCAAGGCCGACCCTCTGCGCCAATCTACGGCGCCTGACTCCCTGCCACGTCACTCACTTCCGCGCCCTCCAAAAACGCCACTGTTGACCCACAAGTGTAGGGGATCTATCGTAGTCCTTTCGATAAGTAAGAGTGTCGAACCCAACAAGGAGAAGAAGGAAATGATAGGCAGTTTTCATTAAGGTATTCTCTGCAAGCACTAAAATTATCGGTAACAGATAGTTTTGTGATAAGGTAATTGGTAGCAAGTAACGAGTGGTAAAAGTAAATAAGGTGCAGCAATATGGCCAAATCCTTTTTGTAGCAAAGGACAAGCCTGGACAAACTCTTATATAAACGAAAGCACTCCCGAGGACACATGGGAATTATCATGAAGCTAGTTTTCATCACGCTCATATGATTCGCGTTCGTTACTTTGATGATTTGGTATGTGGGTGGACCGATGCTTGGGTACTGCCCTTACTTGGACAAGCATCCCACTTATGATTAACCTCTATTGAAAGCATCCGCAACTACAAAAGAAGTATTATGGTAAACCTAACCATAGCATGAAACATATGGATCCAAATCAGCCCCTTACGAAGCAACGCATAAACTAGGGTTTAAGCTCCTGTCACTCTAGTAACCCATCATCTACTTATTACTTCCCAATGCCTTCCCCTAGGCCCAAACAATGGTGAAGTGTCATGTAGTCGACGTTCACATGCCACCACTAGAGGAAAGACAACATACATCTCATCAAAATATCGAAGGAATACCAAATTCACATGACTACTTATAGCAAGACTTCTCCCATGTCCTCAGTAACAAACATAACTGCTCACAAATCATATTCATGTTCATAATCAGAGGGGTATTAATATGCATAACGTATCTGAACATATGATATTCCACCAAATAAACCAACTAGCATCAACTACGAGGAGTAATCAACACTACTAGCAACCCACAGGTACCAATCCGAGGTTTTGATACAAAGATTGGATACAAGTGATGAACTAGGGTTTGAGAGGAGATGGTGCTGGTGAAGATGTTGATGAAGATAACCCTCCCCAAGATGGAAGAGTTGTTGGTGATGACGACGGTGACGATTTCCCACTCCCGATGGGAAGTTTCCCCGGCAGAACAGCTCTGCCGAAGCCCTAGATTAGTTACGCCAAGGTTTCGCCTCGAGACGGCGGTGCTTCATCCCGAAAGTCTCCTTATGATTTTTTCCAGGTCAAAACACTTGATATAGTAGAAGATGGGCATCGGGGGGCTGCCAGGTGGCCCACGAGGTAGGGGGCGCGCCCCCCACCCTCGTGGACGGTGGGTGCCCCCCCTCCTGTACTTCTTTCGTCAGATATTTTTTATATTTTCCAAAACTGACTTTCGTGGAGTTTCAGGGCTTTTTGAGTTGTGCAGAATAGGTCTCCAATATTTGCTCCTTTTCCAGCCCAGAATTCCAGCTGCCGGCATTCTACCTCTTCATGTAAACCTTGTAAAATAAGAGAGAAAATGCATAAGTATTGTGACATAATGTGTAATAACAGCCCATAATGCAATAAATATCAATATAAAAGCATGATGCAAAATGGACGTATCAACTCCCCCAAGCTTAGACCTCGCTTGTCCTCAAGCGGAAGCCGATATCAAAAAATATGTCCACATGTTTAGAGATAGAGGTGTCGATAAAATAAAATACGAACATGAGGGCATCATGATCATTCTTATAATAGCAACATATATATATATATATATATATATATATATATATATATATATATATATATATATATATGTATATTGTCATATGATTTTTTATGCTTAAGTAACAATCCATTCACAATGTCAAGTATGAATCAGAAACTTCATTGAAAACTAACAAACTACGATCCTGGTCACTGAAGCAATTGCAATTTATCATAACATTGGAAAGAGTCAATATTAGAGCTTTTCAGCAAGTCCACATACTCAACCATCATTTAGTCTTTGACAATTTCTAACACTCATGCAATACTTATGGGTATGGAGTTTTTATCGGACGCCGAGAAAGATATGGGCTTATAGTGTTGCCTCCCAACCTTTTACCTCAAGGGTAATGTCAACAATAATAGTTCATGATAGCTTACATCCAATTGGGTATATATATCAGGATCTTTCCAACACCATGTGCTTGCCAAAGGATAAAATGTAAAAGGGAAAGGTGAAGCTCACCATGACTCTTATAGAAAGTAAGAACAATAGATAGGCCATTCGCAGAGGGAAGCAGAGGTTGTCATGTGCTTTTATGGTTGGATGTACAAAATCTTACCGCAAAAGAACGTCACTTTATATTGCCACTTGTGATATGGACCTTTATTATGCAGTCTGTCGCTTTTATTGCTTCCATATCACAAGATCGTATAAAGTTTATTTTCTCCAAACTAATAGATCATACATATTTAGAGTTGCAACAATGACAACTTACTTGAAGGATCTTACTCAATCCATAGGTAGATATGATGGACTCTCATGGCAAAACTGGGTTTAAGAATGTATGGAAACACAAGTAGTATCTCTACTTGGTGCAAGGAGTTTGGCTAGCATGAGGGGGAAAGGCAATCTCAACATGTTGGGTGATCCAGGACAATATACTTTATTTCAGATATAAGAAAACTTAACCCATTACGTTGTCTTCCTTTTCCAACATCAACTCTTTAGCATGTCATATTTTAATGAGTGCTCAGAATCATAAAAGATGTACAAGATAGTATATTTACATGTGAAAACCTCTCTTTCTTCATTACTTCCTATTAATTGCAACGATGACCAAAACTATGTTTGTCAACTCTCAACGACTTTTATTCATCATACTCTTTCGATGTGAAGTCATTACTTTCCATAAGATCAATATGATCTCTTTGATACTTTTTATATTTTATTTTGTCCTCTCATGATCATAGTGAGATAATCAAGCCCTTGACTCAAAACTAATATTTATTATATAGCTCACAGACTCGATTACAAAGATAAAGATCATAAAGAAAAGCTCACAACTAGATCATACTAAACTTTATTCTACTAGATCAAGATATAACCAAAAGGATCGAACTAATAAAAATGGTAAAGATAGAAGTGTGATGGTGATACAATACCAGGGCACCTCCCCCAAGCTTAGCAGTTGCCAAGGGGAGTGCCCATGCCCATGTGATTATGTCTCTTTCTTTGGAGGTGGTGATGGTGGAGTTGCTGATGATGTAGGCTTGTCGCCCATCTTCCAAGGCATAGGCTCACTATCGTAGAAGGATGATCGAGTCTCCGGGATCCTCAAATCTGCAGCCAAACTCATCTTCTTGAATCTATATTCATACTCACAATTTTGGTTTTGCAGGTCATAGATCTGGGATTGGAGGTGCTCGATTTTCTCGTGAAGCTTGAAGATGGACTCCCCAATGTTCTTGGCATCCAGCTTGTGGTTGTTGGTGTACTCCGTGATCATCATGTGGTTGGCGTTGAGTCCTTGTTCCACCATACCCTGGCACTTGAAAACTTGTTGCTCCATTGCTTCGAGGCTTGTCTCCACGCTTCCGGTCCTCCTTGGTCCCTCAACATCACGGATGTGCAGCACCCCCTCACGTACCTCAATGGTTTGAGGGTGTTGCAGCACCTCCGCAAGGTAGGGGTTGATGACCTTCTCGAAAAACTTGTCCTGGGGGCGCTTGAAGACGTCATGTAGATCTGTCAGAAACACAGCTCAAAACAAATACAGAGGATTTTGGCATGATACGGTGGTCAAAACCTTCGGGAGATTATATAATGAATTTTTCCCAACCAGAAGAAGTATCGTGCAAGAAAACGGAGTCCGGAGGGCACACGTGGTGCCCACGAGGCAGGGGGCACGCCCAGGGGGTAGGGCACGCCCTACACCCTCGTGGACGCCTCGTGTCCCGTTCGGACTACTTCTCATTTTCCTATTTTTTTAAATATTCCAAAATGAAGAAAAATTGCCATTAGAACTATTTTGGAGTCGGTTTACTTACCGTACCACATACCTCTTCCTTTTCGGAGTCTGAATCATTTTGGAAAGTGTCCCTTATGTATTCCTCCGGGGTTACAGTTTCAATAACATTGGTTTCAACATTTATGGGATTACCTGAGATATAATGTTTGATTCTTTGACCGTTCACCACCTTCGGATTTGTGCCTCGAAGTTATTGATTTTTATGGCACCGGATCGATAGACCTCCTCGATAACGTAAGGACCTTCCCATTTGGAGAGAAGTGTTCCTGCAAAAAATCTTAAACGTGAGTTGTACATCAAGACATAATCACCTACGTTAAACTCACGCTTTTCTATCCTTTTGTCATGCCATCTTTTGACTTCTTTTTTAAACTGTCTAGCATTTTCATAGGCCTGGGTTCTCCATTCATCAAGCGAGCTAATGTCAAATAACCTTTTCTCACCGGCAAGTTTGAAATCATAATTGAGCTTTTTAATAGCCCAATATGCCTTGTGTTCTAGTTTGAGAGGTAAGTGACATGCTTTTCCATAAACCATTTTATATGGAGACATACCCATAGGATTCTTATATGTAGTTCTATAGGCCCATAATGCATCTTTCTTTTCCATAAGATATTTAACAACATCATGATCAGTGTGAACAATAACTTTAGAATCAACAATATAAGGTCTGAACTTATCACAAGCAAATACAACTGCTGATTTTTTTTTCAGTAGTAGCATAATTTCTCTGGGCATTGTCTAGAGTTTTACTAGCATATTGGATAACATTTAATTTCTTATCAATTCTTTGTCCTAGAACAACACCTACAGCATAATCACTAGCATCACACATAATTTCCAAGGGTAAATTCCAGTCAGGCGGCTGGACAATAGGTGCAGAGATCAAAGCTCTCTTAAGTATTTCAAATTCTTCTACACAATCATCATCAAAAACAAAAGGAACATCTTTTGGTAAGAGGTTAGTCTGTCACAGCCCTAGACCAGCCCTTGTCTGTCTTGCTTGGTCTTCATGTGCATCATGTTTAATCTCCTCAGAAAACTGGAAATGGGGATGTTCAAACCCTAGCACCAAATGAATTCAACTAGGGTCAAGAATAAAATCATTTCCAGTGACCCAAAATGCCTTCATCAATGTTTGATAATTTTTGCAAGGCTTTGAGACCAAACCAAAAATAGTGAACATTTTTGTAGAATATTTTGGGCACTGAATTAAATCATATCTTATTTGCATTTGGGCATTTAAATTTTATATATTATTTTAAATGCTCAAATACTCATAAACTAAAATGTTTACTGTTGGATTTATTCTAAACAGTAGCCATGCTTGGTTTCACGATTTTTGGAAATGCCCTCGCATTTTTAATAAAGACCTAAAGTTTACAAAGAAAGAAAATAGAAAACAGAAAGAAACGAGAGAGAGAGAAGAGTTACCTGGCCCACTTACCTGTAGCCGGCCCAGCTCATTGGCCCAGCCCACCACCGCATCCCCCCCTCTCTGTCGTCTTCCTCGCGCCTACTGGCACTGCGCGTGGCGCGCGCACAGCCGAGCCGCGGCCACCTCCTGCTTCCACCTCCTGCTTCCTCTCCGCCCTCGTTCGAGCGCTTGGAGACGCCCAGAGCCCCTGGCTCCTCCTTCCTCACTCCCTGCTCTCTCCCTCGCCCTCTAGCCCCCTCCCCGAGCTCACCCGAGAGCGTTCCACCGTCGCTGTGCTTCACCCGCGTGGCCATCGCCTCCCTTTCGCCGCGCCGCCATGTCTGGCCTCTCCGCCGTCGAGCACCACGCCTCCACGCCGAAGGAAATAAGCCGGAGAGCTCCACTCCGCCGCCATCTGGTCATCTTCAACCTCGGCACCCGCCGGACGCCGCTCGTCAATTCGCCGCCTCCGACGCGTCCTCGAGCGCACTGACCCTCCCAACAGACTCGCGGTGAGCCTCCGGGTCGTTTCCCCCTTCTTCCCTGGTCGCGTTCGACCTCTAGGCCATAGCTCCGTCGCGGCCAAACTCTGGCCGCCGCTGAACCTGTCACCGCCGTTGCCCCAGCCGCCTCTGTCCGTTTTTGAGCATCTTATCGCACTCACAGTGCTCCCAGGAGCTGAGTGCACGCACCATTTCTTCCCCTAGCGCACCACAACCCCAAACCCGCACCCCACCATGCGTTGGCCGCCGCCGCGAGCTTGATTCCGGCGAGCTCCGGCCACCCCAGCTCCTCCCGCTTGCCCTACCAGCTGCGCGCGAGCCCCAGCTACGCGTAGGACCAAACGGCGGTCGTTTTGGTCGCCGTGGGACGAAACCCAAACCCTCCACCGCGTCTGTCGCCGCCAGCGACGAGCCGCCGACGTTTTTGACCTCTTTGACCGGTGGGTTAACCACCCCGGGTCACTGACGTATGGGCCCCACGCCCTTAGTCAACCCCTGACTCGTGACAATTGGGGCCCGCCCTGTTAATTAACTTAGGTTAATACTAATCGTTTGGTTAGTTAGTTAGTCACTGACATGTGGGCCCCGTCTTGTCTAAAATTAGTTTAGAATTTAGTTAGTGCTAATTAACCCTGTTAATTAACCCTGTTAATTAGCAGAGCCACTGACGTGTGGACCCCACACATCAGGTTTGACCTGGACCAGCCTCTGTTGACTGCTGGCATCATAGTGACGTCATGTTGACGCAATAAGTGTTTTCTGGAATTTTAAATAAATCAAAAATGATTTATTTATTTCAGAAAATATTCAAAACTTCTAAAAATCATATAAAATCAACCGTAGCTCAGATGAAAATAATTTATATATGAAAAATGATCAGAAAAATATGAGGAATTTGTTTATGGTACTTTCATGCATGTTTGAACAAGTTAAACCTGATGATCAGGTCAAATCAATTAAATGGCATTTAAATAATCACATATGGAGTTTGAATTTGAACCTTTGGTTCAAACCAACTTCATTTAACATGGTTGCTAGTTGCATTAGCTCAATCAACAGCATATTGCCATGTCATGATCATGCATCATATTGTCGCATTGCATTGATTGTGTTTTCTCTGTGCTGCCGGTGTTTGTCCCCTCTCAGTAGACGACGTTCCGACGATGAGTTCGATGACACCGATGAAGAACTATTACTATCTTCAGAAGTGCCAGGCAAGCAAAACCCCATTGAGCATTCCGATACAATCCCACTCTCTCGCTCTTGCTCTCTTTTACTGCATTAGGACAACAACTCTTCAATTGTTACCTGCTACGGTAGTTGAACCCCTTTCCACTTCATGACCTGTCATTGCCACAGTAAATAGTTGAAACCCACTAGAATGAGTAGGAGTTGTTTGAGCCATGTTGTGCCTACTCATTCATGCTTTCTGTTTATGCCTGCTATTGCTTAGAGTTGTGTCGGGTCTGATTCATCGGGGATGAATTGGAAGGGTGATGAACATGTCCTACTGTGTGTGAGCTAAGTGTGTGAACACGATTTGGTAAAGGTAGCGATGAGAGGCCATGTAGGAGTACATGGTGGGTTGTCTCATTTCAGCCGTCCTCAGGAACTGAGTTCTGTGTTTGTGATCCATGAAACAGCTACTACCACACATTGGGATCCTTAATTGACTCTCTCGACTTATTAATCAACATGATCTTTGTCCAGGAGTTGCAACTAGTTTCTGGTGTTTGTAGTTTACTGGAGGTCGTGCGCAGCGCTGACCCTCGGGGTGGGCTGTGACGCAGCAGGTACGTGGCACGGTGTACCGGTCGCCCGTTTGGTGGCTCGGGAACCCTGTACACATCGTTTGGGGCCGTGAGCGACACCCCGGCCAGATCTCCCCACGGATGGAACCCAAATAGGCGATAAACCTAGACGAGAGACTTGTGTGGTTAGTCAGGTCGTGGCCGACACCCTCGCCAGGCTTCCGCTTGAAAGTTGTCGAGATACATGACGTGTACATGGCGGTAAGTGGCGAGAGTGTGTGTGAAGAAGTACACCCCTGCAGGGTTATATATATGATCTATTCGAATAGCCGTGTCCGCGGAAATGGACTTTTGGGTTACCTTTACAGTTCATAGACAAGTGGGAGTGGATACTCTAAAACACGCAAGATAAGCGTGAGTGCTATGGATGGTCTTCTCGTAGGGAGACGGGAGCGGATCCATAGTGGTGTATTGATTGGTGAATATGTGGACTCGTGTGTGCCACCTCAAAGAGAGTTACTTGCAGTCGTAGTTCAGGATAGCCATCGAGTCAAAGCTGGCTTGTTGCAGTTAAACTCCACCACCCCCTTTGTTGATACTGATGCATATTTAGCTAGTTCTGATGTAAGTCTTGCTGAGTACCTTTGTACTCACGTTTGCTTAATTTATGTTTTGTAGAGAGACTTCAGTCTCGCTAGTGGTTCCGCGTGGACTTCGACGTTTAGCTTGTTACCTCAGCTACGATCTTGTACCCTTGGGAGGGTCTTGTAGATAGTCAGGCTTCTCAGCCTTTTTTCATTTGTAGTTGTCTGTACTCAGACATGTTATGCTTCCGTTGCCTGTATGCGCTGTATGTTGGGTCATGTGACCTCTGTTTGTAATAAATGCTATGATGGCTCTTCTGGGCGTTTATCTATATGATTTGTTGAGTTATGTTGTGATGCCATGTTGTACATCACATACTTGCATGTTATGCGGATGTGTAATGTGTATTGCTATGTGTGGGACCCGACACCTAGTTGTTTACCCTTGGTAGCCTATCTTATAGGGAAATGTCTCCTAGTGCTTCCACTGAGCCTTGGTAGCTTGCTACTGCTCCGGAACACTTAGGCTGGCCGGCATGTGTCCTTCTTCGTTCCTGTGTCTGTCCCTTAGGGGAAATGTCACGGGTTGTTCCTTTAAGTCCTTGTAGCTTGCTACGACTTGGGTTCATACGTTGATGACCGACACGTTCGTTGCTGGGTCATGTATGCCTGTCTCTATAATTTAGCGCCACTTTTGGTTTATAACTAGCCATGTCAGCCCGAGTTCTCTGTCATATGGATGCAAGCGACACTGTCATATACGTGTGCCAAAATGCGCAAACGGTCCCGGGCCAGGTAAGGTGGCACCCGTGGGGATACCGTGCGTGAGGCCGCAAAGTGATATGAGGTGTTACATGCTACACCTGTGTGACTTAGGATCGGGGTCCCGACAGCTTTGGTATCAGAGCCTGACTGCCTGTAGGATTAGTAAGCCAAACTGGTCGAAGTCGTGTCTAGAAATTATTTAGTTATATAAGGGAATTGATTGTGGAAGGGAACGTCAGGCTCTTTTTACTCCTTTGCCCCATGACCTTCTGATCTGAGTCACCCTCTTCTTTTCTACGGGGTTAAGAAACTAGGATTCTCATTCTATTGATCAGGATCACGTTAAATGTGGATTCAACCCTCAGTTCAGTTTCTACTACTTCCGTTTGTTCAACTGTTGGTCTCAGAACCTTGACATTATGATGTTAAGTGGATATGCTACCCTTTTTGCTTGGATCTCATAAGTATCTTCGAGCATTTACAACCGTTATGCTGTCCGAGTCTTCCCAGGTTTCTAAACAGTCTGATGCATTTGCAAATCCTTTCTTCCTGTTCCCGATGTTCCTTTAGGCCAGATTAATCACCCTAGCCAGTGTGTTGAGGTACTCTGTTACCTCGACATATATGTTGGAGATATTATTATGACCCTAGGTGTCTTAGAAGATCACCCAGTATTCTAGCAGTGCTTATATTTCCGGTGTGATGATTCTGGCCATTATTCCCGAAAGCATTCCGTGATGCCATTTAGTTAGTAGGCATTCTATTTCTGGGTTCTTGAACCCAAGATTCATTCTACCTACTTCATGTTGGTAGTATTTTCTCGTCCCTTTAGGATATTAGTAACCTTGTTATAGTCCTCGAGGTCCGTGGTTATCGTTCTTCCAATACCATGAACTATCATGGCAGAAGTTCTTCTGAACCAAAGATCACAACCAGAGTGCTCTTGAGTAGTACCCCAATCATATTGTGACTCTGCCAGTCCTACCTCTCCGCACGGATTATCCGGACGGAATTTGTTGAACTTGGTTCGACATACTAATCTATGCATCCACAACTCAGAAAATCATATGTTCCTTTGAGTTGTCCCTTTTAGTTGTATTATGACCGTCATCTATCAGTTGATAGTCAGGAGTAGTTGTGCATTCGTGTTCATCGATGCCTTTTACTCTTGTGGTCCGTCAAGCAATTCTATTCTGGAGTGACTAGGAGAAACAAACTCCAGTACCTTATCCATATCCAGGATTGGGTCAAAGAAGTTGTACTTCGCAGGTGAAGAATGCTAATCCAGCTTCTAATCTGTTCTATCTTGGAGCATTACCATCTTTATGTCAAGCATGTCATGGGAATTCCACCTCCTATGAACTCTTGATACAGTGATACTTCTTGCCATCATCATTCATTCTCGGCCTCCGTGTTATTGTAACCGGAATACCAACAAGTGAATTGTGATGTGTGAAATCAATACTCCTAGCAACTCCGTTGCTTGGTAGTTAAATGGACATTAACCTCATCCTTAGCGAGTTGATTATTGAATCATCACCCTAAGGTTGATCGTGCTACCTAGTCCACTTCCCTGGTGAACTCCTTGATTGATGAGTTAGGATTTTGATAAGTCCTCGCTCATTTGATCATATCGTCTTGCCCCAAAAAGCAAGATTGTTCTCGAGCTTAGTAACATATCGGTGGTTCGTGATTTTCCGGTTATCTTCTTGGAAGTATTACCAGGTTGCTCCCTGACCGTTACGTCGAGCTTGTGATCAAGCTGGTTTCTCTCTAAACCACCCTTTCTCCAAGAATCTGTGTTGGATACCCTGAGCTAGTCGGTTAAGCTAAACAACAACTTGGAGAGTTGGAAGGTAAAAGCTTGCCTGACTTAGTTCCTTCTAAGGGATATCTTTTGTGTGTGTGTGTGTGTGTGTGTGTGTGTGTGTGTGTGTGTGTGTGTGTTGAAGAAAGATGATATCTTGATCGGTTGATCCTTGTGATCAATTTTTGGATCTATTGTCTTGTCCAAAACTTTGATTGAGTGTGGGCTATCCTCAAATCAAATTAGAACCAATGGTATTCGTAATGTTGTCTTACTCGTGGTTGATCCCTCGAGCATACACCGTTACATCTATTGGTCTGACCAATGCTATCACCTTGTTCACATAGTTATGGAATTCCATTTTTATGGAAGCCTCGATGAATTGTTGTCGAGTCCACCGGCGACATGTTTATCCTTTCCATGATTCATGTTGAACATTAAAGCCAACATTGGAAACTTTTGTAAGCATCATCTTTGTGTTAGCTCATGAAGTAGATGTCTTGATGTAAGAAGTGGCTTCCCCTAATTCACGAGTATTTGATGTAAGTTGCCACCGTGAATTTGAGAAAGCTTGTTTTACTTCCTCTGGAATCATCCCAAGTCAGTCACGCATGTGAGAAGTATTCTATGGTTTGATAGACTGATCATCTCCATTCCATATGTATTCCCTAGCACCCAAGCCACTGATTGAATTGTTCAAGAAGAAGAAGTTCCTTCTTAAGAGCTAACCCGGGCCTAATCAAGGACTTCGTTATCCGCAATGATGGTTCCCCCTAAACTCAGTAGTGTTTTATTATAAGACTACTACTTGGTCATGCTTGTCTGCGACAGCGTGTTCACATGTGTGTAGCAAAACCAGCTCATGTTTTGGAGCTTACTATCGCAGTTCATTCCCCGAGAATCTCGCAACGCCATCTCGTCGGTTTGTGTTGCAAACTTTCATTTTTCTTTCTAGACTCGATGAGTCTGGGATGTCTTGACACCAACCAGAACTGAATCTCAGGCAGCTATGATGGTTGGAGCATTTTCCAAGAACTATAATATTGGTCTCTCGATAACCGGTAAAGTGGATGTCGTGGCCAAAACACCCAGCCGGAAGATCTATTGTTGTAATATCTTGATTGAAGAAGTTGGCCACCTCCCCATAAGAACTTCGTAGGAATTACTCTCTAGTTGTTCCTTATGGGATTTTTTGCTCCCGAAGTCCGACCTTTACTTGATGGCCATGTTGATGCTTTTAAGCATTGACCGTGGTACCTAGTACACCAAGGAGAACATTAGAAGCGGAGTGCTAAATGTCTCTCGATCGATCATCTAGATTTTGCCCTTGACTCCGCTAAGGTGAAATCTGAGAAGTGTTATCTTCCTTTGCATCTGCATTGTCCATCGCTATTCATCATGGTAGTATGTGGTGTTGCCAGGATCCTTAACACGGATATTGGTAAAACCTTGATGAATATGCGAATACTCAAGTTCTTGAGAGCACGCACAAGCACTAGGTGTTATCACTGGCACTAACCGGGATTGCTCCCAGTGTTCTCGGTTATGCTATAACCCCTCAAGAGTAGATTTACTCTCTACTGTTGGGATTCACCCTAGTTACCAGAATCATTCCCAGCATTTGCATTTTGTTCCCAGCTTGCACCGCCAATGTGCCACTTGCCATGGGTCCCATCCATTTCCGATGATAAGCAAAATCATCCCTTGTGTTGTCTTCAACAAGGTAGTCCACATCATCCGTTCTGGCCGAGAATGTCATTCTTTCGAACTTCGTCAAACGATCGATTGTGATTTGCCTTAGGCCGGCATAGAGAATTTCAATGATCTCTATATCAAAAGTAATTCTTTTTGCCACTTAAGGGAATAACTCTACGAGTCACCTTCTCTAAGGTACCCCGTCTGGTGACATCGATCATTATCTTCTTAAGTGTGGAATTATTGCCTATCAAGTGAACCTTCATCATTTGTTTCACTCCATCCCTCTGGAGGTGTACTCCGTGTCTCAGCTCAAGAGATGTTTCAACGTCTCACTTCATGAGTTGATCTTGAGTTGCTCGATCTTTCAGAAGATCAATTTTGTAGAGTTTCTTTCGTCGTCACCGTGTTGGACAAAGACCTCAAAAGCAAGGGTTTCAATATCAACATGATGTTAGCAATCAACATTCATATGAAGGGCACTTGGATCATGAAGATTGTGTTAGTTAGTGTCCCCTCTGATTTCTTACCCTACGCTTGAATCTCGGGACGAGATTCTTGTTTAGTGGGGGTGAGTTGTCACAACCCTAGACCAGCCCTTGTCTGTCTTGCTTGGTCTTCATGTGCATCATGTTTAATCTCCTCAGAAAACTGGAAATGGGGATGTTCAAACCCTAGCACCAAATGAATTCAACTAGGGTCAAGAATAAAATCATTTCCAGTGACCCAAAATGCCTTCATCAATGTTTGATAATTTTTGCAAGGCTTTGAGACCAAACCAAAAATAGTGAACATTTTTGTAGAATATTTTGGGCACTGAATTAAATCATATCTTATTTGCATTTGGGCATTTACATTTTATATATTATTTTAAATGCTCAAATAATCATTAACTAAAATGTTCACTGTCGGATTTATTCTAAACAGTAGCCATGCTTGGTTTCATGATTTTTGGAAATGCCCTGGCATTTTCAATAAAGCCCTAAAGTTTACAAAGAAAGAAAATAGAAAACAGAAAGAAAAGAGAGAGAGAGAAGAGTTACCTGGCCCACTTACCTGTAGCCGGCCCAGCTCACTGGCCCAGCCCACCACCACAGCCCCCCCTCTCTGTCGTCTTCCTCGCGCCTACTTGCACTGCACTTGGCGCGCGCACAGCCGAGCCACGGCCACCTCCTGCTTCCACCTCCTGCTTCCTCTCCGCCCTCATTCGAGCGCCTGGAGACGCCCAGAGCCCCTGGCTCCTCCTTCCTCACTCCCTGCTCTCTCCCTCGCCCTCTAGCCCCCTCCCCGAGCTCACCCGAGAGCGTTCCACCGTCGCTGTGCTTCACCCGCGTGGCCATCGCCTCCCTTTCGCCGCGCTGCCGTGTCTGGCATCTCCGCCGTCGAGCACCATGCCTCCACGCCGAAGGAAACAAGCCGGAGAGCTCCACTCCGCCGCCATCTGGTCATCTTCAACCTCGGCACCCGCCGGACGCCGCTCGTCGATTCGTCGCCTCTGACGCGTCCCCGAGCGCACTGACCCTCCCAACAGACTCACGGTGAGCCTTCGGGTCGTTTCCCCCTTCTTCCCTGGTCGCGTTCGATCTCTAGGCCATAGCTCCGTCGCGCCCAAACTCCGGCCGCCACTGAACCTGTCACCGCCGTGGCCCCAGCCGCCTCTGTCCGTTTTTGAGCATGTCATCGCACTCACCGTGCTCCCAGGAGCCGAGCGCACGCACCATCTCCTAACCTAGCGCACCACAACCCCAAACCCGCACCCCGTCGTGTGTCGGCCGCCGCCACGAGCTTGATTCCGGCGAGCTCCGGCCACCCTAGCTCCTCGCGCTTGCCCTACAAGCTGCGCGCGAGCCCCATCTATGCGTAGGACCAAACGGCGGTTGTTTTGGTCGCCGTGGGACGAAACCCGAACCCTCCGCCACGTCTGTCGCCGCCGGCGACGAGCCGCCGGCGTTTTGACCTCTTTGACCGGTGGGTTGACCACCCCGGGTCACTGACGTATGGGCCCCACGCCCTTAGTCAACCCCTGACTCGCTGACAATTGGGGCCCGCCCTGTTAATTAACTTAGGTTAATAATAATCGTTTGGTTAGTTAGTTAGTCACTGACATGTGGGCCCCGTCCTGTCTAAAATTAGTTTAGAATTTAGTTAGTGCTAATTAACCCTGTTAATTAGCAGAGCCACTGACGTGTGGACCCCACACGTCAGGTTTGACCTGGACCAGCCTCTGTTGATTGCTGACATCATAGTGACGTTATGCTGACGCAATAAGTGTTTTCTGCAATTTTAAATAAATCAAAAATGATTTATTTATTTCAGAAAATATTCAAAACTTCTAAAAATCATATAAAATCAATCGTAGCTCAGATGAAAATAATTTATATACGAAAAATGATCAGAAAAATATGAGGAATCTGTTTATGGCACTTTCATGCATGTTTGAATAAGTTAAACCTGCTGATCAGGTCAAATCAATTAAATGGCATTTAAATAATCACATATGGAGTTTGAATTTGAACTTTTGGTTCAAACCACCTTCATTTAACATGGTTGCTAGTTGCATTAGCTCAATCAACAGCATATTGCCATGTCATGATCATGCATCATATTGTCGCACTGCATTGATTGTGTTTTCTCTGTGTTGCCGGTGTTTGTCCCCTCTTAGTAGACGATGTTCCGATGATGAGTTCGATGACACCGATGAAGAACTATTACTATCTTCAGAAGTGCCAGGCAAGCAAAACCCCATTGAGCATTCCGATACAATCCCACTCTCTCTTTCTTGCTCTCTTTTACTGCATTAGGATAACAACGCTTCAACTGTTACCTGTTGCGGTAGTTGAACCCCTTTCCACTGCATGACCTGTCATTGCCACAGTAAATAGTTGAAACCCACTAGCATGAGTAGGAGTTGGTTGAGCCATGTTGTGTCTACTCATTCATGCTTTCTGGTTATGCCTGCTATTCCTTAGAGTTGTGTCGGGTCTGATTCATTGGGGATGAATTGGAAGGGTGATGAACATGTCCTACTGTGTGTGAGCTAAGTGTGTGAACACGATTTGGTAAAGGTAGCGATGAGAGGCCATGTAGGAGTACATGGTGGGTTGTCTCATTTCAGCCGTCCTCAGGAACTGAGTTCTGTGTTTGTGATACATGAAACAGGTACGACCACACATTGGGATCCTTAATTGACTCTCTCGACTTATTAATCAACATGATCTGTGTCCAGGAGTTGCAACTAGTTTCTGGTGTTTGTAGTTTACTGGAGGTCGTGTGCAGCGCTGACCCTCGGGGTGGGCTGTGACGCGGCAGGTACGTGGCACAGTGTACCGGTCGCCCGTTTGGTGGCTCGGGAACCCTGTACACATCGTTTGGGGCCGTGAGCGACACCCCGGCCGGATCTCCCCACGGATGGAACCCAAATAGGCGATAAACCTGGACGAGAGACTTGTGTGGTTAGTCAGGTCGTGGTCGACACCCTTGCCAGGCTTCCGCTTGAAGGTTGCCGAGATGCATGACGTGTACATGGCGGTAAGTGGCAAGAGCGTGTGTGAAGAAGTACACCCCTGCAGGGTTATATATATGATCTATTCGAATAGCTGTGTCCGTGGAAATGGACTTCTAGGTTACCTTTACAGTTCATAGACAAGTGGAAGTGGATACTCTAAAACACGCAAGATAAGCGTGAGTGCTATGGATGGCCTTCTCGTAGGGAGACGGGAGCGGATCCATAGTGGTGTATTGATTGGTGAATATGTGGACTCGTGTGCGCCACCTCAAAGAGAGTTACTTGCAGTCGTAGTTCAGGATAGCCACCGAGTCAAAGCTGGCTTGCTGCAGTCAAACTCCACCACCCCCTTTGTTGATACTGATGCATATTTAGCTAGTTTTGATGTAAGTCTTGCTGAGTACCTTTGTACTCACGTTTGCTTAATTTATGTTTTGCAGAGAGACTTCAGTCTTGCTAGTGGTTCCGCGTGGACTTCGACGTTTAGCTTGTTACCTCAGCTACGATCTTGTACCCTTGGGAGGGTCTTGTAGATAGTCAGGCTTCTCAGCCTTTTTTAATTTGTAGTTGTCTGTACTCAGACATGTTAAGCTTCCGTTGCCTGTATGCTCTGTATGTTGGGTCATGTGACCTTTGTTTGTAATAAATGCTATGCTGGCTCTTCTGGGCCTTTATCTATATGAGTTGTTGAGTTATGTTGTGATGCCATGTTGTACAGCACATACTTGCATGTTATGCATACATGTGATGTGTATTGCTATGTGTGGGATCCGACACCTAGTTGTTTACCCTTGGTAGCCTATCTTACAGGGAAATGTCTCCTAGTGCTTCCATTGAGCCTTGGTAGCTTGCTACTGCTCCGGAACACTTAGGCTGGCCGGCATGTGTCCTTCTTCGTTCCTGTGTCTGTCCCTTAGGGGAAATGTCACGCGTTGTTCCTTTAAGTCCTTGTAGCTTGCTACGACTTGGGTTCATACGTTGATGACCGACACGTTCGTTGCTGGGTCATGTATGCCTGTCTCTATAATTTAGCGCCACTTTTGGTTTATAACTAGCCATGTGGGCCCGGGTTCTCTGTCATATGGATGCTAGCGACACTGTCATATACGTGTGCCAAAATGCACAAACGGTCCCGGGCCAGGTAAGCTGGCACCCATGGGGATACCGTGCGTGAGGCCGCAAAGTGATATGAGGTGTTACATGCTAGACCTGTGTGACTTAGGATCGGGGTCCCGACATAGTCAGAGGCCTAGAGATTTTTGAGAAGTCCTTAATGAACCTTCTATAAAACCAGCATGACCAAGGAAACTTCTTATACCTTTGATGTCCTTGGGACACAACATCTTCTCAATAGCATCAACTTTAGCTTTATCAACTTCAGTACCTCTTTCAGAAATTTTATGCCCCAAGACAATACCTCCATTAACCATAAAGTGGCACTTCTCCCAATTCAAGACAAGATTAGTTTCTTCACATCTCTGCAAAAATCGATCAAGGTTGCTCAAGCAATCATCAAAAGAAGTTCCATAAACGGAAAAATCATCCATGAAAACCTCAACAATCTTATTCACAAAAATAAGAGAATATAGCCATCATGCATCTTTGAAAGGTAGCAGGTGCATTACATAAACCAAAAGGCATACGTTTGTAAGCAAAAGTACCAAAAGGGCAAGTAAAAGTGGTCTTTTCTTGATCCTTTTTTGACATAGGTATTTGAGAGAAACCAGAATAGCCATCTAGAAAGCAAAAATGAGTATGTTTGGATAACCTTTCGAGCATTTGATCAATATAAGGTAGCGGGTAATGATCTTTCTTAGTAGCTTTATTTAATTTGCGGAAGTCAATTACCATCCTATAACCTGTAACAATTCTTTGTGGGATCAATTCATCTTTATCATTTGGAACAACAGTAAAACCTCCCTTCTTAGGGACACAATGGACAAGACTTACCCACTGACTATCAGCCACCGGATAAATTATACCTGCCTCTAGAAGCTTTAGTATTTCTTTCCTTACCACTTCTTTCATCCTAGGATTTAACCGTCGTTGGTGATCAACAACCGGTTTAGCGTCCTTCTCCAATTTTATCTTGTGTTGGCATAGAGTGGGACTAATGCCCTTAAGATCATCAAGAGTATATCCAGTAGCAACACGGTGCTTCTTCAGAGTTTTTAATAATTTCTCTTCTTCCCGCTCTGGAAGGTTAGCACCAATAATTACATGATATATCTTCTTTTCATCTAGATAATCATACTTAAGAGTATCAGGTAATGGTTTGAGTTCAAACACGGGATCACCCTTGGGTGGAGGGGGATCCCCTAGAATTTCAACATGCAAGTTGTGTTTCACTAAAGGTCCCTGTTTAAAGAATATTTCATCTATTTCCCTTCTGTCATTCATAAACATACCATTTTCATGGTCTAGCAAATATTGTTCTAAAGGATCATTAGGAGGCCCAACAATATAAGCAAGACCAATAATTTCATCGTAACTAGGTAATTCTTTGTCATGGGGTTGTCTACGAAATTTAGCAAAGTTAAAATCATGAGACATATCGGCTAAACCAACAGTAACAATGTCCTTTTCGCAGTCTATCTTAGCATTAACAGTATTCAAGAAGGGTCTACCAAATATGATGGGGCAAAAATCATCTTGTGGGGAACCAAGAACAAGAAAATCAGCAGGGTATTTAACTTTCCCACACAAGACTTCAACATCTCTAACAATCCCAACTAATGAAATAGTGTCTCTATTGGCAAGCTTAATAGTAACATCAATACCTTCTAGCTCAGCAGGTGCAATATCGTGCATAATTTCTTCATATAAGGAATGAGGTATTGCACTAGCACTAGCACCCATATCACATAAGCCATGATAGCAATAATCTCCTATTTTAACAGAAATAACATGCATCCCTACAACAAGTCTATGTTTATCCTTAGTATCGGGTCTAGCAATTATAGCAGCTTCATCATAGAGGTAAATAACATGCCCATCAATATTATTGACGAAGAGATCCTTAACCATAGCAATACTAGGTTCAACTTTAATTTTCTCAGAGGGTGTAGGTGTTCTAGTATTACACTTACGAACCACAGTTGAAGCTTTGTCATGATCCTTTATTCTAATAGGGAAGGGTGGTTTCTCAATGTAAGTAGCAGAAACAATAGGATCAACATTATAAGTGATAGTCTTTTCTTCAACTTTAACAGGTTCAACTACTTTTACTTCAATGGGAGGATGAAATTTAAACCACTTCTTCTTAGGGAGATCAACATGAGTAGCAAATGATTCACAGAAAGTAGCTACTATCTCAGAGTCAAGTCCATATTTAGTGCTAAATTCACGGAAAACATCGATATCCATAAAAGATTTAACGCAATCAAACTTAGGCATTATACCTGACTCCTTACCTTCGTTGAGATCCCAATCTTTAGAGTTGCATTTAATTCTTTCCAGTTAATCCCATTCAATTCAATAGTCTTCATCATGAAAGAAATAGTACAAGAAGTATCGAGCATGGAGCGATTATTGAGAGAAAGCCGAGCATAATTTTTTTGAATAATCATTTCACTTGAGAGCTCATGATTGGGGCATGAATATAACATTGACTTAAGCGTCCCCCAAGCTTGAGCGATACTTTCTCCTTTGCGAGGCCAAAAATTATATATATATAATTACGATCATGATGAACCTGATGCATAGGATAAAACTTCTGATGAAATTCCAATTTCAACTGGTTGTATGTAATGCCCAGGATGGGACTATACCTCCTACGTGTCGAGGCACGACTTAAAGGTATAAGCCCATTCTGGAATGATCTCAAGTTTGGTATCTTTGCACGACTCATGTAAAAGAGGGATTAAATTGCAAAAGGAGATAGTTGGCTTACACTCGCCACTTCACACAATACATTACATAAGCAAGACATCATTCAACACATCACAACTCGACTACGGGCGAAGATCCAAAAGAAAGATACCAAAACATAAAGCCACAGGTCAGCATCGCCCCTAGTAGAAACCACTACTTATCGTCGAAAACGTCACAAGCAAACGGCCACTCTCTTCATGGAACTCCCAGAAGTACTCGAACCAGCTCCTGCATCATTCTCGGCTGAACCTGCATCTGGTGTTGTAGTATCTGTGAGCCACGAGGACTCAGCAATCCCATAACCATGGGTATCAAGACTAGCAAAGCTTTATGGGTAGGAAGAGGTAAAGTGGTGAGGTTGCAGCAGCGACTAAGCATAATATGGTGGCTAACTTACGAGTACAAGAATAAGATGAGCATCTACGCAAACGGTCACAACTAATAGTGATCGCTAAAGATCCTGAACTACATACGAGTCAAACATAACCCCACCGTGTTCTCTTATCAAAGTGAAAAGAGACAGTCACGGTTACTCACACAGTTGTGTGTTTTACTTCGGATCCTCTGTCATGTTTTCTACAACCGGACATTAACAAATTCCAATCTGTCACATAACCACGGGCACGGCTTTCGAAAGATCATAACCCTGCAGGGGTGTCCCAACTTAGCCCATCACAAGCTCTCACGATTAGCTGAAGTGATAAATATAATATCATCACCTCTTATCTTAGGGAAAACCGATTAGGCTCGGCATCCCGGTGCATAAGACATTTCGACAATGGTAAAACAAGTCCAGCAAGACCTCCCGGCGTGCCGACACCCTGATAGTAGCCGCGCGTATCTCGTCTCAGGCCACGACCGGATGGGTGATCCTACGAGTAAAACCAATCCCTGAGTTTCCCCGTGGTGGCCCCGCATAACCCCCGTTTGGGACCAACACCATCAGCATTGGCCCCCCTGCTATGTAGAAAGAATACCCGGGGACGCGACCCCCTATGCAATTTTAATTAATTAATTAAGTTTTTATTATGAGGCAAATTAAAACCAATGTTGGGCCTTGCTGGAGGAGTTTTATTCAAAGTCGAACTGTCAAGGGGTCGCCATATACCCATCGTGTAAGGAACACAAAATCAAGGAACATAATGCCGGTTTATCGGCGCCTAAGGTGGCATGAGTGGAACAAAACACCGAGCAAAAGGCCAAGACTTCCACCCATGCCCAGTATATAGGTGTGTTAATAATAATAATAGATATTGTGATATACCAACAACAAGTTCCCACCTGGAACTATCTTCATCTTCACCTCCAACTAACAACGCTATAAGAGGGGATGAGCAAGCGGGTAACATAGCCAAACAGTGGTTTTGCTAGGAAGGTGTCAACAGGTTAGAGGTTTCATGGCAACAAGGAGAGGGCTGACAATAAAAGATGGGTAGCGCGACATGTAACGATAGCATTGAGACAACTAAGCATGGCAATGGTAGTAAAGGTATCCACGGGTATGATCATCTTGCCTGGGATTCCGCAAGGGGGAAGAATGGGTCCATGAAGTAGACGGAGCAACATAGTCGAGCGAATCCTCACAACTCCGGAACGAAACCGAAGCTAACAAGAGAAGCAACTGGAAAGAAGCAAACAACACGGTAAACACACAAGCATAAACATGGCATACGATGCACATCCAAGTATGATGCATGTCCGATTTAATTATGCATGGCATGGCAATGTGCACATACAAAACTATAAGTTAAGTGGAGCTCAATATGCAACGAGTTGCATATTGACGAAACACAACATGTTATTTATTTAGTTGACTCTCGTTTATTTACAACACAAGATTAAATGTTTTTAACATAGCAAGAGGTGAATCAAAAGTAGACTACCTATCTAGGCAATTTAAATGAGGCCGGAAATACCAACAACAATTCCGGGAAAATCCCCATATGCATGTTTAGCAATTTTAAGCAACAACAATTCACACATTCAAAGGTTGTTAACATGATGCGGATGACATGATCAAGTTTTATGCAATTTTAATAAAGTTAACATGAAGAGATATGAAGTATTGTCACCGTGCTGGAAGGAAAGGGTGCCACGGCAATGATCCGAAAATGATGCAACGTCAACATCTCGGTTCCGGTAACTCGTTGAGAGACCGGTGCAAAAGAAAAGGTGGCGTGAGCGAGCGAAACAAGATGAAAGGTGGGGTGATCCCGTCACCGGGTTCCCACGAGTTGGCGACGAGGCAACCGAGGAGCATGACAAAAGACAAAACGGGCGCGGTGCACACAAGGGAAACATCTCATACAACCACAAGCATTCCACGGGTCATCGTATAGGGGTTATACCTTCGGAACGTTCATTTCGAAAAGGATCAAGATCATAGAGGAAGTAGTGATACTCGCGGGTCGTGGTACACGTTCGTGGAGGGAAGTAGTCGTTCCGTTCGTAGTCGTTCACGTTTCCGAAGAGGTACTTGTCGCGGCATCGGACGTCTTCGGGGCGACGGTAGTGGTACATGGTTCTTCGGCGACGGTCGTCGTACACGTTCCGTAGAGGTACTTGAGGGTCTTCGCACTTGCCGGTCTCGGTTCTTGCAATGGTAGTGGTACCGCACGTATCGGGCGTCGAGATACTTGTCGCATCGTCGTGGTACTTTTCGTCCATGATGTCGATCTCGGATGTCTTGGAGTGCTCACAACTTGTGTACTTGGCGCAATCCACGACAACGGTGCTTGTTTGGGCATCGATCTTAGTCTTGGCAGAAGGCTAAAGGTAGGCTCGGACATACCAATAGGAAGGAGCGGTCGCCGGATATGTGGATGTGCAACACATGGCTCGGGCTCGAGCAAGAGGCGAAGATGGCCAGGACTTGCTAGTCGCGGAAGGTGGCTAGAGTGGTAAGAGCCATCGGTGGCGCGCAAGAGGTGAAGTAGGCAGAGCAGCAGCTGCTTGAGGCAACCGGCGGCGGGGCTCGGGGCGCTAGCGGCGACTCAGGAATGAGATGGAGGAGGTAGCAGCAGCGAGAAGGCCGAGAGGGGCGGCCAGCGGGTCAGACGACGAGGTCGAGCTCGGGGACGAGCCTGCGGGCGCGAAAGCGAAGCAGCGAGGCGAGTGCAAGGCAGCACGGTGACGAAGCAGAGGTGGGCCGCGGCGTCATGGCTAGGCAGTGATGGGGACCGGGGGGAGAGGCAGGGCGCGGGGGAGAGACCTGGCCAAGCGGCGGGGAAGTGGCCGGTGAACGGGCGCAGGAGCCATGGCGCGGCGGCGCTCGGCCTGGCGATGTGCGCAGAGGAAGGAGGTCACGGCCGTGTGGGGTCGGGAGCGAGGCAGAGCACTGCTGGGCTCGCGACGACGACAGCGATGCAATTGGGGGCGCGGTCGTTGCCGGCGACGGCCTGGTTGCGAGATCGGGGGAAGGGAGAGCTGACGAGGGGAGAGGGAGATCGGGAGAGGAAGAGGGGATCGAGGGTATACGTGAGAGTGATGGCGGCGCGAGGGAAAGGACGAGCGAGGGAGAGATGGGCTTCGAGCCAGCTAGGGTTAGCGCTGGAGTTGGGCCGCTCGGGGGGAGTTTGGGCCTGGCCTGGTGGCTGATGGGCCAGCTGCGGCTCCCCTCCTCTAAAACTCCTTAAAAGAAAAAAAATGAAAGATAAAAGAAAATAAACGAAAAAAGATAGATAGAAGAAAAGATGGAGAGGTTTAGTGAAAGAATTTGAGCAAGAGGATAAATATCTTGGACTCACACAAAAATGTGTAGATGCAAGAAATTAGGAATGGCCAAGATTGAAAGATTAAATTCAAATTCCTTTGAATTTAATTCGAAAGATTTGAACTTGGACATGTTTTAAAGTGCCCAAAAATGTTCGGATTTTGGAGGAACCTCGATAAAAATGGATAAGAATTGATGGCAAGGTTTGGGAGTAGAAACTTGGAGTGAAATAGGCATGGGGAATATTTGCAAGTGTGTTTGGGTTAATTCCCAACAAACGGCATATTTTTTAATAGCTCGATAAATATTAGGAGGATATGTTATAAAGAGAAGTCACTCTTCCCTCGATTTAAATGGACTGAAGGTCCACATAATTTATTTAATTGAGATGCAAAAGAAATATGACATGATGGCATGATGACAAGATGCAATGCAAAAATAAATAACACAAGCACAAAAGAAACACACGGGAGAACCCGGAACATATGGAAATCTTCTGGAATCTTCTGGGACGTCGGTCTTAGGGTGTCACAACTCTCCCACACTAACAGAGGATCTCGACCCGAGATCCTAGAGTTGGCACCGGGTAAAAAAACGGAAGAGGAAGAGGTAAAACAAAGTTGCTTCTTCGACAAACGAGTGAAACCAAAGAACCTGAGAGGTTGAACAATCTTGAAAGAAGGAATACAACAGAGATGAACAAAGTTAAGGGCACTCCGGTAAAATGAGGAACAAGGAACACCACGAGAACCTTGCAAGTTGAAAGACATGAAACAAGAGCTCACGGATGACAAAAGAATTCCAAAACCACTCCGGTTAACCAAGATTGAGAAGGAATAAGAACGAAATAATTTGGACAGCACTCCATCTGAAAATGGAAGGAGTTAACATGGGCTTGAGGAGATGGAGTGGTACTTGATGAAAACAACAACATACAGCCTATGAAACAATTGAAAGAATGGCACGAGGGTAAGAAAGATTTCAGATAGCACTCCGGTTGAAAACATATGCAAAACTTGATAAGATGAGATAATTAGAATGGAGGACACAACACTCCAGTTAAATAGACAATCAAGGGAAGAATATGATCTTGATAAAAAACGAGATGATGGTCAAAGAGAGCAATATCACAAAGCCTTCGGAATGAAAGAATAGATGCTAGATCGTTGGAAAGAAAGAACGGAGAAGAAAATGACAACTTCTCTCAAAATTGAATTTGAAAGAGCATCCTTACAAAGAAGGGTTGAACGGAGTTGATTTTAAAAAAATCAACACGAAAACGAATAAGCTTGATGTGGGCTTATGGAAAACATCTCAAAATTATACGGTGACAACCAACCCTAATGGAAAACAATTGATTGGATTGAGATCAACAAGGAGACGAAAAACTTATCTCACCGGGAGGATAAATGAAGAACTTGGGTCATTTATAAGCACCATAATAGCAACAGTCCTTAGGGAAAGCTTTAGGTGAAATACAACCCAAGATAACTCCAACGAATAATTGAAGGGTTGAAAAGATCTCCTGAACAAGGAAAATGATGGTTTTAAATATCTCATTCTTGATAAGTCATGAATCATGGAACATGGAGGAAAATTATCAAGAATGACATAACACCACCGCAACGGATAAGGGAGCAAGAATTGCACTTGGAAAGCACGATGAAGAATGCTTGAGCTCCAACAAGGATCTTGATGAAGACTTCGAGGATGAATTAAATCTTGATGAACCACCATGAAAACTCCGGTAATGAAAGCATGAGAAGTGAAAGATGAAAATAATAAGATTCAAGGCCTGCGATGAATTAAATTGAGGTTCCGTGTCAAGATAATTGAGAGAGTTTGGAACTCCGGAAGAAAAGATGAACAACCAATAATTTGATATCATGAACGAACTCCAGACAAAGGAATTAAACACTTGGAAAGAACAAGAATAAGAATTATGTTATGAGTATCCTTCACCAATTTAAATTGATGACAACCAAAGGATTTGGCATACTACTTATTCTCGTTGGAAAGAATTAAGAGAGATCTCGCACAAGCTTGGGTAAATCTTCAACGAACCACCGGTAGGATTATGAAAAGAATGAGTGAATTAATACGATAACAAGGAAGAGTAAACTTGAATGAACCACCGTAAGAATATGGAGACGAACGAAGAGGCATCAATGAAGATTATTTGGAGGACGAAGTTGAAAGCTGAGAACGAAGAATCTTCTGAAATGATGCCCTTTGGAGGATCACAATGGGAAGAACTCAAGAATTGCTCTGAAGGGGCATGAAAACAATTCCCACAATCGAAAACAATTATGAGGATTGCATGAAGCTAGAACCACGAATCTTGAGAGAACGGGCCAAGATTTAAGAGGAACTCTTCTTCGGTCTTCAAATGTTGAGACTGAAGACGAGAAATGCCATGAAGAATTTCGAGATACTCCGGACGAATGACAAGAGGACGGTGGAGCAAAAGATGGAAATAATTGAAAACAAGCTTGGAGAAGGCATGTGACTGATGGAGGTCATTCTTACGTCACACTTTGAAAAGAATTTGAGTATAACTCCGGAAAAATAGAAGAGTCAGGTAAGATCCTGGAGAAAGACCTGTGGGTTAGGGCCCACTAAAGAAACAATGTTGAAAAGATTGCTTAAGAGATATTGCACCGGTTGAATTAAATGGCTTGAATAAGATGATAATCCTCAAAATAGCTTGAACGGAAAAAGAATTGAAACACGAATCTTCTGAGATACCTTCAGCTCTCCGGATGTGAATAGCAAGAGGAGAATGCTTAATTGGAGCACCGGAATAAGAAAGCATTGTGAAATGAGGAAAATGATAAGATCAACACCGAAATCTTGAATTACATCCACCGACAGAATTTGAGAACAAAAGAATGATGAACTTGAAGCTCTTGAGCATCTTCACGATAAATCACCAGATAAGAACATTGAAGGAAATGAATGAAGAAACATCACATGAATAAAATGGATATTTGATTAAGAATTCTTGCTCCGAGAAGAAGATGGGTGGGAGGGCGGGTAAAACAAAGACAACTTGAGATGATTGAAACAGACAAATCGTCACATTTCTCAACGGCATCCGTATGGAATAACTTGAAGAGAAGGCACACGGGTTGAAAAGGATTACCATGAAAATCTTGATGATCAAGAAGAATTAGCACTCCCATAGAAATATGAGAACACCGATTAGGAAAGGTATGGAATCAACATTTGACATCGAAGCAACTCGAATACCAGAATCAAAACGAAAACAACGGATAGATATGTTGCAACATAATCTTCACAATATCATTCGAACAGAGAATTGAACGAATGAATTCCGTAGGTACATCAACTTGTCGAGAAGCCACTTGGGAGAACAAAAGGTAAATAAAAGTAACAAGGAGCAGATAGAACAAACACAAGATAGAAGTTTTATTCGACATATTCGTGCTGAAAGCTCATGGAACGTGTTACAAAAGGGTTTTGCAATCCCCGGATCAGCATAGCCAAGGACCCTTTAAGATGTAACTCCCGATTGGAACAACGCCCATAAAACCACTTCACTCAATGTAGAACCCCGAACTTCATATCATGCATTCGTTGGAAGAATGCCTACGAGCTACTAGATGAACCCACCTATTAATTTCCGAAAGTTTCCAGTTATGCAATCAGGTGTTGGGGATACAGGGGAAGCATCGCGCACTTAACTCTAATCCTACATCCAGCTGTATCCATCCTTGAACACATAACCATTTATTTCCGGAAACTGTTTACCTCGGACCTTCGAAACGCATCTACTATACAAGGTATGGCAATACTCCCGAACTACCTCCCCAGTACTGGGTGATGTCGGGGTTATCTTGCCACTAACCGCATAGGAGAGTTTTCGATGTCGGCCGTCTTAAGTATTCCAGAACTGCTGCGATATATTTGTGACGACAACACCTCGGAGCTCAACTCCCCGGGACACTGCCACAACCCCTAAATGACAGGAGGCATCGAGAACAAGGTTCTCGTCACAAAGACATCGAAACAATCCAAACAATACTCGCGAGATCCTAAAAAACAATTTGGTGAATTTTTGAGAGTAGAAGAGACAAAGTAATCGTCAGGAGTCCTCACCAGAGTGAAAAGGGATGAGGAGCAAAAAAATCCTACTCTCCGATATATATAGGACTCAAAACATTTTCAAGTGTGTGCCTAGACTCAACCGTCAACGATTCGATCAATCAGTGGGGGCTTCTAGGTCGGAGAAGGCTCTGATACCAACTTGTAATGCCCAGGATGGGACTATACCTCCTATGTGTCGAGGCACGACTTAAAGGTATAAGCCCATTCTGGAATGATCTCAAGTTTGGTATCTTTGCACGACTCATGTAAAAGAGGGATTAAATTGCAAAAGGAGATAGTTGGCTTACACTCGCCACTTCACACAATACATTACATAAGCAAGACATCATTCAAAACATCACAACCCGACTACGGGCGAAGATCCAAACTAAAGATACCAAAACATAAAGCCACAGGTCAGAATCGCCCCTAGTAGAAACCACTACTGATCGTCGAAAACGTCACAAGTAAACGGCCACTCTCTTCATGGAACTCCCTGAAGTACTCGAACCAGCTCCTGCATCATTCTCGGCTAAACCTGCATCTGGTGTTGTAGTATCTGTGAGCCACAAGGACTCAGCAATCCCATAACCATGGGTATCAAGACTAGCAAAGCTTTATGGGTAGGAAGAGGTAAAGTGGTGAGGTTGCAGCAGCGGCTATGCATAATATGGTGGCTAACTTACGAGTACAAGAATAAGATGAGCATCTACGCAAACGGTCGCAACTAGTAGTGATCGCTAAAGATCCTGAACTACATACGAGTCAAACATAACCCCACCGTGTTCTCTTCTCAAAGTGAAAAAAGACAGTCACGGTTACTCACACAGTTGTGTGTTTTACTTCGGATCCTCTGTCAAGTTTTCTACAACCGGACATTAACAAATTCCAATCTACCACATAACCGCGGGCACGGCTTTCGAAAGATCATAACCCTGCAGGGGTGTCCCAACTTAGCCCATCACAAGCTCTCACGATTAGCTGAAGTGATAAATATAATATCATCACCCCTTATCTTAGGGAAAACCGATCAGGCTCGGCATCCCGGTGCACAAGACATTTCGACAATGGTAAAACAAGTCCAGCAAGACCTCCCGGCGTGCCGACACCCTGATAGTAGCCACGCGTATCTCGTCTCAGGCCACCACCGGATGGGTGATCCTACGAGTAAAACCAATCCTCGAGTTTCCCCGTGGTGGCCCCGCATAACCCCCGTTTAGGACCAACACCATCAACACTGGCCCCCCTGCTATGTAGAAAGAATACCCGGGGACGCGACCCCCTATTTAATTTTAATTAATTAATTAAGTTGTTATTATGAGGAAAATTAAAACCAATGTTGGGCCTTGCTGGAGGAGTTTTATTCAAAGTCGAACTGTCAAGGGGTCCCCATATACCCATCGTGTAAGGAACGCAAAATCAAGGAACATAATGCCGGTTTATCGGCGCCTAAGGTGGCATGAGTGGAACAAAACACCGAGAAAAAGGCCAAGCCTTCCACCCATGCCCAGTATATAGGTGTGTTAATAATAATAATAGATATTGTGATATACCAACAACAAGTTCCCACCTGGAACGATCTTCATCTTCACCAGCAACTAACAACGCTATAAGAGGGGCTGATCAAGCGGGTAACATATCAAAACAGTGGTTTTGCTAGGAAGGTGTCAATAGGTTAGAGGTTTCATGGCAACAAGGAGAGGGCTGACAATAAAAGATGGGTAGCGCGACATGTAACGATAGCATCGAGACAACTAAGCATGGCAATGGTAGTAAAGGTATCCAAGGGTATGATCATCTTGCCTGGGATTCCGCAAGGGGGAAGAACGGGTCCATGAAGTAGACGGAGCAACATAGTCGAGCGAATCCTCACAACTCCGGAACGAAACCGAAGCTAACAAGAGAAGCAACCGGAAAGAAGCAAACAACACTGTAAACACACAAGCATAAACATGGCATACGATGCACATCCAAGTATGATGCATGTCCAGTTTAAGTATGCATGGCATGGCAATGTGCACAAACAAAACTACAAGTTGAGTGGAACTCAATATGCAACGAGTTGCATATTGACGAAACACCACATGTTATTTATTTAGTTGACTCTCGTTTATTTACAAGACAAGATTAAATGTTTTTAACATCGCAAGAGGTGAATCAAAAGTAAACTACCTATCTAGGCAATTTAAATGAGGCCGGAAATACCAACAACAATTCCGGGAAAATCCCCATATGCATGTTTAGCAATTTTAAGCAACAACAATTCACACATTCAAAGGTTGTTAACATGATGTGGATGACATGATCAAGTTTTATGCAATTTTAGTAAAGTTAACATGAAGAGATATGAAGTATTGTCACCGTGGTGGAAGGAAAGGGTGCCACGGCAACGATCCGAAAATGATGCAACGACAACATCTCGGTTCCGGTAACTCGTTGAGAGACCGGTGCAAAAGAAAAGGTGGCGTGAGCGAGCGAAACAAGATGAAGGGTGGGGTGATCCCGTCACCGGGTTCCCACGAGTCGGCGACGAGGCAACCGAGGAGCATGACAAAAGACGAAATGGGCACGGTGCACACAAGGGAAACATGTCATACAACCACAAGCATTCCACGGGTCATCGTCTCGGGGTTATACCTTCGGAACGTTCATTTCGAGGAGGATCAAGATCGTAGAGGAAGTAGTGGTACTCGCGGGTCGTGGTACACGTTCGTAGAGGGAAGTAGTCGTTCTGTTCGTAGTCGTTCACGGTTCCGAAGAGGTACTTGTCGCGGCATCGGACGTCTTCGGGGCGACGGTAGTGGTACACGGTTCTTCGGCGACGGTCGTCGTACACGTTCCGTAAAGGTACTTGAGGGTCTTCGCACTTGCCGGTCTCGGTTCTTGCGACGGTAGTGGTACCGCACGTATCTGGCGTCGAGGTA
>LR738715.1:490195686-490214869 GCA_902687465.1 Secale cereale | reverse complement strand
AGGAGCATGACAAAAGACGAAATGGGCACGGTGCACACAAGGGAAACATGTCATACAACCACAAGCATTCCACGGGTCATCGTCTCGGGGTTATACCTTCGGAACGTTCATTTCGAGGAGGATCAAGATCGTAGAGGAAGTAGTGGTACTCGCGGGTCGTGGTACACGTTCGTAGAGGGAAGTAGTCGTTCCGTTCGTAGTCGTTCACGGTTCCGAAGAGGTACTTGTCGCGGCATCGGACGTCTTCGGGGCGACGGTAGTGGTACACGGTTCTTCGGCGACGGTCGTCGTACACGTTCCGTAAAGGTACTTGAGGGTCTTCGCACTTGCCGGTCTCGGTTCTTGCGACGGTAGTGGTACCGCACGTATCTGGCGTCGAGGTACTTGGCGCATCGTCGTGGTACTTTTCGTCCATGAAGTTGATCTCGGAGGTCTTGGAGTGCTCACAACTTGTGTACTTGGCGCAATCCACGACAACAGTTCTTGTTTGGGCATCGATCTTAGTCTTGGGAGAAGGCTAAAGGCGGGCTCGGACATGCCAATAGGAAGGAGCGGTCGCCGGATATGTGGATGTGCAGCACATGGCTCGGGCTCGAGCAAGAGGCGAAGATGGCCGGGACTTGCTAGTGGCGGAAGGTGGCTAGAGTGGTAAGAGCCATCAGCGGCGCGCAAGAGGTGAAGTAGGCAGAGCAGCAGTTGCTTGAGGCGACCGGCGGCGGGGCTCGGGGCACTGGCGGCGACTCAGGAATGAGACAGAGGAGGTAGCAGCAGCGAGAAGGCCGAGAGGGGCGGCCAGCGGTTCGGACGATGAGGTCGAGCTCGGGGACAAGCCTGCGGGCGCGAAAGCGAAGCAGCGAGGCGAGTGCAAGGCAGCGCGGTGACGAAGCAGAGGTGGGCCGCGGCGTCATGGCTAGGCAGTGACAGGGACCGGGAGGAGAGGCAGGGCGCGGGGGAGAGACCTGGGCGAGCGGCGGCGAAGTGGCCGGTGAACGGGCGCAGGAGCCATGGCGCGGCGGCGCTTGGCCTGGCGATGTGCGCAGAGGAAGGAGGTCACGGCCGTGTGGGGTCGGGAGTGAGGCAGAGCACTGCTGGGTTCACGGCGACGACATCGATGCGATTGGGGGCGCGGTCGTTGCCGGCGACGGCCTGGTTGCGAGATCGGGGGAAGGGAGAGCTGACGAGGGGAGAGGGAGATCGGGAGAGGAAGAGGGAATCGAGGGGATGCAGGAGAGTGATGGCGGCGCGAGGGGAAGGACGAGCGAGGGAGAGATGGGCTTCGAGCCAGCTAGGGTTAGCGCTGGAGTTGGGCCGCTGGGGGGGGGGAGTTTGGGCCTGGCCTGGTGGCTGATGGGCCAGCTGCGGCTCCCCTCCTCTAATACTCCTTAGAAGAAAAAAATGAAAGATAAAAGAAAATAAACGAAAAAAGATAGATAGAAGAAAAGATGGAGAGGTTTAGTGAAAGAATTTGAGCAAGAGGATAAATATCTTGGACTCACAGAAAAATGTGTAGATGCAAGAAATTAGGAATGGCCAAGATTGAAAGATTAAATTCAAATTCCTTTGAATTTAATTCGAAAGGTTTGAACTAGGACATGTTTTAAAGTGCCCAAAAATGTTCGGATTTTGGAGGAACCTCGATAAAAATGGATAAGAATTGATGGCAAGGTTTGGGAGTAGAAACTTGGAGTGAAATAGGCATGGGGAATATTTGCAAGTGTGTTTGGGTTAATTCCCAACAAACGGAATATTTTTTAATAGCTCCATAAATATTAGGAGGATATGTTATAAAGAGAAGTCACTCTTCCCTCGATTTAAATGGACCGAAGGTCCACACAATTTATTTAGTTGAGATGCAAAAGAAATATGACATGATGGCATGATGACAAGATGCAATGCAAAAATAAATAACACAAGCACAAAAGAAACACACGGGAGAATCCGGAACATCTGGAAATCTTCTGGAATGTTCTGGGACGTCGGTCTTCGGGCGTCACATTGTAGTTCCAGGATCCAATATCATCGCATAGCCTAAACCATGTCAATGCCTCTCCCTTCAAAGATAAAGGGAAGACCTTCTTCTTGATCACATCTTCGGGCATTCCTACAAGCTTAAATAATCCACAAACTTCATCCACATAGATTAGGTGCAACTCGGGATGCAATGTTCCATCTCATGTAAAGGGATTAGCTAGCAGTTCCTCTATCATACCCGAAGGAATTTCAAAGTAAATAATTTCAGTAGGTTTAGTAGGTTGAGGAGAAACTCTTTGCTCTACTAGTCGGGGTGAAGATACCCCGAACAAGCCCCTCAAAGGATTATGTTCCATAGTAACAAGTGACAGTAAATTTCAGCATACTATATAAATTTTTCCTTACCAAATTCAACTTACCAAAGGCGCTTCACTCCCTGACAACGACGCCAGAAAAGAGTCTTGATGACCCACAAGTGTACAGGATCTATCTTAGTCATTTCGATAAGTAAAAAATGTCGAACCCCACGAGGAGCAGAAGGAAATGATAGGCAGTTTTCAGTAAGGTATTCTCTGCAAGCACTGAAATTATCGGTAACAGATAGTTTTGTGATAAGGTAATTGGTAGCAAGTAACGAGTGGTAAAAGTAAATAAGGTGCAGCTATATGGCCCAATCCTTTTTGTAGCAAAGTACAAGCCTGGACAAACTCTTATATAAAGGAAAGCGCTCCCGAGGACACATGTGAATTATCGTCAAGCTAGTTTTCATCACGCTCATATGATTCGCGTTCGTTACTTTGATGATTTGGCATGTGGGTGGACCGGTGCTTGGGTACTGCCCTTACATGGAAAAGCATCCCACTTATGAAGCATCTGCAACTACAAAAGAAGTATTAAGGTAAACCTAACCATAGCATGAAACATATGGATCCAAATCAGCCCCTTACGAAGCAACGCATAAACTAGGGTTTAAGCTTCTGTCACTCTAGCAACCCATCATCTAATTATTACTTACCAATGCCTTCCCCTAGGCCCAAACAATGGTGAAGTGTCATGTAGTCGACGTTCACATGACACCACTAGAGGAAAGATAACATACATCTCATCAAAATATCGAACGAATACCAAATTCACATGACTACTTATAGCAAGACTTCTCCCATGTCCTCAGGAACAATCGTAACTACTCACAAATCATATTCATGTTCATAATCAGAGGGGTATTAATATTCATAACGGATCTAAACATATGATCTTCCACTAAATAAACCAACTAGCATCAACTACAAGGAGTAATCAACACTACTATCAACCCACATGTACAAATCCGAGGTTTTGATACAAAGATTGGATACAAGAGATGAACTAGGGTTTGAGAGGAGATGGTGCTGGCGAAGATGTTGATGAAGATAACCCTCCCCAAGATGGGAGAGTTGTTGGTGATGACGGCTGTGACGATTTCCCCCTCCCGGAGGGAGGTTTCCCCGGCAGAACAGCTTCGCCAGAGCCCTAGATTGGTTCCGCCAAGGTTCCGCCTTGAGACAGCGGCGCTTTGTCCCGAAAGTCTCCTTATGATTTTTTTCAGGTCAAAACACTTGATATAGCAGAAGATGGGCATCGGGGGGCTGCCAGGTGGCCCACGAGGCAGGGGGCGCGCCCAGGGGGTAGGGCGCGCCCCACCCTCGTGGATGGTGGGTGGCCCCCCTCCTGTACTTCTTTCGCCCGATATTTTTTATATTTTCCAAAACTAACTTTCATGGAATTTCAGGGCTTTTTGAGTTGTGCAGAATAGGTCTCCAATATTTGCTCCTTTTCCAGCCCAGAATTCCAGCTGCCGGCATTCTCCCTCTTCATGTAAACCTTGTAAAATAAGAGAGAAAAGGCATAAGTATTGTGACATAATGTGTAATAACAGCCCATAATGCAATAAATATCAATATAAAAGCATGATGCAAAATGGACGTATCAGCCACCAACCTTGCGCAATGCTTGCGGGACACATGGGGGGAGCTTTTGGAGCAGGAAGGATAGTGGGGCGATAGTTACCGCCCCGTGAACGTAGGGAGCGGACGCTCCACGGGTAATGGCCCATTATCTCCCACTACAATCAATGTTACGCGACGCGTGGGAGATGCAGAAACCGGCCTGGGCTCAAGTTAATGAAGAAGCAAATAAGATCTCAAGGGAGGCGAGCCGCTCCCACACCTGTGCATATGCACTAGTTAGAGCCTACCCCGGCAACGCCCAGCGGCATGACCGTGCTAGGCTCGGGGGCTCCTATCGGTGCAACAAACCCTGGGTCAGTTGCCCCAGACTGTGCACATGCCCAAGGACAAGTTTGCTACACCAACATGAGATCAAGCTCAAAGGGATCAGCTCTTTTAGGAACCAGAGAGCTGGTCGAGGAGATCAAGACAGCCAAGACCAGCTAAAGAGCCAAGATATCACCAAAAGAAGAACCCTCCTTGCTGGGCACACGAGCCTGGCGTGGTGGGATCGCCTCAGAAGCAGACCTCCAACATCACCCGTCATGCCTGTTGGGGCTCGCGGAGGCAAGCCACCACCTCACAACGACGCCCGTCGTCAATCAGTGTGTTGTCGAGCTCCTAAGTGGCTCAGTGACAGCCTCCTGCCACATGGTAGCCACTTCCTACAGAAAGAACCTGCAAATGACACCCGTCCTGAGACGTGTCAAGCAAGCAGGCGCGAAGCTGGCGATACAGCCTGACAGGCCTGCCGGGCAAGCCGTGATGTGACCCTGAGCGGCACATTTAATGCGCTCTGTCAGCCTGCAGAGTTAGGTATGATAGCACTGTTTGCTATCTAATCAGCTTAGAAAGACTAATTTTCCACTGTGGTGACCTCTTAATCTATAAAAGGAGGCCCATGGCAACCGTGGAAAGGATTCGACCATTCGAACCTATGCACACTCATACACGCGTGATCGCTCTCGCCCCGAGGCAACCTTGCCGGGCAAGAGCGTCGTGCTCTTTTCCACCATTCTACCATCAATCCACCAAAGCAGGAGTAGGGTTTTACGCTTCGCGGCGGCCTGAACCTAGATAAAAACTGCCCGTGGGATCTCCGGCATGCTGTGCTACGCTTTCCACTCTTAATGCAAAGTGCCCATCCCCCCGCCGAACCAAAAAGGGACCCCTGTCCCATAGGTGGCCGTGATTTTCCCGCGACAACATGAATGTAGAGTAATAAGTGATGCAACAAGTGTACAACCTCTTTGGTGTAGCCGTGTGGGCCTCGACGTCATTTGGTTGGTCGCTGAAGAAATTGCGGCAGAGGTGGTTGTCAGAGGTGTGGAGGAAGATCTGAGGCGTCTGTAGATGGTGTCCAGGGCACTGCTCTATTATGATGGATGGTTCTGTCATTGGAGCAGCTCCGGCGAGCCGTAAGACGTCGAGGCTGAAGCAGTACAAGACAAACATTGTTAATCTCAAGTGGGATTCTAATAGCATCTCCAATAGATGATGTAAAATACATTACCAAAAAGTGATAGATGTAAAATTTACATCACCAAAAAACACCTAACTACAACAGATGATGTAAAAATTGTTGACTCTGAACTTAACTATCGAAACTAAAATTTACTGTGGTATCTAAATGTCAAAACGAAATGCACTGGTAGCAGAGAGGAACTTCACTTGTAGTTTAGGCTGCTAGAGCACTAGTAGGACAAAAACAGTGATCTAAATTAGCAGGCATTCGACATGGAACATAGTAGCAGATAGGAGCTAGAGCAGCAGTGCCTGGAGGAGTAGTGCGAACTAGAGCAAGAGCAGCAACCCATGTAGCTACAGCAGCCCGTGTACCACCATCAACAGTGCAGCGAGAGCAAGAGCAGAGTAGCAACAAGAGCGAGGGGAAGAGCAGAGCAGCAGCAGTAGCCTAAGTTAGCAAGAGCCGAAGCCGTAGCAGTGCGAGCGAGCGAGAGCAGAAGCATCAGCAGCAGCACGAGCGAGCGAGAGCCGGAGCAGCAACAACAAACTCGGCTCGTATGGACGCTGCTGATAACCCACAAGTGTAGGGGATCGTAACAGTTTTCGAGGGTAAAGTATTCAACCCAAATTTATTGATTCGACACAAGGGGAGCCAAAGAATACTCTTAAGTATTTGCAGCTGAGTTGTCGATTCAACCACACCTGGAAACTTAGTATCTGCAGCAAGGTAATTTAGTAGCAAAGTAATATGGAAGTAACGGTGACAGCAATAAAATTAGAGATAGTGTTTTTGTAATGATTGTAACAGTAGCAGCGGAAAAGTAAATAAGCAATAAGCAATATGTGAAAAGCTCGTAGGCATTGGATCGGTGATGGAGAATCATGTCGGATGCGATTCCTCATGTAATAGTTATAAGTTATAACATAGGGTGACACAGAACTAGCTCCAGTTCATCAATGTAATGTAGGCACGTATTCCGAATATAGTCATACGTGCTTATGGAAAAGAACTTGCATGACATCTTTTGTCCTACCATCCCGTGACAGCGGGGTCCTAGTGGAAACTAAGGGATATTAAGGCCTCCTTTTAATAGAGTACCGGACCAAAGGATTAACACATAGTGAATACATGAACTCCTCAAACTACGGTCATCACCGGGAGTGGTCCCGATTGTTGTCACTTCGGGGTTGCTGGATCATAACACATAGTAGGTGACTATTAACTTGCAAGATAGGATCAAGAACACACATATATTCATGAAAACATAATAGGTTTAGATCTGAAATCATGGCACTCGGGCCCTAGTGACAAGCATTAAGCATGGCAAAGTCATAGAAACATCAATCTTAGAACATAATGGATACAAGGGATCAAACCCTAACAAAACTAACTCGATTACATGGTAAATCTCATGCAACCCATCACCGTCCAGCAAGCCTACGACGGGATTACTCACGCACGACGGTGAGCATCATGGAATTGGTGATGAAGGAAGGTTGATGATGACGATGGCGACGATCTCCACTCTCCGGAGCACCGAACAAACTCCAGATCAGCCGTCCCGAGAGAGATTAGGGCTTACCGGCGGCTCTATATCGTAAAACGCAATCATTCTTCCTCCCTGATTTTTTTCTCCTCGAAAGTGAATATATGGAGTCGGGGTAGACGTCGGTGGAGCAACAGGGGCCCACGAGGTAGGGGGGCGCGCCCAGGGGGCGCCCCCCACCCTCGTGGACAGGGTGTGCCCCCCTGGCTTTGTTCTTTCTGTAGATATTTTTTATATATTCCAAAATAATTCTCCATTGAATTTCAGGTCATCTCGAGAACTTTTATTTCTGCACAAAAATAACACCATGGCATTTCTGCTGAAAACAACGTCAGCCCGGGTTAGTTCCATTCAAATCATGCAAGTTAGAGTCCAAAACAAGGGCAAAAGGGTTTGGAAAAGTAGATACGTTGGAGACGTATCAACTCCCCCAAGCTTAAACCTTTGCTTGTACTCAAGCAATTCAGTTGATAAACTAAAAGTGATAAAGAAAAACTTTGACAAACTCTGTTTGCTCTTGTTTTTGTAAATATGTAAAGCTAGCATTCATTTTTTCAGCAAAGATCATGAACTAACCACATTCACTATAACTTCCAGGTCTCATGTCTACTCATATCAATGGCATAATCAACTAGCGAGCAATAATAATAAACCTAGGATGACAACACTTTCTCAAAACAATCATAATATGATATAACAAGATGGTATCTCTCTAGCCCTTTCTGAGACCGCAAAACATAAATGCAGAGCACCTTTAAAGATCAAGGACTGACTAGACATTGTAATTCATGGTAAAAGAGATCGAGTCATAATCATACTCAATGCAAATTAATAGCAATACATGCAAATGACAGCGGTGCTCTCCAACTGGTGCTCTTTAAGAAGAGGATGATGACTCAACATAAAGTAAATAGACAGGCCCTTCGCAGAGGGAAGCATGGATTTGTAGAGGTGCCAGAGCTCGATTTTTAAATAGAGATGAATAATATTTTGAGTGGTATACTCTCATTGTCAACATAACAACCAAGAATCTCGATATCTTCCATGCTACGCACATTATAGGCGGTTCCCAAACAGAATGGTAAAGTTTATACTCCCCAACCACCAACAAGCACACTCCACGGCCATCCGAATCAACGGGGTACCGTCCAAACAAGCAACAACCCTGGGGGAGTTTTGTTTAATTATTATTATTTGAGCATGGGACTGGGCATCCCGGTTACCAACCATTTTCTCATGAACGATGAGCGGAGTCCACTCATCATGAGAATAACCCACCTAGCATGGAAGATATAGGCAACCCTTGTTGATACATGAGCTGTATGAGCATACAAAACAGAATTTCATTTGAAGGTTTAGAGTTTGGCACATACAAATTTACTTGGAACGGCAGGTAGATACCGCATATAGGAAGGTATGGTGGACTCATATGTAATAACTTTGGGGTTTATGGAAGTGGATGCACAAGCAGTATTCCCGCTTAGTACAGGTGAAGGCTAGAAAGAGACTGGGAAGTGACCAGCTAGAGAGTGACAACAATCATGAACATGCATTAAAATTAATCAACAGTGAATGCAAGCATGAGTAGGATATAAATCACCATGAACATAAATATCGTAGAGGCTATGCTTATTTTGTTTCAACTACATGTGTGAACATGTGCCAAGTCAAACCACTTGAGTCGTTCAAAGGAGGATACCACCCTATCATACCACATCACAACCATTTTATTATCATGTTGCGACGCAAGATAGACCATTATTAACTCTTAGCTAATTAAGCATGGCATGAGCAGCTATGATCTCTAATTGTCATTGCAAGCATGTTTCATTCATAATAGGGTGAACCAGGAACGATGAACTATCATATTTACAAAAACAAGAGAGGTCGAGTTCCTACCAGCTTTTCTCATCTCAATAAATTCATCATATATCGTCATTATTTCCTTTCGCTCGCACGACCGAACGGTGTGGATAATAATAATAGTGCACGTGCATTGGGCTAAGCTGGAATCTACAAGCATTTGATATAAGAGATAAGACAAAGTAATATGGCTCAAGGTTAAATCAATAATAAAGCATATGAGAGCCACTAAACATTTTCATCATGGTCTTCTCCTCTTGACCCCTAAAGAAAAGAAAAGAAACTATTTACACGAGAAAGCTCCCAACAATCAAAAGAAGAACGAGAAATCCTTTTGGATTTTCTTTTAATTACTACTACTACAGGCATGGAAAGCAAACTAGCTAAAAGCTACAACTATTTTTTTCTTAAGGTTTTTCTAACACACAAGAAAAAGACTAAGAAAAGAATTGAAACTAGCGTGGATAGTACAAGGAAAGAGTGTGAGCACCGACAACTAGAATAAGTGTGTGAACATGAATGTAATGTCGGTGAGAAATACGTACTCCCCCAAGCTTAGGTTCTTGGACTAAGTTGGTGTATGGCCAATATTGGCTTGATGGATATCCAAAGTCGTAGTTGGGGTTGTACCGAGATGCAGCGACTACTGCCTGGCGAGCTGCATCCTGGAGACGAGCGGCTCTCATCGTCTCCTGATACTCATTTGCCTCCTCCCTGGTTATAGTATATCTCCCTTTTGCCTGACAGTCAAAGAAGGTAGGAGCAGGGAGAGCAATATGGACAGTGTGACGCCTGTCAAAGATTAGTCGATACTGGAGGGATTGTTCATCCCTCTCTACAAACCGATGGCTAACCGTAGCATTATAATCTAAATAAGCAGGTGGTAATAGTGCATCATTTTCATGTATAGGCACACCAAGACGATTGGCTATGCGAGTGGCATAAATCCCACGAAATAAATCTCCATTTAAACCATTATGATGTAACCTACGTGCAACAATGGCCCCCAAATTATATTGTTTATCACCTAATACAACACTCTTGAGAACACTAAGATCCAGGACGCACATATGGCAAACTTCATCTTTACCGTTGATGCATCTACCAAGAAAGAGAGCAAAATAATGTATTGCAGGAAAATGAGTGCTCCCTATGGTAGCTTGTGTGATCTCTCTAGATTCCCCCACAGTGATACTAGCAAGGAAGTCTCTATATTCAGATTTGCGAGGTTCACTAATATTTCCCCACTGCTAGAGCTTACAAGCATCATTAAAATCTTCTAGGTCCATGATGTATGATTTATCATATAGATCAGACAAGACAGTGTGAGAGTTACGTGAAGATGTAAATTTAAACCTTCTCACAAAGGAATCAGTTAAGTAACGGTATTGAGGGCACTTATCTAGCATGAAGCCCTCGAGGTCAGCATTACGCACATATGCGTCAAACTCCTCCTTAATGCCTGCCCAAACCATAAACTCCTCTGACGGCCATTCACAGGGACGCACTTGAGCTTCCCTCGGTAATTCATCATCTGGCTCATGCATCGCGATCCTTGGTCCTTGCTTCCTTGAGGAACCACCTTGGAAGAATTTCCTATGCATTTTTCTGAAATTTTCTGGAAATTTTTAGTAACTCAAAATAAAAGTGAACTAAACTCAACAAGATTGATACCAGCAACTCCTACAAGTGCCTAGAGACTATATCATGCATTAGTACTACTAGGGACAAAATAAATTTAACATGCAAGCTCAAGAACAAGTCACCATAGCAGCAAAAAGTTGCAATAAATGAAGCACTAGAACAAAAACTAATTGGACCAATGGAAGAGTCACATTCCAAGGAACAACCTCCCCAAACAGTTTTGTGAATGGAGCTTTGAGCAAGGAGATCGAAAATGGCAGCACGATGAGCTAGAACTCGTGCTTGAGCTGGGTAGTGATTTTTTTGGGAGGAAGAAGGAGTGTGTGGGTGCAGGAATAAGTGGAGGGGGGCCACGTGGGGCCCACGAGGCAGGGGGCGCTCATAGTGAGGGTGGGCGCGCCCTGGACCCTCGTGGCCAGGTGCTGGCTCCCCCTGCTGTGTTCTGTGTGCCAAATATTCTCTAATATTCTAGAAAAAATCATATTTCATTTTCAGGGCATTTGGAGAACTTTTATTTTCGGGGTATTTTTTATTGCACGGATAAGTCTAGAAACAGGAAGAAAATACTATTTTTGCTTTATTTAATCTAATTAATAGAAAGTAAAAGGAGGATACAAAAGGTTGTGCTATCTAGATTCACCCATCTCATGCTCATCAAAAGGGAATCCATTAACAAGGTTGATCAAGTCTAGTTAATAAAATCTTTCCGAATAACACGAAACCAGAGAATTTTCGAATAACACTAGGTTACCTCAATGGGGATATGTATGTCCCCAACAATAAGAATATCATATGTCTTCTTGATAGTAGGAGGAGGAAATTCAAAACCTCATATAGTAATAGTTAATTTTTTTTCAATAGAATTGATACTATGGACCTGAGGTTGTTTCCTCGAAAAGTGTACCGTATGCTCATTAACATTGACATGAAAAGTGACATTGCCTTTGTTGCAATCAATAATAGCCCATGTAGTATTCAAAAATGGTCTACCAAGGATAATAGACATACTATCGTCCTTGGGAATATCAAGGATAACAAAGTCCGTTAGAATAGTAATATTTGCAACCACAACAGGCACATCCTCACAAATACCCACAGGTATAGCAGTTGATTTGTCGGCCATTTGCAAAGATAATTCAGTAGGTGTCAACTTACTCAAGTCAAGTCTACGATATAAAGAGAGAGGCATAACACTAACACCGACCCCAAGATCACATAAAGCTGTTTTAACATAGTTTCTCTTAATGGAGCAAGGTATAGTAGGTACTCATGGATCTCCTAGTTTCTTAGGTATTCCACCCTTAAAAGTGTAATTGGAAAGCATGGTGGAAATTTCTACTTCAGGTATCTTTCTTTTATTGGTAATAATGTCTTTCATATACTTAGCATAAGGATTTGTTTTAAGCATATCAGTCAAACGCATACGCAAAAAGATAGGTCTAGTCATTTCAGCAAAGCTCTCAAAATCCTCATCATCCTTTTTCTTGGATGGTTTAGGAGGAAAAGGCATGGGTTTCTGAACCCATGGTTCTCTTTCCTTACCGTGCTTCCTAGCAACAAAGTCTCTCTTATCATAATGTTGATTCTTTGATTGTGGGTTATCAAGATCAACAGCAGGTTCAATCTCAACATCATTATCATTGCTAGGTTGAGCATCATCATTAACATTATCACTAGGTTCATGTTCATTACCAGATTGTGTCTCAGCATCAGAAACAGAGATATCATTGGGATTCTCTGGTGTGTCAGCTACAGGTTCACTAGAAGCATGCAAAGTCCTATCAATTTTCTTTTTCTTCTTCTTAGAAGAACTAGGTGCATCTAAATTAGCTCTCTGAGAATCTTGCTCAATTCTCCTAGGGTGGCCCTCAGGATACAAAGGTTCCTGAGTCACTTTACCCCCTCTAGTTGCAACTCTAACATCACAGTCATTATTCTAACTATTTAATTCATTGAGCAAATCATTATGAGCTTTAAGTACTTGTTCTACTTGAGTGGTAACCATAGAAGCATGTTTACTAATGCGTTTCAAGTCACCTGTAGCTCTAGACATATAAGCATTACGTTGCAATTGTCTACCAACATAAGCATTGAAGTTTTCTTGCTTCACAATAAAATTTTCAAACTCATCTAAGCATTGGCTAGCAGACTCATAACGAGGAATATCACCTTCATCAAATCTGTAAAGAGAATTTACCTGTACTACCTGTGTTAGGTTATCAAGACCATGTATTTCTTCAATAGGTGGTAAATTCTTAACATCTTCAGCTTTATTACCTTTTTCTTTCATAGATTTCTTTGCCTCTTGCATATCATCAGGACTGATAAATAGAACACCCCTTTTCTTCGGAGTTGGCTTAGGCGCTGGTTCAGGAAGTGTCCAATTATTTTCATTGGTCAACATATTATTCAATAGTAATTTAGCTTGATCAACTGTTCTTTCCCTGAAAACACAACGAGCACAACTATCCAGGTGGTCTCTGGAAGCATCGGTTAGTCCATTATAAAAGACATCAAGTATTTCATTCCTCTGAAGAGGATGATCAGGCAAAGCATTAAGTAACTAGAGAAGCCTCCCCCAAGCTTGTGGGAGACTCTCTTCTTCAATTTGCACAAAGTTATATATTTCTCGTAAGGCAGCTTGTTTCTTATGAGCGGGAAAATATTTAGCAGAGAAGTAATAAATCATATCCTGGGGACTACGCACACAACCAGGATCAAGAGAATTAAACCATGTCTTAGCATCACCCTTTAACGAGAACGGAAATAACTTAAGGATATAGTAATAACGAGTCTTTTCCTCGTTGGTGAACAGGGTGGCTATATCATTCAACTTAGTAAGATGTGCCACAATAGTTTCAGATTCATATACATGGAAAGGATCAGATTCAACCAATGTAATTAACTCAGGATCAACAAAGAAATCATAATCCTTATCAATAACAAAGATAGGTGAAGTAGCAAAAGCAGGGTCATATTTCATTCTACCATTCAAAGACTTTTCTTTCAGCTTAGCTAATAATTTCTTAAGATCATATCTATCATTGCAAGCAAGAAAGTCTCTAGCAATTTATTCATCCATAACATAACCCCCAGGAATAATAGGCAATTCATATCTAGGGGGAGAATCTTCATCATCACTTTCATCAATATTATCAGTTTCAATATTTTCATTCTCCCTAACCTTAGCAATTTGTTCATCTAGAAATTCTCCTGGTGGCACAATATTATCAAGCATATAAGTAGTTTCATCATACATATCAGAAGTTACATCATCAAGAACATGCGACATATCAGATTCAATAGCAGGAGTAGGTGCCGCAAGTTTACTCATAACAGAGGGTGAATCAAGTGCAGAGCTAGATGGCAGTTCCACCTCCCCTCATAGTTGAGGGAAAGATCTTGGTTTTTGAGTCCTTCAAGTTCTTCATAGTGATCAACAGATATAAATCCAAAGTGACTTAAGAATATAGTTATGCTCCCTGGCAACGGCGCCAGAAAATAGTCTTGATAACCCACAAGTGTAGGGGATCACAACAGTTTTCGAGGGTAAAGTATTCAACCCAAATTTATTGATTCAACACAAGGGGAGCCAAAGATTACTCTCAAGTATTTGCAGCTGAGTTGTCAATTCAACCACACCTGGAAACTTAGTATCTGCAGCAAGGTAATTTAGTAGCAAAGTAATATGGAAGTAATGGTAACAACAATAAAAGCAGCAATTGTGTTTTTGTAATGATTGTAACAGTAGCATCGGAAAAGTAAATAAGAAACAAGCAATATGTGAAAAGCTCGTAGGCATTGGATTGATGATGGAGAATTATGTTGGATGCGATTCCTCATGTAATAGTTATAACATAGGGTGACACAGAACTAGCTCCAGTTCATCAAAGTAATGTAGGCATGCATTCCGAATATAGTCATACGTGCGTATGAAAAAGAACTTGCATGACATCTTTTGTCCTACCCTCCCGTGGCAGCGGGGTCCTAGTGGAAACTAAGGGATATTAAGGCCTCCTTTTAGTAGAGTACCGGACCAAAGCATTAAAACATAGTGAATACATGAACTCCTCAAACTACGGTCACCACCGGGAGTGGTCCCGATTGTTGTCACTTCGGGGTTGCCGGATCATAACACATAGTAGGTGACTATTGACTTGCAAGATAGGATCAAGAACACACATATATTCATGAAAACATAATAAGTTCAGATTCGAAATCATGGCCCTAGTGAAAAGCATTAAGCATGGCAAAGCCATAGCAACATCAATCTTAGAACATAATGGATACTAGGGATCAAACCCTAACAAAACTAACTCGATTACTTGGTAAATCTCATCCAACCCATCACCGTCCAGCAAGCCTACGATGGGATTACTCACGCACGGTGGTGACATCATGGAATTGGTGATGGAGGAAGGTTGATGATGACGATGGCGATGATCTCCACTCTCCGGAGCCCCGAACGGACTCCAGATCAGCCCTCCCGATAGAGATTATGGCTTGGCGGCGGCTCCGTATCGGAAAACGCGATAATTCTTCCTCCCTGATTTTTCTCTCCTCGAAAGTGAATATATGGAGTCGGGCTAGACGTCGGTGGAGCAATAGGGGGCCCACGAGGCAGGGGGGCGCCCCCACCCTCGTGGATAGGGTGTGGGCCCCCTGGCTTGGTTCTTTCCGCAGATATTTTTGATATATTCCAAAATAATTCTCCGTTGAATTTCAGGTCATTCTGAGAAACTTTTATTTCTGCACAAAAATAACACCATGGCAGTTCTGCTGAAAACAACGTCAGTCCGGGTTAGTTCCATTCAAATCATGCAAGTTAGAGTCCAAAACAAGGGCAAAAGTGTTTGGAAAAGTAGATACGTTGGAGACGTATCAACCGCCACCGAGGGAGCCTCGCACTAGGGGAGAGCCGCAGTGGAGATGTAGCTTCGAAGTGTGGGATCAAGCACCGTCGGCGCTGGGAGGTCGAGTTAAGGAGAAGGTGTGATGCGATGAGTGTACAACCTCTTTGGTGGCGCTAAGTAGGCCGCGGCTTCGTCCGGGGAGTCGGTGAGGATGCCGCGGTTCTGGTGGAGCAGGTTAAGGCATTGCTGTGTGGATGGATTATCCACGATAGACGAGGCGATCATCGGAGTAGCTCCTTGGAGGTGGAGGACGTGGTGACTGAACCGGCGGGTTGAAGAGATCGACAACGGATCCTCATCCGGAGAGGTGGATGAGGGACGTCGAGCTATTGCGGTGGACGACGTTGATGCGTCTCCAACGTATCTATAATTTTTGATTATTCCACGCTATTATTTATGATGTTTTGGATGTTTAATGGGCATTGTTATACACTTTTATATTATTTTCGGGACTAACCTATTAACCCAAAGGCCCAGTCCAGATTGTTATTTTTTTGCCTATTTCAGGGTTTTACAGAAAAGGAATATCAAACGGAGTCCAAACGGATTGAAACTTTGGGAGAGATATTTTTGGAGCAAAATACGCACGAGAGACTTGAGAACCACGGAATAGGCTAATGTGGCGTCCACGAGGGTGGGGGGCGCGCCCCCATACAGGGCGCGCCCCCTGCCTCGTGGGTCCCATGTCTGGCCACCGGTGCCCTCCTTCCTCCTATATATACCTACGTACCCCGAAACCATCAGAACAACAGAGAAAACCCTAGTTCCACAACCGCAACCTTCTGTTCCCGTGAAATCCCATCTTGGGGCCTGTTCCGGATCTCCGCCGGAGGGGGGGATCTACCACGGAGTGCTTCTACATCATCATCATCGCCTCACCATGAGTTGTGAGTAGTTTACCACAGACCTTCGGGTCCATAGTTAGTATCTAGATGGCTTCTTCTCTCTCTTTGGATCTCAATACCAAGTTCTCCTCGGTCTTCGAGGAGATCTATTCGATGTAATCTCTTTTTGCGGTGTGTTTGTCGAGATCTGATGAATTGTGGGTTTATGATCAACATTATCTCTGAGAAATATTTGGTTCTTTCTGAAATCTTTTATTTATGATTATAATATCCTTTCAAGTCTCGTCGAATTATTGGTTTGGTTTGGCCTACTAGATCTATAGTTCTTGCAATGGGAGAAGTGCTTGGCTTTGGGTTCAATCTTGCAGTGTCCTTTCCCAATGACAGTAGGGGCAGCAAGGCACGTATTGTATTGTTGCCATCGAGGATAAAAATATGGGGTTTATATCATGTTATTTGAGTTTATCCCTCTACATCATGTAATCTTGCTTAAGGCGTTACTCTGTTCTTATGAACTTAATACTCTAGATACATGCTGGATAGCGGTCGATGTGTGGAGTAATAGTAGTAGATGCAGAATCGTTTCTGTCTACTTGTCTCGGACGTGATGCCAATATAATGATCATGCCTAGATAGTCTCATAATTATTCGCTTTTCTATCAATTGCTCGACAATAATTTGTTCACCCACCGTTGAATTATGTTATCATGAGAGAAGCCACTAGAGAAACCTATGGCCCCTGGGTCTATTCTCAACATATCAATCTACAATCTACTTTACTTTTCTATTTTTACTTTCTGTTTTTATATCCAAAAATACCAAAAATATCAAACTATCATCTCTACCAGATCTCACTTTCGTAAGTGACCGTAAAGGGATTGACAACCCCTTATCGCGTTGGCTGCAAAGTTCTTATTTGTTTGTGCAGGTGCGAGGGACTCGCGCGTGGTCTCCTATTGGATTGATACCTTGGTTCTCAAAAACTGAGGGAAATACTTACGCTACTGTGCTGCATCACCCTTTCCTCTTCGAGGGAATACAACGCAAGCTCGAGAAGTAGCAAGAAGAATTTCTGGTGCCATTGCCGGGGAGGCTTACGCAAAAGTCATATACCAAGTACCTATCACAAACCCTTATCCTTCGCATTACATTTATTTGCCTCTTGTTTTCCTCACCCCCACTTCACCCTTGCCGTTTTATTTGCCCTTCTTTTTGCTGTGTGTTTATCGTTCGATTGCTTCTTGTTTGCTTGTGTGTTGGATTGCTAGCTTATCGCTATGGCTCAGAACAATACTAAGTTGTGTGACTTCTCCAATACCAACAATAATGATTTTATTATCACTCGGATTGCTCCTATTACCGATGCTGAATCTTGTGAGATCAATGCTGCTCTGTTGAATCTTGTCATGAAAGATCAATTTTCCGGCCTTCCTAGTGAAGATGCCGCTACCCATCTACACAACTTTGTTGATTTGTGTGATATGCAAAAGAAGAGGGATACGGATAATGATATTGTTAAATTGAAGTTATTTCCATTTTCACCTAGAGATCTTGCTAAAACTTGGTTTTCCTCTTTGCCTAGAAATAGTATTGATTCGTGAAATCAGTGCAAAGATGCTTTTATCTCAAAGTATTTCCCTCCTGCTAAGATCATCTCTCTTAGAAACGATATTATGAATTTTAGGCAACTAGATCATGAACATGTTGCACAAGCTTGCGAGAGAATGAAATTAATGATACGTAATTGCCCTACACATGGTTTGAACTTGTCGATGATTATTCAAAACTTTTATGCTGGCTTGAATTTTGCTTCTAGAAATCTTTTAGATTCGGCCGCAGGAGGCACTTTCATGGAAACTACCTTAGGAGAAGCTACCAAACTCCTAGATAATATTATGGTTAATTATTCTCAATGGCACACCGAAAGATCTACTAGTAAAAAAGTACATGCTATTGAAGAAATTAGTGTTTTGAGTGGAAAGATGGATGAACTTATGAAATTATTTGCTGCTAAGAGTGCTTCTTCTGATCCTAATGATATGCCTCTATCGATGTTGATTGAAAATAATAATGAATCTTTGGATATGAATTTTGTTGGTAGGAATAATTTTGGTATCAATGCCTATAGAGGAAATTTTAATCCTAGGCCTTTTCCTAGTAATTTCTCTAATAATTATGGTAATTCCTACAATAACTCTTATGGAAAGATGATGTATAAATTTGAAACTAGTGTTAAGGAGTTTATGAATTCACAAAATAATTTCAATGCTTTGCTTGAAGAAAAATTGCTTAAGATTGATGAATTGGCTAGAAGTGTGGATAGAATTACTCTTGATGTTGATTCTTTGAAACTTAGATCTATTCGACCTAAGCATGATATCGATGAGTCTCTCAAAGCCATGAGAATTTCCATTGATGAATGCAAAGAAAGAACCGCTAGGATGCGTGCTAAAAAAGAGAGTTATATAAAAGCGTGTTCTTCTAGTTATCATGAAAATAAAGATGAAGATCTGAAATTTATTGATGTGTCTCCTATTAGATCCTTGTTTTCTAGTATGCATCTTGATAAAGATGGGATTGTAGATGAGTCTACTTTAATTAAAAGGTGTCCCAATGATTCGGAGTTTTTAGATCTTGATGCTAAAATTGTTAAAAGTGGGAGTGAAGAGATTAAAAATTTGCATAGTGATGAACCCACTACTTTGGATTTCGCTCTTTGATTGATTGTATTTCCTTGTTGCAATCTGTACTAAACTATCTTCATGCTTATAGTCAAAATAAAGCTTTTACCAAACACATAGTTGATGCTTTGATGCAATCTTATGAAGAAAAACTTGAATTGGAAGTTTCTATCCCTAGAAAGCTTCATGATGAGTGGGAACCTACTATTAAAATTAAAATTAAAGATCATGAATGCTTTGCTTTGTGTGATTTGGGTGCAAGTGTCT
>LR738715.1:490155076-490195676 GCA_902687465.1 Secale cereale | reverse complement strand
ATAAAGATGGGATTGTAGATGAGTCTACTTTAATTAAAAGGTGTCCCAATGATTCGGAGTTTTTAGATCTTGATGCTAAAATTGTTAAAAGTGGGAGTGAAGAGATTAAAAATTTGCATAGTGATGAACCCACTACTTTGGATTTCGCTCTTTGATTGATTGTATTTCCTTGTTGCAATCTGTACTAAACTCTCTTCATGCTTATAGTCAAAATAAAGCTTTTACCAAACACATAGTTGATGCTTTGATGCAATCTTATGAAGAAAAACTTGAATTGGAAGTTTCTATCCCTAGAAAGCTTCATGATGAGTGGGAACCTACTATTAAAATTAAAATTAAAGATCATGAATGCTTTGCTTTGTGTGATTTGGGTGCAAGTGTCTCCACTATCCCAAAAACTTTGTGTTATTTGTTAGGTTTCCATGAGCTTGATGATTGTTCTATAAATTTGCATCTTGCGGATTCCAAGATTAAGAAACCTATGGGAAGGATTAATGATGTTCTTATTATTGCCAATAGGAATTATGTGCCCGTTGATTTCATTGTTCTTGATATTGATTGCAATCCTTCATGTCCTATTATTCTTGGTAGACCTTTCCTTAGAACGATTGGTGCAATTATTGATAGGAAGGAAGGAAATACTAGATTCCAATTTCTGTTAAGGAAAGGCATGGAACACTTTCCTAGAAAGAAAATTAAATTACCATATGAATCTATTATAAGAGCCACTTATGGATTGCCTTCCAAAGATGGCAATACGTAGATCTAGCCTTGTATCGTGCCTAGCTAGGGGCGTTAAACGATAGCGCTTGTTGGGAGGCAACCCAATTTTATATATTTTGTTTTTGCTTCTGTTTAGGAATAAATATTGCATCTAGCTTCTGTTTAGATGTGGTTTTGTGTTTTGATTAGTGTTTGTGCCAAGTCGAACCTTTGGGAAGACTTGTGTGAAGTTTATACGATCTTGCTGTGAAAAACAGAATCGTTAGCGCTCACTAGAATGGTCACCAGATTTTACTGGAGCATGCTATTTAGTTGATTATTTTTTCACATGATTAATAGACAAATTCCTCACGTTTACCAATTTATTTCAATTTTTTTTGGAGTTACAGAAGTATGCGATAGTTACAGATTACTATAGATTGTTCTTTTTTTGACAGATTCTGTTTTTCGTGTGTTGTTTGCTTATTTTGATGAATCTATGAGTAGTATTGGAGGATATGAATCATAGAGAAGTTGGAATACAGTAGGTTTAACACCAATATAAACAAAGAATGAGTTCATTACAATACCTTTGAGTGGTGGTTTGTTTTCTTATACTAACGGAGCTCACGAGATTTTTGTCTAAGTTTTGTGTTGTGAAGTTTTCAAGTTTTGAGTATTGCTTTGATGGACTACGGAACAAAGAGTGGCAAGAGCCTAAGCTTGGGGATGCCCAAGGCACCCCAAGATAAAATTCAAGGACAACCAAAAGCCTAAGCTTGGGGATGCCCCAGGAAGGCATCCCCTCTTTCGTCTTCATCTATCGGTAACTATACTCAGGACTATATTTTTATTCACCACATGATATGTGTTTTACTTGGAGCGTCGTTAGTTTGCCACAATAATCCTTGCTGGACACACCTTTTTGAGAGAGATAAATATGTCCTAGGAATTGTTAGAACACTCTATGTGCTTCACTTTTATCTTCTGAGTTAAATAGTTTGCTCTAGTGCTTCACTTATATCCTTTTGAGAGTCTATTAGAACATCATGGTAATGTACTTTGGCTATAAAACTAGCCTTAGCATGATAGGCATCCAAGATGAATGTAGTGAAAACTTTCATACTAAGTGCATTGAATGTGATGAGAAGTTGGATGCTTGATAATTGTTTTGAGATATGAGGATAGTGATATTAGAGTCATGCTAGTGGAGTTATTATGAAATTGAGAAATACTTGTGTTAAAGTTAGTTATTCCCGTAGCATGCACGTATGGTGAACCGCTACGTGACGAAGTTAGAGCATGAGGTATTTGTAGAGTGTCATCCTTTGTGTGGAGGTTGGGGGCGCGCGATGGTTAACTCCTACCAACCTCCCCCCTAGGAGCATGCGTTGATTGCTTTGTTTTGATGACTCGCAAATTTTTGCAATAAGTATATGAGTTCTTATGACTAATGTTGAGTCCATGGATTGTACGCACTCTCACCCTTCCACCATTGCTAGCCTCTCTTGTACCACGCAACTTTCGCCGGTACCATACACCCAGTATATATCTTCCTCAAAATAGCCACCATATATCTTCCTCAAAACAACCACCATACCTACCTATCATGGCATTTCCATAGCCATTCCGAGATATATTGCCATGCAACTTTCCACCGTTCCGTTCATATGACACGCTTCATATTGTCATATTGCCATGCATGATCATGTAGTTGACATCATATTTGTGGCAAAGCCACCATGCTTCATTTTTCATACATGTCACTCTTGATTCATTGCACATCCCGGTACACCGCGGGAGGCATTCATGTAGAGTCATACTTTGTTCTAGTATCGAGTTGTAAATCAATAGAAGTGTGATGATCATCATTATTAGAGCATTGTCCCATGCGAGGAAAGGCCAAACAAAATAAAAGGCCCCTCCAATAAAAAAAGAAAAAAAAAGAAAAAAAGAAAAAAAAGAAAAGAATAAGGGACAATTGCTACTATCTTTTTCCACACTTGTGCTTCAAAGTAGCACCATGTTCTTCATGATAGAGAGTCTCCTGTTTAGTCACTTTCATATACTAGTGGGAATTTTCATTATAGAACTTGGCTTGTATATTCCAACGATGGGCTTCCTCAAATGCCCTAGGTCTTCATGAGCAAGCAAGTTGGATGCACACCCACTTAGTTTCTTTTGTTGAGCTTTCATACATATTTAGCTCTAGTGCATCCGTTGCATGGCAATCCCTACTCACTCACATTGATATCTATTGACGGGCATCTCCATAGCCCGTTGATATGCCTAGTCGATGTGAGACTATCTCCCTCCTTTTTGTCTTCTCCACAACCATCATTCTATTCCACCCATAGTGCTATATCCATGACTCATGCTCATGTATTGCGTGAAAGCTGAAAGGTTTGAAAGAATAGAGTATGAAAACAAGTGCTTGGATGAAATCGGGGTTGTGCATGATATGAATATTTTGTGTGATGAAGAGGGAGCATAGCCAGACTATATGATTTTGTAGGGATAACTTAGTTTAGCCATAGTATTTTGAGAAGACATGATTGCTTTGTTAGTATGCTTGAACTATTGTTATTTCTTATGTCAATATAGACTTTTGTCTTGTATCTTTCAGATCTGAACATTCATACCATAATAAAGAGAACTACATTGAAAATTATGTTGGTTAGCATTCCACAACAAAAATTCTGTTTTAATCATTTACCTACTCGAGGACGAGCAGGAATTAAGCTTGGGGATGCTTGATACGTCTCCAACGTATCTATAATTTTTGATTGTTCCATGCTATTATTTATGATGTTGTGGATGTTTAATGGGCTTTGTTATATACTTTTATATTATTTTTGGGACAAACCTATTAACCCAATGCCCCCCTCTAGATTGCTATTTTTTTTGCCTATTTCAGGGTTTTACAGAAAATGAATATCAAACAGAGTCCACACGGATTGAAACTTCGGGAGAGATATTTTTGGAGCAAAATACGCACGGGAGACTTGAGAACCACGGAATAGGGCTGACGTGGCGTCCACGAGGGTGGGGGGCGCGCCCCCTGCCTCGTGGGTCCCACGTCTGGCTCCAAGTGCCCTCCTTCCTCCTATATATACCAACATACCCCGAAACCACCAGAACAACAGAGAAAACCCTAGTTCCACCGCCGCAACCTTCTGTTCCCGTGATATCCCATCTTGGGGCCTGTTTCGGAGCTCCGCCGGAGGGGGGATCTACCACGGAGTGCTTCTACATCATCATCATCGCCTCACCATGAGTTGTGAGTTGTTTACCACAGACCTTCGGGTCCATAGCTAGTATCTAGATGGCTTCTTCTCTCTCTGGATCTCAATACAAAGTTCTCCTCGGTCTTCGAGGAGATCTATTCGATGTAATCTCTTTTTGCGGTGTGTTTGTCGTGATCCGATGAATTGTGGGTTTATGATCAAGATTATCCCTGAGAAATATTTGGTTCTTTTCTGAACTCTTTTATGCATGATTATAAAATCCATGCAAGTCTCTTCGAATTATTGGTTTGGTTTGGCCTACTAGATCTATAGTTCTTGCAATGGGAGAAGTGCTTGGCTTTGGGTTCAATCTTGCGGTGTCCTTTCCGAGTGACAGTAGGGGCAGCAAGGCACGTATTGTATTGTTGCCATCGAGGGTAAAAATATGGGGTTTATATCATGTTATTTGAGTTTATCCCTCTACATCATGTCATCTTGCTTAAGGCGTTACTCTGTTCTTATGAACTTAATACTCTAGATGCCTGCTGGATAGCGGTCGATGTGTGGAGTAATAGTAGTAGATGCAGAATTGTTTCGGTCTACTTGTCTCGGATGTGATGCCTATATATAATGATCATGCCTAGATAGTCTCATAATTATTCGCTTTTCTATCAAATTCTCGACAGTAATTCGTTCACCCATCGTAGAATTATGCTATCATGAAAGAAGCCACTAGAGAAACCTATGGCCCCGGGTCTATTCTCAACATATCAATCTACAATCTACTTTACTTTTCCGTTTTTACTTTCTGTTCTTATATCCAAAAATACCAAAAATATCAAACTATCATCTCTATCAGATCTCACTTTCGTAAGTGACCGTAAAGGGATTGACACCCTCTTATCGCGTTGGCTGCGAAGTTCTTATTTGTTTGTGCAGGTGCGAGGGACTCGCGCGTGGTCTCCTACTGGATTGATACCTTGGTTCTCAAAAACTGAGGGAAATACTTACGCTACTGTGCTGCATCACCCTTTTCCTCTTCGAGGGAATACAACGCAAGCTCGAGAAGTAGCAGACGTCGACGGGGAAGAGGCTCCGGCTGGGCAGCGGTGGGGTGGCGGATGGCAGAGGGTGGGGTTTCATGGCTAGAGCTGAGAGGTTATGGCGGCCTGTGTTTTCAAATGGCAAAAAGGAGGTGACAGGAGGGGGGGGGGGACCATGACTTCGGGACGCGCTTTCCCGAAATGTAGGGTGTATTACAAAAGTACCCACACCGATTTGAACTAGTGGTCCTTTCGGCTCAGGGTTAGAACAGGGATTTCACATGTCGGGATTTGGCACCAGGAGGGAGTTTTAGCGAGCGTTGTAATTTCGGGATAGCAAGGCGTAGGTAGCGAGTTTTCGGAGAGTACCAAATTAAATCACACTTCCCTCAATGAGAAAAATGAAAAAACTAATAATTCGCACCACACAAAGAGAGAGTCTTGTCCCGTTTCATTGTATGGATTATTATGAATGCTATTCAAAACATTGAATCCATGTTATGTCCAATTAAATTTTTTCGCTGGCTGTATAATGCATGTAACCTACTCATAGAACATTTTAGTGCATTCCAAATGTCTATACTACCAATGCAATTCAAACTAAATTTGAATTCGTTTCTCTATTTGAATAATAATCTACAATCATGATTGTTGCCAAGTTAAACATCATTCGTATATTATCTTAACAACACACCACATAAATACTATAGAGATAGATATGAACTATGTGCACTATATGAACTCTAATTCAAATATTTGAATACACTTGATGTCGATTCCAAATAATAGTACATTTGATGTACTAACTAGATCTTCATTATCTAAACCATGTTTCATACGTACACTGTGTTTATCACACAAAGTATAGTGCCCCGACCCCTACATTATGGCAAGTATTTAGCCCTGAGCTGCAAAAGCCACACATTATCACAAATTAAAAAAATGTTTATGTAGTATAACATGCTCATAACCACACCATGTGTATCACCGTTATATTCTTGCATGCGTGGGTTTAAAACACTATGATCTCTTATTCAAATATTCGAATCCTCCCTCAGCATCCTCTCCATTGTGCACGTTCGTTATTTTTCCTAGGTCGTTCTCCCATGGTGTCTGTTGGTCTCCCCATCCCCTTGTTTTCGGCACGCACACACCGATCGTTATACCTCTCTAGTCAGGTCTGGGTTCCACAAACACATGTTTTCCCTCTTCTCTTCTCAGCATCCATGGCTCCATGTGTCTAATATGGTCCCACACAAATGCACACACTCGCCCCTCTTTTCATCAATCTCGCACTCACACACTCCTTCCCCTCTCGACATAGTAGGTCTCTCACACTGGCCACCTTCTAGCCGCATACCTCTATCTGTGTCCATCTCTCCGGGCCTTATCTGCCTCTAACACATGCATGTATATCAATCGATCTCACTACATAAGCTAGGTTGAATATAACTCTTTTTCCCCACGCACCGACCGATGTACCTCACTCCTCACTAGTTATGTCTCTCACTTTCCCCGACACACATCGATTTATACCTATTTAGCTAGGTCTGCTTACCACACACATATCGTCCGCCCTCGTCATCCATGCATGCCTCCCGACCCGTCTCTCACACGCACCTGCACACACAGAGACACATCCCCTCTCTTATTGTTATTGTAGTCATCCCCTCGGTCCGTCTAGTACGCCTCTCCCACCCTCTTCGAGAAGAAACTCCACCACCAACTCTCCGGCACTAGCTCTATCTCTCTCCCAAACCTGTTCCTCTCCTACATATATGCATGTATGTCGATTGATCTCCCTCAATACATAGTCGGGTCTCTATCCATCTCCGCACATATACCAGTCGATCTACCTCTATATAGTTAGGTCTCTGCCCCCACCCTTCTCTCTCTCACACATACACCGACTGTCGAACGTTGTAGGTAGGTATACATGCCACACAGACAAACTATAGCTCTTCCCTCTAACATTCCAGTAGGCCAGCCGCCATATATCTTTGACGTGGGCACACACAATCTCGCTGGCTGTATTTACCGTTCGTGCACCCATACACTTCATCCCTCTCTTCGATTCTATCAATATCTCACACCGATGATCCCTCCACTCTCTTCTAGTGGATCGCCGCCTCTAGATATGATATATCCAAGCCTCTGTTTCACATACATTGCATATGTTACATTTGTTGTTTGAGATATCATCGACACATATTCCGTGTCTATCTCTCACGCACAATCACGCACCAACCCCAACCCCACCCCCTCCCCCACCCTAAAAACACTCACGAACCCACACACCATCTGTCTCACACACACCCACGTAGGCGGGGTACGTACACAAAGAGGAGAGGTGCACGCACGATGCACGTACTCACGTCTCGTTCCCAGCAACACCCACATGGGTACACACGGTGGAGCTCATTTCTGTACGAAACAGCAGACCAAGTGCTAATTTGACTCGTGTAGCATTTTTTTCCTTGAAGGAGGGTAGTCTACCACGCGTGCACGCAACAAAGTTCAACTTGACGCGGTGGTGCATTATTTTTAAATAAAGTTACGTTTCTCAGTGGCATGTACATAATATAAAACGATTGTTATGAAGAAAAAGGTAATCAACTCCACGATATACAATGGAGCTTGCCTACTGTGGTTGGTCTGTCTTCACACTATCTCACACAAGACGGCGGTGGCCTCTCTCTCTCTCTCTCACCACTGGTCACAGAATCTGACCCCATTCCATTTGCCGGCGGAAAGGGAGGACGTGCATCGTTGTTTCGTTCGACGGCATCGAGGCAGCATGTCCCGATCTGAGGTACCGACCGTTCTCTCTGACCAAGCTACGGCGTGGTAGGGCAGATCCCGCCTGCCGACGCCCTCCTAGTTACATCCAGACTTCCCCAGGTACATCTTCCACCCCTTCGGCCTTGCTCCACAGACCATCTTGGCATCTTCCCACGTCGCCACATGTGGAAAATCCTGCATGTGAATCTTCCCTAGTTCTTTGCCCAAAACATAGCTCGGCCGACCTACTTTCCATGTTGCAATTTCGTCCTCGCACCCTTTTTAGATAAACAACCGTGACGTTATCTTCCCCTAGGACAAGGAGTATGCTTCTTTCTTGTCGGCGTATGTGTCTTCAACTATCACTGGCCAGTAATTGTTTCTTTTTCACCTCTTTTTGCAAACAAGGCTATCCATGTCACCTCGTTGCTATTGCGACCTTTTGGTAAACTACACAAATCACTTTTTTCTTAAGAGTGTTTTGTGCAGATTTGCTAAAATGTTACACTGGCAACGTTTCTACATCTCAGTGGGACTACACAAAGGGAGATTGGTTTTGCTCTATCCTCCTCATCCAACTCCGAGGCTAATCTTATCCAACTATTGGCTTAATCTACTCCAACCAGTTAGTCTTAAGAGAGACTGCAAAGGTGACCGACTTCTATTTGTGTGTTTATTGTTTCATCAACATTCCTATATTATTGCAATCACACTTACTCAATATATTTGGAATAAGGATGTTCAACTCTATTTTAGTGGATGTCGGTGTACAAAAAGAGGGGTACACTTTCTGTACACCTATGACTGTGCACGGGCACTCTGAGCCACGGGCACCACCACACTAAGCATGGCAAGGGAGGTGAGCCAGGGTAAGACCGAAGCTCGATGGAACTGGAGCAACACCAAGAACAAGACCACAAAGAGCAAAGGGACGAACCGGCTTCCCCCGGCGAGATCCTTTCCGGGAGCCAGTTTCAGAAGCCCTGGTAAGGTCCTTGCCGGGGCCGGCTTTAGCAGCCCCGACAAGGTCCTTGCCGGGGCTGGCTTTAGCAGCCCCGGCAAGACCCTTGCCGTGGCAGCTCGCCCCACGCCTACGGAGCAGATCACCCTTGAGTCCACTGCCCCCATAGGGCAAGGATTCGGGAGATATCCCCGTAGTGGCGTGCAGATCATTGTGAAGACATTCAAGATCAGATACACACTGAGAAGACGATGACCCTTGGCGGGATCCCAGCCAAGGAGGACCACAAGAACCCCGGCAAGCACCTTGCCGAGGATGACAGCAAGCGCCGCGGCAAGACCCTTGCCGGGGCCCTGGCAAGGCCCTTGCCGAAGACACCCGCAGGGCCACCATCAAGCCCATGCCAGCTAAGCTTCCACCGCTCCATGCAGCTGCCGACCCAACCAGCTAGGCAGGCACCTGCGTGGCGACATGCAGATCTTCATGGAGACCCACCGTTGCGCCACCTCAGCTGCCTGCCTGCCTACATGGTATCTCAGGCATCACTGGCCAGTGCGCGTGTCGACATAAGAAGGAGCGGCGACGGACAAGATGGACGTCTCCCTCGTCCTCGATAAAGCAAGGACACCTAAGCAAGACGCATTAAATGCGCCTTATCATGTAATGCGAGGGATAACCTCGCTTCAATGTACCCTTTCCACCTCCTGTGTGCCACTGTGGCAACCCCTTTTTCCTATAAAAGGAGGCCCGAAGCGACCAGGAGAAGGATTCGGCTCTTTAGAACTCCTCACGATTCGGCTCTTTAGAACTCCTCACTATTGGGCCGTTTGGAGCTCCTCACGCACCATAGCTAGCTGAAGAACACAAACATATAATCCACCAAAGCAGGAGTAGGGTTTTACGCATCTTTGCGGCCCGAACCTGGGTAAATGAACCGTGTGCTAACTGTTTATCCGCTCTTCTCTCAACCTCGCGCCCCGCAACCGTAGTAGGTATTCTTGTGATCCCATAGGTGTCGTTCCAAATACACCGACATCTTTGGCGCGCCAGGTAGGGGGACGCAGTTGTGAGAATCGGCTCTAGTAGTTGGCCCAACGCTCTTTCGTCTTCGTGGCCCTTTGAGAAGGAAGGAGGCCGGAAGATCTGCACTCGAGCGGCTACAAATAGAAGCTAAGTTACATCGAACCCTGAATATTTCTATCCTATTATTTAAAGTTATTGTCCTCGAAGCTGTCGTTCTTTGTACAAAAAGAAACCTGCACGCAAATGGGGCCCTTCCCGATCGGCAACGCCTTTGCTTTGTTTCGAGTCCGCTCAACAGTTCAAACGGATGCGTTGGAAACGGTAGGGTAGCCTTCCGCAATTGGCAAGGCCCTCGACTCTGACTCGAGTCAAACTCGATAGTTCGAGCGGCCGCGTTAAGGGCGGCAAGGTGGCTCACCCGGTAGCACGCTCGCCCGGCAGGCCAATGGGGACCCGTCCCCAAGACGCCACCCTGGGTTTTCCGCGCCGGCAAGCCTACCCAACTAGCATACAGTGGACATACAAAGAAACAACAAACATGAAAATAGCATGCATAATTCCAAAGATATTTCAAAGTTATATTACATCATGTCATCACCGCGGTTCTAACTAAAGATAAAATTTGTCTTGGTCATGAACCCGCAGCGGCGAAGAAGAACGGGATGCCTAATCCCGGCGCTGGCCCTGCACCCTCTTGATTTCGTTGATGCGGCTGATGACGGGCTTGATGCGCTCCTTGAGCATCGTGAGGTCAGTACCCTCCGGCAAGCTGTCCATCGTGGCTTCAAAGTCGAGGGTGGGGTTCCAGAATGCCATCTTGGTGAGGACCTTGGTCATGACCCCCCGGAAAAGCCGCCGGGCCTCCCTGGCGAGCGTGGCCATTCTGTTGGAGTGAAGATCAGCCAAGGCACCGAGGACGCCCTCGAAGAACAGGGTCAGCTTGGCGTTGACGGACCCGCCCCACTCAGGGGCATACCTCACGTTTGGCATTCCCATGAGGGCCAACTGCGAGGTGACCCTGCCGGCGACGTCCTCCAGCCGGCTGATCCACCTGTTCTCGGCCGCCACGTATTCCTGGTGGGAGGCGGCCTCGTCCGCCCGCAGCTGCTTCTCCTCCTCCAGGCTCCTGGTCAAAGTCTCCTCCCGAGCCGAGCTCTTCGACAACATCTTCTCGAGATTCTCCAGCTTTAGCTTGAGATCTCTGATGGAGTCTTGCGCCTCGGAGAGCTCCCCTGCCCTGCTGATGACCGCTCCCTGCGCCTCTGTCAAGGCGTAGTTGAGCCTGTAATTTTCGTCGGACAGCTTGAGGGTCTGCTCCTTCAGCTCGTCCCGCTCCACCTCCTGCTCTTGCACCTTGCCGGCGTGGACCAGAGCCTGGGCATCGAGTTCCTCTTTGTGCCTCTACCCCAGCTCGCGAGTCCGCCGCTCGACAAGGACCTCGAGCTCCTCATCCTTGCTGCGGAGCATTGCGGCAAGCTTCGCCTCGCGCGTGGAGAGGTCTTCTTCCTGGGAATCGAGGGCGGCTTGATGCTGGTTCCGGGCGTCCTCGGCCGTGGCAGACAAGTTCGTTGCCTCTTCCTGAGCCTTCCCGACGTCAGACATCTTCATGATGAGCTCTACATTGCGCTTGGCCAATTCTTCCTAGAAGGCCCTCTGCTCCTCGCGGGACTGGTGAAACCAGGTTTGCGCCTTAGCAACGCGCGCCTGGAAGTCCACCTCCGCCTCGTCTACCGTTGCCATCCTGGACTTAATCTTGTCCACACGGGCACAGTAGAGCGCTTGGAGCTTCAGGAAATTGCCCCCCATGGCGCGGAAGAGCTACTCTTCTGGGGAACCATCGCCGTCGGTGCCCGGTTCATCGACCACCTTGAGCCCGGTGGCGGCGAGCACCTCGCCATCGAAGGCTTCCCCTCCGACAGGCGCTCGGGAACTTGACGCCCCTGCGAGGTGGACGAAGAGGTCGTCACCCACCTTCACGTATCTGCCGGGGCCCGAGGTTGTGGAGGAAGATGGCTGATCATCAGCCACCTCTTCCTCGGCTGTGGCCTTGCCGGCCTCCCGGGCAGGCTCATCGCTGGCACCCTCGGTAGCATCCTTGGCGGCCTTATCAGTGGCGGCCTCGGCAGCGTCCTTGGCGGCCTCCCCGGCGGCAATCCTGTCGGCCTCCGCCGCGGCCTCCTCAGCAACTTCCCCGATGACGACGTCCACGTCCTCCATATCTGTTGAAGGAGGGCCTGGGCGGTGATGGGGATGATGAAGCCAGGAAGAAGAATAAGGGAAAAGCAGAGACATAATACATGCAACTCACCAGTGCCAGTCTGTGAAGCAGAAGCGCCTAAGTTCCCCTCTTCCTCCATGCGTATGGGCTCCATGCTTGGTGCCCTTGCCGGGGACGCCCCTCACGGCGGCGTAGTCGATGGGGGTGGTGTGTTGGGGGTAGCCCCCCGCGGCTCCTCCTGCTGCTGCTCCCGTCCTACAAAACCGACAAGGTTAGCACCATAGCATCAAACACCTACTGCATGTCGCAAGAAGAGGATGATGAACTTACGTTGGGGGCTGTGCCGGGGGCTACCGTCTGGGCTGCTCAACACCGCCAACGGTGTCCCTGAAGCCCCAGCCGGGGGCTGGCTGCTCGCCGAAGCCTTGGCCCTCTTTATCCTCTGGGCCAACGTCTCTGCATCCCTGAAGAAGCAAACCAGATCAAGATGAGTGGCATGGTTCAGGAGAATGGAAATGGCGGTGAGGAACGAAGTACTTACTCGTCGTCCATCTCCTCCTCCGCCACCGCTTTCCTTTTCCTCTTTGGGCTGAGAGGCCCAAGGTCAAAAGGGAACTCCGCGTCGGCATCCGAGTCAACGTCTGCCGGGGGAGGCGAAGAAGCCGGAGTTGGTGCGCGCCCAGATGGAGAAGGGGCTGTTGCTTTCTTCTTCTCGGCGGCCTTCGTCAGTCTCCTCACCGCCGTGGCCCTCGTGTGGCGCCCGGACCCCTCCAGGGCCAATTGAGGCTGCGCAGCCTTGCCGGGTCGGACCGGCTCGCCGGAACTGGCCCGCCGTAGGACTCACCCTCTTTCCCTGGCTGGCGCCGAGCCCGCCGCCACGTCCTCCTCCTCCGACAACTCGTCGACCGCGTCTTCGACCAGCGGAGCTCTGGTGCCGGCGCTGCTAGCCTCTCCGACGGCTGCCGCCCACTGGGCGAGCTCCTCCTCCTCCGCAGCCGTGGCATCCTTGTCCTCCACACCCTCGGCGCTGCCGGCCTCCATGACGAGCTACGCCTCCCTCGCCCTAGCGGCGATGTAGTCCAGCTCTTCCTGGGTGGTGTCCCTGACAAGCCACCGCTCGGCGTCAGGCTTGACGCACACCTCAACCAGAGAGTCGAAAAATTGCTGCACGTCCTCGTCCGCCGGCTCCTTCCAGCTCAGGACTGGGCCGTGCGCATTGCATTCCGGCATCATGGCGATGATCTCGGACTGGCGCGAATTGTTGCACAGCGGGACCACCCCCACTGGCAGCTTGAAGAGCTGCCCCTTGATGGCCTTGCCGGCCTTCACGGCAGCCCTCGCGGCCTTGCAGGTCCGTTCGACCTCGCCGTCACGACCCACATCGAGCTGGAAGAGCCGCTGGCAGAAGTGGGCATGTCCCATCACCGTGAGGTTGTGGCCGAGGCCAGGGCGGAGCCGCATGACGTCGGCCGGATTCCTAAAGAGCCAGGCTGGGCTACCCTTGTTGTGTAGCGGGGCGATCCGACGGCGAATGAAGTCCGCCCCTATCATTTCAAGGGTGAGCCCGGCCTGGGTGAGCCGGAGGATCCTGGTGATGGCGACGGTGAGCCTCCCGTCGGCGACGTCGACGTCGCCTCAGTCACTGCCATGGACCGGCGACACTCGGCGGACCTTTCAGAATGTTGGCGGCTCTTCTTCTTCAATCCAGCACCACCGGCCGCGCCATTCATGCCACCTCTCCTTCACGGCGCCGTCCGGGTACGCTCCCTTGGATCTCGGAATCCAGGTGATGCATCCAGAGACGGCACCTCCCGGCTGGATCCGAGGGGTGAAATAGTGGCGGAAGAGCGCCGTGCTGGGCTGCACCCCAACGAAGCCTTCGCAAAGGTGCGCGAAGAAAGCCATGCACGCCATCGCGTTCGGAGTGAAATCCAAGAGGCGGAAGTCAAAGGTGTGCATGACATCACAGAAGAAATCGGAGAAGGGGGGACATAACCCGCAAGAAAAGTAGTCGACGAAGAAGGGGTACCGAGTTGGGCCAGGTTCTGCGCAAGCGGCCGGAATGACACGCGTCGCCGGATGTCCCAAATTCCCCCCCCCCGTCTTCGCCCCCCAAAGGGGCTTGAAGGCGGCCCGGAGCTCGTTGACGTCGACCATCGACGGGATGAAGAAAGAGGCCTTCGTCCGGTCCCCCGAAAACGCGCCCTCCAGCAGCTCCATAGACCCGGCGCCCTTGGTCACCCCCTTGCCCTTGGCGGGAATGGACGCCATGGCGGCTGAGTTGGAGGGCTGAGGAAGAGGGATGGCGAAGCAACGGTAGCAGGCAACGACGGACACTTCGGAAGGAAGGAAGAGAGGGAACAGCGGCTCTGAGATTGGAAGAGGCGCGAGGAAAATGGAGGAAGTGAGCAGCGCGCCCGCGGTTATTCCGTTTTATTGGGGGGAACGCGGGCCGCCTCCTTTCGCATTTACGACGACGTGACGCATGCCTGCGGAAACCGCCCCGCGCATGCTGCCCACATCACGCACGCCCCTCCACCCCGAGCCATGCACGCGGGTCGTGGGAGGCGCAGCGCGCGGAAAATCTTACCACGATGAAAACCGTCCCACCTGCCCGCGCACCGTTTTGGGCCTAGCCCAACAACGCGTCGCGCTTATGTGTGGCCCAGGCCCGGGGGCTCCCGTCGGTGTACAAAAAGAGGGGTACACTTTTTGTACCCCTATGACTGGGCACGGGCAGTCTGAGCCACAGGCACCACCACACTAAGCATGGCAAGAGAGGTGATCTAGGGTAAGACCGAAGCTCGATGGAACTGGAGCAACACCAAGAACAAGACCACAAAGAGCAAAGGGACGAAGCGTCTTCCCCCGAGAGTTCCTTGCCGGGAGCCAGTTTTAGCAGCCCCAGCAAGGTCCTTGCCGGGGCCGGCTTTAGCAGCCCCGGCAAGACCCTTGCCGCGGCAGCTCGCCCACGCCTACGGAGCGGATCACCCTTGAGTCCACTGCCCCCATAGGGCAAGGATTCGGGAGATATCCCGTAGTGGCGTGCATATCTTTGTGAAGACATTCAAGATCAGATACACACTAAGAAGACGACGACCCTTGGTGGGATCCCAGCCAAGGAGGACCACAAGACCCCCGGCAAGCACCCTGCCGGGGATGACAGCAAGTGCCGCGGCAAGACCCTTACCGGGGCCTCGGCAAGGCCCTTGTCGAAGACACCCGCAGGGCCACCATCAAGCCCACGCCAGCTAAGCTTCCACCGTCCCATGCAGCTGCCGACCCAACCAGCTGGGCAGGCACCTGCGTGGCAACATGCAGATCTTCGTGGAGACCCACCGTTGTGCCACCTCAGCTGCCTGCCTGCCTACATGGCATCTCAGGCATCGCTGGCCAGGGCGCGTGTCGACATAAGAAGGAGTGGCGATGGACAAGATGGACATCTCCCTCGTCCCCGATAAAGCAAGGATACCTAAGCAAGACGCATTAAATGCGCCTTGCCATGTAATGCGAGGGATAACCTCGCATCATTGTACCCTTTCCACCTCCTGTGTGCCACTGTGGCAACCCCTTTTTCCTATAAAAGGAGGCCCGAGGCTACGAGGAGAAGGATTCGGCTCTTTAGAATTCCTCACAATTCGGCTCTTTAGAACTCCTCACGATTCGGCCTTTTGGAGCTCCTCACGCCCCATAGCTAGCTGAAGAACACAAACATATAATCCACCAAAGTAGGAGTAGGGTTTTACGCATCTTTGCGGCCCGAACCTGGGTAAACGAACCGTGTGCGAACTGTTTGATCCGCTCTTCTCTCAACCCCGCACCCCGCAACCGTAGTAGGGATTCTTGCGATCCCATAGGTGTCGTTCCAAATACACCGATAGTGGATCTGCACAAAATGATCGGTATGTTCTATGCTCCTGAAGGCTACTTTTTTTCCCAAAATGTCTTGTTGATTTAGACAGAGTTGCGGGGAAGTTGCTTCCAATGAAAGCATGGATCAATTTTAATTTTTTCTTTATAACACCTTCTCACAACTTTGTCTTCAGTTGTGATGTAAATATTAGCTCTGATATGCTAAACATTGAGATGCATTAGCAAGGAAGCTAGTTTTTTATTTTTGCGAAAGAGCATGGATGTTAGTTTCCTTTCTATTCGATTGATGTTGTAACGAGACAACCTTTTGGCTGGCAAGACTCATGAAATAAAAGCTGATCATTGTACAATTTCATATTGCTAGAAAATTATGTGTATGACAATTATGTAAACAAATGCTGTATGCTTGATAACATTCAGCATCCGGGTCCATGTGCCATGCACCAAATAGTGCACAACCACATGGGAGACTCAGCCTAGTCGTCACGCCGCACCAATAGTGAGCAGTAGTAATGAGCAGTCAAATCATAAGCCCCACCTTTCTCACACTAAGTTGCTCGGACGAAGCAGCCGTCAATACACTCTTCTTTGAATCCGCTCCTACTAACCAAGTGCACGTATGACATTCGGTAAACGCGCTTCCACTTGGCATATCACTGACATGTGGGACCGGAGTGTGAGCAAACCGATCTCAATTGACGGCAAAATGGTCAACCAGCTGCTCCTTGAGAGACACGAGGAGCGAGAACACAGACGGGCCAGGTGTCGCACGGAGGCCAAGAAATATTAGAGCATGGTTGATCGATGTCATCATTACATGTTTGATGCTTTTTGAATAATTGTACCACTTCATTGGGCTGCAGTCTGACGCACTTCTCCAGAATAAATGTGTACTTTATCACAGAGTAAATTAAAATAAGACTGTAGACGCTCCACCATGGGGTTCCTAGTACATGGATACTACTACTAGTAAGTTGTACTACTCGTACTACTAAAACCTTGCACTTGACTCTTCGCTTCTTCGGGAAGTCGAACAATGATGGTACTACAGCATATGCATCGGGCAATCTGACACCGAATGAACTGCTGCACGTCCACCGCCTGGGCGCGGGAAAGGTTGCATTAATCAAAAGCTTCTCCTCGTCCTGCGAGCCACCACGCTTGTGGTAAGCGGAGAGGGCGTAGTACTGTCTAATAAGCAAGGTTCCCCTCGTCCTGCAAGCTTCTCCTCCAGCGAGTTGACGGGACACGACAAGTAGTGCTAGTCCGTACTATCTCCTTTCTGGTTAATATGGTTTATTTTATTGGCGGGTAAATGAGAGAGCTTTATTCACATAAAATCATTCTTATGACAATCAGCCAAGAGACTGGTCACTAGGTAGCTAGTTGTTTCATCAAACCAGCTCTCGGTCACATTCAAAGTGCATGCACGCTTCGCACAAAGATGCACCGGAAGGTTTGCTTTCTATTTACATGCTGAATAACAAAAGAAGAGAAACTATTACTGATCAGCTCTCGTATTTCCAACATGATAGGAGCCAGAATTAGGCCAGAATTGTGACGACTGTTCTAGAGTGTCACCAACTCCATGCGATCAACTTCCATTATCACATGCGAGAACCCTCTTGAAGAGAAGCAAATGTGTTGAAGATTGCTCGATCATAGATTAAAATAAATTAAGAGTGCAGACGCTCCACCATGCGGTTCCTTGTACTAGTACCTGTATACTACTAGTAAACCTTGCAATTGGCTCTTCATGTCTTCGGGAAGTTGAACAATGATGGTACTACAGTGTATCCTTCTGGCAAGCTGACACCCAATTAACTGTTGCACGTCCACTACCTGAGTGAGGGAGAGCTTGCATTAGTCAAAAGTTTCTCCTTGTCCCGCAAGATTCTCCTCGTCCTGCAAGCTTCTCCTCGTCCTGCAAGCTTCTCCTTGTTCTGTGAGTTGACGTGACAAAACAAAGTCATGCTAGTCCATACTGCCTCCTTTTTCGGTTAATATGGCTTAATTTGAAACGAGATAAATACTATTGCGGTCACTGTATATTTGTAAAAATTCGATCGATGGACTTCATAATACGCTCATTGCGGTCAATATAATACGGTTTTAGGTGTTTATACTGTCACCAGCTCACCCTGGCTGAGTACGTGTGTGCATGCACATGTAGGTTGAGCACTTGACTGTGAGCGTGTGTATTCCGTCGTTTGCTCGGGCATGCATGCATTAGGGCACCGCCCGCGTTCTTGTGTGCATGTGTACGTGTGACTGTTGCATGCGTGCACGAGGTTGTAGTCCCTCACATTCACATGTTCATATTTCAAAATGTTTCATGCAAGGTTTGCTCTTTCGTTGTTGGCGCATGCATTATTGCCGATATTAATACTCTGCAATGCTATCATGTCATGTGGGACATCCAACATCCAGGTCCACATGTCATGCAAGAAAATAGAGATTAGTACAAGTGAGACTCAGGAACGACCATACATGTAGGGGGTGTCGGTGTCAAAACCGACAGACCTCGAGGTAGGGGGTCCTGAGCTGTGGATCTAGGATCAATGGTAACAAGGGACAACGAACACAGTGTTTACCCAGGTTCGGGCCCTCTCGAAGAGGTAAAACTAGGGTTGGAAAATAGATCGAAGCTAGCGAGCTAAATGAGTAGCTCGTGACTCGGCTTGAATCGACTCGAACTCGGAGAATAACGAGTCAAGCCGAGCTTTAGTTTAAGATCGTTTATAGACCAAGTTAAACGAGCCGATCTCACGAGTACTCGTGTAACTCGTTAGGCTCGGTACAAAGGATCATCCAAGCACCATGCGTCCCTGGCGCACAACACAAGGTCCAACCACTTAGGACACTCACACATCGCATGCGATGATTTCTCTCCTTCCATTCATTTCCCTAGCAAAGTTATAGACGGCCGTTTCCCCTCCTATGGTTCTAGTTTCTTTCTCCCGTGAATCGTGATGGCAACTCTCGAACATGCTTGTAATTGTCTGTGTACATTACATTCCCAATCAATCATTATTATCATACATTTCATGTCCATATCCTTAACGAGCTTTATGGTTGCATGCATCATTCTGATGATGCAGAGGCCGGGGGTAATCCTCCTTTAAAAAAATATTAACGAGCTTAAAAAGCTAAACGAGCCAGCTCGTAAGTTATACGAGTCAAGCCAATCTTGGATTTGAGCTTGTTATAGTAACTAGTCGAGTCGAGCTAGCTCGTTAGCGAAACGAGCTTTAGCGAGTCGAGCCGAGTTGGCTTGACTCGGCTCGAATTCTAGCCCTAGGTAAAACCCTACATCCTGCTTGATTGTATTGATTGTATATCATGGTTTATAGAGTAGATCTACCTCGAGATCAGTACGAGCTAACCCTAGGCTAAGGGGATGAAGACAACTCTCCCTCTAATTACTACACCCTTTGGTTTATATAGACACCGATAGGGTTAGGGTTACCGAAGATAGATTAGAATAGGGAATAAAAGATATTCTACGCCTTCAGTACTTGGAGGGCACACCATGGCTTCATAGAACTCCTGTCACAATACGGCTTCACCAGTCTGGCCCGTGTACAATGGGTCGTCGCCCTGAGGACCCCTTAGTCCATGACTACCTCAGTAACCCCCGAACTTGCCTCCAAAGTCGAGACTTGAATCCGGTTATCCATCTGTCCGACTAGTGTTCGGTTTGCGCAGCGAGTTCCTTAGCAAATCTCCCCTCTCTCCGGTACCAAGTAATGTCCAGAGTCTGAACAACTGCCTTTCTTAACACCAAAGGTAATGAAAATATAGCTCGAACACCAATAGTGCCTTTATCTGACAACTTTTTCTCCTTAAACGAAGAGTCACTCTAGCCATAACGCCAAGCAACAACTATTTCTCGAAGTGTGGCTCGAGTCTGACGCCACAATCTACACGTCCCCTCAAGGTGGAGATCATGTCCTGCTTTTCGGGGGATATGGTTAATAATTTTGATTCCCCTCCTCGCTCATAACATTGCGAAGATATCGGGAAGTGGAGAGGCCAGCAACGTGAAAGAAGGGATCCCTGGCCTTCCCATAGTCTATAAAGGGCGACCGCTACATTCTACATCCCACGCCTTCTCCTTCCTCCCGCATTCATAGTTCGCGCCTTTCCTCCTGCTTCCATAGTCAATCCCACATCACCTCCTTCGACCATGTCCGGTGCGAACGGGAAGTGGGAGGCCTCCTCCGTCACCAATGAGGAGATCCTGAAGCTGAAGGCGGCCGGCTAATTGCCGGCCAACATCGCCCATCGAGCCCCGGAAAAGGGCCAGATCATCCCCACTCCCGAGCCGGGCGAGAGGGTATTTTTCATTACTCATTTGCTTAGGGGTCTAGGATTTCCCCTAAACCCCTTTGTTCGGGGGCTAATATGCTATTATGGGCTGGATTTCGACGACCTAGCCCCCAACTCCGTCCTCCATATTTCGACCTTCATCACCGTCTGCGAGGCGCACCTCCGTGTCAAGCCGCACTTCGGCTTGTGGATGAAGGTGTTCAACATGAAACCCCAGGTGGTCAACAACGAGCATGCGTACTGCGGAGGGGCCATGGTCAGCAAGCCGACACGGGTTCAGTGGCTGGAGCGCTACTTTGTTGAAACTGTCCGGATGTGGCAGAAGGACTGGTTCTACATCACCTAACCAAGGGAAGCCGCATGGGGTGTGTCCCCCACATTCCCGTCCGGACCCCCACTAGATTGGCCTCTTGGACCAACAAGGTCTGGACTGGGGTCGAACCGTCGACACCAAAGCGCTGCAAAATCATGTCGACAATGTAATAGAGGCCGACGCAAAACTGGTTGACTTGTTTCAGATGATGCTCCACCGCGGGACCCTCCATTGCTAGGAGAGGGCCAAGCCCATGTGGGAGTACAAGCCCGAAGACCCGGCCACTGTGCGACATCTCTTCGTCACGACCCCTGACAAGATATGTGGTCAAATATCCCAGCCCCAGGAGGAGTGGCCGGCCGAGGGCAAGGATATTGGTCTTGACACCACGAATCCTCCGATAGAGGTGAGTGGCATATTTCTCCGAAGAGTATCCGGATATTCATATTGCGTGGGATCCGATCTAACCTTGTTGCGTGGATTTCGTAGGGATGGCTCGCCAAGGCCAAGAAGATCAGCGGCCCAGCACCGCTGCCAGAGGAGCCCCGATCAGAGCAGCTAGAGAACATGATGGTAGTGGTGCCTTACAAGGCGCCTGCCAAGAAAGGCAAGAAGCAAGAGGCCCCGAAGGCCAAGAAGGGCCTCCGTCGCAAGATCCATTCGGCCAATCGGTCCGGAGAGGCTGCGGCCTCATCCAAACAGGATGGGGGCGAGGAGGAGGAGGATGAGGAGGAAAGTACCTCTTCACACTCCAAGAAGAGGCCTGCGTCGAACGCCGAGTAGGTCCAAGCTTCCCCGGCCCCGAAGAGACGACACCAGCCTAAGCTGGTCATACCGGACAGCTCAGACGACGAGAACTCCACAGTGTCTGAGGAGGTTCTGAAGAAGGAATCCAGAGCCAAGCCCCCCGCCAGTAGGTAAGGTGCTTACATTTTCGGTCACCATGCTTTGAGTAGTTTGTTTCAGTTGAAGGTTAACCCCTACGAATTGTAGCCCCCCACATGAGTGCCTCATCGAGCAAACCTTGGAAGGGACATCTCTGCCCGCCAATCTGGCATATAGTAGGTCTATGGCGCACTTTGACCCTCCTTTGGCCCCTGAAGAGGCTGAGGAGGTGCGGCCCCAAAGAACTCCTCCTCCTCCAAACACGGAGGGGGAGGTAGATGTCATGATGGTCGAGGTTAACACCTCGGTCACTGAAAACCAGGAGGGAGTATCCCTCTTGTATAACGAAGGGAAAGAGTCCAAGCCATCCGGACCCCCTCCATCAACCACTCCTGAGCCCCTGAGGCCTTCAACGACACGGGTTCCTCTCAACGGGGAGGTGGCCGTGGCGCCGAACACCTCCGCAAAGGGCAGCGGTTGGCTAGTCGGACACGCTGGAGGATTTGGTGAGCTCTGAAGAGCTCCTCCTCCTCTAAACACGAAGGGGGAGGTAGATGTCGTGATGGCCGACGTTAACACCTCGGTCACTGAAAACTAGGAGGGAGCATCCCTCCTTGACGACGAAGGGAAAGAGTCCCGGCCATCTAGACCACCTCCGTCGGTCACTCCTGAGCCCCCAAGGCCATCAACGGCACGGGTTCCTCCCAACGGGGAGGGGGTCGGGGCGCCAACACCGGCGCCGAACACCTCTGCAAAGGCGGCGGTTGGCTGGCTGGACATGTTGGAGGAGTTGGTGAGCAACTCCATCATCGTGGAGGGGCACCGCACCCTTATGGGTGTGGTGATACAGAGTGTTCATTCCGTCCAATCTGGACTGAACGACGCTGTCCAAGGCCTTCTAACAGGCTTTGAGGTAAGTCAAGTAATGATCTTTCCTCGTTATGCGGTTATATTTGTTAGTTTAAGTAGGCCGCATACATAGCAACCCCCGAGACTCTGCCAGGAACTCGAAGTAACCTGCATAGGATTAAAATCGGTTGGTTGTGTAATAATGTCGATATTTCGAATTCTTACATAGGCATCTTCCGTGGCCACGGCTGCTAATGCTGGATCAAAAAGTCAAGCTTCCTGGTCAAGAGCTAGATCTTCTCAACAAACGGCTTGACGAGGCACAAGGTACGCTCTATGAAAAGACGTGCACTTGCCGGATAATGACCGACAGGACCATTAACTGATCCTTTTACTTCATGAACTTCTAGCTGTTGTCGCTAAGGTCGAGGGCTTGAAGGCGGCCCTGAATAAAGCTAATGCCGAGGCGGCTAAGAAGGGTGCAACCACTGAGAAGGTGGTATTCGAGCTTGTGCAGGCCAAGCGTGCTGCTAAGCAGCATGAATCTCGGGTAACCGAGGTCCAAGTGGAGCTCGAGGATGCCGCTGAGAAGCTTGATGCCCTTGAGAAGGGGCGAGTGGAGTAGTCATCCCATATGTCCAAGGCAGAAAAGGATCTCCACGAGGCGAGGAGTGACGCCCGAGGTGTCAGGGAGGAGCTTCGGCAGGCAGCGCAGATCGCCAATGTTAAGAAATATTTATTGTAGTGTGTGTTTGGAGGCAACATGTTTGCCCAGCTGACGGAGGTCTGGCGCTCCGCAGGCGTCTTTGCCAAGCTCCCAAAGAATGCGGCGGCCGAGGCGAGGCTCTATGCTACCCGCGAGGAGGACTCCATGCAGCGGCTCTTTTGGTCGCAGTTTCTGGACCCTGAGCGTCCTGCCCTCCTAAGCGATCAAATGAAGCAACTGATGGAGATGCATCGCATGTCCGAGCTGGCCTTGCAGGACCTTTGTGTCAGCCTTTGGCCAGCCGAGCCCATTTCGGACACCTACTTCGGTCTTGTGCAGAGGCTGCAGGAGGCGCCGCTCCGGATTGACGCCATGAACCGATCGACATGCCATGAAGGGGCGAGGCTTGCGTTTTCGAAGACCATGGTGTATTGGCCAAGGATTAATCCTATGGATATGGCCACTGGTCCTCCGCCTCAAAGAAAGGAGCACCACCGCCCCGAGTAGTACTTCGCGCAGGTGATGGCCGGAGCACAGGCAATAGAGGGCTAGTGTTCGAAGAATGTAAGGCTTGAGTAGGTTTAGCAAGTTTGTATCAAGTGGGGCTCTATGCTTTATTATGCTCCCAACAGACTTATTTGATATTGTAGTGATCAAATTTTGACTCATGTGTGGTCGTGTGTTTAATTCTGAAAGCTACCAGTCGTCGGCTTCATCCTCCAAGTGAATATTTCATGAGGGGTGTTTTGTTTCCGCAATGTTACCCTTAGCCAACGTTTTGGTGCCCGAAGGTGGTTGTGCGGGAATGAAACCAGGCAATCAGGCTATTTAGTTTTACTGCCTTCACTTAGCCTTAGGAGCTTGACGGTGGGGACTAGGGACTAGCCTCCGGTGTGTTAGTGATGTACTTGGGGGGGTCTAAGCTTGCGCTTTCTGATCACTTCGTTTGTGTTAAGATGAACCCCTCGTTTACACGGTGAAAGGTCCAAAACAATTTAGAGTCGAACCTCGTCGTCAGATCGCGGATCCGTTCGCGCTTACTATGACGGTCAGTTTTTGGCTTTTTCCTCCTGAGGTACTTGACCGGGCAAACTAGAAGTACAATCGCAGGGGTTCTCCTATTTCCCTTAGTCGAACGTGCGGAACATAAGGGGCAAGCACAGGATCCGGGAAACCCAACTATTGAACCATGACATAGTTCGGAATGAATTCATATAGCACAATATCCGAGACGCCGAACACCTATTGGAAAGCGAGGCCAGACTTGAAAATTATGAGCTGATGTGTAAATCAAAACTCTGGATTTTGTACTTTGATGCTGGGCTATTCAAAGAGAGAGTAGGGAAATCCGGAAAAAAACGAAGAAGATTACAAGATGCGGATACCCGAACACCGTAAAGGGTATTTTCATTATTTATCATAAGCCCTTGACGTCCAACTGTACAATTCAAACTGCAAAGGCGGTACTTGTAGGGAAAAAGAAAGGAAAGAAGTTTACAGAGTAAAGGTAACGCGGGGCCTTGATGTGTGAGTTGAAGCCTTCACTATTCCCTGCTGCACGTGTGCGCCTTTGCTTCTGATCAGACGGGGTAGGTAAATTCAATGAGACCCATGTGGGTGAGGGCCCTGCCAACGAAGCTTTATGCTTTAGGATATCCAGATTATATCTCTGGGTCGTCCGAAGACGAGGTAATGCCAAAGTTTAGTTTGAACAGAACCTTGCGTCGGAATAGTGTATGCCTCACGGCGGCCCATGGCACTTTAAGTGCGAAGTTGTGCTGACAAGGCACATGTAGGGCGAAGAGTGCGGGCGTGCCATGCGACACATATTCCTATTTGCGGCGAACGCATGCAGGTTCCCATGACAGGGAACACGTTCAGAACCGTTTAATTTTGTCATCGGTCGTTATGGTGGTACGACACCCAGGACTGTACGAGCTGGCGTGGTGTTCTACCGCTAGGGCCGCAGTGTGCTCTTCGGTTTGAAGTGAGCATTATGTGTTCCCGTTGATAGTTATGACGCCTGAAGGGCCAGGCATCTTCAGCTTGAGGTACGCGTAATGCGGGACGGTGTTGAATTTGGCGAACGCTGTGTGACCGAGGAGGGTCGGATAGCCATTGCGAAAGGGTGCGATATCGTAGATCAAGTCCTCACTTCGAAAATTATCCGGAGATCCGAACACTATGTCGAGTGTTATAGTGCCCGTACAGCGGGCCTCTACTCCTAGAATGACCCCTTTAAAGGTGGTATTACTTGGTTTGATCCTTGACGGATTGATCCCCATTTTCCTTACTGTATCCTCATATATAAGGTTGATGCTGCTCCGTCCATCCACCAGGACTCTAGTGAGGTGGAATCCATCGATGATGGGGTCTAGAGCTAGGGCTGCAAACTCTCCATGGTGTATGCTAGTGGGATGATCCCTACAATTGAATGTGATCGTGCAAGTAGACTGTGGGTTGAACTTTGGCACTACTGGCTCGACGGAGTATGCCCGTAGCGCTCGTTTCCTCTCCTTCTTCGGAACGTGGGTTGCGTAGATCATGTTTATTGTCTTGAGCTCGGAAGGGAAGGGTTTCGGGCCTCCACTATTAGGCCTGCGCGACTCGTTGTCGTACTCGCTTCGTGGACTTTTGGCCGAGTCTTCGGCTGTGAGTTTGCTGGCCTGCTTGCATTGATCACCCAGAAATTTTGGTTGGAGTGATGGGCGGGCTTCCAGAATCGTGTCCAGTCTAGACAGACCGTCGCTGTTGCCTTTAGGGTATTTCTTTTGGGGTCCGGACTTATGGTTTTGGAACCCGGCATTAATTGTCATATCCTCACCATCGCTGTTATTGTGGCGACATTTATTCTTGCTTCGTCAGGGTTTTCCATTTCCGCCCCAGAGTTCGGAGGTACCTGGAGTGTCCTGTTTGTGCATTTGCGGGCAAGCTAGATGTCTTCGCCCATGCAAAAGCGGGTCATGAGAGAAGTAAGGGCTGCCATAGTTCCTGCTTTGTCTTGGTTGAGCTGCCGTACAAGCCATTCGTCCTTGACACCATGCTTAAAGGCAACCAAGGCTTCGGCATCCAGACAGTTAACAATCCTATTTTTCTTGGTCAGAAACTGATTCCAAAACTGTCGGGTAGATTCTCCAGGTTGTTTCGTGATGCGATTTAGGTCGTCAGCATCCGGAGGCCGGACATAGGTGCCCTGAAAGTTTGCTCAAAAAGCATCCTCAAGTTTTTCCCAACAACCTATAGAGTCTTCAGGGAGGTTGTTCAACCATTGTCTAGCTGGGCCTTTGAGGTTGAGCGGTAGATATTTGATGGCATGGAGGTCATCTCCTCGCGCCATCTAGATGTGGAGGAGGAAATCCTCTATCCATACGACTGGATCCGTAGTTCCGTCGTATGGTTCGATGTTTACGGGCTTGAAGCCCTCTAGAAAATCATGTTGCATCACCATCTCCATGAAGCACAGGGGGAGTGAGGCGCCCCGAACTCGGGCTATGTCATGTCGGAGATCTTCGGCCATCCGAGTCCGCTGCTGCTCCCAGACTCTATCGTTGCGGTTTAGCCAGTCGTAATAACTGTCCCGGTAAGCGGGTGGGTCTTTTCTTGGTCCGTAGATGGACCTGCTGTGGCCTCCCCGGACGTCCAGGTCGCCACGGAGGTCATGTTCGTATGTTTGCCGCATTTTATCCTTGCCGGAACGGTGAGGTGGCGCAGCAGGGTGTTCAGCCTCGTCAGCTTCTCTGCCCCGCCTTCAAGGGGGGCAGTCCAGCTATTCGTCATGGGTGTATTTTGGATGCGTTGGCTCTAAGGGCTTGTCGTTGAACTGTGGCAGTACTACTCACTTTGGGTAACTCTTGGTCGGCCATTCGTGGCCATATCCTTCTTCAGCGGCTAGGACTTTAGTCCATCAGTCGTTGAGGGTTTCCCGTTCGGCCTTTAACCTGCGTTTTTGTTTCTTTAGGCTACGGGCGGTGGATAAGAGCCTTTGCCTGAGCCGTTCCTGATCCCGTGGGTCTTTGGGGATGATGAAATCTTCCTCCCCGAGACTAGCCTCCTCCTCTGAAGATGGGAGGTAATTGCTGTCTTTGGCGTCCTCCAGAATGGGTTGGTCCTCCTGCGCTGCAGCGTCACCATGCTGATGTTTGTTCGCCGCGGCTCCGAGGAGGTTCTCCGTATTATCGGTGGTGCTGTTCACCACAGAGTCCACATTGCTTGCATTGCTTGGACGAGGTTTAGATCGTCGGCCCTGCCTTCGACGCTTGGGTGGCTCATCTCCAGGCTTGTCTTGGTCCTGTTTGGTAGTGTCTTCGCCATCCTTGGGGGTGTCCACCATGTAGATATCATACGTGGACATGGCCGACCAGCTGCCAATGACGGGGGTGGGGGGCAATTGGTCATGGCCCCACTATCCTCGTCCATGTATTCGGTGTTTTCCGAATTATAGTCCAACATGTCAGTTAAATCCTCAATAGTGGCTACCAAATGGGTGGTGGGTGGGATGTAAAATTCCCTGTCGAATGCCTCGAAGGGTCGGTGATAGAAAGTGGAGGGTGAGTACTCCTAGATAGTCAACTTCTGAATTCCGTCCATCGCCTCGTTCAACATATCGAGGGTTACCGGATTCGAGGGCTCTAGGTTAGACTTTCTGGTGACGGAGCGGGGGCCGGTCTATGGCCCAACCGATCCTTGGTCCTGAACGGACAAATCTTCAGGATTCGGGGTCGAAACCTCGAGGGGCACGGGATTGTCTTCGCACACTGAGGGTGTGCTTTTTTCTTCCCGTGCACCCCCACGCCAATGTATGGGGTTGGGTCGTTTCGGGCCGGGGGCGTCCCCTGGCCGCTAGCAGCCAGTGAGGGTGCGGGCTCGAGGCCAGCATGGAGTTATAGGGGAGGAGTCCGGCTGAGATTGAACCTTGTCCTCTGACCTCTGGCTTTGCCTCAAGGGCTGGGGATAAGTACTTCGCTGATGTGAGTTCGGTCGCCGGTGGGGTAGAATCCCCTCCTCTCCAGGCTGCCAAATCAAATCCGGTGCCCGGGCGCGAGGTTGTCGACCTTGTCCAGACGGCCGGTCGAGTCAGCATGCAACACAATGCTGCCAAAGGCGAAGAGTTGTCCGGGGACAAAGAGACTCACGATACTAATGTTCTTTCCCAGGACTAAGCGAGCCATCGAACCCTCCGGTGATCTAATGGCGGAACTCTCAATGAAAGCACCAATGTCGGTGTAAAAACCGGCAGACCTCGGGGTAGGGGGTCCCGAGCTGTGGATCTAGGATCGATGGTAACAAGGGACGGCAAACACAGTGTTTACCCAAGTTCGGGCACTCTCGAAGAGGTAAAACCCTACGTCATGCTTGATTGTATTGATTGTATATTGTGATTTACAGAGTAGATCTACCTCGAGATCAGTATGAGCTAACTCAAGGCTATGGGGGATGAAGATAACTCTCCCTCTAATGACTACATCCTCCGGTTTATATAGACACCGATAGGGATAGGGTTACCGAAGATAGATTACAATAGGGAATAAAAGAGATCCTGCGCCTTCTTGACTAGGAGGGCACACCACGACTTCATGGAACTCCAGTCACAATAAACTCCACCAGTTCGGCCCGTGTATAATGGGTCGTCGCCCCGAGGACCCCTTAGGCCAAGACTCCCTTAGGGGGAGTAGGTGCAGGGGCCGTGGTAATATGACTAAATGAGCAGTCAAATCACACAGTAAGTTGCTCAGAAGAAGCAACCATCATTTCACTCTTCGATTCTATGACACGTAAGAAATATAAAAAAAGTTGTTATTGGAGAGAAAAGGAAAACGGTCCACTATATATACACTAGTAGAAGCCTAAGCTACAAGCTTTCTTGCTTGGGTTTCTCTCTTCACACTCTCTCGCATAGAACGACGGTGGCCAGACCACTGGTCACTGAACCGACCTGATCCCGCCGCCGGGGAAGGGGAGGATGTTCTGCGTAAACGCGGTCGGCAGCGGCAAGGGAGAAAACCCACTGTCAGTGCATCCCGGTCGGGGGTCCCCGCATTATGGGCTGATGCCGCCTCCCACTGGCCTTCTAGCTATAACCCAACGTCTGAGGTAGTATAACTTCCTTTTCGAGCCGGCTTGCTCCACTGCCACAGCTCCCAATATAGATCCATCTCCATGTGGATCTTTCTCTACTTCTACCAGCTTCTATTTGTGATGATTTATGTCTCATGAACTAGTGCCGCTACTATTATTCTAATCACACTTCTTCAATATCTTTGCCAACAGGGATGCTCAACTCAATTTTAGTGGAACTGCACAAAAGAATCCTATGATCCGAGGGTGCTACGCTTCTTTCTTCGGCAGGTTCTACCTAGCCAAGAAATTAAATCTTGTTTAGGGTTTAGGGTTTAAGGCCTAGGGACTCCATCAGTAGTTTTTTTGTACACACACTCGCAACTTTCGTCTTTTGTTGTGAAGTAAATATTGGCTATGATCTTTGAATCATTGAGATGCATCAGCTTGTGCATTAGTTTTCCTTTGTATTTGATGGAATGTTGTAACAGGGCAACCTTGGAGTCAGGATACATATACATGAAACAAAATCTGAAAGGTTCGTACTCCCTCCGGTCCTTTTTTGTATGCGTATAAGGCTACTCATAGCGGGGAGTAGTATCATAGACTAGTATCATGCATATTATATTAGTGTATGATACGTCCTTCATAGTGCATAGTATCATAGAGTACATAGTATCATAGATGATCCTATTTATTGCCATGCATGACACTACAAAGTAGCATAACATTTAACACGATATGTTATATACCTATGTTACTCCCTCTCTTTCTTCTTTAATTCTCCGCCACATCAGCGTGTTTGCTATTCCCAAATTAACAACCTAGGTACACGTGCACGACTTGTAAACTGAGATGGAGGGAGTACTTTCTTGTAGCCCATTACTATAGATGTTGACTATCACATTGGCCACTAGTAGTACGAAAAATACATTTTGCATGTATATATATACAAGGCCACTAACAGTAATCGAGGCAATAGTACTTTCTTTTATAAGGGAATGGAGGGAGTAGTACTTTCTTGTAGCATATACATGTTGACTATTACATCGGCTATAGATGACATGGCAACATGTTAGCCATCAAATGGCTATATTATTAACCATGCTTAAGGCATCCTTGCACACAAAGAGAGCGAGAGAGAGAGAGAGAGAGAGAGAGAGTCGCGTCGCATGCATGCAAAACCGGAGAGAGAGAGATAGAGAGAGTCGCGTCGCATGCATGCAAAACCGGAGAGAGAGAGAGAGAGAGAGAGAGAGAGAGAGAGAGCTACATGCAGATAGATCTAGTGAGCCTGCATCCAGAGAGATGGAGGAGTAACTGTTCGGGAGAATTGAGTACTTTGCATGCGCATAACTACCCAGCATTTCCTCCATAGCAAATCCGGGGCAAAATAGTCTATACACTCTGGTTTATATTAAATTTTTCTTGCCATGCGAGCTGCTACGTTACACTACTATACCATAGTGTGCTCGTTAAATGCAAAGAAAAAAGGACCAGCGATGTCACACAATGTCCAAGGAATATGGTGATAGTTGGAGGTGGGCCATGTTGTCACTAGGCTGTCGTGTTTCGTATTCCTCCGGTTTAAAGAGTGGAGAAAGTTAGTTTTATCACAGAATAAATAAAAAAGAGTGCAGACAATCTACCACCATAGTAATAGTGACCAATGAGCCGTCAAACCACATAGACCCGACAATTAGTTGGACAGAAGAAGCAAACCATCACTCTTCATTGATTCCGCTTCTCCCTCATGTAGTATAATATTCTTTTGGAAACCAATGTTAAATTTTTTTGGATCGCGCCATCGAGCAAAACCAACGTTTAAATCACGTCCTCCGCCTTCGTGTCTCACCCTTCTCCACCCACACTCTCCATCACTTGACATGCCACTCACCGCAAACCGAGTATAGTCAAACTTTACCACCTTATTGTCGATGGATCGCGCCATGGAGTACTAGCACTACTGGAAGAGATAGACGAGGAGGGGGAGTACAGATAGCTGTAGCACGGACTCCCAAGAAATTTTTACTCCATTGTATATTGTGGCTGTCCGTGGTGACGTTTGAACGCGGAGCAGTCGCACGCACCGGGAAGCGGCGCGGGCGGGGCGCCGCTTCAATGCCGGAGCCAATGAGAGATCGCGTCCGCTCTAGCCGGGCATGAATGCGGCACTGACCGTTTCGGGCGGGAAGCGCACGCGGGTGATGATGAGGGTTCGGGTTGGCCAGGGTGGTCAGGAGCGGGCATGGCAGCAGTCCGGATGGCCGCAAACAAGAGGTGCTAGACGTACTACGCAATTAATAACATAAATAATGTGCTAGTTGGACAAGTACGATTTGAGATGGAGATGGAGATGGAGATGGAAGTACTACTAAGAATTTAACGTAAACACGGATATGCATGTCTATATGTGTATGCGGGCACAAGACATAGTGACGACTCTCGCGACTACTCGTACGCATCATCGATGTCTCGTTCTCCCTACAAACACAAACTTAGTACCGCCTCATTTTGTTCGTAGGATAGGAATATCGTAGGAGTGAGAAAAATATGAAGTGAGATAAATGGAGTAATACATACAAGAAGAAATGTACACGCACTCACTCTGCATCCAACATACCTGCGAGTGCACGATGGAGCGCATTTGTACACGTAGAGGCATTACATACGTAATAATTTGACCCTTTAATTTGTTCACTTAATAATGGAGGGTCGGGGACCACACATGAGCGATACAAAGTGCGACCTGGAAGCGAGGGCGTGTTATTGATCGAGTTTTCTTACTTTTTTTGAAGAAAAAAAATCAAGTTTTCTTTCTTGGTACATAAAAAAAGATTTGTCCTCCAATTTTCGTTTCTTTTTTCCGGGAACATGCATATTCTATTAAAATCACTGTTATAGAGAGATGTTTTTACTCCATTGCATATATAGCCTCTTCTTTGAAGGGTTTCTCGCGTTTCGCTATCCCTCTCCTCACCGGTGGTCACTGATCCGGCCGGATATCATCCGTTGCGGGAGGTGAGGAGGTCCAGCGTTGACGTTGTCGCCATAAGCGATGGAGGAAGCCGATGCACACCATCCTCTCTGAGCCGGCGCCGGCGCGGATGGAAGTCCTCCACTCCATTGTTCACTGCCGTCGTGTGGGCAGATCCCTCCCGCCGGCCTAAGACATGTCTCGTCCACCTGAGGTATAACTTATTTTGGATTTCATGCTTCATTGTACTGGTGAAGCTCCCAGGTCGCTCCATGCATGCTTTCTTCTATACCACTACTCCCTAGCCCCCCATGTACTATAGGTAGGGTTCGCCGGCTAGTTCAAGATCACCTACTCTAAAAGTTGTCTTGGTTTATGCCTCGGTGTTGGTATACATGTTTTTTTCGACAACAGTACATGGTGGTTGTGCAGTCATTGTCCATATGCTCCTATTGCTTCTGCTAATATAGAAACTATCACTAGTAAAATGAAGTAATGCCCATGTTAAAGTGACGTCTCTTTGAAGTAATTATGTCCCAATCTAGAGGCATCGTTAAATGCTTCTATCCTGCTTTAATTTATTTTTTCCGCTTTAGTTCACATCAAGATAATCATGATGCTTCTATTTTTGTGTGTACATTTCATTAATTCTTATTGACAATTAAGATACCGCTATTAATCTTGTTCCACTACCAAAACAAAGTAACGACACTAAGTAAATATTCTTTCCTTTATATTTTTGCAAACAACGATACATATCTCCATACCCGGGCGTGTCTTCCTCAATTTTAGTGGAACTGCACAAAATTGTATGTCCACTATTGTTTCTTGTCACTGTCTTCTGCCAAGTGGTTCTTCCTTTCTCGAGCTTGATTGTCGAGAAGAAACAAACCACAATGAGCATTATCAAACTTCATTGGTGCCTAACTTAAACTTCATGCCAACATCGATGATGCATCACCATGATGACCTATGGTTGCGTCTCATGGTTGCATGTGCTGGTGAAGCTGATTGTTGTTCAATGAAGAAAGGGTTGTCTTCCATCAGTGCTCTTTGCTTGTTAGCACAAAAACGATATCCTTCATCAGTTCATCTTGAAGTAGTCATTTACGTTGGTGCAATTTTATCACACAATTGGATATGAACCAAATGTTTCCTTGAAGAAGCATCGGCGTTGGTACTAAGAGAAAAAGTTTTGTATTGATTTCTAAGCCTTCTCACAACTTTGTTTTCAGCTCCCCTGTAACTTTATTTGTCCAGCTTTTAACTAAATATGTTATCAGACTTTGATTAAAAATACGGTGTGGACTAAAAACCCGGATGGACGTAGTAGCCCTCCATTTATATTTACTCTGCATACTCCCTCCATTTTTGAATACAAGGCCACAATCTCATATTACAAGTACCAAGGCAAAATTAAATGTGTGCTTAAGCCAATATTGCAAGCTAGCTTGTCTCCTTGTTTGTCAAGTTAATTAATGCATATTTTTCTGTCCCACCTTCTACAACAAGCCAATGCTCTCACTCCTTTTGGTTAATTAATGAGGCGCATGCAAGCCAACTTCTCACACACACATGCATGAAAGGGATAATTAATGTCCTCCTTTAATAGTACGAGGCAAACACCATAATTTTTGTCTCGATTGGTGTTTGTGGCCTTGCATCGTTGCAAATTGTAATTTTGATTGTGGCCTTGTATATAAAAATGGAGGGAGTATTAGATTTGACTGAAGTCAAACTTTGTAAAGTTTAACCAAGTTTAGGCCGAACACAACAAACCATAATTATTGAGAGAGGGCAAACTGTACATACAGAGTAATAGAAAGGAAATTTCTTTATTTGTACACACTCTTGCACCTTTCCGATAATTTTGTGCGTGTGTGGTTGTTCACTTAATGAAGGGTACTGTACCTCATGTGAACGACATGAAGTGCGACTAGGATGCGTGGATTGCTATTTGATCATAGTTTTCTTCACTGGTACGTGAAATAAAGAGTTTCGTTTCGTACACAATTTAAAGTGACTGTTATGGAGAAAAAAATAAAACCACTTCACTTGATTACTACTATATAATCTGGAGCCTTAGCGCTTGTTCGCTAGGGTTTGCACTCTTCACACTCTTCCTTCACTACATATATATACACACTAGAGGCTTAGCGTTCCTTTGCTAGGGTTTGCTCTATTCACAATATCTCACCCTCTTCATCAGATCTAAACAAGACTATGTTGGCCTCTCTCCCCCCCCCCCTCACAGATGGTGAAGGAACCGTTCGGATCCCGTCGCACTGGGAAGGGGAGGAGGTGCAACGTTCACTCTGTCGCCTTCGGCGAGGGAGGGAATCCACTACTGGCTGCGCTATTCTCTTTCACCCAACACCTGTGTAGAAGGGCCTTCAACCCCTTCTTCCTCGCTGCCGTACGTAGTGTGGGTAGATCCGGTGTCCCGCCGCACACCTAGCCACATACTGATGACCCTAAGGTATAACTTTCTTTGAAATCGCCATTGCTCTAGCTGCATGCGGATCTTTTTCGAGTGTGTTTCGTCGAATATAGGTCTTGATTCAAAGAGGAAAGAAGGGCGGGGTGGGGTGGAGCATGAATCTAGGATGTGGTTCAATGAGGAAAGGAAATAGTATAGACTTGCTATCCAGCCGCTTTGTTGGTAGAAAAAGGGAAAAAGGGGGTAACCCAGTACACACATCTGTAAGGAACCGATCTCTTTGTTGAAAAGGGAAAGAAACTGAGGGGGGTCGGGTAGTTTGTGCAAGACTAAATTTGCTGCCCTCACATAGGAAAAAGGTTCAAAGAGAACAAATATGGTACCAACGCAGATATGCTGCTTGGCAACATACTCCGCGTCACCCATTTATACGTGTGGATGCACATTGTGCTGGCATGTCCCATGTCCCATGTCCCATACAACTATTTTGCTGTTGTTAATCTAAGAATGCCACTGGAAAATGGAAGCAATGCAACTGTTAAAAGTAAATTACATGAATGTTGTTTTAAGAGAATGTCTCTGCTAATATGAATCAATGCAACCATTTTAGAAATGCTACTGTCCTACTTTGTTTTCCATCCTAATAAGGTAGATGCTTCTTTTTGTCACCGTATATTTCATCCTCCTTTATTGGCTAGTAATTGTTTCCTTTTTTGCCTCTGTTAAAACAGGGATATCAATTCAACTTGTTGCCATTGTCCTTCGAGTTGTTGCGCTCGCCATGGCGCCGAGCATGGTCACTTGTCAACATGGTCAACGAGCATGAGGATTCAGGAGATGACTTTACTTGGAGAGGATGACAGTAGAGACCCACCATGGCCATAGCCGTACGTACGCAAGTTCCTCCTTATTATATACAACTATATTTTTGCTTCCTCCTGGTGTCACACCCTGCATTTTGTAACATGTTATTTGTAACTTTGAAGCATAAAAATTTGGACCAACAATTTTTTTAGCATCATTTGGTTTTTAATTGGATTTGAGTTTTTTTCATGTGCTCATTTAAGTCAACTATGACCTCTTGTAGAATTCATCTCCATACTCAAAACTTCTGCCCAATGATCATGCCAAGTGTTATATAGCAGTATAGTATTTTCTTACAAAATTAATTTGGCCAAAAAGTATTTTATAAATTTAGTTTTCCAGAAACCCCTGAATTGAGATTTGCACTGTAAGTACTTGATTTAGGGTGAGAAAATTATTTCCAAAGGAACATTTGAGACCTAGTAGTCATAGGACTCCGAGAAACCACAAAGGTATAATTTTAAAAGTTATTTCCCTATTTTATTTAAAAGCTTTTTCTTAAGGCCAGAAATGGTCTTTAATAGGGGAAAATTATTTAACTATTTTAAAAATATTTGCCAAAATTCAGAGAGACTCAGAGGACATATATTGTCCATATATAAGAGTTTCAGCACTTGGTCATTTTCAAAATAATGGGCTAATCCCTCAAAAACCCTTTCTGGATATTTCAAGCTTTTGAAATATTTACAAAGGAATTTTTCTCCAAAAATTCCAGGGAAATTCTATCATGTCATATATGACATATCTGATGATCTTGCCAAGTCCCATGCCTTGGGAAGCAAGAAAACATCCTCAAACCCCTTCATAACCATTCTGTCCATATTTGAAGTTTGAGCAACTTTACATTTCCAAACTTGTCCAAATGCTCTCAAACTTGGTGCACATGCTATAATGGCCTAATAAGGCACCTAGACCAAATGGCACAAGATTTGAAATAGAGCAACTTGATCAGATCACCTCAAAACCCTTTCTGTTGAAATGCAAATTTGAACAACTTTACATTACCAACTTTTTATCTGGAGCTTCAAACTTCGTGGGCATGATCAATACCCCAAATGATGATGCTACACCAAGTGGTGCATCAAGGGGAGATGATTAGCTTGACTCAAACAAGATGAAACTGTTTCTGTTGATTTCTAGGGTTCACCAAAGTTACATTGGCTAGTTTCTTCAAATGAGCCCAAATTTGGTGAAGCTCCCTATTTTCTCATGTCTTTCAATCCTGTTTAGTGCCATGTCAAGTGGAGATCATTTACTTGACCAAACACTGATCAAACACCTTCTGCAGATTTACTAAAACCCTTATCCTGATCACTTTGACTCTTCTCCATGGCCTCAACTTTTTACCACATGATCATTGAGTTACTAGCTACCCCCAGTAACTTCCCCAGCACCCCAGCTCCATGATTGAGGGGTAAGAACCCTATTTTACCTTGCTGGACAGCAAGTTTTCACCAAGTCACCAGCATCCTCCCTCTCTCTCAACATCTCCAGGGCATCCAAGGCCGCAGGCCATTTCTTTACTCCCCCCTCAACCTTCTAGACACTCTGTGGCACGTTGGTTTTGACCAGGACGACGAGAGCACGATGATGCCAGCCAAACGCGCGCTCTGGAGCACGCAACAGTGCAGACACGCACTGTAGCTCCAGCCAATCAGCCTCCCCCGACAGCCTTGGGTCTCCCCTTCGCGCCAGTCGAGGCCTGTCGACGTCCGCAACCTCCCCGGCGCTGTCCCCCCTCCTCCTGCGCCCTCCAGTGATCGCCGCCGCACACGCGCTGGCCGCCCGCAACGGCCACTCCTCTGCCTCGCATGCGCGCACGCTCCAGAAGCTCCCCCGCTCCTCCTCTCACCTCTACTGGACGTGGAGCTCGTCTAGGAACTCCGTGGACTCATCCCCTTGGCCTCCCGTGTGCTGTAGCCTCGAGCCGGAGATCGCCGGCGCAGTGGACCATGGGCCTCCGTCGACCTCCTATATATAGCCCCTCCCGAGCCTCTCCGACAGCACCAGCAGCTCCACTTCACTCCACTGAGCCCCCCAGCACCATCCACTCCTCCCCAGGTCGTCCTAGTGCTCGGGATCGACCGGAGCTCCGCCGCGTCTGGCCGCCGGTGATCCCGCAGTACGAGCCTCCCCTGCCCTTCCTTTCGCCCGATCTGAAACCACCGTGCTCCACTGACCCTTTCCCCCCTGTTTCCCCCTCCGTTTGCAGTCGGAAACGACCGGAGCATCAACCTCCCGACGAGCTTCCGCCGTCCCACCTCGCCGCCGGCGAACCTGACCTCCCCGGCGTGCCGCACCACCACCACTGCAACCGCCACTTGACGCCGAGTCCATCCCTGGCCTCCGTTGCCGTCGCCGTGGCCGGAAACCTCGCCGGTGAGCTCGCCGTCGCCGTGGCCGCAAGGTTGGAGATGACAGGCGGGCCCGCCTGTCATCCCCACACCTCTCTCCCCCTCCTCTCTGCCACTGACCCACGGGCCCCGCCCGTCAGGTTCAAAAACCTGACGTGCGCGCGCAGGCACCCGTGCGGCTGGGCTGGTCCGTCTGGGCCGTGCACTGTGGCCTTCTCTGGCCCAGTGCACAGGACACATTTTCTTTTTCTTTTCTGTAAATGTTTTAAACATTTCTACAGAAAATAATAATGGTCCAAATAAAATAATTCCAACTCCTAAAATCTTGTAATATTCCAACCTATTTAATGGTACCACTTTCACTCAAATCCATGAAACTTTTCTGTTCTATTCAAATTTAAATTCAAATTTGAGCAGTAAAACTCATGTTCTAAAATCAATAGAATCCACTCTGTTGCTCCAAAACTCCAACTAAGATTTTTCCCCACCTTAGAAATCCCTCTAGTATTTTACAAAAATGAGTTGACATTTTTCTGAGCACTTTGATTTTTCTGTTTTGTTTGTATTCTTATTTTCCCGTGGTTATTATGCGACGTATAGATCCCGTATTTGACGAAGTTGCTGTGGAAGAAGAAGGAGAAGGATTTGAAGACTTTGAAGACCAAGCCAATCCAGGCAAGCAGCCCTTTGACCATGATACACTTGTTCTTCGGAACCCGTTTGTTTCCGATGCATGATGATAGGGTTACGATAGTGACCTAGTTGATTCACCATATGATGCATGCCTTAATCTTGATCTTGCTATGTGCTAGATGACATGCATATGGTTAGTAGTTATGATTAGTGATGCATGTGTGACATGAACCTTCGTGGTTGAAGTCTTTACATAAAACCCCGTCAGGTGCCATTCATGCCCGAGGGAGATGATGATGAGTTGGGTGACCACTTGATGACGAAGTGGTGTACCGAGGCAAGTATGTGTGTTTTTCAAACGGACTGGTTTAAGTTGCGACCGTTATTCCAACCATACATGTGCAACCACACTACCCCTTATGGGACGGGGCTTTATTGATTAATTAGGTCGATACTAGCATGGTGCCCGCATTACAAGTGACGGGAAGACTTGAGGCCTTTCCCGGACGGGGTCGTGCTTGGATAGACGGCCATGACTGTTTTTACAGGGCACCGGACACACCGTTGGTCCCTTCGGGTACGCGTGACGTGGAAATTAGGGCAAGTCCCGTGATCTATTGTTTGTACCCGAGGGCCGTGTAACAACGAGTGGACTCTATGTTAGTGTCGTCTAAGGAAAGAGAATGACCGGGTGCTTACCCCGGGTACTTAAGGTACCGCGGGTCGTGGATGACACAGAAGTTCCCCGGATCTTGTGGGTAAAGTGTACAACCTCTGCAGAGTGTCAATCTATTCGAATAGCCGTGTCCACGGTCATGGACTGTTGGGTAACCGCTCTTGGGCTACGTCCAATGTTTGTGAAGCCATGTGTGTATGTGAGTCAAGGTGGTGACTTGACTCGACGAGTTGAATCATATTTATGTTGATATCGGTAACCTGTCTTCGAGGTTACGCGAGGTTATTTATGCATAAACTTGATGGTAGAATATTTATTCTAGCCTTTTGCTAGATTTTTCATTATTGTTCCATTGCATTGTTACTTTGAACCACATCATGGGTTGCTTGCGAGTACATTCAAAGTACTCATTGGCTTGCCACTGGTTATTTAATTGGCCAGGCATGGAAGAACAGGATTATGAGGATGAGTTCTTTGGAGACGAACATGCGAACTAGGACGCTATCCTAGTCAGAATGCCTGTAGGGTTAAGGCAGATGGCATGGGTTCTACCCGTTATCGAAGACTTCCGCTATTTGAGTTATTTGCTATTCAGCCCATGAGGCTCTATCTATGTAAGACTTGGCCATAATGGCCTTAATTCGTGTAAGACTATTTGTATGGATGTAAGACTCTTGTTATTTCAGCTTCTGTGTGCTCAGTGAGCATTGATCTCTGGGATCACTGTACACGTGCATTCGGTGATCTCGACTTCTAAGTCGGGGTCCCCACAGAGCTGGTATCAGAGCCATCCTGACTGTAGGAAGCCTTAGTTAGCATGGGCGTTAGTTAGATGAGACCCTTTTTTCAAAAAACCTTCTGAACCTCTCTTCTTTTCTAAACCTGAGATTTCATCAGCTTATTAACCCCTCCTATTCCACCTCTGTAGATGGCCGCTGTACCCAAAGAGCACCTGACCACTGGGTTTCCCTTACTTCTCGAGGATAGCCTCCAGGAGTGTCAGTTCCACCGAGCACCCATCCTCACCTACCTTGAGCATTGGGTTAGCGACACTGAGGTGGAGTACCATGTGGAAGTAATCGTGAAGGCAAACGATCCTCCCACAAGTTGGTTCTTCGAGGGACCCCAGATGGCAACACTACCACTCGCTGTCGAGGCTGCTGCACTCAAGGCATTAACCCGTCTCCGCGAACTTCTTCCGGAGATAGCAGCCAAGATGACAACTCGCTTCTTACCTTACCGGAAGGAAGGTGAAGAAGAAAGCAGCGCACTAGCCCCTCCACTCAAGGAAGGACTCTCGCTTCGGTTCCAGACCTACTTCAGTCTATGTGCCGATAGCTTGGCACAAGACTTGGCCTCGGAATCAATGAAGCTTTGAGAAGAACTTCACAAGACCAAGGCACTTCTTCGTCGAGCTCAAGAGAAGGCAAATAGGATCAAGAAGGAAGGAGCACCTTCTGGACAATCCGCCATCGCATATCGAGGCGGAAGGCCCTCCGAGGATGTATCTTCCAAGAATGAAGAACCACCTCGGCGACGCCGGATGACGGCAAGGGAATATCGCAAGCTTTTCCCTGCACCACCGACGAAGCACCGTCGTATCCAACTCCTCCACTCCCCCACACCCTCAAGTGACAAGGGGGCCCAGACAGATGAAGACAAGGAGGAAGACCCAGAAGAGCCAGAATA
>LR738715.1:490121229-490155066 GCA_902687465.1 Secale cereale | reverse complement strand
TAGCCCCTCCACTCAAGGAAGGACTCTCGCTTCGGTTCCAGACCTACTTCAGTCTATGTGCCGATAGCTTGGCACAAGACTTGGCCTCGGAATCAATGAAGCTTTGAGAAGAACTTCACAAGACCAAGGCACTTCTTCGTCGAGCTCAAGAGAAGGCAAATAGGATCAAGAAGGAAGGAGCACCTTCTGGAGAATCCGCCATCGCATATCGAGGCGGAAGGCCCTCCGAGGATGTATCTTCCAAGAATGAAGAACCACCTCGGCGACGCCGGATGACGGCAAGGGAATATCGCAAGCTTTTCCCTGCACCACCGACGAAGCACCGTCGTATCCAACTCCTCCACTCCCCCACACCCTCAAGTGACAAGGGGGCCCAGACAGATGAAGACAAGGAGGAAGACCCAGAAGAGCCAGAATATGCGACCGAGCATCCCGCCGCTTAGGCATTATTCGCTACTCCGATATGCCAGTTGTAACCTCTACGGTAGGATAGGTCGTGTAACCCCTATGCGCAGTCGAGTCCTTGTATGGTTCATATGAAACCATCTAGTGTTTGCTTTTGTTGTGTCTGGATGTATGTCGTATTCTTCCTTCGGGAATGTGTAAGCGACTACACCACCCATTTGGATTTTAATGAATGTGTTTTGGCCTTTCGGCCCTTGCATAATTTGATTTAGTGTCACACCCACCCCCTTACTAGGCACCCATCTATCTTTCTTTCCCTCTTCCGAGTCATGAGACCTTTTACCGCTCCAACAGGATGCCTGTTGTAACTCGTACTGGTACCTCTACCCAGCAGCCCGAAGCCGGAGCATCCGCTCAGCTAGAGGCAGGCCACGACCAAACCAACGACCAAGCTCCACCACCACCGCCTCCAAGCATGGACATGGCTCAGCTTCTCCAAGCTTTCCAAGAGGAACGCCAAGCCAACACTGCAGCTCTCTAGCTGATTGCTCAAGCTGTCACCAACAACCGCCAGCCGGTGGGGAATGGCAATGGACATTCCACGTTGGCAGAGTTCAATAAGCATGCACCGCCAACCTTCATCGAGACTGATGAACCCCTGGATGCAGACGACTGGGTCCGTTCCATTGAGGAGATACTGGAACTAGTCGGATGCACCGAAGACCGCGAGAAGGTGGCTTATGCAGCCCACTGCCTCGGGGGGACTGCTAGAGCTTGGTGGGATGGATTCAAGGTCATGCATGCTGAACAAGACATCACTTGGGTTAACTTCAAGTCAGAATTCCGCAAGGCCCACATTCCTTCCGGAATCATGGCTATCAAAAAGCGTGAGTTCCGAGCCCTGAAGCAAGGAAGTGGCACTGTCAAGGAGTACATGCAGAAGTTCAGTATTCTGTCAAGGTTTGCCCCTGAAGATGTCAACACTGATGCTGCCAAAAGGGAGCGCTTCATGGAAGGCCTTAATCAGACTCTGCAATACTCGCTTGTCGTGTGCGACTGCCCGTCTTTCCCTGACCTGGTGAACAAGGCACTTATGCTTGAAGACAAGCGGCGTGCTTTAGAAGACACTCGCAAGCGCAAGTTGGTCAGTAAGGGAAGTTCCAGCAACCAGAAGCCTCGTCCGTGGCAGTCAGCCCCGGCCAAGCCAACCTATCAGCAACCAAGAGCTCCTGCACCTCGTGCCAACCCCAGGCTAGCTTTCAACCCCAATACCAGTGGTGGCAACAAGATCAATCCAAACCAAGTCACTTGCTTTGGATGTGGTCAGTCCGGACACATCTCAAGGGTGTGCCCCAACAAGAAGCCTGATGCCCCGCGCCCCAATGCGTAGAACCAGGGACAAGGCCGTGGAATGCCACCAAGGAACCCAGCTCCTCGCAATCCACCGAACCATGGGAAGGGGCGTGTGAATCACGTCACTGCTGAAGAAGCCCAGGAAGACCCGGATGTCGTGCTGGGTATTTTCCTTGTCAACTCAGCACCTGCAACTGTCTTGTTTGATTCTGGAGCAACGCATTCATTTGTCACTCAAAGATTTGCATTAAAAAGTGGCATGACCCCTACACCCCTGAATAACCCTATGGTGGTACAAACCCCCGGAGCCAAGATGAGAGCCAAGATTGGCTGTAAAGGAGTCGGTATTACCATTAACGGTGTAGACTTCCAAGCAGACCTTATCATCCTGAGATCGCAAGGCTTGGATGTGATCCTAGGCATGAATTGGCTCAGCAAGCACCAAGGCTTGTTAGACTGTGCCAATCGGACAGTCACTGTGACCAATGACCAAGGAGTCGAAGTCAAGTTTGCTTCCAACTCCTCTTCCGCTCAAGCCGCTAAAGTCAACTGTCTGTCTGAAGTTGGGCTAGATCACGTACCGGTGGTATGTGAGTATCTTGATGTCTTTCCGGATGAACTACCGGGAATGCCCCCTGACCGTGACATTGAGTTCATCATCGAGCTCGTGCCCGGAGCAGGACCCATCTATAAGAAGCCTTATAGAATGGGAACGGAAGAATTAGCCGAGTTGAAGAAGCAGCTGGAAGAGCAGCTAAGGAAGGGATTTATTCGCCCAAGTGCCTCCCCTTGGGGATCTCCTGTTCTGTTTGTGGCAAAGAGGGACGGTACCATCCGCTTATGCATTGACTATCGTTCCCTCAATGAAGTTACAATCAAGAACAAGTATCCACTTCCCAAGATCGAAGATCTGTTTGATCAGCTCAGCAAAGCCAAAGTATTCTCCAAGATCGACCTCAGATCTGGGTACTACCAGCTGAAGATCAGACCCCAAGATATTCCGAAGACGGCATTCGTAACCAGATATGGCCTGTATGAGTGCACGATCATGTCTTTTGGGTTAACCAATGCCCCAGCTTACTTCATGTATCTCATGAATAAAGTCTTCATGGAATATTTGGACAAGTTTGTGGTTGTCTTCATTGATGACATTCTTGTGTTCTCGAAGTCGGAGGAAGAGCACGAGCAGCACCTGAGGATGGTCCTAGACAAGCTTCGTGAGCACCAATTGTAAGCCAAATTTAGCAAGTGTGAGTTCTGGCTGCGTAAAGTTGGATTCTTAGGTCATGTCTTGACCGAGGAAGGATTATCTGTTGATCCTGCAAAGATCGAAGCTGTGACCCAATGGCAATCTCCAATGACCGTCAAGGAAGTCAGAAGCTTCCTCGGACTAGCGGGCTATTACCGCAAGTTCGTGGAAGGATTCTCTAGCATTGCACGACCAATGACTCAGCTCCTCAAAAAGGACAAGAAGTTCGAGTGGACGCCAAAATGCGAAGAGAGCTTCCAAGAGCTCAAGAAGAGATTGACCACCGCCACAGTTCTGGCAACACCTGATATTCACAAGGAGTTCGTGATATATTGTGATGCCTCTCGAACCGGATTGGGAAGCGTTCTGATGCAAGAAGGCCGCGTCATAGCATACCTCTCCAGGCAGCTATGACCCCATGAGGAGAACTACGCTACTCATGATCTTGAGCTAGCGGCAGTAGTTCATGCCTTGAAGACATGGCGGCTTTACCTCCTAGGGAAACAGTGTGAGATCTACACAGACCACAAAAGTCTGAAGTACATTTTCACCCAAAAGGAATTGAACATGAGGCAGCGGAGATGGTTGGAACTCATCAAAGACTATGACCTCAGTGTTCAATATCACCCCGGGAAGGATAACGTGGTGGCCGATGCCTTAAGCAGGAAGGCTTGCTCTTTGAATGTCGTTATTCAAGAAAGGCAGGCAGCCTTGTTTAAGGCGATCGAACAATTCAGTTTGGAATTGGTCACCCCTGGATTTCTGGATCATTTGGAAGTCAGACCAACCCTGTTGGACGACGTCAAGAAGGCACAAGATGGACACGCAAGCATCGAAGGTATCAAGAAGAAGATGAAGCTGGGCAAGGCCCCAGGATTCTCCGAAGATGAGCACGGGATTGTTTGGTACAAAGGTCGCATCTGCATACCAAACAACACCGAGCTGAAGACGCTGATTCTGCAAGAAGCCCACGACACTCCGTATTCCATCCACCCAGGAGGAACCAAGATGTATCAAGACTTGAAGGCACGATTCTGGTGGCACGGGATGAAGAGAGAGATTGCAACCTATGTTGCAAAGTGTGATGTGTGCCAAAGGGTCAAGGCTGAATATCAGCGACCTGCTGGATTGCTTCAACCACTCAAGGTTCCTGAGTGGAAGTGGGATAAAGTCGGAATGGACTTCATCACTGGGTTACCAAGGTCGAATAAAGGACATGACTCTATCTGGGTCATAGTCGATCATTTGACCAAGGTGGCCCATTTCATTCCTGTCAAGACTACCTACTCAGGCAACCAGCTGGCAACTCTCTATATCAACCGAATCGTAAGTCTTCACGGTGTTCCCAAGGAGATTGTGTCAGATCGAGGCACCCAGTTCACTTCAAGGTTCTGGAAGAGATTCCAAGAAGCCTTGGGAACCAAGTTGTCTTTCAGCACAGCTTTCCACCCACAGACCGGAGGTCAAACAGAGCGAGTTAATCAGATTCTCGAAGACATGCTCCGAGCCTGTGTCTTGGCATATGGAGCCAAGTGGGAAGACTGTCTCCCTTTTGCCGAATTCTCCTATAACAACAGTTACCAGTCAAGCCTTCAGATGGCACCATTTGAGGTGTTGTACGGACGCAGATACCGCACACCCCCCAGTTGGTCGGAGACTGGAGAAGGACTAGTCTTTGGACCGGATATTCTCCGCGCAGCAGAAGAGCAAGTCCAACTAGTCAGAGAGCGATTAAAGGCAGCCAAGTCAAGGCAGAAGAGTTATGCTGACACTCGACGTCAAGGGGAAGCTTGCGCCAAGATTCATTGGCCCTTTCAAGATCACCGACCGATGAGGAGAAGTGGCTTATCAGTTGGAACTACCACCTGAGCTATCCGATGTGCACAATGTGTTCCATGTGTCACAACTCCGGAAGTGTCTCCAAGTTCCACACAAGCCCAATCTCTACAAGGATGTGGATCACCAAGCCATTGATCTGCAGCCTGATTTGACTTACCGCGAGAAGCCCATTCGCATTCTGGACGAGGCAGAACGACGTACGCGAAGCCGTACCATCAAGTATCTCAAGGTCCAGTGGAGCAACCACACCGAAGCAGAAGCAACCTGGGAACGAGAAGACTATCTTAGATCCGAGTTTCCCGATCTCTTTTAAGCCCTAGTTTAGGAATCTCGGGGACGAGATTCTTGTAAGAGGGGTAGGTCTGTCACACCCTGCATTTTGTAACATCTTATTTGTAACTTTGAAGCATAAAAATTTGGACCAGCAAATTTTTTTAGCATCATTTGGTTTTTAATTGGATTTGAGTTTTTTTCATGTGCTTTTCATGTGCTCATTTAAGTCTACTATGACCTCTTGTAGAATTCATCTCCATACTCAAAACTTCTGCCCAATGATCATGCCAAGTGTTATATAGCAGTATAGTATTTTCTTACAAAATTAATTTAGCCAAAAAGTATTTTATAAATTTAGTTTTCCAGAAACCCCTGAATTGAGATTTGCACTGCAAGTACTTGATTTAGGGTGAGAAAATTATTTCAAAAGGAACATTTGAGACCTAGTAGTCATAGGACTCCCAGAAACCACAAAGGTATAATTTTAAAAGTTATTTCCCTATTTTATTTAAAAGCTTTTTCTTAAGGCCAGAAATGGTCTTTAATAGGGGAAAATTATTTAACTATTTTAAAAATATTTGCCAAAATTCAGAGAGACTCAGAGGACATATATTGTCCATATATAAGAGTTTCAGCACTTGGTTTAATGGGCTAATCCCTCAAAAACCCTTTCTGGATATTTCAAGCTTTTGAAATATTTACAAAGGAATTTTTCTCCAAAAATTCCAGGAAAATTCTATCATGTCATATATGACATATCTGATGATCTTGCCAAGTCCCATGCCTTGGGAAGCAAGAAAACATCCTCAAACCCCTTCATAACCATTCTGTCCATATTTGAAGTTTGAGCAACTTTACATTGCCAAACTTGTCCAAATGCTCTCAAACTTGGTGCACATGCTAGAATGGCCTAATAAGGCACCTAGACCAAATGGCACAAGATTTGAAATAGAGCAACTTGATCAGATCACCTCAAAACCCTTTTTGTTCAAATGCAAATTTGAACAACTTTACATTACCAACTTTTTATCTGGAGCTTCAAACTTTGTGGGCATGATCAATACCCCAAATGATGATGCTACACCAAGTGGTGCATCAAGGGGAGATGATTATCTTGACTCAAACAAGATGAAACTGTTTTTGTTGATTTCTAGGGTTCACCAAAGTTACATTGGCTAGTTTCTTCAAATGAGCCCAAATTTGGTGAAGCACCCTATTTTCTCATGTCTTTCAATCCTGTTTAGTGCCATGTCAAGTGGAGATCATTTACTTGACCAAACACTGATCAAACACCTTCTGCAGATTTACTAAAACCCTTATCCTGATCACTTTGACTCTTCTCCATGGCCTCAACTTTTTACCACATGATCATTGAGTTACTAGCTACCCCCAGTAACTTCCCCAGTACCCCAGCTCCATGATTGAGGGGTAAGAACCCTGTTTTACCTTGCTCGACAGCAAGTTTTCACCAAGTCACCAGCATCCTCCCTCTCTCTCAGCATCTCCAGGGCATCCAAGGCCGCAGGCCATTTCTTTACTCCCCCCTCAACCTTCTAGACACTCTGTGGCACGTTGGTTTTGACCAGGACGGCGAGAGCGCGATGATGCCAGCCAAACGCGCGCTCTGGAGCACGCAACAGTGCAGACACGCACTGTAGCTCCAGCCAATCAGCGTCCCCCGACAGCCTCGGGTCTCCTCTTCGCGCCAGTAGAGGCCTCTCGACGTCCGCAACCTCCCCGGCGCTGTCCCCCCTCCTCCTGCGCCCTCCAGTGGTCGCCGTCGCACGCGCACTGGCCACCCGCAATGGCCACTCCTCTGCCTCGCACGTGCGCACGCTCCAGAAGCTCCCCCGCTCCTCCTCTCACGTCTACTGGACGTGCAGCTCGTCCAGGAACTCTGTGGACTCATCCCCTTGGCCTCCCGTGCGCTGTAGCCTCGAGCCGGAGCTCGCCGGCGCAATGGACCACGGGCCTCCGTCGACCTCCTATATATAGCCCCTCCCGAGCCTCTCCAACAGCACCAGCAGCTCCACTTCACTCCACTGAGCCCCCTAGCACCATCCACTCCTCCCCAGGTCGTCCCAGTGCTCGGGATCGACCGGAGCTCCGCCGCGTCGGGCCGCCGGTGATCCCGCAGTACGAGCCTCCCCTGCCCTTCCTTTCGCCCGATCTGAAACCGCCGTGCTCCACTGACCCTTTCCCCCTGTTTCCCCCTCCGTTTGCAGTCGGAAACGACCGGAGCATCAACCTCCCGACGAGCTTCCGCTGTCCCACCTCGCCGCCGGCGAACCTGACCTCCCCGGCGTGCCGCACCACCACCACTGCAACCGCCACTCGACGCTAAGTCCATCCCTGGCCTCCGTTGCCGTCGCCGTGGCCGGAAACCTCGCCGGTGAGCTCGCCGTCGCCGTGGCCGCAAGGTTGGAGATGACAGGCGGGCCCCGCCTGTCATCCCCACACCTCTCTCCCCCTCCTCTCTACCACTGACCCACGGGCCCCGCCCGTCAGGTTCAAAAACCTGACGTGCGCGCGCAGGCACCCGTGCGGCTGGGCTGGTCCGTCTGGGCCGTGCACTGTGGCCTTCTCTGGCCCAGTGCACAGGACACATTTTCTTTTTCTTTTCTGTAAATGTTTTAAACATTTTTACAGAAAAGAATAATGGTCCAAATAAAATAATTCCAACTCCTAAAATCTTGTAATATTCCAACCTATTTAATGGTACCACTTTCACTCAAATCCATGAAACTTTTCTGTTCTGTTCAAATTTAAATTCAAATTTGAGTAGTAAAACTCATGTTCTAAAATCAATAGAATCCATTATGTTGCTGCAAAACTCCAACTAAGATTTTTCCCCACCTTAGAAATCCCTCTAGTATTTTACAAAAATGAGTTGACATTTTTCTGAGCACTTTGATTTTTCTGTTTTGTTTGTATTCTTATTTTCCCGTGGTTATTATGCGACGTATAGATCCCGTATTTGACGAAGTTGCTGTGGAAGAAGAAGGAGAAGGATTTGAAGACTTTGAAGACCAAGCCAATCCAGGCAAGCAGCCCTTTGACCATGATACACTTGTTCTTCGGAACCCGTTTGTTTCCGATGCATGATGATAGGGTTACGATAGTGACCTAGTTGATTCACCATATGATGCATGACTTAATCTTGATCTTGCTATGTGCTAGATGACATGCATATGGTTAGTAATTATGATTAGTGATGCATGTGTGACATGAACCTTCGTGGTTGAAGTCTTTACATAAAACCCCGTCGGGTGCCATTCATGCCCGAGGGAGATGATGATGAGTTGGGTGACCACTTGATGACGAAGTGGTGTACCGAGGCAAGTATGTGTGTTTTTCAAACGGATTGGTTTAAGTTGCGACCGTTATTCCAACCATACATGTGCAACCACACTACCCCTTATGGGACGGGGCTTTATTGATTACTTAGGTCGATACTAGCATGGTGCTCGCATTACAAGTGACGGGAAGACTTGAGGCCTTTCCCGGGACGGGGTCGTGCTTGGATAGACGGCCATGACTGTTTTTACAGGGCACCGGACACACCGTTGGTCCCTTCGGGTATGCGTGACGTGGAAATTAGGGCAAGTCCCGTGATGTATTGTTTGTACCCGAGGGCCGTGTACCAACGAGTGGACTCTATGTTAGTGTCGTCTAAGGAAAGATAATGACCGGGTGCTTACCCCGGGTACTTAAGGTACCGCGGGTCGTGGATGACACGGAAGTTCCCCGGATCTTGTGGGTAAAGTGTACAACCTCTGCAGAGTGTCAAACTATTCGAATAGCCGTGTCCACGGTCATGGACAGTTGGGTAACCGCTCTTGGGCTACGTCCAATGTTTGTGAAGCCATGTGTGTATGTGAGTCAAGGTGGTGACTTGACTCGACGAGTTGAATCATATTTATGTTGATATCGGTAACCTGTCTTCGAGGTTACGCGAGGTTATTGATGCATAAACTTGATGGTAGAATATTTATTCTAGCCTTTTGCTAGATTGTTCATTATTGTTCCATTGCATTGTTACTTTGAACCACATCATGGGTTGCTTGCGAGTACATTCAAAGTACTCATTGGCTTGCCACTGGTTATTTAATTGGCCAGGCATGGAAGAACATGATTATGAGGATGAGTTCTTTGGAGACGAACATGCGAACTAGGACGCTATCCCAGTCAGAATGCCTGTAGGGTTAAGGCAGATGGCATGGGTTCTACCCGTTATCGAAGACTTCCGCTATTTGAGTTATTTGCTATTCAGCCCGTGAGGCTCTATCTATGTAAGACTTGGCCATAATGGCCTTAATTCGTGTAAGACTATTTGTATGGATGTAAGACTCTTGTTATTTCAGCTTCTGTGTGTTCAGTGAGCATTGATTTCTGGGATCACTGTACACGTGCATTCGGTGATCTCGACTTCTAAGTCGGGGTCCCCACACCTGGTTTCCTGACATCACGGTCCCACACCATTGTCATCCTATATAGTCAATAAATGAGAGAATTGCACAAGCAGCGACCGACAGCTGCGACCCAACAGCTCGAGCAATATTTGTTTTTTGAGGTGTAAGCGAAGTTTTTCTTGAGCGATGTTTGTGTTGTTGTTCAGACTAGATCAACTCGGTGGGCTGTGGCCCATCTAGCCCAGGCTATAATTTTATGTCGACCAAATATCCAGCCCAGATATTAACTTTTCAAGGTGAAAATGCTAGCCTAGCTATACTTTGTTTGCGGAATACCCAACCCTAGTAAACTTGTTATTCTCCACCCCGCTGGGCTGTAAATCTTTCCTAGGAGGGATGCATTAGGCCTAACAAGATAATGGGCTTTAAGAAATAATAAATGGGATGTAATTAAAAAACTAGGCTGTAAATATACAAAAAATGCACCAAACAGGTAATTAGTTTCAAAAATATTATTTTTTCAATCTGAATTTTTTAATTTCATTACTTATGCGCGCGCAATATTTCGTTAGATTTGTACCTAATACAAATTCATTTTGAAATTATATTTAATCTGACTCAAAATTTCAGGATAAAAATATATCGGATCCCAACAAAATGTGGGATTTTGATTAATTTATGTTTTGAGCGGTTGGATGAAATTATTAATCGTTGTCCTGGCTATAAAATGGGTTGTAATTTTAACGGACTGTAAATGGGTTGTATTAAATTCCATTATAATTCAATAATGGCTTGTACATTATTACAAATCACAAATGGGCTATGTTCTCTGCCACAATTGTGATGCTCCATTGTGGGCTTACAATTTTTTTTGAGAATTATAGTCAGTGACGCGTATGGAAGGCTTGTGGGTCTACTAAGGCGTTCGGAAGGCTTTGTCAACTTATAGTCAAGAAATGATTCTAGTAGGAGTGGCCGTTGGATGTCCATCCAACGGATGTAGTGATTCTTCAATCTCAGATATTCTTGCTTCAACCGCCCAAACCATCAATGGAGGTACCGCCTGCTACCACCTCCCGTGGCTGGTTGTGCTGTCGCACAAGCTTCACCTGCCCACCCTAATCCCAAACACCATCTAGGCCATTCCTATACTCACCAACACCTCCTGTTCTTCTCCGAGGACGGCGGCCTCACACCGCAGCCGAACCAGTGAACCCTCATACTCCCCTCTGCGTGGGCATCCACTGTTGTGTCTTTGCCGGCTCCGGGACGTTCCCTTCCTAGTACTCGCAATTGTTCACTGCGTTGGTTCTCTCGGCGCGGTGTGGTCAACTTTGTCAACAAATGATAGCCATAGGAAGAGGCATGTACATGGAGTGGCTGACATTAGGGACCCTCATGGACCATGGCCGCACGCAGCAACTGCCCTCGTATTATGCGAAACAAATTATTTCTCCCCCTGACATGTTTGACACACCAGCTACATCTTCGTACGCAAGGAAGTGCTTCCTTTATTACGCAGAAATGAAAAGTTTCTTCTCCCTGACAGCTGGGACACACCAGCTTTATTATGATCTATTTCGTGAAAATATAGATTGTACCGAAGATGCTAAATTGTTTTTCTTTATTCTAACTCGAAAAAGAAGAAAGTAAAAAAATCCAGAAAACTTCTTCGCACGGAAGGAAGTGCCACCTTATTATGCGGAAAAAATTGATTCCCCCTGCTAAATAGGACTCACCAGATTTGGAGGCTGACTTGTGGGCCTACTAAGTTAACGCGTACACATGGCTTTGTCAACTTAATCAATAAATGATTCTAGCCGCACTAATTATTGAATTTTAATCCAACGACCAAGCTGCGTCTTCAACCTCTGGTCTTCTTGCTCCAGCTGCCCAAACCTACGCCCGCCGTACCGCCTGCTCCAGCCTCCCGTGGCCGGCTGTGCTACCACGAAGGCCTCACCACCCGACCATACTACCACTGGCCATGCCTTCCATCTACTCACCCACACCGCCTATTATTCTGCGGCAATGGCAGCCTTACACTGCTGCTGAACTAGTGAACCCTCGTACGCCCCTCCGCGTGGGCATTCACCTGCCTCGTCTTCCCTGGCTCAGTGTCGTTCCCTTCCAAGGCGTCACCATCATCCACCGCCTGGGTGCTGTCCGCACAACGTGGTCAACGAACGACAACCATCGGAAGAGTGGTGTGCGCGGTGAGGCTGATAGATGGACCCACCAGCTACATCTTCGCGCGCAAGGAAGTGCCTCCATATCAGGCGCGAAAAAATGAATCCGCCCCGCTGACAGCTCGGACGGACCATCAATAACTTCGCATGCAAGGAAGTGCCTCCTTATCCTCCCTGATAGCCGGGACCCACCTAGTCGAATCGTACGTAGCGTTGTCATTCTGGTCACGAACGTGTACATACATACTGGTCGATCGGTCTCTCTGCAACGATGAACCATCGCCGAGCAAGCAACGACATGTGTAGTAGTAGAGCCCCCGATGTAGTAGTCCAGGTAGTCCCTTTTAAATCATGTACACGTACATACATCCAGATGCCAAACAATATGGCCATGTACGTACAAACGAGCGGGGTCTCGAACACCTAGCTACTCACGCATACGTATGGCCAGGGCACGTGTACATGGAGAGGCAACAGACGAAAACAACGACGTCCTGTTCATCGGCGGCCAACCGGCTGGGTCGAAACGGAGAAACAACGTCATGTTCATCGGGAGGCAACAAACTGGGTCGGAATGCGTCGTGTTCAATGGGAGCCAACCAGCTTGGACGGAACAACCGGAACGGGGCCTGGCGTGCCGCAAAACGGAGGAAAACGGCTTTCTATTCAACCGCGTACGGTCGATATGGGGTCATGTTCATCGGGAATGGTCTGGCGTACCTCAGAGCGAAGGAAACAGACTTGTGTTCGAGGTCCTATGATCGAAACGGGCTGCTGTTGATCGGGAGGGGCGTGGAGTACCGCAAAACGGAGGAAACATACTTGTGTTGGAGCGCCTATGGTCAAAATGGGGTCATGTTCATCGGGAGGGGTGTGGCGTACCGTAAAACGGGACTCCATAGGCTACTGTTCATCCACAGTCTACTGCCTCGCTCTAGCCTCCACGGGCTACTGTTCATCCACCATCGACTTCCTCCACCCTCCACCTGCTACTGTTCATCCATCGTTGACTTCCTCCAGCCTCCACCAGCTACCGTTCACCACGGGGTCCTGTTCATCCAGCCTCCACCGGCTAGTATTCAACAAGCCCTTCACACGAGGTCCTATTCAACCAGCCCTCCACGGGGCCCTGTTCATCAAGCCCAACTGGCTCGGGTGTGTGGCGGCGTCCTCTCGATCGGGGTCCTGTTCATCCAGTGGCAATGGTCTCTACTACCACGTGGTCCTATTCATCCACCCCCACCGAGAATTGTTCATCCAAACCCCAACAATGGTCACTGTTGATCAAGAGGCAGCAGCCGGGTCGATCGACTTAAGTTAGCAGCAGTAGCGATGGAATCGCCCGGGTTCAATTAACATCCAGCGATCGATCACTCGGGTTAAGTAATGTAGCTAGTGCAACCGCTCGGGTTCAGTAAGCGAACGCCTCGTTCAGGTTCATTTAGAGCCCAATGCCTCGCACATACATGTGACATATACTAGAGAAACACGCAAACCACCGTGTATCGCTCCGCCCTGACCACCCACCATAACCAGGAACTCCCCGAAATTTTCCTCGCCCTTGCTTCTACCATGATTTTTTCCATCATGGACGGCCCAAAGAATGTCATGCAGGTGCGTCCTTGGCTCGCCCAGGACCAAAAGCCCATTTTCTGTCATGATTTTTTGTCATAGAAGTAGAAGCCCACCACATCTATGATGATACGTGTTTTTGTCACAATTATTGTCATAGATGTGTCATAAGCATGATAGAAAATAAATTCGTTCGGGCCAAAATTTCACGGATGTGTCTTTTTTTGTAGTGATATCTGCCGGGTCAACATTGTGTTTATAAAACTTTAACTCCTCAGAGGCACAAGTCGACTCTACATAAGCTGCGTCTCCTTCCTCGCACTCCAAAGTGATTTTCCGATCACCATGCACTAGTACGCGTCGGTCCTAAACAAACGGTTTTAACCCCTTTCAGCGACGGCATTTGGAACCGTCGCCAAGTGAGTGTGGGCGATAGGGGGGGGGGGTGCTTCCCACACGACCCAGAAACCGTTGGGGATATGCCCTCCTGGCACACACGCTCGGCAAAATGAGGTCGTGTGTGACCGGCGAGCGCTCAAGTACGGAAATACGTACAGTAGAGCTAAAAGACACAATTATACGGCAAAATTGTTTCCGGTCGCAAGTACATCCCACACAGTCAGTCCCCGCTAAACGTATCCGTTCGTATCTACATACCACGTAGTCGCTCCAAGGAAAATGTTTCCGTTCACACGTACATCACACACAATTTTTCCCGTTAAATCATTTGCGTTATTGAATGTATCACACACGGTCCATAGAAGAAACTGTGTGGCAAAGGTTGTCCATCTCAAACAATTTTTTATGTGGTAAACGTTTGCGCAAGGTGGCCTAACACAAGCAGTTTTCAAGAGAAAGTCGTGTGTGATTGTTCATTGATCCAACACGGTTTATTCCTAGAAACTGTGTGCATTGCGTGAGGTCATCGCCCACGGTATTTTCTCAATAATCGTTTGCAATATCAAAACCCAATTAGCAGGCTAATTCGCCATTAGCAGGCTAATTGCCCTATTATTAATAATCCATTTATTAATCTAATTGACATTCATATTAAGCACACAATATATTTCATTTCCATATTAAGGAAGCATAATTTCATAATTTAAATACATCAGAGTACAACATGATATAGCTTCAGCACTCAACTACCCCATTACACAACTGCACCAGCACCAAGTTCCACATGCAACATGTAGAACCTTTAGAAACTAGCATCATAGACGGTATATAGACTAATGCATCTCATCGGGAAAACTGCTGAAGCGGAAGGCGGATATTGAGCCTTCATTCATGTTGAAGGTCTTTGCAAGTTTAGGCCAGTGCCTGTGGATGATTGACCATCTGTCCTTCGTCCGCTTCAGGAACACTTCAATATTGAACCATGGGTGTTGTATGAAAAGCTTCCTCGCCTCCTGACCATAGAGGTGGTTTGAGAGGTAATCATCAATGAACTGCTTTGGAAAGGCATGAAAACAAGGATGTGCATAAATATCTTCTCTATATTGGATATGGGGCAAAGGAATAAAACAAGGCAAGGTATAATAGTTAGTACCATCTTGTAGTGAAATGATGTCTTATTTATTGTGCAGACAAAGATCTTGTTGTTTTTTGTCGCTAATTTCTTTATCCTAACAATCTTTCTGAGTGTCTTGATTTGATTGATATTCATGGACAACTCATTTACCCATATGCAAAAAGGGTCGAACAGTGGGTCAAAACCTCTGACAACAGGACCTACATGTGCAAGACAAAATTGTTGAAAACCAAAATATTAGAATGGTTCCTGCAATTGCACAATAATGTGCTATCAGAGAACGACCATGCACGTGCTAACCTCCATTGTAAACCTCAGTGCTTCCCATTCTTTCCCTGCAACACTTATAAGATAGTTAGTCATCAGGTTAAGTAAGGGTTTGCATGCTATCAGTAAAATATGTTGACGAAAAATAAGCACATTGTAGATTCATCAGATTAATTTAAGTCACACAGAAAACCCATTTATCCAAACCAAGCATAATTAAGAACTAGGAAATATATCACTTGTATATGTTTCTCATGTATTAAGTGCAGCCAAATTCAATTTATTCCTCACATGCAGAACAATACAAAATTCTACCCACGACAATTGGACATAGCATTGCAAAATTGAACCAAGCAGTTAACTAAACACCACAACAAATGAACCAAACATTAACTGAGCACCACATTGCACAATATAACATACTCCTAATAGAAGCTAAGACAGTTAACCAAACAGTTCACTACAGCCAATTGTAGCAATTGTATTTGTTTGTCATGTATTTACTACAGCCAAATTCAATTTATTCCTCACATGGTATATGATAACAGAATGCACCCACAACTGTTGAACATCGCATTGCAGAATTGAACCAAACAGTTAACTAAACACGACAACACAAATGAACCAAACCTTATCTGAGCACCACATTGCACAATGTATAACCAAACCAAGCATGCTTGACAACTTGAAAATATAGCAACTGTATTCGTTTCTCATGTATTTGTAAAGATAAATTCGATTTATTTCTCACATGGAAGACAATACAAAATCACAGCCTGAAGAATTGAACATCACATTTGCTGAATTGAACCAAACAGTTAACTGAAGACAACAAGTAATTAACAAAACAGTTAATAAGTGAGCACCACACTGCACGACATATAGAACATATACACTAGAGCAACAAATTGCATGTTAAAATTAGATAGCACAATTCACTAGAATTTGTGAAGGAAAGGCAGGAGCAGCACACGCAACGGGTAAACCGAGCATGCTTAACCGGCTTAGCTAGCAAATGGCAAGGTGCTCCTCCAAGATCTAGGGGTCGGCACGAATGGCAGCCATCGCGACCTCATCCGCGCGTGCGGCCGCAGTTTGCTTCTCCGCTGCCAAATGCTCCTTGAGATCCTGGCTATACTACATACACCATGGCTTAGGGTGGCACTTATTTGGTGAGGGGTTGGTGATTTGGGTGGAAGGTGTCGTGCTCGCGCCGGCGGTCGGGGCATGTGGGATGTGGAAGGAAGAGGAGGATGGGGGACGGGTGTGGATTACCTTCCTGGATAGACGAGGCCGAGTAGCATGAAGGAGGTTCGTCAAAGAGGAGGCGGCGCTGCAAGCAAGGAGTGAAAGTTTCAACTTGGAATGTAAGGCGGAAAGAGGGGAAATGAGGCTTTTGGTAAGGGGGAGGGGGCGGGGAGGTAGATATTTCCGCTGAAGCTGAAAATTTGGAATCGCTTCAGCCAAAAAACTGGAGCGCAAAGTGTCATCAGACACGGTCCCTTATTCAGAACTGTGTACGATATGTGAACATCACAAACGATTCAGATAGCTTCACCCGTGTGTGGTGAGTTTGAACGTCAAAAGTGTTGGTTCGAATTTCCATCGTTACACTGGTCATCCATGTCATTGGATAATTCGGGTAAACAAAGGAGACTATAGCACACCCACACTTCTTAATTGAGCAAGTTCAGCAATTAAACGGAGCTAGCTGACCTAAACATTACTCTAACAAATTAAAGACTAGCGCTCTTAATTAAACAAAACAAAGAGTACTACTACAGCTGGTGCTCGTCGATCTCTGCCGCCGCCTCCATGTCCAGCTCGCTCCCGACGGTCTCCTAGGGAAGGGTTTCCATGGCATCCATCGCACCATACTCGGCAAACATCTCGCCATCCGCGTCCGCCATCTATATGGAAAAGGCCGCCACGAGCTGGGTGTGGGAGGACGCGATCTGGGCTTGGACGGGCTCCGTCATCACAAGGTATGGGGCGGAGGAACGGACGGCTGCTCGAACGCTCTCGTCGATTGCTAGCTCTTCGACTGTGGGTTGCCGACCATTGTCGGAGAAGATTCATTGGATTTGTGCGGTGACCGCCAGGAGCTGGGCGTGGGCGTCCTCGACATGGTCGTGGGCAGCCCCCATCAGGGCTAAGGCCGCCACTCCGGAACGGATGGCTGCTGTGCCGCTCTCGCCAGTTTCTACCGCCACCTGGGAAGCAACAATGGCCGTTTGGGCTGCCTTTGCCGCCCGGTCACAGATTGCGGTCGCGCTCATGCACCTTGTCAGCACGTGCATGGTGGCTGCGGCCACGCTCTTACCGGAGTGGGCCACCGAAGTTGCCCTCACGAGGCGGGTTCACGTGCCCATCTTTCACCGACGATGATTGAACAATGAAAGGATATTTGGGGAGCGAGCTGGTGTGCTTGAGACGCCGGCTGTGGACTGTAGCCAACGCACCTTCTCGCGTAAGCCATAGGCGTACAATACACCGATGGTGCTCTAGGATATTTTGTGCTGCATCTCACACGGTTGGTGATAATAAACTATGTGCGATCTACTTGATTTTTCATCTTGATTTTAATTACATAATGGGGTCACAGCGGCAATGGACAATGTTTGAATTGCTAGACCTTTTATCTGAAGTGAACATGCAACTATATGTATGTCGTAAAAGAATTGGAATTATTCAGGGTTCGTTTGAACATTTTATACATTAAATTGGTTTTCTAGCCATTTCAGGTGCACAATTCAAAATTAAACTACATGCACATACTTCGGTGCACCAACATGGGTCATAAAATCATATATGTGTCCATGGGTTTATGCTTATCTCCCATGCAAAAAATGGGGATGAAATTCGAACACCACGGCACCGTGGCTCTCCGGCAAACGTCAATGCACTTGCTTTTGTAATTCTAGTAAATCCAAAATTCGTCCGAAATTCATCAAACTTGGCATGCTATCATGGAGCAGCATCAACATGCCGTGGTTAAAATTATGTCGCATTTGGGGCAGGTCTGGGTATAAGCTTCTTATAAACCAGTGCTTCTCACAACAAGTGTGATGGTTTCAGTAGGGAACGTTTCACCTTTCTGGATGAAATGATATCCGTTGCCTCTTCTCGATTCCAAATTTTTTCCTAGTGTCAACATAGAACAACAGGAGTGTTGTGTCAATTTTTGGGATTTTTCGGGGTTTGCTTGGACATTTTTATACATTAATTGAGTTTTCTATGCATTCATCTGCATAATTCAATTTTGAACTACAGGCACATGCTCTAATGCATATAAATTAGTTGAAAATTCAAATCCGTGTCCTTGGTTGCCTGCTTAGGTCCCATGCAAGAAATGGGAATGAATGTCAAACACCCTGCCACCGTCACTCGGTCGCAAACATTGAGATACCTAGTTTTTAAATTCTAGTAAATCCAAAACTCGTCTGAAATTCATGAAACTTGGCATGCTATCATGGAGCGGCATCAACATGCTGAAGTATTTTTTGTCCCATTTGGGGCAGGTATGGGTATATGCTTCTCACAAACCAGAGCTTCTCACAACAAGCATGGTGGTTTCGGTAGGGAATGTCCCACCTTTGGGGACGAAACGATATCCATTGCCTCTTATTCCTTCCAATTTTTTTTCTCATTTCAACGTAGAACAACATGAGTGTTGTGTCAATTTTTGTGATTTTTGAGGTTCGTTTGAACATTTTTATGCATTAACTGAGTTTTCAATGCATTTATGTGCATAATTCAAATTTGAACTACATGCACATGCTCCAGTGCATATCAATTGGTTGGAAAATCAAAACTGTGTCCTTGGGTGCATGCTTAGGTCCCATGCAAGAAATGGGGATGAATTTCAAACACCAGGGCACCATTGACTACCGGCAAAACATTGAGATGCCTGGTTTTTAAATTCTAGTAAATCCAAAACTTGTCTGAAATTCATGAAAATTGACATGCTATCATGGAGCGGCATCAACATGTTGTGGTAAATTTTTTGTTCCATTTGGGGCAGGTTTGGGTATATGCTTCTCACAAACGAGAGCTTCTCACAACAAGCATGATGGTTTTGGTAGGGACCGTCCTACCTTTGGGGATGAAACGATATCCATTGCCTGTTATTCCTTTCAAAAAAATTCTCGTGTCAACATAGAACAACATGAGTGTTGTGTAAATCCTTGTGATTTTTCGGGGTTCGTTTGGACATTTTATGCAATAACTGAGTTTCCAATGCATTTATGTGCATGATTCAAATTTAAACTACATGCACATGCTCCAGTGCATATAAATTGGTTGAAAAATCAAATATGTGTCCTTGGGTGCATGCTTAGATCCCAAGCAAGAAATGGGAATGAATTTCAAACACCAGGGCACCGTTGATTGCCGCCAAAACATTGAGATACTTTATTTTTAAATTGTAGTAAATCCAAAACTCGTCTGAAATTCATGAAACTTGTCATTCTATCATGGAGCGGCATCAGCATGCTGTGGTAAAATTTTTGTCCCATTTCGGGCAGGTTTGGATATATGCTTCTCACAAACCAGAGCTTCTCACAACAATCATGCTGGTTTCGATAGGGAACGTCCCACCTTTGGGGATGAAATGATATCCATTGCCTCTTATTGCTTCCAAAATAATTCTCGTGTCAATATAGAACAAAAGGAGTGTTGTGTCAATTTTTGTGATTTTTCGGGGTTCGTTTGGACATTTTATGCTTTAACTAAGTTTTCAATGCATTTATGTGCATAATTCAAATTTGAACTACATGCACATGCTCCAGTGCATATAAATTTTTTGAAAAATCAAATATGTGTCCTTGGGTGCATGCTTAGGTCCCATGCAAGAAATGGGAATGAATTTCAAACACCAGGGCACCGTTGATTGCAACAAAACATTGAGATGCCTGGTTTTTATATTCTAGTAAATTGAAAACTCGTTTGAAATTCATGAAACTTGGCATGCTATCATGGAGCGACATCAACATGTCGTGGTAAATTTTTTGTCCCATATGGAGCAGGTTTGGGTATATGCTTCTCACAAGCCAGAGCTTTTCACAACAAGCATGATGGTTTCGGTAGGGAACGTCCCACCTTTGGGGACGAAACGATATCCGTTGCCTCTTATTGCTTTCAAACTTTTTATCGTGTCAACATAGAACAACATGAGTGTAGTGTCAATCTTTGTGATTTTTCGGGGTTCGTTTGGACATTTTTATGCATTAACTGAGTTTTCAGTGCATTTATGTGCAAAATTCAAATTTGAACTACATGCACATGCTCAAGTGCATATAAATTGGTTTCAAATGAAACCTGTGTCCTTGGGTGCATGCTTAGGTCACATGCAAGAAATGGGAGTGAATTTCAAACACCAGGGCACTGTTGATTGCCGGATAACGTTGAGTACTTTATTTTTCAATTCTAGTAAATCCAAAAGTCATCTAAAATTCATGAAACTTGGCATTCTATCATGTAATGGCACCCGACATGCTTTGGTATTTTTCGTGTCCATTTTGAGAGAAGGCGCACTCGAATAATGACAGCCAACAAAGGCATTTTGAAAAAACACCTGCCACTTTTATATCTCAAATGTTCGTATAATTCAAACCGTGTGCGTTCTGTTAACCATTCACGTGAGGCCACGTGTCTTGGTTTTAATGGTTGTAGGAGGTGCCGTGCGGAAAGCTGCCTGACCTTGACTGAACAGGAGGCGTGCGAGCACCGTCTGGTGCGCAGGCTGACCGAGAGGCGTGCAGGCTGTCCTCCAATGCGCAGGCTCACTGGGAAGCGTGCTTGCTGTACGCTGCGCAGGCTCACTAGGAAGCGAGCCCTTTAACTTTCATGGCCGCCCACCTTGCTGGCATCCTCTCCATTAATGGTGGCCAAGCCGCAGTTTAATTCGGTTTTTAATATAAAATACTCATCGCAAACTTTTTAGTTAGAACACCCGTATGAAAACCGACAGCTTCCCCAGGAAGCCAAGAGAAAATGTGCCGAGCAGGATTTCTACAGCTCTTGATCACAAACGTTTTAGATACAACACCCGTATGCAAAGCGAGAGCAGCGCATGATTTCTGCACCCCTTCAACACAAAAGGTTGTTTGGATGACCCATGTGCAACCACGTACAAACAATTTTGTAAGATTTGTCAATCCTTGTAACACTGCGATTTGTCAAAATATGAAGCTAAAAATCACTAGCAACTAAAATTCAGTAATTAAGCATATATTTCATTCATAGATTATGTAGTTGTTCTTAATTTATACAAACAGTTCAACTCGACAGCTGAACCGACCAAACTTTTCCCCATTTGTTGCCAACCATGTAATGAAATAGCTAGTTCAACTATATATACTAGCTAATTTTAAGTACGTTGTACAGTTCCACCACATCTATAGTCAGATGAACTGAACAAAATAGCCCCTAAATACTACTGCCGCAGAGAGGCTTTGTACTAGTTCCGACTAGCTCTCCTCTGCCGAGCGCACTCTGTAAGAGGCGGAGGAGGAGGAGCCTACCAACAAGATGGGCAACCACAATACGGTGCCTGCCGCTGTTGCAGCTTCAATGACGCTCACCTCGAATGCCCTCTGCCACTCTAGATGACCCCTCTGGAAGCAGTGGTTCTCCTCGTAGATCTCCTGATTCCTCGCCTCTGAGGCAGCATGTGCCACAGCCACAGCGGCGGTAAGGCTCTTTGCATGCTCAACGAAGCACTCCTCCTCCTCCCGCAGGAACTCGGTGTAATGCGCAAGGTCGCTGACGCGCGTGCGGGCATCCACCTCCGCCTCCCGCCTTCGTGCGACGGTGGCGGAGCAGGTGATGACCCCGGCGGTGGACGGTGGGCTGGCGGCCATGTCGGCCGACGACATCGTGGTGGCCACGACCATCACCTCCCGCCTTCGGGCCACGGTGGCAGAGTGGGTGATGGCCACAATGGCCGGCAGTGGGGTGGCGTCCACGACGGCCACCTCCCGCCTTCAGGCCGTGGTGGTGGAGCGGGCGATGGCCCTGGGTTTCGACGGTGGTGTGGCGGCAACGGCGGCCAGCAACAGCTGCCGGCGGGCAGCAGCGGCGGAGCATGTGGTGGGTGTTCCGCGCACACCCAATAGGGATGCCACGCGCACTACACTACACCGGGGACTGCACTGCCGCCGCGGTATAGCCTCCCAGCTGGAGCTGTCCTCTGATGACAGCGGAGTGGCTGAGCGACGACGACGGACCGGTGCCATTGGCGATTGTGGGAGAAGAATACGAGATAAGCTACATGGAGGGAGGGGACAATGCGACGCACGACTCACCGGCCGTGAGGGTTTTTATAGCAGGCCGGTAAGCATTGGGATTTTGGGGAATTTCACCGAGTCGGGCGGGAAGCTTGCGTGGGAACCTGCGAGATTGCGTGCGAGCAGGCTGACTGACGATTCATTGGCGCCACCGTTTGGGCAAAACAACGCCCCCGCGCGCTGCGCAAGCTTGTGCTGTAAGCTGTCTGCGGCAGCGGGGTGACAAGACGTGCGAGAGGAGGACAAAAGGCCACGTACACATACGGTTAATAAAAAATACGTTTGCAATTTAATTACCTACCATACCACCATCCTGGTTTATAAGTATGATTAAACTAATAAAATATGAATCCATGTCGCCAAAGATTATATAGTTGGATTTGTATTTGAACATAGTTTCCAATTATATAATATTTTAAACATGCATTAACATTTTGTTGGTTAAATTTGAGGGCAAAGTATGTCAAAAATATAAAGGAGACTATATAGACTAGACGGAGGTGGTAGCACACGGCCGCTCTCTACGCAGCGACGCAACCGTCGGCCGGCTTGTAGTCGACCATTTCCTGCGTGTTCAACTACTCTATGCATGTGGTTGCTTGCGGTTTAGGCGGCCACGGTGCACTCTGCTCGTGTCCCACCGTGCGTGCCCTGCTCTCATGGTCCTACAGATGCTTTGCCCTTGTCCCTCCACGCGTGCTTCCAATGTTTGGGTCCAGCGCACGATCACACACGTTCGTATGCAAGCTGTTGCGCCGGGCGCGACATGACGATGCAGTTACCCGCTGCAAAAACTGCCATGCGGACGCGCCGAAAATCCATGCCGCCCGGCCCCCTTTTATTCATGCGGCCATTTACCTTCATCTCTCGTCTCACACGACACAATAAGCACACCCACGAGGACACATAGAGAGAGGACATCCGGCAGTTCCAATGGCGCTCCCCGTGGCTCCAATGGCGCTCCCAGCGGTCGACGACGACAACGGCGGGCAGTTCACCACGCATCACATAGTGGACACCCACGTGAGGGGAAGGCCCTCTCGGTGGTGTAAACGAACGATTCGGTCTCGGTGGAGAGCTCCATCCCAACTATGAAGCAGTTCCTTGCCGAGGACAAGTACCGAGTGGTCGGCTTCGACCTAGAGTACACCATGGGTCGTGCCATGCAAGATCAGAAGGTTGTCGTCGCCCAGTTGTGCGTGCGACATGACGTCCTCGTCTACCACTACCGCCTTGCCACAAGGCCTTGCGAGCGTTTCTCCTGGTTTATCAATAGCTCCGACTACAATTTCACTACGGTGGACACCACCCACGATCTAAAAGCGCTCAATGTTTCGGATTTGAAATGCCTGAATCTTGTCAACATCCAGCACCACTACAAGGTCTAGGGCAGCGCCAAAAACAAACTGAACTCCATGTTTGACCTCGCCTCGACCATCATCGACCCCTACTACGCAAAGATGAAGGAAGAGAGCAATAAGGACAAGAACGCCTGGCACAATGTGTGGCATGAGAGACTGGATGAGCAACATGTCAAGTACGCGGCCATGGACGCGTACACAAGCTACAAGATGTACATGCGGATCATTGACATGAGGAAATGTCTTCTTCCTGACCCTGACGAGGGATCCAGCCAAATAGCAGTAGCAGGAGCGTCACAAGAAGTAGATGACTAGACGATCGTTTCTCCTACTTTAGAATGCATGCAATTGTTTATTGAGGTGTGTGCGAATGATCTGTATAGTCACTTATGTAATTGGATGTTTATTTCAGTTATATATATACACATGTTATTCTACTGTAGACAGAGCAATTCACACGGCTTATTAGCATCAATCGTCTGTGTTATTATTTGTCTTCGCACACATTTCTGATTACGGACCTGTTTGCCGCGTATTACACACATCTTGTGAAGTTGAACTGTTTCCATTGTGTTTCCTAATCACACACAGTTCATCCTAGTGAACCGTATGCTGTATATCTCACACACCTTCATTTGGCTGCCCATTTCTTTTGTTCCTCCTCATCGCAAACAGTTAATTGAACTGAACTCTATGCCCTTCATCGCACACTCAACAAAAATCTGGACCGTGTTTGATGCATCCGTCATCGTAAACGTTTTGCACCTTTTTTGACGGTTTTTTTACACCACCATTTGCGATTACGGCATCACACACAGTTTCGTTGAAGGGTCTCTGATCGTAGTGTCGCGTTAGTACCATCCTGCAGTAGTGATGGATTCACACCTTTATGTCCTGTCATCTTAAGTTGCAAGTACACATAACAAGGTCGAGCCATAAACTTAGCATAAGCAGGCCGCCCAAACAAAGCATGATACATACTCGTGATTTTGACCACCTCAAACCACAATGTTTCTGTCCTGTAGTCATAATCAATGCCAAAAGCGACTTCTAGAGCAATCTTTCCAACAGGGTATGCCAACTTACCCGGCACCACTCCATGAAAAACTGTGGACGACGACTTGAGATCTTTATCAGTTAAATTCATCCAGCGAAAAGTGTGATAATACAGAATGTTGATACTGCTGCCACCATCCATAAGTACTTTAGTGAATTTATAACCCGCAACCTGAGGGGCTACCACCAAACCCGATTTCTCAACTCGGGACGGGTGATCCTCACGACTCCATGTGATTGGATATTCTGACCATCATAAATACTCAGGCACTGCCGGCTCAGCTATATGAACAATACGCTTATGAATTTTCTTATCCCTTTTGCATAGAGTCATGGCGAAGACATGATATTGGCCACCATTGAGCTACTTTGGCTTGCTTTGATAACCCGGCTGATTATTTTGCTGCTGATTTCCCTGACCGGATTGTTGATTATAACCACCCTGGTGGCCTAGACCTTGAAAATGGAGTTTGAACCGCCGCCACCATAGCTAGGCCCCTGAGACCCGGATCCTGACCTACCTGGTGGACCATTATCATTGCCATGACCCAAATTATAATTCTGGTATTGTCGCATTGTGAAACAATCTTTCCAGGCATGATTTGACGGCTAACCAGGCAGACTATGCTTTGGGAAAGGGTCATTGAGCATTGCCTCGAGGTTAAATTTTGGTCCCCCAAACTGCGGCATGTTCTTACGACGCTGATTTTTATAATAGGTATTGGTGTTAGCTACAAAATCTGACCCTCCATCAGGCGTGCCTGCGCTTTCCACTGTTACCCTGGCCATTAGCATTATTTCCTGCCGTATTTTGCTACTAACATTTACCATTACCACTCTTCTTCCCCTTGTTGGATTTTTTGTCATCAGATTCAGGACCCTTGCTGGCATCAGAGTTGGCATACTTGATGAGAGCCGCCATGAGCTCTCCCATGTCATTACAGTAATGTTTAAGTTGGCCAAGTTGGAAATGAAGGGGCTCAAAGTGACAATTCTTCCCTAGGACTAGAATAACTAAACCTGCTGCAATGCTATCGGATGAATGGATAATAGCTGAAACCCGACGGACCCAATGTTGGGCCAAATCATCCTCCCGCTACACACAGTTAGCCAAGTCAATGATTGTGAGGGGCTGCTTGCAAGTCCCTTGATTTTTTTTATAAAATGTGTCTTCAACTCTGCCCATGAGCTGATTGAATTGCCCGACAAGCCTTTTAGCCATGTACGTGTCGGTCCGTCCAACATCATAGTAAAGTATTTAGCGCAGACCGCATCATTGACATCCAACATCTCCATAGCTAACTCATAACTCTCAATCCAAGCTTCAGGGGGGGAGATCAGCTGTATAATTACGCACCTTACGAGGGCCTTTAAAATCCTAGGGTAGACGCTCATTTCGCAAGGCTGGTATTAAACACGGTACTCCCACTGGCCTGGAGGTCATCCCAGCTTCCATCGAAGTCAAAGGAGTCATCGAAGGCTGTTGATAAGTCCCCTGCTGAGCCGATGCCTCCGCCTCACACCGGGCCCTGGCGCCGTTGATACGTCAATTTTGCATCATGCTTTAATATTGATATTTATTGCATTATGGCCTGTTATTACACAATATGTCACTATACTTATGCCTTTTCTCTCTTATTTTACAAGGTTTACATAAAGAGGGAGAATGCCGGCAATTGGAATTCTGGACTAGAAAAGGAGAAAATATGATATACCTATTGAGCACAACTCCAAAAGTCCTAAAACTTCATGGAGAATATTTTTGGAATATATAAAAAATATTGGGCGAAAGAAGCAACAGAGGGGGCCACCAGCCAACCACAAGGGTGGGGGCGCGCCCCCCTATCTTGTGGGCCCCCCGACAGGACCCTGGAGGCCATCTTCAGCAATATCAACGTGTTTTTACCAGGAAAAATGAGAAGGAGGTTTTCAGGATGAAGCGCCGCCTTCTTGAGGCGGAACCTGGGCGAAACCAATCTAGAGCTCCGGCAGGGCTGTTCTGCAGGGTATACTTCCCTTCAGGAGGGGGAAATCAAAGTCATTGTCATCACCAATGATCCTCTCATCAATAGGGGGTCAATATCCATCAACCTCTTCATCAGCACCATCTCCTCTCAAACCCTAGTTCATCTCTTGTATCCGATCTTTGTCTCAAAACCTTAGATTGGTACCTGTGGATTGCTAGTAGTGTTGATAACTCCTTGTAGTTGATGCTAGTTGGTTTATTCTGTGGAAGATCATATGTTCAGATCCTTAATGCTATCCAATACCCCTCTGATCATGAACATAAACATGCTTTGTGAGTAGTTACTTTTGTTCCTGAGGACATGGGAGAAGTCTTGTTATAAGTAATGATGTGAATTTGGTATTCGTTCGATATTTTGATGAGATGTATGTTGTCTTTCCTCTAGTGGTGTTATGTGAACATCTACTACATGACACTTCACCATTATTTGGTCCTAGGGGAAGGCATTGGGAAATAATAAGTAGATGACGGGTTGCTAGAGTGATAGAAGCTTAAACCCTAGTTTATGCATTGCTTCATAAGGGGCTGATTTGGATCCCTATGTTTCATGCTATCGTTAGATTTATCTTAGTACTTCTTTCATAGTTGCGGATCCTTGCGAGAGTGGTTAATAATAAGTGGGAGGATTGTCCAAGGAAGGACATCACCCAAGCACCGGTCCACCCACATGTCAAATTATCAAAGTACTGAACGCGGATCATACGAGCATGATGAAAACTAGCTTGACAGTAATTCCCATGTGTCCTCGGGAGCTTTTTGCTTTATATAAGAGTACGTCCAGGCTTGTCTTTTGCTACAAAAAGGATTGGGCCACCTTGTTGCACCTTGTTTACTTTTTTTTACTTGTTACCCGTTATGAATTATACTACCACACAACTATTTGTTACCGCTAATTTCAGTGCTTGCAGAGAAAACCTTGCTGAAAACCGCTGGTAATTTCCTTCTACTCCTCGTTTGGTTCGACACTCTTAATTATTGAAAGGACTACGATAGATCCCATGCACTTGTGGGTCATAAAGACTATTTTCTAGCACCATTGCCGGGGAGTGAAGCGCCGTTGGAAGTGGAATTTGGTAAGGAAACATTTATATAGTGTACTGAAATATACTGGCACTTGTTACTATGGAAAATAATCCTTTGAGAGGTTTGTTCGGGGTATCTTCACCCCGAATGGAGGAACAAAGAGTTGCTCCTCAACCTACTGCACCTACTGAAAATATTTTCTTATGCAGGAGATGGAACATTGCATCCCGATTTACATCTAATCCATGTGGATGAAGTTTGTAGATTATTTAAGCTAGCAGGTATCCCAGAGGATTTTGTCAAGAAGAAGGTCTTACCTTTATCTTTGAAGGGAAAGGCATTGACATGGTATAGGCTATGTGCTGATATTGGATCATGGAACTACAACCGTTGAAATTGGAATTCCATCACAAGTTTTATCCTATGCATCTAGTTCATCATGATCAGAATTATAGATATAATTGTAGACCTCGTGAAAGATAAAGTGTCGCTCAAGTTTGGGGGAGGCTCAAGTCAATGTTATATTCATGCCCCAATCATGAGCTCTCAAGAGAAATTATTATTCAGAATTTTTATGCCCGGCTTTCTCAAAATGATCAATCCATGCTCGATACTTCTTGTGTTGGTTCTTATATGAATAGGACTATTGAATTCAAATGGGATATACTGGAAATAATTAAATGCAATTCTGAAGATTGGGATCTCGACAAAGGTAATGAGTCAGGTATAAGCCTTAAGTTTGATTGTGTTAAATCTTTTATGAATACTGATGCTTTTCATGCATTTAGCACTAAATATGGACTAGACTCTGAAATAGTAGCTTCTTTCTATGAATCATTTGCTACTCATGTTGATCTCCCGTAAGGAGAAGTGGTTTAAATATCATCCTCCCATTGAAGTTAAAATAGTTGAACCAATTAATGTTGAAGAAGAAATTATTACTTATAATGTTGATCCTGTTGTTCCTACTGCTTATATTAAGAAACCACCTTTTCCTGTTAGAATAAAGGATCATGCTAAAGCTTCAACTGTGGTTAATAAAAGTAATATATGAGCACCTAGACCACCTGAACAAATAAAAGTTGAACCTAATATGGCTATGGTTAAAGATCTCTTGGCTGATAATATTTATGGGCATATTTATTTATTTCTGTGATGAAGCTGCTAGAATTGCCAAACCCGATACTAAAGATAAATATAGACCTGTTGTTGGCATGCATGTTGTTTCTGTTAAAATATGAGATCATTGTTATCATGGCTTATGTGATGCGGGTTCTAGTGTGAGTGCAATTCCTTTTACTTTATATGAAGAAATTATGAATGAAATTGCACCAGATGAGTTAGAAGAAATTGATGTTACTATCAAGCTTGCTAATAGAGATACTGTATCACCAATTGGGATTGTTAGAGATGTCGAAGTCTTGTGTGGGAAAATAAAATATCCTAATGATTTTTTTGTTCTTGGTTCCGCACAAGATGATTTTTGTCCCATTATATTTGGTAGACCTTTCTTGAACACTGTCAATGCTAGAATAGATTGCGAGAAAGATATTATTACTGTTGGTTTAGGGGATATGTCTCATGATTTTAATTTCTCTAAATTTCCTAGACAACCTCGTGATAAAGAATTGCCTAGTAAGGATGAAATTATTGGTCTTGCGTCTATTGTCGTGCCTCCTACTAAACCTTTAGAACAATATTTGCTAGAACATGAGAATGATATGTTTATCAATGAAAGAAGGGAAATAGATGAAATATTCTTTAAACAAGGACCTATTCTAAAAAACAATTTGCCTGTTGAAATCTTTGGGGATCCTCCTCCACCTAAGGTGCTCCCGTGTTTGAGCTCAAACCATTACCTAATACTTTGAAATATGCTTATCTTGATGAAAAGAAGATATATCCTGTTATTTTTAGTGCTAACCTTTGAGAGCATGAAGAAAAGGGACTATTGTAAACTCTGAAGAAGCACTATGCTGCTATTGGATATACTCTTGATGATCTTAAGGGCATTAGTCCCACCTTATGCCAACACAAAATTAAGTTGGAATGAGATACTAAACCAGTTGTTTATCACCAACGTCGATTAAATCCGAAGATGAAAGAGGTGGTAAGAAATGAAATACTAAAACTTCTGGAGGCAGGTATTATTTATTCTATTGCTGATAGTTAGTGGGTAAGTCATGTTCATTGTGTCCCCAAGAAGGGAGGCATTACTGTTGTTCCTAATGATAAAGATGAATTGACCCCGCAAAGAATTGTTACAGGTTATAGAATGGTAATAGATTTTCGCAAATTGAATAAAGCTACTAAGAAAGATCATTACCCTCCACCTTTTATTGATCAAATGCTAGAAAGACTATCTAAACATACACATTTTTGCTTTGTAGATGGTTATTCTGGTTTCTCCCAAATACTTGTATCAAAAGAGGAACAAGAAAAGACCACTTTTACTTGCCCTTTCAGTACTTTTGCTTATAGACGTATGCCTTTTGGTTTATGCAATGCACCTGCTACCTTTCAAGGATGTATGACTGCTATATTCTCTGAATTTTGTGAAAAGTGAAGGAAATATGCCCTAGAGGTAACAATAAAGTTGTTATTTATATTTCCTTATATCTTGATAAATGTTTATTATTCATGCTAGAATTTTATTAACCGGGACTATATGCCCTAGAGGTAAAGATCTATATATTGGAAGGATATATTCGGACATCGGAAAGGTTCCGAGTGATTCGGGTATTTTTGGGAGTACCGGAGAGTTACGGGAATTCGCCGATCGAAGTAGTGGGCCTTAATCGGCCATACAGGAAAGGAGAGAAGGGCCTCAAGGGGTGGCCGCGCACCCCCCCATGGAAAGTTCGAATTGGACTAGGGAGGGGCCGGTGCCCCCCTCTCTTTCCTTCTCCCGCTCCTACTCCTTCCCTCTCTCCCCTCTTGGAAAAGGAAGGGGACTCCAACTAGGATTGGGAATCCTAGTTGGACTCCCCCTATAGGCGCGCCCCTCCTAGGCCGGCCTCCTCCTCCTCCCTCCTATATATACGTTGGCAGGGGGAACCCCAAAGTCACAACGGACAATTTCTAAGACGTGTGCGGTGCCCCCCCTCCACGGTTACACACCTTGGTCATATTGTCGTTGTGCTTAGGCGAAGCCCTCGCCGGTAGCTTCATCATCATCGTCGCCATGCCGTCGTGCTGACAAAACTCTCCCTCGGCCTCAACAGGATCAAGAGTCCGAAGGACATCACCGAGCTGAACGTGTGCAGATCGCGGAGGTGTCGTGCGTTCGATGCCTGATCGGTTGGATCGCGAAGACGTTCGACTACATCAACCGCGTTACTAAACGCTTCCGCTTTCGTTCTATGAGGGTGATGACCCATAACCGTAAGGGATCTATTGCAGCGTTTTCGATAAGTAAGAGTGTCGAACCCAACGAGGAGCAGAAGGTATTGATAAGCGATTCTGAGCAAGAATTTACTACAAGCACTGAAAGATAACTTTTAGGGGTTTTCTCGGTATAAGCAACAGGAAAGTAAAAGCAAGTAATATAAAAGGTACTGAAAGTAACAAGTGGCCCAATCCTTTCTTAGCAAAGGAGAGGCCTAGCAACTGAACTTATAAATACTAAAGCGTTCCTGAGGACACACGGCAGAGGTAGTCATGTGCTTTCACCATATTCCGTATCGATACTATGTTATGTGTTGATAAGTGTTGAGTGGGTGGATCTATGCTAGTGCACTCTCTAGACTAAGATGAATGCACTCTTATGATTAAACACCTTGCAAGCATCCGCAAATACAAGATAGAATTTAAGGCAAAAGCCTAACCATAGCAATACGATCGAGGATCCATTATTCCCTTATGCAAAAGCGTGCGAACCGGGGTTCAGGTTTCTGTCACTCCGGCAACCCACCATAAGCATTCTTTATACACAATGTATTCTCCTAGGTCCTTAATAAGGCGAAGTGTTGGGTGTTCGACTCACACAACACCACTAGTAGAATGACAACACAACTTAAGTATCAAACAACACATATTACTTCAACATCATATGACTACTAACAACAAGACTTTCCCCGTGTCCTCAAGAACTAAGGTAACTACTCACGAGACATAAAAGAGATCATGATCAGTGGGGATAAATATGTGATAAACAATCTGGACATAATAATATTTCTCCAACAAAACTCAATAGCATTCACCACAAAGTAGTAATCAACACCGATGGAGTAGAGAGGATAGGTAGTACGAGTTACAACACGAGTTGCGATTGTAAGATGAGATTTGGATGAAGATGGAGATGGTGCTGGTGTTGGGGATGATGTTGATGATGATCTCGATGATGCCCATGACGATGGTGATGACGATGGCGACGATCTCCCCTTCCGGGAGGTGATCTCCCCGGCGGAATCTGCCCGCCGGAGATGCCCTTTTCTTTTCTGTAGGTTTCCGCCTCGGAGCGGCGGCGGAACTCCGTAAAAAGTCTTCTTTTTAGGGTTTTCGGAGAACGGAGAGTATATAGGCAAAAGGGGGCATCCGGAGGTGGGCCAGGGGCTCCAGGCGTCCCCCCGGCGCGGCCAGGGGGGGCGCCCCCAGGCCGCCTGGGCACCCTGTGGCCCCCCTCTGGCTCCCCTTTTGCGTGTCTTCGTGATTCATCTGAAAAATATCTCCCATCAATTTTCAGGTAATTTGGAGGTATTCTTCTTCAGCAACTCAGCGTCCACTTTTTACTGCTGAATCCTGCGTCTGCTGTTCCGGCATCGGAGAGTTTGCAAACGGTGTAAAATAGACCAAAACAACATAAGAACATCACCGTAACGTGAAATATATCAATGAATAAGGATAAATTATGATACAAAATAGTGTTGCATTTTGGACGTATCAACACCCCCAAGCTTAGACCTCGCTTGTCCCCAAGCGAATATGAACTCGGTAAACCTGTCCACAAGTTTAGAGAGTGATGTGTCGATAAAGAGAATACGGACAAGAAGCATCATAGTTTCTTTACCAACTCAAATATCCTCAACAGCAATATTCAACTCATAAGGCCCTTATGAAAGAGTGATAACACTTATATTCGAAAGTAGGGCTAAGGAAACTCATTATATCATGGCAAACATGTCCTTTGGTCAAAGAACAACAATATATTTAACTTTTGCTCTTATATTTGATGAGATCAATTGAAGCTTTTTGAAAATAAAATGTTAATAGGCAAGAAGTGAAAGTGTTAACACAAAGGAAGATGTTTGCCTTAGCTGGGCATGACAAACAACTTACTTATCGAATGATAATGTCAACAAGGATATGATATGACAAATCTTAATGCAGCTTTATATGAATGAATCCTTATCAACATCAAACGTCTGCTCTCTTTGAGAAATAGAAGGAAGTAGAAGTAACTGACTCAACTTAAAATTAAAAGGTAGGCCCTGCTCTAGGGTAGTAGGGAAAACTCGTGTGCTATCCTCAAATCAAACATAATGAAAACAAGTTTTTAGGGGTGCATGATTTGTCAACGAATGCTAATAGATAACTTAATTGCTTTTTGAGCTGGACAAGTTTCGAGGAACGGCTCCCGCACGAGGATGATAACATCCTCTTATTCTCCTTTGTTTATCACTGCCAAAGTTTTCAGATTTCTCATGAACAAAGCGTGAAGGAGGGTTTGTTTGTTATATTATTTTTAAGCCGGGCGCACTCCTTGCCAGTTCCTTCTCGTATTATGGGTTTGCACATTAGACATGCAATCCCAGGGTGAAGCTTGTCCAATTCAAAAAGACTATGAATTAGCTATTACTTCCTCATGAGCTAAAACAGAGGCACAAAATAAAAGATTTTGAACATTTAAGGATAACACATAAATTATATACTTTTAGGAGGTGGTAGTGGAATACCACGAGTAGGTAGGTATGGTGGACTCATATGGAAGGTATTGGCTTAAGGGTATGGATGCACAAGCAGAATTCCGCTTAGTACAGAGTTAGGCTAG
>LR738715.1:490079984-490121219 GCA_902687465.1 Secale cereale | reverse complement strand
AGAGTGATGTGTCGATAAAGAGAATACGGACAAGAAGCATCATAGTTTCTTTACCAACTCAAATATCCTCAACAGCAATATTCAACTCATAAGGCCCTTATGAAAGAGTGATAACACTTATATTCGAAAGTAGGGCTAAGGAAACTCATTATATCATGGCAAACATGTCCTTTGGTCAAAGAACAACAATAGATTTAACTTTTGCTCTTATATTTGATGAGATCAATTGAAGCTTTTTGAAAATAAAATGTTAATAGGCAAGAAGTGAAAGTGTTAACACAAAGGAAGATGTTTGCCTTAGCTGGGCATGACAAACAACTTACTTATCGAATGATAATGTCAACAAGGATATGATATGACAAATCTTAATGCAGCTTTATATGAATGAATCCTTATCAACATCAAACGTCTGCTCTCTTTGAGAAATAGAAGGAAGTAGAAGTAACTGACTCAACTTAAAATTAAAAGGTAGGCCCTGCTCTAGGGTAGTAGGGAAAACTCATGTGCTATCCTCAAATCAAACATAATGAAAACAAGTTTTTAGGGGTGCATGATTTGTCAACGAATGCTAATAGATAACTTAATTGCTTTTTGAGCTGGACAAGTTTCGAGGAACGGCTCCCGCACGAGGATGATAACATCCTCTTATTCTCCTTTGTTTATCACTGCCAAAGTTTTCAGATTTCTCATGAACAAAGCGTGAAGGAGGGTTTGTTTGTTATATTATTTTTAAGCCGGGCGCACTCCTTGCCAGTTCCTTCTCGTATTATGGGTTTGCACATTAGACATGCAATCCCAGGGTGAAGCTTGTCCAATTCAAAAAGACTATGAATTAGCTATTACTTCCTCATGAGCTAAAACAGAGGCACAAAATAAAAGATTTTGAACATTTAAGGATAACACATAAATTATATACTTTTAGGAGGTGGTAGTGGAATACCACGAGTAGGTAGGTATGGTGGACTCATATGGAAGGTATTGGCTTAAGGGTATGGATGCACAAGCAGAATTCCGCTTAGTACAGAGTTAGGCTAGTAAAGGTTTTGAGAGAACAGACAATTGATGATGACTAAGATGCAAAGCAATATAAAGCATGAACATTGAAATAAGCATACCACATCAATTTGTCTTCCTTGTCAGCATAACACTTCAAGCATAATAACATAAAGTTTTGGCTATGTTGATAATTTAAGAAAATCATGCTTGTTGTTATGACCAAAGCTATGTTTGCCAATGATTAAATATAGTTTCATAGCCATACCTGACATAAGGTCAATACTCCCCATAAGAATCATCATATAAGGTCGATTGCGTGAAGAGAATACCGAGTGCAGCAAAAGGAACCAATAAACTTCTCATTAATATTCCATCATGGACGACTCCACACTCACGGATACAATTCTTCACCGAAGGAGTGATAGACCTCAATGCACACACCTATCTAATATAATAACCTCCCTAGACATGATACGACTCTACTTGACTCTAAAAGACAAAAGGTACAGATAAAGATACCGGGCACTCCCCCAAGCTTGGAACAAGACAAGGGAATGCCATTACCCCAGGAGATTTCACTCATCATCCTTGTTGGCGTTGATCAAGTAGTCCTTGGCGAAACGCTTCCATGGAAGGGGTTCTCCAGTCTCATATGAGAAGCTCGTCTCCTGAATCCTGCATTCAGCACCCAAACCCATGCGCAGAAACCTTATTTCATACTCACAGTTCTGGTTATGTAGATCATTAATTTGCCCTTGGAGCTCTATAATTCTTTCTTCAGACACGGTGATTCTTTCCCACATCTCCTTCATCTCCTTCAGGAAGTAGTTCTTCAGCTCGTTGGTGATGTTAAAGTTAGCTTCGACACCACGCTCGATCATCTTCTTGTACTCACAGACTTCTTGTTCCACTTCTTCCAGCCTGGCCTGGATGCTACCCTCCTTGAAAGGTCCCTTCAGATCTTCTTGATGAAGGACGCCGTCCTTCATCTGAACAACCTGAGGGTGCTTCTTCACCTCAGCGAGGTAAGGGTTGATGACGTTGACGACGAACTTGTCCTTGGGGGAACTTGGAGAAGCCATGGCACCTAAATTCAGCTGAAAGATTCCCTGGCAGAAACAGATCGAAGAGAAAACACGCGAAATCGCAAGATATGTTGCTGGAACAATCCGGGCAAATATATAGGAAAAATTTATGCACAGAAAGGAAGGTAACGGACCAAAGCGGGGTCGGAGGCGGACTCCCGGGTGTCCAGGCGCCCTGGCGGCGCGGCCAGGAGGTGGGGCGCACCAGGGGGCGCTTGGACCCCCTGGAGCTCGTCTCCGACTCCACTTCGGCTCAGAATTTTACTAATTTTGCAAAAACTCGTAATACGGAACTTTTATGATGGTTTGTGGTGTTTCCTTACCGTACTACATACCTTTTCTTTATTCTGCTTCTGCTGGCGTCTGAAATAGGGCTGCAACATGTTCTTCGTGAGTTGTTGTGTATATTATATTCACATCAACATTGACAGGGTCTCTTGCTATGTAATGTTTAAGTCTTTGCCCATTCACAACTTGAGGTTGGTGCCTTCAAAATTGTTAATCTTAATTGCACCAGACCGATAAACTTCTTCAATATGAAATGGTCCTTCCCACCTGGAAAGTAGTTTACCTGGAGAAAACCTAAAACGGGATCTAAACAACAAAACTTTATCGCCAACATTAAATTCACGTTTCAGAATCTTCCTATCATGCCACTTTTTTACCTTTTCCTTGAACATTTTTGCGCTCTCGTAAGCTTCACTTCTCCATTCATCTAGAGAAGTCAAGTTCATGAGACGCTTCTCACCAGCTAGTTTTGGGTCAGCGTTAAGCTCTCTAACAGCCCAGAAAGCTTTGTGCTCTAACTCTAATGGCAAATGGCAAGCCTTGCCATACACCATCTTATAGGGAGACATGCCCATGGGGTTTTTGTAAGCAGTTCTATATGCCCACAAAGCATCTCCTAACTTGTTTGACCAATCCTTCCTATTTCTGTTTACTGTTTTCTGCAGGATCGACTTAATCTCTCTATTGGTGAGCTCAACTTGCCCACTAGTTTGAGGATGATATGGTGAAGCAATTCTATGATTAACATCGTATTTGGCCAAAGCTTTTCTAAAAGCTCTGTGCGTGAAGTGTGATCCCCCATCAGTCATGAGATACCTTGGTACACCAAACCTGGGAAATATTACATCTTTAAGCATTTTCAAAGATGTCTTGTGATCAGCACTTTCAGTGGGGATTGCTTCAACCCACTTGGTCACATAATCAACAGCTACTAAAATGTGAGTGTACTTGTGCGAAGAAGGAAAAGGACCCATAAAATCAAAACCCCAACAATCGAAAGGTTCAATCACTAGTGAGTAATTCATAGGCATCTCATTCCTTCTACTAATGTTACCAACTCTCTGACATTTATCACAGGCTAAAAAATAATTTCTAGCATCTTTAAAGAGAGTAGGCCAATAAAAACCTGATTGAAGAACCTTATGTGCAGACCTCTCACCGGCATGATGTCCTCCATAGGGACTATCATGACACCGTCTGAGAATGTCCTTGTCACACCCTGCATTTTGTAACATGTTATTTGTAACTTTGAAGCATGAACATTTGGACCAGCAAATTTTTTTAGCATCATTTGGCTTTTATTTGGAATTGAGTTTTCTTCAATTGCTTTTTCATGTGCTCATTAAAGTCAACTATGACCTCTTGTAGATTTCATCTCCTTATCCAAAACTTCTGCCCAATGATCATGCCAAGTGTTATATAGCAGTATAGTATTTTCTTATAAAATTAATTTGGCCAAAAAGTATTTTATAAATTTAGTTTTCCAAAAACCCCTGAATTGAGATTTGCACTGCAAGTACTTGATTAAGGGTGTGAAAACTTTTTCAAAAGGTTTATTTGAGACCTAGTAGTCATAGGACTCCCATAAACCACAAAGGCATAATTTTAAAAGTTATTTTCCTATTTTATTTAAAAGGCTTTTCTTAAGGCCAGAAATGGTCTTTAATAGGGGAAAATTATTTAACTGTTTCAAAAATATTTGCCAAAATTCAGAGAGACTCAGAGGACATATATTGTCCATATATAAGAGTTTCAACACTTGGTCATGTTCAAAATATTGGGCTAAACCCTCTAAAACCCTTTCTGGATATTTCAAGCTTTTGAAATATTTACAAAGGAATTTTTCTCCAAAAAATTCCAGGGAAATTCTATCATGTCACATATGACATATTTGATGATCTTGCAAAGCCTCATGCATTGGAGATCAAGGAAACCTCCTTAAACCCCTTCATAACCATTCTGTCCATATTTGAAGTTTGAGCAACTTTACATTGCCAAACTTGTCCAAATACTCTCAAACTTGGTGCACATGCTAGGATAGCCTAATAAGGCACCTAGACCAAATGGCACAAGAATTGGAATAGAGCAACTTGATCAGATCACCTCAAAACCATTTCTGTTCAAATGCAAATTTGAACAACTTTACATTACCAACTTTTTATCTGGAGCCTCAAACTTTGTGAGCATGATCAATACCACAAATGATGATGCTACACCAAGTGGTGCATCAAGGGGAGATGATTAGCTTGACTCAATCAAGATGAAACTGTTTCTGTTGATTTCTAGGGTTCACCAAAGTTACATTGGCTAGTTTCTCCAAATAAGGCCAAATTTGGTGAAGCACCCTATTTTCTCATGTCATTCAACCCTGTAAAGTGCCATGTCAATTGGATCTCATTTACTTGATCAAACCATGATCAAACACCTTCTGCAGAAATCTTAAAACCTCCCTTTTTACCACTTTCACTTTTCTCCATGGCCTCAGCTCTTTACCACAGACTCATGGGGTTACTAGCAAACCCCAGTAACTCCCCCAGCACCTCATCTCCATGATTGGGGGGTGAAACCCCAGCTTTACCCTGCTGTGCACCCATCTTTCACCATTTTTACCAGCACCCTCCCTCTCTCTCTACACCACAGAGCATCCAAGGCCTTAGGGCAATTCTTTACTACTCCCTCTACTCACCAGACACTGTTGGGCACGCTGGAATGGACCAAGCCGGCGAGAGCGTGCTGATGCCAGCCAGACGCGCGCTCCAGAGCGCGTGAACAGTGCGGCTCACACGCTGGCTCGGGCCAATCGTTGGTCCCCGACCACCTCGAGCCTCCCCCTCGCGCCAGTCGAGGCGCCTCGACGTCCGCAACGTCACCGGCGCTGTCCCTCCTCCTCCTGCGCCCTCCAGTAAGCATCGCCGCACGCGCACCGGCCGCCCGCTTCGGCCAGTCTTCTGCTCCACACGCGCACGCCTCCCTGTTGCTCCCCCGCTCCTCCTCTTGCCTCAGCTGGGCGTGGGACTCGTCCAGCAACACCCCTGACTCACTCCCGCAGCCTCCCGTGCGCTGTAGCGATGAGCCGGAGCTCGCCGGCGCACTGGACCACGGGTCCTTGTCGGGGCCCTATAAATAGGCCTCCCCGAGCCCTTCCAACACCATCACCAGCCTCGCAGCTCTCCTCTAGCCCCTCCTGCACCCTCAGATCAGCCCCGGAGCGCCCCAGTGCTCGGGATCGACCGGAGCTCCGCCGCGTCGGGCCGCCAGCGATCTCGAGGTACAGGCCTCCCCGGCCGCTCCTTCCGCCCGTTTCGGAACCGCAGCACGCCACTGACTCTTTCCCCTCTCTTTCCCCCTCTGTCCGCAGTCGGAAACGGCCGCTGCAACCGACCTCCGACGAGCCTCCGCCGTCGCACCTCGTCGCCGGCGAACCAGGGCTCCCCGCCGTGCCGCACCACCACCGTTGCAACCGCAACACGACACTGGACCCGTCCCTGGCCTCTGTTGCCATCGCCGTGGCCGGAGTCGATGCCGGTGAGCTCGCCGCCACCGTGACCGCGGGGTTAGAGATGACAGGCGGGCCCCGCCTGTCATCCCCCCACCTCTCTCCCCTCCTCTGAGCCACTGACCCACGGGCCCCGCCCGTCAGGTTTGAAACCTGACGTGCGCGCGCGCTGGCTCCGTGCGGCCAGGCCGAGCCGTTTGGGCCGAGCACTGTGGCCACTTCTGGCCCAGTGCACAGGACCCTTTTTCTCTTTTTCTTTTATGTTAATGTTTTAAACATTTATGCAGAAAAGAATATTGATCCAAATTAAATAATTCCAACTCCTAAAATCTTGTAATATTCCAACCTATTTAATGGTACTACTTTCATTCAAATCCATGGAACTTTTCTGTACTGTTCAAATTTAAATTCAAATTTGAGCAGTATAACTCCTGTTCAAAAATCAATATATCCTATTCTGCAACTCCAAAACTCCAACAAGGATTTTTCCCCATCTTAGAAAACCCTCTAGTATTTTACAAAAATGAGATGACATTTTTCTGAGCACTTTGGTTTTTCTGTTCTATTTGTATTCTTATTTTTCCGTTATTATTATGCGACGTATAGATCCCGTATTTGACGAAGTTGCTGTGGAAGAAGAAGGAGAAGGACTAGAAGACTTTGAAGACCAAGCCAATCCAGGCAAGCAGCCCTTTGACCATGATACACTTGTTCCTCGGAACCCGTTGGTTTCCGATACATGATGATTAGGGTTACGATGGTAACCTAGATGAACCACCACATGATGCATGCTTTATTGTTGATCTTGCTACATGCTAGATGACATGCAATAGTTGGTCTTGATGCTCATATGATGCATGTGTGATATGAACCCCCATAGTGGAAACTTTGCATGAACCCATCGGGTGCCCCTAATGCCCGAGGGTGATGAAGTGTTAGGTCATCACTTGAGAAAGAAGTGATGTGCCGGTAATATCATGTGCATGGTGGAATGATGGATTAGATTTATGTGTGACTACCATCCCAACCAAACATGTGCAACCACACTACCCCTTATGGGACGGGGCTTTATTGATTACTTAGATCGATACTAGCATGGTGCCCGCATTACTAGTGACGGGAAGACTTGAGGTCTTTCCCGGGACGGGGTCGTGCTTGGATAGACGGCCATGACTGTTTTTACAGGGCACCGGACACACCGTTGGTCCCTTCGGGTACGCGAAAACATTGAATTAGGGCATGTCCCGTGATCTATTGTTTGTACCCCAAGGCCGTGTGCCAACGAGTGGACTCTATGTTAGTGTCGTCTAAGGAAAGGTAATGATCGGGTGCTTACCCCGGGTACTTGAGGTACCGCGGGTCGTGGATGCCACGGAAGTTCCCCGGATCTTGTGGGTAAAGTGCGCAACCTCTGCAGAGTGTAAAACTATTCGAATAGCCGTGTCCACGGTCATGGACAGTTGGGTGGTGCTACTTAAACTATGTCCAGAATTTTACTTCTTTGGTGATACATTGTGTGTGATGAGTCAAGCTGGTGACTTGACTCAGTTGAGATGAATTATATTCATGTTGATGTCGGTAACCTGTTCTCGAGGTTACACGAGGTTATTGATGCATAAGCTTGATGACAACATTTTGTTCTAGCCTCCTGCTAGAATGTTCATTATTATTCAATTGCATTGTTACTTGAACCACATCATGGGTTGCTTGCGAGTACATTCAAAGTACTCATTGGCTTGCCACTGGTTATTTAATTGGCCAGGCATGGAAGAGCATGATTATGAGGAAGAGTTCTTTGGAGACGACCATGCGAACTAGGACGCTGTCCCAGTCAGAATGCCTGTAGGGTTAAGGCAGATGGCATGGGTTCTACCCGTTTTATCGAAGACTTCCGCTACTTGAGATATTTGCTATTCAGCCCGTGAGGCTCTATCTATGTAAGACTTGGCCATAATGGCCTTAATTCGTGTAAGACTATTTGTATGGATGTAAGACTCTTGTTATTTCAGCTTCTGTGTGTTCAGTGAGCATTGATCTCTGGGATCACTGTACACGTGCATTCGGTGATCTCGACTTCCAAGTCGGGGTCCCCACAGAGCTGGTATCAGAGCCATCCTGACTGTAGGAAGCCTTAGTTAGCATGTGCGTTAGTTAGTTGAGACCCCTCTTTCAAAACCTTCTGAACCTCTCTTCTTTTCTAAACCTGAGATTTCCTCAGCTTATTAACCCCTCCTATTCCACCTTTGTAGATGGCCGCTGTTCCCGAAGAGCACCTGACCACTGGGTTTCCCCTACTTCTCGAGGATAGCCTCCAGGAGTGTCAGTTCCACCGAGCACCCATCCTCACCTACCACGAGCATTGGGTGAGTGATACTGAGGTGGAGTACCACGTGGAAGTGATTGTGAAGGCAAACGATCCTCCCACAAGTTGGTTCTTCGAGGGACCCCAGATGACAACACTACCACTCGCTGCCGAGGCTGCTGCACTCAAGGCACTAACCCGTCTCCGCGAGCTTCTTCCGGAGATGGCCGCCAAGATGGCAACTCGCTTCTTACCTTACCGGAAGGAAGGAGACGAAGAAAGCAGCGCACTAGCCCCTCCACTGAAGGATGGACTCTCGCTTCGGTTCCAGACCTACTTCAGTCTATGTGCCGACAGCTTGGCACAAGACTTGGCCTCGGAATCATTGAAGCTTCGAGAAGAACTTTACAAGACCAAGGCACTTCTTCGTCGAGCTCAAGAGGAGGCAAACAGGATTAAGAAGGAAGGAGCACCTTCTGGACAATCCGCTATCGCATATCGAGGCGGAAGGCCCTCCGAGGATGTGTCTTCCAAGGGGGAAGAACCACCTCGGCGACGCCGGATGACCGCAAGGGAATATCGCAAGCTTTTCCCTGCACCACCGTCGAAGCACCGTCGTATCCAACTCCTCCACTCCCCCACTCCCTCAAGCGATAAGGGAGCTCAGTCAGATGAAGACAAGGAGGAAGACCCAGAAGAGCTGGAATACGCGACCGAGCATTCCGCCGCTTAGGCATTATTCGCTACTCGGATATGCCCGTTGTAACCCCTACGGTAGGATAGGTCGTGTAACCCCTATGCGCAGTCGAGTCCTTGTATGGTTCATATGAAACCATCTAGCATTTGCTTTTGTTGTGTCTGGATGTATGTCGTATTCTTCCCTCGGGAAGGTGTAAACGACTACGTCACCCATCTGGATTTTTAATGAATGTGTTTTGTCCTCTCGGCCCTTGCATGATTTAGTGTCACACCCACCCCCTTACTAGGCACCTATCTATCTGCTTTTCCTCTTCCGAGTCATGAGACCTTTTACCGCTCCAACAGGATGCCTGTTGTAACTCGTACTGGTACCTCTACCCAGCAGCCCGAAGCCGGAGCATCCTCTCAGCCAGAGGCAGACCACGACCAAACCAACGACCAAGCTCCACCACCACCTCCTCCAAGCATGGACATGGCACAGCTTCTCCAAGCTTTCCGAGAGGAACGCCAAGCCAACACTGCAGCTCTTCAGCTGATTGCTCAAGCTGTTGCCAACAACCGCCAACCGGCGGGGAATGGCAATGGACGTTCCAGGTTGGCAGAGTTCAAGAAGCATGCACCACCAACCTTCATCGAGACTGCTGAACCCCTGGATGCTGATGACTGGGTCCGTTCCATTGAGGAGATTCTGGAACTAGTCGGATGCACCGAAGATCGCGAGAAGGTGGCTTATGCAGCCCACTGCCTCGGGGGAACCGCAAGAGCTTGGTGGGATGGATTCAAGGTCATGCATGCTGAACAAGACATCACTTGGGTTAACTTCAAGGCAGAATTCCGCAAGGCCCACATTCCTTCTGGAGTCATGGCTATCAAAAAGCGCGAGTTCCGAGCCCTGAAGCAAGGAAGTGGCACTGTCAAGGAGTATATGCAGAAGTTCAGTATTCTGTCAAGGTATGCCCCTGAGGATGTCAGCACTGATGCTGCCAAAAGGGAGCGCTTCATGGAAGGCCTTAATCAGACTCTGCAATATTCGCTTGTCGTGTGCGACTGCCCGTCTTTCCCTGACCTGGTGAACAAGGCACTTATGCTTGAAGACAAGCGGCGTGCTTTGGAAGACACTCGCAAGCGCAAGTTGATCAGTAAGGGAAGTTCCAGCAACCAGAAGCCTCGTCCGTGGCAGTCTGCCCCGGCCAAGCCAACCTATCAGCAGCCAAGAGCTCCTGCACCTCGTGCCAATCCTCAGCCTCAGCAGTATGCCAACCCCAGGCCAGCTTTCAACCCCAATACCAATGGTGGCAACAAGATCAACACTCCAAATCAAGTCACTTGTTTTGGGTGTGGTCAGCCCAGACACATCTCCAGGGTGTGCCCCAACAAGAAGCCTGATGCCCCGCGCCCCAATGCGCAGAACCAGGGACAAGGCCGTGGAATGCCACCAAGGAACCTAGCTCCTCGCAATCCACCGAACTATGGGAAGGGGCATGTGAATCACGTCACTGCTGAAGAAGCCCAGGAAGACCCGGACGTCGTGCTGGGTACGTTCCTTGTCAACTCAGCACCTGCAACTGTCTTGTTTGATTCTGGAGCAACGCATTCATTTGTCACCCAAAGATTTGCATTAAAAAGTGGCATGACCCCTACACCCCTGAATAACCCTATGGTGGTACAAACGCCCGGAGCCGAGATGAGAGCCAAGATAGGCTGTAAAGGAGTCGGTATTACCATTAATGGTGTAGACTTCCTAGCAGATCTTATCGTCCTGAGGTCGCAAGGCTTGGATGTGATCTTAGGCATGAATTGGCTCAGCAAGCACCAAGGCTTGTTAGACTGTGCCAATCGGACAGTCACTGTGACCAATGACCAAGGTGTAGAAGTCAAGTTTGCCCCCAACTCCTCTTCCGCTCAAGCCGCTAAAATCAACTGTCTGTCTGAAGTTGGGCTAGACCAAGTACCGGTGATATGTGAGTATCCTGATGTCTTTCCGGATGAACTACCGGGAATGCCCCCTGACCGTGACATTGAGTTCATCATTGAGCTCGTGCCCGGAGCAGGACCCATCTATAAGAAGCCTTATAGAATGGGGACGGAAGAATTAGCCGAGTTGAAGAAGCAGTTAGAAGAGCAGCTAAGGAAAGGATTTATCCGCCCGAGTGCCTCCCCTTGGGGATCTCCTGTTCTGTTTGTGGCAAAGAGGGACGGTACCATCCGCTTATGCATTGACTATCGTTCCCTCAATGAAGTTACAATCAAGAACAAGTACCCACTTCCCAAGATCGAAGATCTGTTTGATCAACTCAACGGAGCCAAGGTATTCTCCAAGATCGACCTCAGATCTGGGTATTACCAGCTGAAGATCAGACCCCAAGATATTCCGAAGACGGCATTCGTAACCAGATATGGCCTGTACGAGTGCACGGTCATGTCTTTTGGGTTAACCAATGCCCCAGCTTACTTCATGTACCTCATGAATAAAGTCTTCATGGAATATTTGGACAAGTTCGTTGTTGTCTTCATTGATGACATCCTTGTGTTCTCGAAGTCGGAGGAAGAACATGAGCAACATCTGAGGATGGTCCTAGACAAGCTTCGTGAGCACCAACTGTATGCCAAGTTCAGCAAGTGCGAGTTTTGGCTGCACAAAGTTGGATTCTTAGGTCATGTCTTGACCGAAGAAGGATTATCAGTTGATCCTGCAAAAGTCAAAGCTGTGACCCAATGGCAATCTCCAACGACCGTCAAGGAAGTCAGAAGCTTCCTCGGATTGGCGGGCTATTACCGCAAGTTCGTGGAAGGATTCTCTAGCATTGCATGACCAATGACTCAGCTCCTCAAGAAGGACAAGAAGTTCGAGTGGACGCCAAAATGCGAAGAGAGCTTCCAAGAGCTCAAGAAGAGATTGACCACCGCCCCAGTTCTGGCAACACCTGATATTCACAAGGAGTTCGTGATATATTGTGATGCCTCTCGAACCGGATTGGGAAGCGTTCTGATGCAAGAAGGCCGCGTCATAGCATACCTCTCCAGGCAGCTACGACCTCATGAGGAGAACTACGCTACTCACGATCTTGAGCTAGCGGCAGTAGTTCATGCCTTGAAGACATGGCGGCATTACCTCCTAGGGAAACGGTGTGAGATTTACACAGACCACAAAAGTCTGAAGTATATTTTCACCCAAAAAGAGTTGAACATGAGGCAGCGGAGATGGTTGGAACTCATCAAGGATTATGACCTCAGTGTTCAGTATCACCCTGGGAAGGCCAACGTGGTGGCCGATGCCTTAAGCAGGAAGGCTTGCACTTTGAATGTCATTATTCGAGAAAGACAGCCAGCCTTGTTTAAGGAAATCGAACAATTCAGTTTGGAATTGGTCACCCCCGGAGTTCTGGATCATTTGGAAGTCAGACCAACCCTGATGGACGACGTCAAGAAGGCTCAAGATGGACACGCAAGCATTGAAGGTATCAAGAGGAAGATGAAGATGGGCAAGGCTCCAGGATTCTCTGAAGACGAGCACGGGATTGTTTGGTACAAAGGTCGTCTCTGCGTACCAAACAACCCCGAGTTGAAGACGCTGATTCTGCAAGAAGCCCACGACACCCCGTATTCCATCCACCCCGGAGGAACCAAGATGTACCAAGACTTGAAGGCACGATTCTGGTGGCACGGTATGAAGAGAGAGATTGCAACCTATGTTGCAAAGTGTGATGTGTGCCAAAAGGTCAAGGCTGAATATCAGCGACCCGCTGGATTGCTTCAACCACTCAAGGTTCCTGAGTGGAAGTGGGACAAAGTTGGAATGGACTTCGTCACTGGATTACCAAGGTCAAATAGAGGACATGACTCTATCTGGGTCATAGTCGATCATTTGACCAAGGTAGCTCATTTCATTCCTGTCAAGACCACTTATGATGGCAACCGGCTGGCAGCTCTCTACATCGACCGAATCGTAAGTCTTCACGGTGTTCCCAAGGAGATTGTGTCAGATCGAGGAACCCAGTTCACCTCAAGGTTCTGGAAGAAGTTCCAAGAAGCCTTGGGAACCAAGTTGTCTTTCAGCATAGCTTTCCACCCACAGACCGGAGGTCAAACTGAGCGAGTCAATCAGATTCTCGAGGACATGCTCCGAGCCTGTGTCCTGGCATATGGAGCCAAGTGGGAAGACTGTCTCCCTTTTGCCGAGTTCTCCTATAACAACAGTTACCAGTCAAGCCTTCAGATGGCACCATTTGAGGCATTGTACGGACGCAGATGTCGCACACCCCTCAACTGGTCAGAGACTGGAGAAGGACTAGTCTTTGGACCAGATGTTCTCCGCGCAGCAGAAGAGCAAGTCCAACTAGTCAGAGAGCGATTAAAGGCAGCCAAGTCAAGGCAAAAGAGTTATGCTGACACTCGACGCCGAGACATGAGTTTCCATGTCGGGGACCATGTGTACCTGCGGGTGACTCCTCTGAAGGGAACCAAGCGTTTCCATGTCAAGGGGAAGCTCGCACCAAGGTTCATTGGACCCTTTGAGATCACTGCACGACGAGGAGAAGTGGCTTATCAGTTGGAACTACCACCTGAGCTATCCGATGTGCACAATGTGTTCCATGTGTCACAACTCCGGAAATGTCTCCAAGTTCCAGACAAGCCCAGTCTCTACAAGGATGTGGATCACCAAGCCATTGATCTGCAGCCTGATTTGACCTACCGCGAGAAGCCCATTCGTATTCTGGACGAAGCAGAACGACGTACGCGGAGCCGTACCATCAAGTACTTCAAGGTCCAGTGGAGCAACCACACCGAAGCAGAAGCAACCTGGGAACGAGAAGACTATCTTAGATCCGAGTTTCCCGACCTCTTTTAAGCCCTAGTTTAGGAATCTCGGGGACGAGATTCTTGTAAGGGGGGTAGGTCTGTCAGACCCTGCATTTTGTAACATGTTATTTGTAACTTTGAAGCATGAAAATTTGGACTAGCAAAAATTTTTAGCATCATTTGGCTTTTATTTGGAATTGAGTTTTCTTCAATTGCTTTTTCATGTGCTCATTAAAGTCAACTATGACCTCTTGTAGATTTCATCTCCTTATCCAAAACTTCTGCCCAATGATCATGCCAAGTGTTATATAGCAGTATAGTATTTTCTTATAAAATTAATTTGGCCAAAAAGTATTTTATAAATTTAGTTTTCCAAAAACCCCTGAATTGAGATTTGCACTGCAAGTACTTGATTAAGGGTGTGAAAACTTTTTCAAAAGGTTTATTTGAGACCTAGTAGTCATAGGACTCCCATAAACCACAAAGGCATAATTTTAAAAGTTATTTTCCTATTTTATTTAAAAGGCTTTTCTTAAGGCCAGAAATGGTCTTTAATAGGGGAAAATTATTTAACTGTTTCAAAAATATTTGCCAAAATTCAGAGAGACTCAGAGGACATATATTGTCCATATATAAGAGTTTCAACACTTGGTCATGTTCAAAATATTGGGCTAAACCCTCTAAAACCCTTTCTGGATATTTCAAGCTTTTGAAATATTTACAAAGGAATTTTTCTCCAAAAAATTCCAGGAAAATTCTATCATGTCACATATGACATATTTGATGATCTTGCAAAGCCTCATGCATTGGAGATCAAGGAAACCTCCTTAAACCCCTTCATAACCATTCTGTCCATATTTGAAGTTTGAGCAACTTTACATTGCCAAACTTGTCCAAATACTCTCAAACTTGGTGCACATGCTAGAATAGCCTAATAAGGCACCTAGACCAAATGGCACAAGAATTGGAATAGAGCAACTTGATCAGATCACCTCAAAACCCTTTCTGTTCAAATGCAAATTTGAACAACTTTACATTACCAACTTTTTATCTGGAGCCTCAAACTTTGTGAGCATGATCAATACCTCAAATGATGATGCTACACCAAGTGGTGCATCAAGGGGAGATGATTAGCTTGACTCAATCCAGATGAAACTGTTTCTGTTGATTTCTAGGGTTCACCAAAGTTACATTGGCTAGTTTCTCCAAATAAGGCCAAATTTGGTGAAGCACCCTATTTTCTCATGTCTTTCAACCCTGTAAAGTGCCATGTCAATTGGATCTCATTTACTTGATCAAACCATGATCAAACACCTTCTGCAGAAATCTTAAAACCTCCCTTTTTACCACTTTCACTTTTCTCCATGGCCTCAGCTCTTTACCACAGACTCATGGGGTTACTAGCAAACCCCAGTAACTCCCCCAGCACCTCATCTCCATGATTGGGGGGTGAAACCCCAGCTTTACCCTGTTGTGCACCCATCTTTCACCATTTTTACCAGCACCCTCCCTCTCTCTCTACACCACAGAGCATCCAAGGCCTTAGGGCAATTCTTTACTACTCCCTCTACTCACCAGACACTGTTGGGCACGCTGGAATGGACCAAGCCGGCGAGAGCGTGCTGATGCCAGCCATACGCGCGCTCCAGAGCGCGTGAACAGTGCGGCTCACACGCTGGCTCGGGCCAATCGTTGGTCCCCGACCACCTCGAGCCTCCCCCTCGCGCCAGTCGAGGCGCCTCGACGTCCGCAACGTCACCGGCGCTGTCCCCCCTCCTCCTGCGCCCTCCAGTAAGCATCGCCGCACGCGCACCGGCCGCCCGCTTCGGCCAGTCTTCTGCTCCACACGCGCACGCCTCCCTGTTGCTCCCCCGCTCCTCCTCTTGCCTCAGCTGGGCGTGGGACTCGTCCAGCAACACCCCTGACTCACTCCCGCAGCCTCCCGTGCGCTGTAGCGACGAGCCGGAGCTCGCCGGCGCACTGGACCACGGGTCCTCGTCGGGGCCCTATAAATAGGCCTCCCCGAGCCCTTCCAACACTATCACCAGCCTCGCAGCTCTCCTCTAGCCCCTCCTGCACCCTCAGATCAGCCCCGGAGCGCCCCAGTGCTCGGGATCGACCGGAGCTCCGCCGCGTCGGGCCGCCGGCGATCTCGAGGTACAGGCCTCCCCGGCCGCTCCTTCCGCCCGTTTCGGAACCGCAGCACGCCACTGACTCTTTCCCCTCTCTTTCCCCCTCTGTCCGCAGTCGGAAACGGCCGCTGCAACCGACCTCCGACGAGCCTCCGCCGTCGCACCTCGTCGCCAGCGAACCAGGGCTCCCCGCCGTGCAGCACCACCACCGTTGCAACCGCAACACGACGCTGGACCCGTCCCTGGCCTCTGTTGCCATCGCCGTGGCCGGAGTCGACGCCGGTGAGCTCGCCGCCGCCGTGACCGCGGGGTTAGAGATGACAGGCGGGCCCCGCCTGTCATCCCCCCACCTCTCTCCCCTCCTCTGAGCCACTGACCCACGGGCCCCGCCCGTTAGGTTTGAAACCTGACGTGCGCGCGCGCTGGCTCCGTGCGGCCAGGCCGAGCCGTTTGGGCCGAGCACTATGGCCACTTCTGGCCCAGTGCACAGGACCCTTTTTCTCTTTTTCTTTTCTGTTAATGTTTTAAACATTTATGCAGAAAAGAATATTGATCCAAATTAAATAATTCCAACTCCTAAAATCTTGTAATATTCCAACCTATTTAATGGTACTACTTTCATTCAAATCCATGGAACTTTTCTGTACTGTTCAAATTTAAATTCAAATTTGAGCAGTATAACTCCTGTTCAAAAATCAATATATCCTATTCTGCAACTCCAAAACTCCAACAAGGATTTTTCCCCATCTTAGAAAACCCTCTAGTATTTTACAAAAATGAGATGACATTTTTCTGAGCACTTTGGTTTTTCTGTTCTATTTGTATTCTTATTTTTCCGTTATTATTATGCGACGTATAGATCCTGTATTTGACGAAGTTGCTGTGGAAGAAGAAGGAGAAGGACTAGAAGACTTTGAGGACCAAGCCAATCCAGGCAAGCATCCCTTTGACCATGATACACTTGTTCCTCGGAACCCGTTGGTTTCCGATACATGATGATTAGGGTTACGATGGTAGATGAACCACCACATGATGCATGCTTTATTGTTGATCTTGCTACATGCTAGATGACATGCAATAGTTGGTCTTGATGCTCATATGATGCATGTGTGATATGAACCCCCGTAGTGGAAACTTTGCATGAACCCATCGGGTGCCCCTAATGCCCGAGGGTGATGAAGTGTTAGGTCATCACTTGAGAAAGAAGTGATGTGCCGGTAATATCATGTGCATGGTGGAATGATGGATTAGATTTATGTGTGACTACCGTCCCAACCAAACATGTGCAACCACACTACCCCTTATGGGACGGGGCTTTATTGATTACTTAGATCGATACTAGCATGGTGCCCGCATTACTAGTGACGGGAAGACTTGAGGTCTTTCCCGGGACGGGGTCGTGCTTGGATAGACGGCCATGACTGTTTTTACAGGGCACCGGACACACCGTTGGTCCCTTCGGGTACGCGAAAACATTGAATTAGGGCATGTCCCGTGATATATTGTTTGTACCCCAAGGCCGTGTACCAACGAGTGGACTCTATGTTAGTGTCGTCTAAGGAAAGGTAATGATCGGGTGCTTACCCCGGGTACTTGAGGTACCGCGGGTCGTGGATGCCACGGAAGTTCCCCGGATCTTGTGGGTAAAGTGTGCAACCTCTGCAGAGTGTAAAACTATTCGAATAGCCGTGTCCACGGTCATGGACAGTTGGGTGGTGCTACTTAAACTATGTCCAGAATTTTACTTCTTTGGTGATACATTGTGTGTGATGAGTCAAGCTGGTGACTTGACTCAGTTGAGATGAATTATATTCATGTTGATGTCGGTAACCTGTTCTCGAGGTTACGCGAGGTTATTGATGCATAAGCTTGATGACAACATTTTGTTCTAGCCTCCTGCTAGAATGTTCATTATTATTCAATTGCATTGTTACTTGAACCACATCATGGGTTGCTTGCGAGTACATTCAAAGTACTCATTGGCTTGCCACTGGTTATTTAATTGGCCAGGCATGGAAGAGCATGATTATGAGGAAGAGTTTTTTGGAGACGACCATGCGAACTAGGACGCTGTCCCAGTCAGAATGCCTGTAGGGTTAAGGCAGATGGCATGGGTTCTACCCGTTTTATCGAAGACTTCCGCTACTTGAGATATTTGCTATTCAGCCCGTGAGGCTCTATCTATGTAAGACTTGGCCATGATGGCCTTAATTCGTGTAAGATTATTTGTATGGATGTAAGACTCTTGTTATTTCAGCTTCTGTGTGTTCAGTGAGCATTGATCTCTGGGATCACTGTACACGTGCATTCGGTGATCTCGACTTCCAAGTCGGGGTCCCCACAGTCCTTCTGCTCATGTTCCGGAATGCATCTTCTCACGATCCCGTCGGGACCTTCTTTGAAAAGATGTGGGTCATCCCAAAAGTAGTGCCTCAAATCATGAAAGAACTTCTTCCTTTGCTGAAATGTTAGACCTGGAGGCAAATACTTTGCAACAATAAAATTAGCATAATCTGCATACCAAGGATCGGAAAGAGATTGTACTTTTACAACGTCAAGTTGCTCGTCTGGAAAACTATCGTTAACTGGGATGGGGTCGTGCGGTATATCTTCCATCCTTGAAAGATTGTCCGCCACCGGATTGTCTTCCCCTTTCATATCAACAATCTGCAAATCAAATTCTTGAAGAAGGAGTACCCATCTGATAAGCCTTGGCTTGGCATCCTTCTTTCTCATAAGATACTTGATGGCAACATGATCAGTATGAATAATAACTTTGGAATAAACAATATACTGCCTAAACTTATCACAAGCAAAAAACTACAGCTAAGAATTCCTTCTCAGTAGTAGCATAATTTCTTTGAGCACTATCAAGGGTTTTACTAGCATAATGTATAACATTCAATTTCTTATCAACTCTTTGTCCTAAAACAGCTCCAACAGCAAAATCACTTGCATCACACATAATCTCAAAAGGTAAATTCCAGTCAGGTGGTTGTAATATAGGAGCAGTTATTAAAGCTTTCTTAAGGACTTCAAAAGCTTCCTTACAATTTTCATCAAATACAAAAGGAACATCCTTCTGGAGAAGATTAGTGAGGGGTCTCGAGGTTTTAGAAAAGTCTTTAATAAATCTTCTATAAAAACCTGCATGACCGAGGAAACTGTGAATACCTTTGATGTCCCTTGGATAGGTCATCCTCTCAATAGCTTCGATCTTAGCCTTGTCCACTTCAATTCCCCTTTCGGAAATCTTGTGACCAAGAACAATTCCTTCATTAACCATAAAGTGGCACTTTTCCCAGTTGAGTACCAAATTTGTCTCCTCGCATCTCTGCAAAACTTTATTAAGGTTGTGAAGACAATGGTCAAAAGAAGTTCCATAGACGGAGAAATCGTCCATGAAGACTTCCATAATATCCCCGCAGAAACCATGAAAGATAGCAGACATACACCTTTGAAAAGTAGCAGGGGCATTACATAAACCAAAAGGCATACGCCTGTAAGCATAAGTACCAAAGGGACAAGTAAAAGTGGTCTTCTCTTGATCGACAGTGTTAACATGAATTTGAGAGAAGCCAGAATAACCATCGAGATAACAAAAGTGGGTATTTTTGGATAATCTTTCAAGCATTTGGTCGATGAACGGCAACGGATAGTGATCCTTCCTGGTTGCCTTGTTCAACTTCCTGTAATCAATACACATTCTATATCCAATAATAATTCTCTGAGGTATTAATTCATTTTTATCATTAGGAACCATAGTTGTACCTCCTTTCTTAGGAACACAATGTACCGGACTTACCCACTTACTATCAGCTATAGGGTAGATAATACCTGCGGCTAGAAGCTTGAGAATCTCAGTTCTCACGACATCCATCATCTTCGGGTTCAACCGTCGTTGATGATCTACAACTGGTTTAGCATCAGGCTCAAGGTTGATAGTATGTTGACAGATAGATGGACTAATCCCCTTAAGGTCATCAAGGGTGTAGCCAATTGCGCCTCGGTGTTTACGAAGTACTTCCAATAATCGCTCCTCTTCATATCCTAAAATGTTAGAATTGATAATAACAAGATATACTTTCTTCTCATCTAAATAAGCATATTTGAGCGTATCGGGAAGAGGTTTAAGATCGAACACCGGGTCTTCTTTCGGTTTTGATAAAATTCCCAAAGGTTCAACCGGAAGGTTGTGCTTTAGGATAGCAGGCTGCCTCAAGAATATTTCATCTAGTTCATTTCTTTCCTGCATATGCAAATCATTCTCGTGGTCCTCCATGTATTGCTGCAAAGGATCATTAGGGGGAATAGCAATAGAGGCAATACTTTCAATAATTTTATCATCACTAGGTAAATCAGTACCACGAGGCTGCTTAGAGAACTTAGAAAAATTAAATTCATATGGCTCACCATCGAATTCAACAGAAACTTTACCTTTCTTGCAATCTATTATAGCTCCACGAGTTCTAAGAAAAGGTCTACCAAAAATAATTGGACAAAAATTGTCCCTCTCTGAACCAAGTACTAGAAAGTCGGTAGGGTATTTTACCTTTCCACATAGGACTTCAACGTCCCTCACAATTCCGATAGGAGAGATAGTTGTTCTATTTGCAAGATGAATAGTAACATCAACTTCTTCAAGTTCACAAGGGGAAATCTCACCGATGATCTCTTCATAAAGTGAATAGGGGATAGCACTTGCACTCGATCCCAAATCGCATAGCCCATAATAATTGTGATCTCGTATTTTAACAGATACCACTGGAGTACCTGAAATTGGGCCTTTATTCTTGGCTGTGACAAGGTTAGTGGAAACAGCACAAAAATTTATATTGGAATCCAAAACATCATTAGTAGCAAGGTCTTTAATCAATGCAACTTGAGGATCGACCCTGTTCTGGTCCTCAGGCTCATCAACTCTTCTCTCACTTTTATTTATTATGCCTGTCACAAGAGAGTGCTCCCTTATCCTCGTGGGAAAAGGAGGCTTTTCATATATAACTGTAGGCAAAATAGGGTCAGCAACATAAATATCAATAGGTGGTTCTTTAAAAGGGTCATGGTGCTGGTCTCTCTTCTTTTTAAAAGAATCAACGTGAGAGGCAAAATTCTAACACAAATCAATCACTAGATGGGAATCAAGACCAATCTTAGAGCAAAAAGTATTGAAGTAATCAGTTTCCACATAGCTCTCAATATAATCATGTTCATAATTTATAGCGGGTTCAATACCTTTATCAATTTCCCAATCTTCGGTATTCCTCTGGATTCTTTCAAGGAGATCCCACCTTTCTTCAACACTCTTCTTCTGAAACACCCCACTAGAGGAGGCATCCAACATCTCCTTATCCTGACGAAAAAGCCTAGCATAAAAATTTGTAAGTATAATTTCCTTGGGAAGCTTATGAATAGGGCATTTGAGCATTAGGGACTTCAGTCTCCCCCAAGCTTGAGCAATGCTTTCTCCGTCACGAGACCTAAAGTTATAGATATAATTCCTGTGTCGATGAATTTCATGAAGAGGATAAACTTAGTATAAAAGAGAGACATAAGCTCCTGCCAGTCCAGCAAGTGTGAGTTATCGAAAAGCCCATACCAATCTGAAGCTTTATCTATAAGTGATACGGCAAACAATTTCCTCATGACAAACTCCCTCGATACACCTGCAAGCTTAAATAATGAACATAGTTGTGACATATATAGCAAGTGTTCACCGGGATGTCTGTCTCCTGCGTAACGATTAGCCAAAACATAATCGATAATACCAGCTGGTATTTTATAAGGCACAATTTCAGTAGGGGGAGGATCAACCACCACAGGTGTGGGGCGTCTTCCCGCAAGCAACGATCCAATAATAGGGTTGTCCATAAGGACAAGGAGCAGCAAATAGCTAAAATAAAAACAGAATTATAAAAAACTTTCTTACCAGTTTCACTTTACCAATAGCGCTACGCTCCCCGGCAACAGCGCCAGAAAACGGTACTTGATGACCCACAACCGTAAGGGATCTATTGCAGCGTTTTCGATAAGTAAGAGTGTCGAACCCAACGAGGAGCAGAAGGTATTGATAAGCGATTCTGAGCAAGAATATACTGCAAGCACTGAAAGATAACTTTTAGGGGTTTTCTCGGTATAAGCAATAGGAAAGTAAAAGCAAGTAATGTAAAAGGTACTGAAAGTAACAAGTGGCCCAATCCTTTCTTAGCAAAGGAGAGGCCTAGCAACTGAACTTATAAAGACTAAAGCGTTCCTGAGGACACAGGGGAGAGGTAGTCATGTGCTTTCACCATATTCTGTATCGATACTATGTTATGTGTTGATAAGTGTTTAGTGGGTGGATCTATGCTAGTGCACTCTCTAGACTAAGATGAATGCACTCTTATGATTAAACACCTTGCAAGCATCCGCAAATACAAGATAGAATTTAAGGCAAAAGCCTAACCATAGCAATACGATCGAGGATCCATTATTCCCTTATGCAAAAGTGTGCGAACTGGGGTTCAGGTTTCTGTCACTCCGGCAACCCACCGTAAGCATTCTTTATACACAATGTATTCTCCTAGGTCCTTAATAAGGCGAAGTGTTGGGTGTTCGACTCACACAACACCACTAGTAGAATGACAACACAACTTAAGTATCAAACAACACATATTACTTCAACATCATATGACTACTAACAACAAGACTTTCCCCATGTCCTCAAGAACTAAGGTAACTACTCACGAGACATAAAAGAGATCATGATCAGTGGGGATAAATATGTGATAAACAATCTGGACATAATAATATTTCTCCAACAAAACTCAATAGCATTCACCACAAAGTAGTAATCAACACCGATGGAGTAGAGAGGATAGGTAGTACGAGTTACAACACGAGTTGCGATTGTAAGATGAGATTTGGATGAAGATGGAGATGGTGCTGGTGTTGGGGATGATGTTGATGATGATCTCGATGATGCCCGTGACGATGGTGATGACGATGGCGACGATCTCCCCTTCCGGGAGGTGATCTCCCCGGCGGAATCTGCCCGCCGGAGATGCCCTTTTCTTCTCTGTAGGTTTCCGCCTCGGAGCGGCGGCGGAACTCAGTAAAAAGTCTTCTTTTTAGGGTTTTCGGAGAACGGAGAGTATATAGGCAAAAGGGGGCATCCGGAGGTGGGCCAGGGGCTCCAGGCGCCGCCCCGGCGCGGCCAGGGGGGGGCGCCCCCAGGCCGCCCGGGCACCCTGTGGCCCCCCTCTGGCTCCCCTTTTGCGTGTCTTCGTGATTCATCTGAAAAATATCTCCCGTCAATTTTCAGGTAATTTGGAGGTATTCTTCTTCAGCAACTCAGCGTCCACTTTTTACTGCTAAATCCTGCGTCTGCTGTTCCGGCATCGGAGAGTTTGCAAACTGTGTAAAATAGACCAAAACAACATAAGAACATCACCGTAACGTGAAATATATAAATGAATAAGGATAAATTATGATACAAAATAGTGATGCATTTTGGACGTATCAGAGGGTACGTGGACACACTCTCCCGCTCATTTCTATGCTTCTCCTAGATAGATCTTGCGTGATCATAGGTAATTTTTCTGAAATACTACGTTCCCCTATAGTGGTATCATGAGCCAGGTCTATGCATAGATGATATGCACAAGTAGAACACAATGAGTTGTGGGTGATAATATTCATACTGCTTACCAGCATGCCATACTTTGATTTAGCGGTATTGTGAGATGAAGTGGCCCGGACCGATATTACGCGTACGCTTACGCGAGACTGGTTTCACCGTTACGAGCACTTGTTGCTTAAAAATGACCGGCGGGTGTCTGTCTCTCTCACTTTAGTTGAATCGAGTGTGACTACGCCCGGTCCTTGTTGAAGGTCAATACAACACATTTGACAAAAAATCATTGTGGTTTTGATGCATAGGTAAGAACGGTTCTTGCCAAGCCCGTAGCAACCATGTAAAACTCGCAACAAGAAAGTAGAGGACGTCTAACTTGTTTTTGCAGGGCATGTTGTGATGTGATATGGTCAAGACGTGTTGAGTTATACGTTATTGTATGAGATGATCATGTTTTGTAAATTATCGGCAACCGGTAGGAGCCTTATGGTTGTCTCTTTATTATATGAATTGTGAAAGCCATGTAATCGATGTACTTTATCACTATGAGTTAGCGATAGTAGTAGTAGCAATAGTTGGCGAGACGACCACGACGCTACGATGAAGATCATGGTGTCAAGCCAATGACGATGGAGATCATAACGATGCTTTGGAGATAGAGATCAAAAGCACAAGATGATGATGGCAATATCATGTCACATATTTTGATTGCATGTGATTTTTATCTTATTATGCTTCTTATTTTGCTTAGTACGACGGTAGCATTATAAGATGATCCCTTACAAAATTTCAAGGTACAAGTGTTCTCCCTGAGTATGCACCGTTGCGATAGTTCGTCGTGCCGAGACACCACATGATGATCGGGTGTGATAAGCTCTACACTCAAATACAACAGGTGTAAGACAGTTTTGCACATGCAGAATATTCGGGTTAAACTTGACGAGCCTAGCATGTACATACATGGCCTCGGAACACTGAAGACCGAAAGGTCGAGCGTGAATCATATAGTAGATATGATCAACATAAGATGTTCACTGTTTAAAACTACTCCATCTCACATGATGATCGGACATGGTTTAGTTGATATAGATCACATGATCATTTAGATGACTTAAGGGATGTCTATCTATGTGGGAGTTATTTAGTAATATGATTAATTGAACTTTAATTTATCATGAACTTAGTCCTGATAGTATTTGCAAATTATGTGGTAGATCAATAGCTCATGATGTAGCTCCCCATTTATTTTCGATATGTTCCTAGAGGAAAATAAGTTGAAAGATGATATTATCAATGATGCGGACTAGGTCCATGATCTGAGGATTATCCTCATTGCTGGACAAAAGTATTATGTCCTTGATGCACCGCTAGGTGACAAACCTATTGCAGGAGCAGATGTAGACGTTATGAACGTTTGATAAGCTCGGTATGATGACTACTTGATAGTTTAGTGCGCCATGCTTTACGGCTTATAACCGGGACTTCAAAAACGTTTTGAACGCCATGGACCATATGATAAGTTCCAAGAGATGAAAATAGTATTTCATACTCATGCCCTTATCGAGAGGTATGAGACCTTTGAAAAGTACTTTGCCTACAAGATGGAGGAGAATAGGTCAACCAATGAGCATGTGCTCAGAATGTCTGAGTACTACAATCACTTGAATCAAGCGGGAGCTAATCTTCCAGATAAGATAGTGATTGACATAGTTCTCTAGTCACTATCACCAAGTTGCTGGAACTTTGTGATGAACTATAATAAGCAAGGGATGACGAAAACGATTCTCGAGCTCTTCGTGATGCTGAAATCAACGAAGGTAGAAATCAAGAAAGATCATCAGTTGTTGATGGTTGACAAGACCACTAGTTTCAAGAAAAGGGCAAGGGGAAGAAAGGGAACTTAAAGAATAATGCCAAGCAAGTTGTCACTCCCGTGAATAAGCCCAAAGCTGGACCTAAGCCTAAAACTAAGTGCTTCTAATTGCAAACAAATGGTCACTAGAAGCGGAAGTTTCCCGAATATTTGGCGGATAAGAAGGATGGCAAAGTGAATCAAGGTATACATGATATACATATTGATAATGTGAGCCCCTGGGTATTTGATACTAGTTTGGTGGCTAAGATTAGTAACTCGAAACGGGAGTTACAAAATGAACAAAGACAAGCTAAGGATGAAGTGATGATATGTGTTGGAAGTAGTGCCAATATTGATATGATCATCATCACACACTCCCTGTACTTTCGGGATTAGTGTTAAACCTAAATAAATGTTATTTTGTGTTTGCGTTGAGCATGAACAACATTGGATCATGTTTATTGCAATACGATTATTCATTTAAAGTGAGAAAATAATTGATATTTTGTTTACATGAATAAAACCTTCTGTGGTCATACACCCAAGGTAAATGGTTTATTGAATCTCGATCGTAGTAATACACATATGCATAATATTGAAGCCAAAAGATGCAAAGATGATAATGATAGTACAACTTCTTTGTGGCACTGCTGTTTAGGTCATATTGGAGTAAAGCGCATGAAGAAACTCCTTGCTAATGGGATTTTGGAATCATTTGATCATGAATCACTTGGTGCTTGCGAACCATGCCTCATGGGCAAGATGACTAAGACTCCGTTCTCCAGAACAATGGAGCGACCAACTGACTTATTGGAAATCATACATACTGATGTGTGGAGTCCGATGAATATTGAGGCTCGTGGCGGGTATCATTATTTTCCGACCTTCACTGATGAATTGAGCAGATATGGGTATATCTACTTGATGAAGCACAAGTCTGAAACATTTGAAAAGTCCAAACAATTTCAGAGTGAAGTAGAGAATCATCATAACAAGAAAATAAAGTTTCTACGATCTGATCACAGAGATGAATATTTGAGTTATGAGTTTGGTCTTCATTTAAAACAAAGTGGAATAGTTTCACAGCTCACGCCACGCGGAACACCACAGCATAATGGTGTGTCTGAATGTCGTAACCGTACTTTATTAGATATAGTGCGATCTATGATGTCTCTTACCGATTTACCACTATCGTTTTGGGGTTATGCATTAGAGACAACTACATTCACTTGAAATAGGGCACCATATAAATCCGTTGAGACGACAACGTATGAACTATGGTTTGGCAAGAAACCAAAGTTGTCATTTCTTAAAGTTTGGGATTGTGATGCTTATGTGAAAAAGCTTCAATCTAATAAGCTCAAACCCAAGTCGGAGAAATGTGTCTTCATAGGATACCCAAAGTAAACTGTTGGGTATGCCTTCTATCACAGATCCGAAGGCAAGATATTCGTTGCTAAGAATGGATCCTTTCTAGAGAAGGAGTTTCTCTCCAAGGAAGTGAGTGGGAGGAAAGTAGAACTTGATGAGGTAATTGTACCTTCTCCCGAATTGGAAAGTAGTTCAACACAGAAACTAGTTCCTGTGATTCCTACACCGATTAGTGAGGAAGCTAATGACGATGATCATGAAACTTCAGATCAAGTTACTTCTGAACCTCGTAGGTCAACCAGACTACATTCCGAACCAGAGTGGTACGGTAATGCTGTTCTGGAAGTCATGATACTAGACCATCACAAACCTACGAACTACGAGGAAGCGATGATGAGCGCAGATTCTGCAAAATGGATTGAGGCCATGAAATCTGAGATGGGATCCATGTATGAGAACAAAGTGTGGACTTTGGTTGACTTGCCCGATGATCGGCAAGCCATTGAAAATAAATGGATCTTTAAGAGGAAGAATGACGCTGATGGTAATGTTACTGTCTACAAAAGCTCGACTTGTTGCGAAAAGTTTTCGACAAGTTCAAGGAGTTGACTACGATGAGACTTTCTCACCCGTAGCGATGCTTAAGTCTGTCTGAATCATGTTAGCAATTGCAACAATTTATGATTATGAAATCTGGCAAATGGATGTCAAAACTGCATGGATATCTCAAAGAAGAGTTGTATATGATGCAACTAGAAGGTTTTGTCAATCCTAAAGGAGCTAACAAAGTGTGCAAGCTCTAGCGATCCATCTATGGACTGCTGCAAGCATCTCGGTGTTGGAATATATGATTTGATGAGGTGATCAAAGCATATGGTTCTATACAAACTTTTGGAGAAGCATGTATTTACAAGAGAGTGAGTGGGAACACTACAACATTTCTGATAAGTATATGTGAATGACATATTGTTGATCAGAAATGATGTAGAATTTTCTGGAAAGCATAAAGGATTGTTTAAAAGGAGTTTTTCAATAAAAGACCTCGGTGAATCTGCTTACATATTGGGCATCATGATCTATAGAGATAGATCAAGATGCTTGATAAGATTTTCAATGAGTACATACCTTGATAAGATTTTGAAGGAGTTCTTGACCTGAGTTGTAAGGTATGAAGTAGAGTAAGACTCAAGGCCCGACCACGGTAGAAAAATATAGATAGAATGAAAGTCATTCCCTATGCCTCGGCCATAGGTTCTATAAATTATGCCATGCTATGTACCAAACCTGTTGTGTACCTTGCCATGAGTTTGGTAAGGAGGTATAATAGTGATCCAGGAGTAGATCATCGGATAGTGGTCAAAATTATCCTTAGTAACTGGAGGACTAAGGAAATGTTTCTTGATTATGGAGGTGATAAAGAGTTCGTAAAGAGTTACACCGATGGAAGCTTTGGCACTAATCCAGATGACTCGGAGTATCAATCTGGATGCGTATTGAAAGTGGGAGCAATATTGTAGACATAGGAATTTGCGAAATACATACGGATCTGAATGTGACAGACCTGTTGACTAAACTTCTCTCACGAAGAAAAACATGATCACACCTTAGTACTCTTTGAGTCTTAATCACATGGCAATGTGAACTAGATTATTGACTCTAGTAAACCCTTTGGGTGTTGGTCACATGGCGATGTGAACTATGAGTGTTATTCACATAACGATGTAAACTATCAGTATTAAATCACATGGCGATGTGAGCTACATTATTGACTCTAGTGCAAGTGGGAGACTGAAGAAAATATGCCCTAGAGGCAATAATAAAGTTGTTATTTATATTTCCTTATATCCTGATAATTTTTTTTATTCATGCTAGAATTGTATTAACCAAAAACTTAATACATGTGTGAATACATAGACAAAATAGAGTGTCCCTAGTATGCCTCTACTTGACTAGCTCGTTGATTAAAGATGGTTCTGTTTCCTAACCATAGACATGTGTTTTCATTTGATTAATGGGATCACATCATTAGGAGAATGATGTGATGGACAAGACCCATCCGTTAGCTTAGCACAATGATCGTTTAGTTTTATTGCTATTGCTTTCTTCATGACTTATACATGTTCCTCTGACTATGAGATTATCCAACTCCCGAATACCGGAGGAACACCTTGTGTGCTATCAAATGTCACAACGTAACTGGGAGATTATAAAGATGCTCTACGGGTGTTTCCAAAAGTGTTTGTGGTGTTGGCATAGATCGAGAATAGGATTTGTCCATCCAAATGTGGGAGGGGTATCTCTGGCGCCTCTCAGTAATACACATCATAATAAGCCTTGCAAGCAAATGACTAATGAGTTAGTCAAGAGATGATGTATTACAGAACGAGTAAAGAGACTTGCCGGTAACGAGATTGAAATAGGTATGATGATACCAACGATCGAATCTCGGGCAAGTAACATACCGATGACAAAGGAAACAACGTATGTTGTTATGCGGTTTGTCCGATAAAGATCTTCGTAGAATATGTAGGAGCCAATATGAGCATCCAGGTTCCGCTATTGTTATTTATCAAAGATGCGTCTCGGTCATATCTACATAGTTCTCGAACCCGTAGGGTCCGCACGCTTAATGTTCGATGATGATTTGTATTATGAGTTATGTGATTTGATGAGCGAATTTTGTTCGCAGTCCCGGATGAGATCACGGACATGACGAGGAGTCTCGAAATGGTCGATAGATAAAGATCGATTTAGTGGAAGGCTATATTCAAACATCGGAAAGGTTCTGAGTGATTCGGGTATATTGGGAGTACGGGAGAGTTACGGGAATTCGCCGGTGGAAGTTGTGGGCCTTAATGGGCCATACGGGAAAGGAGAGAAGGGCCTCAAGTGGTGGCCGCCCCCCCCTCCCATGGAAAGTCCGAATTGGACTAGGGAGGGGGCGGCGCCCCCTCTCTTTCCTTCTCCCTCTCCTACTCATCCCCTCTCTCCCCTCTTGGAAAAGGAAGGGGACTCCAACTAGGACTGGTAATCCTAGTTGGACTACCCCTATAGGCGCGTCCCTCCTAGGCCAGTGATACGTCTCCAACGTATCTATAATTTTTGATTGTTCCATGCTATTATTTTTGATGTTTTGGATGTTTAATGGGCTTTATTGTACACTTTTATATTATTTTTGGAACTAACGTATTAACCCAAGGGCCCATTCCAGATTGCTGTTTTTTGCCTATTTCAGGGTTTTGCAGAAAAGGAATATCAAACGGAGTCCAAACGGAATGAAACCCTCGGGAGAAATATTTTTGGAATGATATCTTCACGAGAGACTTGAGAACCATGGCAGAAGGCACACGTGGCGTCGACGAGGGTGGTGGGCGCGCCCCTGCCTCGTGGGCCCTACGTTGCTCCCTCGATGCCCTCCTTCCTCCTATATATACCCATGTACCCTGAAAACATCGAAGAAACAGAGAAAACCCTAATTCCACTGCCACAACCTTCTGTTCCCATGAGATCCCATCTTGGGGCCTGTTCCGGAGGTCCGCCGGAGGGGGGATCTTCCATGGAGTGCTTCTACATCAACACCATCGCCTCACAATGAGTTGTGAGTAGTCTACCACAGACCTTCGAGTCCATAGTTTGTACCTAGATGGATTCTTCTCTCTTTTTGGATCTCAATACCAAGTTCTCCTCGGTCTTCGAGGAGATCTATTCGATGTAATATTTTTGCGGTGTGTTTGTCCAGATCCGATTAATAGTGGGTTTATGATCAAGATTATCTATGAGAAATATTAGGTTCTTTTCTGAATTCTTTTATGTATGAATATAATATCCTTGCAAGTCTCTTCGAAATATCGGTTTGGTTTATCCTACTAGATCTATAGTTCTTGCAAAGGGAGATGTGCTTGGCTTTGGGTTCAATCTTGCGGTGTCCTTTCCCAGTGACAGCAGGGGCAACAAAGCACGTATAGTATTGTTGCCATTGAGGACAAAAAGATGGGGTTTATATCATATTGCTTGAGTTTATCCCTCTACATCATGTCATCTTGCTTAAAGCGTTACTTTGTTCTTATGAACTTAATACTCTAGATGCATGCTGGATATTGGTCGATGTGTGGTGTAATAGTAGTAGATGCAGAATCGTTTCGATCTACTTGTCACGAACATGATGCCTGTATATAATGATCATGCCTAGATATTCTCATAATTATTCGCTTTTCTATCAATTGCTCGACAGTAATTTGTTCACCCAACATAGAATTCTGCTATCATGAGAGAAGCCACTAGTGAAACCTATGGCCCCCAGGTCTATTCTCAACATATCAATCTACAATCTACTTTACTTTGCTGTTTTTATTTTCTGTTCTTATATCCAAAAATACCAAAAATATCAAACTATCCTATCTATCAGATCTCACTTTCGTAAGTGACCGTAAAGGGATTGACAGCCCCTTATCGCGTTGGCTGCGAAGTTCTTATTTGTTTGTGCAGGTGCGAGGGACTCGCGCGTGGTCTCCTACTGGATTGATACCTTGGTTCTCAAAAACTGAGGAAAATACTTACGCTACTATGTTGCATCACCCTTTCCTCTTTGAGGGAATACAACGCAAGCTCGAGAAGTAGCAAGAAGAATTTCTGGCGTCATTGTCGGGGAGGCTTACACAAAAGTCATATACCATGTACCTATCACAAACCCTTATCCTTGGCATTACATTTATTTGCCTCTCGTTTTCCTCTCCCCCACTTCACCCTTGCCGTTTTATTTGCCCTTCTTTTTGCCGCGTGTTTACCGTTCGCTTGCTTCTTGTTTTCTTGTATGTTGGATTGCTTGTCACCATGTCTAGCACACCTATCATTATCAATACTCCCGAGAGTGAGGTTCTTAATTTTAAACAAAGGGAGGAGGAAAATCTAAAGATGCCTGGTATAGAATTTTCAATGCTCAAAATAGATCTACTAGGAAGCTTTCCACTTCCGTGCTTCTTCGCAATTTTTATATTGGCATAACTCCTTGGAATAGGCTTGTCCTTGATACAATTAACAGAGGAAATTTCTTGGGGAGTCATACCCTTGATTCTTATAATGTTTTGATATAGTTGTTCGGACAACCCTCTAGCCCGGAAGAAACACAAGTTTTTGAGAAAATTTGTGAAGTAACGAAAATACTACAAAAGTCTCTTGAACCTCTTAAGAATGTTAGTGGAAATCTCCACCACATGAATATGTTGATTACCCTTTGCAATAAGCGGTTGGATTCATTAGATCTAAAGATTTCCGAATATGAAGGGAAACGTAAAGAACCTCCTAGATTCGAACTTGACCCGGCCAAAAAAGTAAAAACCAAAGATGGCAATACCTAGATCTATCCTTGTATCGTGCCTAGCTAGGGGCGTTAAACGATAGCGCTTGTTGGGAGGCAACCCAATTTTATTTTCTTTGTTTTTGCTTCTGTTTAGGAATAAATGTTGCATCTAGCTTCTGTTTAGATGTGGTTTTGTGTTTTAATTAGTGTTTGTGCCAAGTAGAAACTTTGGGAAGACTTGTCTGAAGTTTATATGATCTTGCTGTAAAAAATAGAAACGTTAGCGCCCACTAGAATAGTCACCAGATTTTACTAGAGATTGCTATTTAGTTGATTATTTTTGCAGATGATTAATAGACAAATTCCTTACGTTTACCAATTTATTTTAATTTTTTTGGAGTTACAGAAGTATGCGAAAGTTACAGATTACTACAAACTGTTCTGTTTTTGACAGATTCTGATTTTCGTGTGTTGTTTGCTTATTTTGATGAATCTATGAGTAGTATTGGAGGATATGAATCATAGAGAAGTTGGAATACAGTAGCTAAACACCAATATAAACAAAGAATGAGTTCATTACAGTACCTTTGAGTGGTGGTTTGTTTTCTTATACTAACGGAGCTCACGAGATTTTTGGCTAAGTTTTGTGTTGTGAAGTTTTCAAGTTTTGAGTATGGCTTTGATGGACTATGGAACAAAGAGTGGCAAGAGCCTAAGCTTGGGGATGCCCAAGGCATCCCTAGGTAAAATTCAAGGACAACCAAAAGCCTATGCTTGGGGATGCCCCAGGAAGGCATCCCCTCTTTCGTCTTCATCTATCGGTAACTATACTCGGGACTACATTTTTATTCACCACATGATATGTGTTTTACTTGGAGCGTCATGTATGATTTGAGTCTTTGCTTGTTAGTTTCCCACAATTATCCTTGCTGGACACACCTTTTTGAGAGAGATAAATATGGCCTAGAATTTGTTAGAACACTCTATGTGCTTCACTTATATCTTTTGAGCTAAATAGTTTTGCTCTAGTGCTTCACTTGTATCTTTTAGAGCATGGTGGTGATTTTATTTTCTAGAAATTATTGATCTCTCATGATTCACTTATATTCTTTTGAGAGTCTTTTAGAATAGCATTGTAATGTGCTTTGGTCATAAAACTAGTCCTAATATGATAGGCATCCAAGATGAATGTAGTAAAAACATTCATACAAAGTGCACTCAATATGATGAGAAGTTTGATACTTGATAATTGTTTTGAGATATGAGGATAGTGATATTAGAGTCCTGCTAGTGGAGTTATTCTGAAATTGAGAAATACTTGTGTTAAAGTTTGTGATTCCCATAGCATGCACATATGGTGAACCGCTATGTGACGAAGTTAGAGCATGAGGTATTTGTAGAGTGTCATCCTTTGTGTGGAGGTCGGGGGCGCGCGATGGTTAACTCCTACCAACCTCCCCCCTAGGAGCATGCGTTGATTGCTTTGTTTTGATGACTTGTAAATTTTTGCAATAAGTATATGAGTTCTTTATGACTAATGTTGAGTCCATGGATTATACGCACTCTCACCCTTCCAGCATTGCTAGCCTCTCTTGTACCGCACAAATTTCGCCGGTACCATACACCCACTATATACATTCCTCAAAACAGCCACCATATACCTTCCTCAAAACAGCCACCATACCTACCTATCATGGCATTTCCATAGCCATTCCGAGAGATATTGCCATGCAACTTTCCACCATTCCGTTCATAAGACACGCTTCATATTGTCATATTGCCATTCATGATCATGTAGTTGACATTGTATTTGTGGAAAAGCCACCGTGCATAATTTTTCATACATGTCACTCTTGATTCATTGCACATCCCGGTACACCGCCGGAGGCATTCATATAGAGTCATACTTTGTTCTAGTATCAAGTGGTAATATCGAGTTGTAAATCAATAAAAGTGTGATGATCATCATTATTAGAGCATTGTCCCATGTGAGGAAAGGCCCAAAAAAAGAGAAAGCCCCTCCAAAAAAAGAAAAAAGAAAAGGGACAATGCTACTATCTTTTTCCACACATGTGCTTTAAAGTAGCACCATGTTCTTCATGATAGAGAGTCTCCTGTTTAGTCACTTTCATATACTAGTGGGAATTTTCATTATAGAACTTGGCTTGTATATTCCAACGATGGGCTTCCTCAAATGCCTTAGGTCTTCATGAGCAAGTGTGACACCCCGAGACTGGTGCGCCAGGTGTCAGCTAGTTATTCGTCGTCGTTGCCATGTCATCTGCTTGCGTGTTGCATCTTGATGTCCATCATACGTAGACTTGTCGTGCATCCTACTTGGTTGAGCATATTGTCATGTTCTTGTGTTGTTTTTCTGTGCTTCCTACCTTGTCATGTATTGCTTCATGTATAGACTTGTCATGCATCATACCTTGCCATGTAATGCATCATATATAGACTTGTGTTGTTTTACTGTGCTTCCTACCTTGTCATGTAATGCTTCCTGTATAGACTTGTCATGCATCATACCTTGCCATGTAATGCATCATATATAGACTTGTGTTGTTTTGATGTGCTTCCTACCTTGCCATGTTTTGCTTCCTGTATAGACTTGCTGTGCATCATATGTAGACTTGTCGTGCATCCTACTTGGTTGAGCATATTGTCATGTTCTTGTGTTGTTTTTCTGTGCTTCCTACCTTTTCATGTTATGCTTCCTGTATAGACTTGTAGTGCTTCCTATATAGAACTGTCTTGCATCATACTTGGTTGAGCATATTGTAATGATCTTGTGTTGTGTGTTTACCGTATTGCTTGCTTCTTCTCGTTAGTGCTTGTTCCGTTGCGATCGTGAGGATTCATTCGCCTACCCGTGGTTCTTCTTCAATGCTTCTTCTCCGTCTTCTTCACGGAACCGTTCTTCTTCCTTGCGGGATCTCAGGCAAGATGACCATACCCTTGGATACCTTTACTATCATTGCCTTTGCTTAGTTGTCTCGATGCTATCGTTATATGTCGCGCTACCCATCTTATTGTTAGCCCCTCTCCTTGTTGCCATGAAACCTCTAACCTTTGAAACCTTCCTAGCAAAACCGTTGTTTGGCTATGTTACCTGCTTGCTCAGCCCCTCTTATAGCGTTGTTAGTTGCAGGTGAAGATGAAGATCGTTCCAATAGGGAACTTGTTGTTGGAATATCACAATATGTTATATATATAATAACAGACCTATATACTGGGCATGGGTGGAAGGCTTGGCCTTTTGCTCGGTGTTTTGTTCCACTCATGCCACCTTAGGCGCCGATAAACCAGCATCATGTTCCTTGATTTTGTGTTCCTTACACGGATGGGTATATGGGGACCCCTTGACAGTTCCTCTTTGAATAAAACTCCTCCAGCAAGGCCCAACATTGGTTTTAATTTGCTCATAATAACAACTTAATTAATTAATTATATTGCATAGGGAGTTAGCGCTACCCGAGGATTCTTTCTACATAGCAGGGGGGCTAGTGCTGATGGTGTTGGTCCCAAACGGGGAGTATGCGGGGCCACCTTGGGGAAACCCGAGGGCTAGTTTTACTCATATAATCGCCCATTCGGACGTGGCCTGAGACGAGATACACGCGGCTACTATCAGGGTGTCGGCACGCCGGGAGGTCTTGCTGGACTTGTTTTACCATTGTCGAAATGTCTTGTGCACCGGGATGCCGAGCCTGATCGGATTTCCCTAAGATAAGGGGTGATGATATTATATTTATCACTTCAGCTGATCGTGAGAGCTTGTGATGGGCGAAGTTGGGACACCCCTGCAGGGTTATGATCTTTCGAAAGCCGTGCCCGCAGTTATGTGGCAGATTTGAATTTGTTAATGTCCGGTTGTAGAAAACTTGACAGAGGATCCAAAGTAAAACACACAACTGTGTGTGTAACCGTGACTGTCTCTTTTCACTTTGAGAAGAGAACACGGTGGGGTTATGTTTGACTCGTAGGTAGTTCAGGATCTTTAGCGATCATTACTAGTTGCGACTGTTTGCGTAGATGCTCATCTTATTCTTCTACTCGTAAGTTAGCCACCATACTTTTGCTTAGCCGCTGCTGCAACCTCACCACTTTACCTTTTCCATCCCATTAAGCTTTGATAGTCTTGTTACCCATGGTTATGGGATTGCTGAGTCCTCGTGGCTCACAGATACTACAACAACAGTTGCAGGTGCAGGTTTCCGATGTCTTGACGTGAGAGCGTTGTTCGTTGAGTTGGAGTTCTTCTTCTTCTTCTTCTTCTTCTTCTTCTTCTTCTTCTTCTTCTTCTTCAGTCTTGGGTTAGGTTCCAGGTCGGCAGCCTGGGATAGCAGATGGATGTCTTTGTGCTTTTCTTGTTTGTATCCGTAGTCGGATACCCTGTATTGATGTTGTTGTATTCATGTGACTTGTATGTATTGTTTTATCCCACATGTATGTATGTAATGGTACGGTGTAATGATATCCATCTTGCTAAGCGCCCGAAATGCGGTTGTGCCCCAATCATGTAAGTGTCACGTGATCGGGATAGAATCGCATCTTGGGCCTGACAAGTTGGTATCAGAGCCTCGACCGACCATAGGAGCCCCCTTGATTGATCATAGCTTGGCCGTTGTTGAGTCTAGCAGAAAACTTTTTTTGGAGCCTAGTTATATCAGAGAGTAGGAATTCTTTTTACTCCCCTGCCCCTTCGTCGCTCTGGTGAGGAGTCTTGACGTAGGTGTTTTGAATTACCCATTTTCCCCTTCAATTTTTTTTAGGATCGCGTGGTTAGTTTTTGTTCGTCGCGTTGTTAGTTCTTTCATCTGGTGCATCTCTCGTCAAGTGGATTCAACCCTCTTCTTCTTTGCCAGTTCAACCCTCGGTTCTTTTTAACCGACGGTCTTTTCCCCGTCCGTTGTGGTCTTTCTTTTTCCTACCCGCCCACCCTTTTGTTTCTCGGAGCCGGAGTCCTTAATCGAGTATCCATCCTACTCGTGTGAATCCTTTGCATTCTTTCCTCAGTTATTTCAACTGGTGAATTCTCGTTTAGTTCGTCATCCTTCATCTCTTTTCTTCTCCGATGAGTTCTCCTCTCGTTTGATTTTCTTCACCTCTTCTTCTCTCCGGTGGATTCAATTCAAGTATTCGGTGTTGTTCATATTATTTTTCCTCGGCTCAATTGCTTCACCTTGCTCGCTCATCTCTCGCCATTTAATAATTCTGGAATTCCGAAGTAATTTCAGGAGTTTTATCTGTGTTCCAATTAATTCGAGGTTGTCACCTCATTCGAGTCTTTCAAACGTTCCGGTGCATTATCTCCTTTTCAATCCTTTTCAACGGTGTTTTCTTTTCGGTGGGCTCATAACCCACAGGTCTTTTCCCAGGATCTTACCTGACTCTTTTATTTCCCGGAGTGTTCCGTAATTCTTTTCAAGTGTAACGTAAGTATGGATTCCATCAATCATATGCCTTCTTCAAGATCGTTTTTAATTCTTTTCATCGTTGGTTCAACATTTCTTCTTTTCACTCATCCGGAGTAGTTCTTGAATTCTTTTCATTGTGTTCCTCCGAAGGTCATCATTTCAGAAGATTTATTCATTCTCAGTTTTCAACCTCGTCCTCCAAATATTCTTCATCGATGCCTCTTCGTTCGTCTCACATTCTTCTGGTGCTTCATTCAAGTATTCGTTAATCAGTTCGAGTTCTCTTCGTGCTCGTCATCTAAATTCCCTCAAGTGCTTTATTCTTCCCGGAGATTCATCCTCTTGTGTTCACTCAATCTTAATTCTTCACGGTGGCTTGTCCTCTTGCATCGTTCAATATCATCCCTTACGGTGGTTTGTTCTTTTCATCATTCGATTTTAATTCTTCTGGTGGTTCGTTCATTTTCTTCACCCGGCTTCAATTCTTTACGGTGGTTCGCTCAAGAGTTCATTTCCGGAGTATCAATCCATTCATTTTATTCCAATCCTACCGGTGTTTCATGAAGATTTTCCCAAGTTTAAGTTATATCTCTCTTTGATCTTTTTCAACGAGAATAAGTGGTATGTGAATCCATTGCTTCTCATCAATTTAATTGGTGGAGGATAAGCATAGCATAATTCTTAGTCTTTTTCATCAAATTGTTTTAATCCCTTCCTTCGGAGCTTATTCGTGATGAATAAATTCTAGTTATAAGTCCTTTCAGCTTTTATTTTTCCGGAGTTTAAAATTTTCTCGGCCTTCTCGTCGGACTCTCGTCTAAATCATCGCAAGGCTTTATTCTTATTCTTTTCATCCGTCATTTCTATATTCATCATCCTTTCGTTACCGGAGTTCTTCGTGGAGGTTCATCGCAATTCAATTCATTCTTCAAATATTCATCTAATTCTTTTGGAGCAGCTCAAGCTTTATTCTTTTGCCTTCCGAGTGCAAATAATTCTCCGTATTCGTTTGGAGTGGAGTTTTGCATTTCTTCATTCTCATCGATTCAATCTTTGGTTGCGGCATAATTCACCTCAAGTGTGAGATGGTTTTAATAAGTCCACAACAAGCTTATTCTTTTGTTGTTGATCATCTCAACAACTCCGTTCAAGTCTTTCTATTATAAATTCTCGTTCATGTCACTTGTGCTCCAGTTGTCATCTTCTTCTCCGTTCTTCTAATTCCATCATTTCAATTTTTCCGGAGGCTTTGTGCTGTTACTCTCGTCGAGTATCGTTCCATCTCTCGAGGTATTATTCTTCTATTCATATTCAGCCGGTGTGCTTTTCCTTCAGTTTTCAGCCGGATTGCTGCCCGAATAACTTCGTTCGAATTCTTTTTTATCTCTTTTAACAGGAGTGGTTTCGAGTTAATTCTTGTTCCTTCAACTCGTCCTTCATATCCTTATCCTTGGTTCTCGTTGTATGCCTTGATGCTTATTTTACCGGAGCTTCTCAATCTCAATCTTCTCCGTTGAGTCCTTTCTTTCAAGTGGTTCAACCTCTCAAGGTTCTCTGGTTTCACTTTTGTCCTCGAAGAACTTGTTCTTCCTTTTTCCCTTCCGTCTCATTCCTAAGATCTCGGGACGAGATCTCTTGTTAGTAGGGGAGTGTTGTGACACCCCGAGACCGGTGCGCCAGGTGTCAGCTAGTTATTCGTCGTCGTTGCCATGTCATCTGCTTGCGTGTTGCATCTTGCTGTGCATCATATGTAGACTTGTCGTGCATCCTACTTGGTGAGCATATTGTCATGTTCTTGTGTTGTTTTTCTGTGCTTCCTACCTTGTCATGTATTGCTTCCTGTATAGACTTGTCATGCATCATACCTTGCCATGTAATGCATCATATATAGACTTGTGTTCTTTTACTGTGCTTCCTACCTTGTCATGTAATGCTTCCTGTATAGACTTGTCATGCATCATACCTTGCCATGTAATGCATCATATATAGACTTGTGTTTTTTTGATGTGCTTCCTACCTTGCCATGTTTTGCTTCCTGTATAGACTTGATGTGCATCATATGTAGACTTGTCGTGCATCCTAATTGGTTGAGCATATTGTCATGTTCTTGTGTTGTTTTTCTGTGCTTCCTACCTTGTCATGTTATGCTTCCTGTATAGACTTGTAGTGCTTCCTATATAGAACTGTCTTGCATCATACTTGGTTGAGCATATTGTAATGATCTTGTGTTGTGTGTTTACCGTATTGCTTGCTTCTTCTCATTAGTGCTTGTCCCGTTGCGATCGTGAGGATTCATTCGCCTACCCGTGGTTCTTCTTCAAGGCTTCTTCTCCGTCTTCTTCACGGAACCGTTCTTCTTCCTTTCGGGATCTCAGGCAAGATGACCATACCCTTGGATACCTTTACTATGATTGCCTTTGCTTAGTTGTCTCGATGCTATCGTTATATGTCGCGCTACCCATCTTATTCTCAGCCCCTCTCCTTGTTGCCATGAAACCTCTAACCTTTGAAACCTTCCTAGCAAAACCGTTGTTTGGCTACGTTACCCGCTTGCTCAGCCCCTCTTAGAGCGTTGTTAGTTGCAGGTGAAGATGAAGATCGTTCCAAGAGGGAACTTGTTGTTGGAATATCACAATATGTTATATATATAATAACACACCTATATACTGGGCATGGGTGGAAGGCTTGGCCTTTTGCTCGGTGTTTTGTTCCACTCATGCCACCTTAGGCGCCGATAAACTGGCTTTATGTTCCTTGATTTTGTGTTCCTTACACGGTTGGGTATATGGGGACCCCTTGACAGTTCCTCTTTGAATAAAACTCCTCCAACAAGTCCCAACATTGGTTTTAATTTGCTCATAATAACAACTGAATTAATTAATTATATTGCATAGGGAGTTAGCGCTACCCGAGGATTCTTTCTACATAGCAGGGGGGCCAGTGCTGATGGTGTTGGTCCCAAACGGGGAGTATGCGGGACCACCTTGGGGAAACCCGACGGCTGGTTTTACTTGTATAATCGCCCATCCGGACGTGGCCTGAGACGAGATACGCGCGGCTACTATCAGGGTGTCGGCACACCGGGAGGTCTTGCTGGACTTGTTTTACCATTGTCGAAATGTCTTGTGCACCGGGATGCCGAGCCTGATCGGATTTCCCTAAGATAAGGGGTGATGATATTATATTTATCACTTCATCTGATCATGAGAGCTTGTGATGGGCTAAGTTGGGGCACCCCTGCAGGGTTATGATCTTTCGAAAGCTGTGCCCGCGGTTATGTGGCAGATTGGAATTTGTTAATGTCCGGTTGTAGAAAACTTGACAGAGGATCCGAAGTAAAACACACAACTATGTGAGTAACCGTGACTGTCTCTTTTCACTTTGAGAAGAGAACACGGTGGGGTTATGTTTGACTCGTAGGTAGTTCGGGATCTTTAGCGATCATTACTAGTTGCGACCGTTTGCGTAGATGCTCATCTTATTCTTGTACTCGTAAGTTAGCCACCATACTTTTGCTTAGCCGCTGCTGCAACCTCACCACTTTACCTTTTCCATCCCATTAAGATTTGATAGTCTTGTTACCCATGGTTATGGGATTGCTGACCTCGTGGCTCACATATACTACAACAATAGTTGCAGGTGCAGGTTTCAGATGTCTTGACGTGAGAGCGTTGTTCGTTGTGTTGGAGTTCTTCTTCTTCTTCTTCTTCTTCTTCTTCTTCTTCTTCAGTCTTGGATTAGGTTCCGGGTCGGCAGCCTGGGATAGCAGATGGATGTCTTTGTGCTTTTCTTGTTTGTATCCGTAGTCGAATACCTTGTATTGATGTTGTTGTATTCATGTGATTTGTATGTATTGTTGTATCCCACATGTATGTATGTA